>OY757315.1:120458748-121694365 GCA_963583905.1 Stenurella melanura | reverse complement strand
CCTATAATTCCTTCAATGTTTGGTGAAAAATCAAAAAGATAAAATGTATGGCAATAATCTATATTAAAATCAGCTAGTAGTAAAAGATCAATTATTTCGTTGTGAAATGATATACCATGAGCTGTTCTGACTTCGAAATTTCTATTTTGTATTGAATCTGAAAAATAACAATGAGCTAATTTGGGGTGTATGAAACTTTTTGTGCTGCCTGTATCAATAAGGAATTTTGAATTTAAAGACGGTATGTAAATAAATGGAAGTTCTTGATTATGATTGTTTAAAAATACTATTTCGGAGGTATTTGAGTTTGAGTCAATTGAAAATTTTGTTCTTGGAAACAATTACTAAAGTCATTTGTTTGTGAATCAGTAGACAAAGATGTATTGTCATAATAGTTTGAATAGTCTATTGTTTCATCATCGTAACCTATTTCTGGATAATAAGGTGTTGTCGAGTCAGGGTGATAACTATCCTGTTGATAAGAATGTGCGTTTTCAGATTGATTAATAAAATCTAGGTTTTGCTGACTGTTGTTTGTGTGCAATATGTTATCATTAGACATGTTTTCTGTAGACGTGGAGTCTGGTTGATTAGGGTTTCCTGTCACGCAATGATGGTGCAATTTTGTAAAATTACTATTATTTCTAGAAAATCGACTATTTCCAGATGAAAGATCCATAGGGGTTGGTTTAGGTAGGAATCGTGTGTCTTGCATGTGAGGTTTAAATACGTTAACTGGTTGGGTTTTAAATGGATTTTAGAAATTATTTTGCGAGTAGAAATTTTGTGGTCTTTGATTTGGTTGACTAGTATTATTCGGATTATTTTGAGAATAATGCATAGGGTTGATATTTCTTTGTAAAAATGGTCTTGGTAAAGGAAAATTTGTTGGTCTGTTAAAATTAGGATTTAAGGGTCTTTGAAAATTTACGGGTGGTCTTGGTATATTTGTCTGTCTGTTAGGAATATTATTTTGTACTGTCGAATTACGATTTTTAAACTGAATGAAATTTTCTTCTTCTATAACAAAACTAATGGCTTGTTCTAGAGATGTCGGATTTCTTAATCTAACCACTAATTGCATATTATACGGTAAATTAGTTATAAAAGTTTTCAAAGTTAAAGCCTCATAATTTTCAATTTTAATAATTTTTGTTTCTCTACTTTCGTTTGACTGGTTTAATTTAGCAAATAATAAACTTCTAACATTTTGTAACCTACTTCCATAATCAATTAATGTTTCTTGTCTATTAGGTTTTAAAGATAAAAGATCTTGAACTAAGCAATCAATATTTCTTTGATCAGAAAATGTAGTTATTAATGTTTGTTTAACCAAATCCCAATTATTTAATTCATTTCTCGGGCATATTAAATCTGCTGCTCTACCTCTTAATTTAGAAAATATCGTGTCTAATAAGCATATATTAATCGGGGCATTAATGTTATTTCTGTCTTGAAAAGCCTTGAGGAGATTTTCAGATGATGTAATGAATCTTTGTAACAGTTTTGGATTTCCGTCAAACAAAGGGACATTGTCTGCTTGGTATCTTAATAATGAATAATTTGTTTCAGACATATCTGTTGGTAATGAACTTGAACTTGTGCTAATTAAATTTGATTGTGAATTTAAATTTAATTTTGTTAAGCCTGTTAAAATATCATCCATAAAATGTTAAATAGTTAATTTCTATAGAATTTCCTCTTTTACAGTTATTATATATTATGTTTTAAAGTAGAATAGTTTTGTGACTTAAAATAAAATTATTTTAATACACCAAATCTGTATCGACAACGAGGGATCGGTGACTACAAATTTTGCAGGCGATGCTCTATCGAAAATACAGCGTGTTTTTGAAAGTAAATAGTTACAATACTATTCTGTTTAAATTTTGTTTACGATTAAAAATTAAATTTCTTAAAATTAAATGTTAAAATTTTGCGAACAGAGCTACTTGAAATTGTGACTGTTTAAGCGATTTCAAATTGTTTGAAAGTACAAATGAAATGACTTACATTAATACAAGGGTGTAGAATCTGCTCATCTTTGTCGAATCTTCTTAAATCTAATCTTCCAGGGTCTTAGGAAGTCCTAAATCTATTCTTCCGGGGGTCTTCGGAATTTGTGCCTCTAACCACTAGGCTGCGTGGGAGTTCTTGCTTGTCGTCTCAGAGTTTCCAATGGTTGAAGAGATTCGCAGGATAAATCTGCTCCAATCCTCGATGGACAAATCTTCTTCGTTGGCTTCTGTAAGCTACTCAGTTCACTTACTTGATGGGTAGGCTACTCAATTCACCTACAGATTCGTTTTCGTGATGAAGGTTTGAAAACCAAGTTATTCTAGGACTCAGGATAAATCTGATCCAACCTCAGAAGGGCATCACTAGTCTAACTTCACAAAATCCTTGCCGACTGCGCCAGAAATGGTTTTGGAATGAATGAGTCGCTTTTTAAAAACCAATTTTATTGTTCACACATGAGAGATCAAGACAAGACTGACTATCATTTACAATTTGCTTCTATTTATAACATTCAATATGCTTACTCTAACATTTATTTATAAAAGGATTACAATATGCTTAGATATATAACTCGTACTTACATTTTTTGTGCACAGTTACAGTAGAAATTTAGAAGTATTATCTTTGGTAAATGAATAGTTACAGGTAGGTAAGATAGGAATAATATCTTATATACAGGGTGTAATCAGTTTCATGTCATTAAAAAAAACTGGTAATGGGGACCGACTAGACAAACAAAAAACCTTTATGACTTTACCCTCTAGGGACACTTTGAAAAACACTGATCTAGGTTAACATATTTAATATTATGGTAGACAACTATTGAGAACCACTGCTTTTCTTGGTCGATGGACTTGTACTTCCCAATTATACAACTTTTAAATTGTCATAAAAAAGTGCTGGCCGGCACACGCCGTGTCAAAGGATCATCGACCGCCTTTGATGTACCGCCTCAACCGAACTGAGGCAAGTATAAAGAGGTAAAAATTCGTTCTCTCTTCGTGCACAATTGCAAGCAAATAATGGCCATAGAGGTTTAAACAGAGCATTTCTTTACATGTGTGTTTTTTTATTTGGAAGAAAATATTGGATTGTTAATAATTTAGAAAATTTAATTATGATTTATTAACATTTATAACATAAATGAGTGTCCTGGGTTAAAAGCTTACTACCTACCTAAATGATTCAGTATCTCTGCATCTGTATCAATACTCAGTTCGGTACGTCGAATTAAGTACATACGCACTTCGTTCAACACTAAACACTAAACTATCAACTAACATTGTCAATAAAAAAAAATAAAATAAAAACTTGGTACAAAAGCAAAAAAGGAATACAAAAAGAACGAACAAGGAAGTTGTGTCTGTACGTAATCAAGAATTTGACAACTTGAACGGTAAGTCAATAAAATAAATGTTAACTATAAATACACAATGACGCGAAATTCAAAAATAACAAAAACAGCGAATGGCGGGTTGGACGTGTGTACATAACGAAACACCGACATGACAGTAACTAAAATATTGCACAAGGGAGAGTTAGAGTATAGTTTTCTTCAGATCAGATCTAGATCTAAACCTACCTCAATATTCCAGCAGTTCTCAAAAAAATTTATTGAAAATTTTCGAAATTTTTGTTAATTTTTTTTCTCCAAAACTATGAGCTTTAGACCCCATGTTATATAAGGTTTTTTTTGTTTGTCTTGTCGTTCCCTACCACCAGTTTTTTTTAATGACATGAAACTAATTACACCCTGTATGTCACATGAAGTATTTCTATGTTTATATGTAAGGTATCTATGTGGTTAGGATAGAATTGTACATTGGAAGAATTATTTTGAAAGTTTTTTCTATAAAATGAGGAAAAAACAGCCACACGCAGCTGTCATCGAGGTCTATATGTGACGTAGCACTTTAATGAATTAACCTATCTTTTAGTAAGCTTGGTCAAATTCATTTAATGCGTAACCGACAAATCCCGAAACCGTTTCCGCTGGATGTCGTATCCCTTTAAATTGCAGTACACAACTGTCTTCGTCTATTTCGTCTTCTCCGTCTGGCTGTCCTATCTTGTTAGTTATCTAATCTTTGGCTGGATTACATTTGGAACCCACTAAATTTAAACAGCATAGAAGCTTGAGACACCCGTGTTACTCTGTCCTCGACACAGACAGTGACAGTCCCATAAATTATTTACCAAAGAGGAGTGTCAACCACTAAAAATAGTAGCACTTTTAGATGACCTTCAAAACTAGGGGTCTAATTGTTTTTATAAAAATACTTTCTAGCCTTATTGATTTTCATATCTACCAGTGAGATTTACCCATTCATTAATTTTATTGCATATCATATTACATTTTATTTGTACTTCATATCTCAGTTGTTTTAGGCAAATGCAATGGTATATCGTATTTTCGAGTTAATCGATATGGTTGTTTACGTAGTGTTGGATTGTATCGCGTGTGCCAAGCGTTTATAGGGTGGATCCAATCATTAAATTAAAAAAAAATTGAGTCCGACATAGTAAAAAACTTTTTTTCTATGAAAGACCAACTTTAATGCAAACAAGAGATCTAAAATTCGATTGTAAATATAGAAAATATAAGGTGTTATGTCATGCAAGTGGTTTGATCTTACTATATTCATAGAAAACGTGGGCGTGGTGCTTACAAAAATTAAGTCTGACAGTGAAAAGCAGTCTCTCGATAACAGACCAATTTTAATCCATATAGGGGATTTATTATTTTATTTTAAATATTACAAAAAAAACTTATGTGAAATCGTTATTGAACCCTGTAAAATGATCTATTTTAAAAATATGAAATTATTAAGAAAATTTGATTTGGCCCAAAATTCCCATGAAAAAATCGACTTTGAAACATTATCACTTCACAAAAGACCGATAATCGCCTTTGGCATTGTCTTTCATTGAAATCTGCATAAAAAAATTCACAGATCTTGCATTTTTCGTAAGTATCTTAAACGCATTGAAAATACCAGATGCAACTATACTGCTCTAGATCGTCCTATTGATATGCCTGGTAAATTATACCAAATTATTTTCTGTATTTCATTTTTTATAAATATTATTTTTGTTAATTATACTACGGAAAACTGAATAATTATATATTAAATACCTTCGATAATATATCTCTATAATATAGGTACAACCGTTGAGAGAAAGAATTAGAAAGAAAACGGTCTCAGAAGGCAACGATTAAACAGCTATAGGACGAAAATCGACTGTATGCGTGCTCAATAGCATAAGGACGAGTATAGCAGGGGCGTTCGGTAATTATGAACCTTCCTCGCATGTCCGTGGTCGGGTCGGCGAGATTCGACAACGGTCCACAAAAAAATTCCCACATATCAAACGGTAAATCCAATTATAAATTTGAAAAAACCAACTAAATCCTCGATAACAAGCGTACAACGTTTACTTCAGGGGTATTTTTCGAAAAATAAACACGCTTCGAGTTATGATGAGTTAAAGGATTTGTGAATTGATACGTTTCAGGGCAAGCGTTAATTCATTAAGGCGCTCCATAAGAAAGCATAGCGCAGACAATATTGAATAATTAGAAAAAAATATTAAGTGTTAAGATATGTACGTAATATTACGTGAAAACAAAGCTGACGTGCTGTAAATTTCAAATTAAATATTCTTCTAGAAAGTGGGGAAAACCACTATCTTTCGACAAGGTATAGCTGGCTTTAAATCATAACGTGATTCAAACTTCTGTGTACGTCTAATGAAAAAAGAAAAATACCATCCATACAAAGTGCAATTAATCCACGAATTGAATGAGGACGATCCAGATTGACGCTTACAGTCTCGTGTGATGAAAACCTAAATTTTTTAAAGAACATTGTTTTTTCTGATGAAGCCACATTTTCTTTAAAGGGGACTGTACATCGGCATAACTATATGTATTGGTCACGCGAAAATCCTCATTGAACTCAAGAAGCCCATACACAGCGACGAGGCAAAGTAAACGTGTGGGCAGGTATCATTGGTGATCGTTTATTGGGATCTTTTTTTTTAAAGAAAATCTTACGGCCACAAGATATTTACAGTTTTTGCGAGTTGAGTTAGTGCGAGCCTTAGCAGTTATGTTTCCGAACAATGAAGATGAAGATATTCCTGCTGAAAACGTCTGCCCCACCTCATTTTGGGATAGCAGTGCGTTAGTTTTTAGATGACACTTTTACTGGAAGGTGGATAGGTAGTCGAGGTCCGATTGAGTGGCCCCTGCGTTCACCGGATTTAACCCCCCTAGACTTTTCTTTGGGGTTACTTAAAGTCAAGGGTGTATTTTAACAGATCGGATACCATAAAAGAATTGAAAGACAGAATTGGCATGAGACGAATTGCCCATGAGATGATTCAGAACAGCGTGCAAAGTGTCTACACCCGTCTTGGTCAGTGCCAATGCGATCCTACGGGACGTAACGTCTTGCCAAGTGGTAGTGCTCTCTGATGTTTGTCTTATATACATTAGTTAAATAATATTTCTGTTCTATATAGTACTTACTATTTACTTGTGTGTTGTACTTATCCTGTTATCCCAGTTGCAGGTAGAGTTACTAGATATCGTGGCGACGGCACGGCCAGAGCCCGACTAATATAAAATTCTTATCGTGTCCATCAGATGCGCGATACTAAATTCATCTACAATATCAACGGCCAGACTTTCAATTCATCTCATGGGTGAACGTTGCTCAAGGATTTTGAGAAAACATAACCTCGAGACGAATAAAATAAGATTTTTTATAATATGTATCTATTTTGCTGCAGTAAAATGCTGGCCTCATAGTGCTAAACGAATAACGGCATTGTCAAAATCCCATGGAATTAGCTACTTAGGACGGATTTACTTTTATATGTACCCACGACAAAATTCTAGTATTTCTTGTAAACAAAATAATGAAATTGCCATTTTGGTACATTTAGGTTAGGTTTTCTCAAAATTGTGATGTCATGGCGCAAAACAGCCAACGGCATCGTGTTCAACACGTCAAAACCTTCGAAATCATTTATTTGAGTAAAGAAAAAAAACATCCTGGCTACACCGGCTCGGTGGCGCAATGCTAAGGCGTTTGGCTTGCGACCACGGGGTCCCGGGTTCGAATCCTGGCCAGGGTATGGATGTTTAGTGGCGTTTTTCATGTGTTACCGAGATGGTAGCAGTGTACTAGACCGCTGTTGGGTGGCACAACATGTCTAGTCGCTGATATCTATCCTGAGTTCGAGTCTCAGATGCGATAGATGGCAATATCGCAGGGAATGGTCGTTGTGTTGATGTCTGTGTGTACGCGTCCTGGGTGAGTGGTGGAATAGCATTAGCTAAACTCCGCCAGGACGTTAATGTGTAAATAAGACGATTAAACAAAAAAAATACAGTATTCCTTTGCCGATCTTTTTACGATTTTTAAACTGACTTTAGATGAACTATATATAGGTACTTCACAAAAATAGGGAACTTAAAACAATTCTATTTTTTATGACAGCAACTTGTAAAAAGTAATGCCATACGCTAACTTCGAATATGCTTGGCATATAGTAGTATCTAAATATCATGCAAACACCCCATTGCTGGAATATAGAACGACCGATTATAGGCGGCATTTGAATTATTAATCTTCCACCGAACCACTTTAAAAGCAAGATTTATGACCCTCTCTTGACTTCTGTTTTGTATCAATTTCGTATTGGCTATTATAAAAAAAAAAACACCGAAGACGGGGCTTTCAGCAGTTATATATAACATAACCCACATATAAATATTTTAATGGATATCGGCGTTGAGATAGAGCAGGCAGTTCTAATCAAGTAACTGAAATTGGAGATTTTGATTAACAGCACTTATAATTACATACAAAAAATCATGAACTCTCAGCATTTACATTTAAACGATAAAGAAAAATTGGAAAAAAATTAAAACGCTTGCACAAAAACGGTCACGTAAAATTATGGCTTTAGGTTTTATACGTATTACAAAACCTTAAAAATCTTGGAGAGTGACAAACGTTCTGGCACACTTCATGTCGAGGATATAACTTGGGGCGATGTCCGCTTCTCAAGAAATAACAAATGTCAACAATTTTATGCAGTATCGAGTTATACCCCACAAATAAATTTAGCGCATACGATTTTCAATTTTCTTGAAAACGATGAGTAAATTGTTATTCATAAGGAACCCTATAACATCTCAGAGCTTTAATATTCACACTGTAATCTTTGAATGTCTTATTTATTAATACCATTAACGCTATTCGAAATTTAACTTGTGAGAGGTATAAATTAATTTTTCAAAAATCGATTGTCTTTCAAAGGACCGTACTGCAGAAAAATTCCAACTTAAGTTTAATTAAATATGGAGTGCCACAAGGGTCAATACGGGACCCTTAATATTCCTCATCTATATAAATGATATAACTGACTGCGTCCCAAATAGTGATCTAGTTTTATATACAGGTGACACAACTACCTTGGATGAACATGGCAACCTAGAACAGCTTCTAAGTTTAATGAACAATACACAATCTGAAGCCTGATCATGGCTTACAGCAGATCAGCTTCACCTTAACGACAGTAAAACCATGAAATGTATATTTGCATTAAAGCGTGTGATTTTGACAACCCACCACAGTATATATAATCACCACAGTATATATAATTTCTTGGCGTTCACTTGGATTCCATTATCTCTTGAGAAACACATATAGAGTATTTATCAAAAAACTCTTTAAAAATAGGTCCATTGTAAAAGTGAATTATTATTTGTTTGTTTAAAATTGTAATGAAACATTTTCTGTATAGGATTTTGCAAACAGCAGAAAAAGCTATCTATGAGAACTAAAAATAAAACTATCTGTAAAAATAATAATGAAATCTTTCCATTCTTTCGATAACTTGAATTCTGGTTGTGATAGCAATTAAAATCTTAAAATGAATTTGTCTATTTCTTATTTGACCATTCCCGTTGTAACGCTAGTATCCACGTAATCCCCTGCGGCCATGCAGATCAAACTAGTATCTACATAACCCCTTACGGTCATGAAGATTTAGTTAAAAAACCCTAAAATGAATTTATTTATCTACTTTGTCTTAAAAATTCGTGCGCCACCTAGAAACACAATTTAAAAAAATATATAAACAATTAATTTTTTTGTGACTTAAACGTAAAAAGAGCTTTAGCATCTACCCATAATGTGGTTCAGTATATGTAAATTGTTTTTATAAAACATTTCTATTAGATACAAATTACATTTTTTTGTTCAATCTGGGACTTTCCCAATATGGTTGACCGTTATATTTTTTGACAGCTGGAAATAAAATGGCGGCTGTATGTATAAACGCTATAAGCTGTGAATAATTCTACTTCAAACACGTTATGTCTGAAAATGCCTATTACACTCATTACATTACCAACTGCTCTTTAAGTATGTCGATTTATTCTTGTGAAAGTATATTTTAATCCTCATTCGTATATTTTTTTAAACTTGTAAGTTCATCTTAAAATTAATTTTAAATCATTTGAGCACATACCACAACCATTTTAAAACCCATAGAGTTTATGATCCTCGGATAATATAACTTAAAAAGTCAGTTTACCGAGAAAGTTATTTTCAGTAAAAATAGCCATTATTATAAATTCACCCACGGACACGCCATATTGAAACAAAATGCCGACGAATAAGTATACAGATTCAGCAAATTTAGTTTTAGGTATGTAAACTTGTTTCTGCGCAGATAAACCACGCCTTCTTGTAGAACAATGCAGGGCATTGGTCCATCGCTTGACCGCGACGAGTTGAGAACAGCGCGAGCGCACCCACGCCACCCATTCCGCTTTTAATAGCGTAGCTGTTTAGACGTGTGGGAATAAAGTAAATTAATCTCAATTTCGTTATTAATATGCCGTGTGTTTATACAACTGCAGAAAAAGTGCAAATTGTGAAGTGGTACTTCGGGGGCCATTCCACTGATGACACAATAAATTTATTTACTGTGGTATATCAAGACAGACTAATCCCCTCAGCTAGCATAATTTCATACATTATTAAAAAATTTGAGAATTTCGGGTGTGTCGTGAATTACTGTAAAAAATGCTGTCAACCCGAACCTCGTTATCAACAAATGAGCGAAGAACGTGAAATTTGCGAAACTAATGTCTGTGCACTTGTTGAAACTAGTGAACCTTGTTCTAGCAGACAAATTGCTGATGAAGTTGACACGAAGGTAAGAACTGTAAGAAATATTTTGGAAAGAAAGGGTACAGTTGTTTTAAAGTTCAAACAACGCAAGAAATATTTCCCGAGGGCAATTTCAAACGGATGGAATTTTGTGAAATCATGATAAATAAAGCGAATGAGAATGAAAACTTCTTAAAGAATATATTGTTTACAGATGAATCATCCTTTTAATTACATAGGAAACACAATCCATCCGTAGTACGATATTGGTCTCGAAAAAATAAACAGTTGAGTGTTGCTGTGCGAACTCAGTATCCTCAAAAGTTGAACGTTTGGACGGGAATTTTAGACAATCATATTATAGGCCCACTGCTAATCGACGGCTATTTAAATGGCAATTAATATTTAGAGCTTTTACAAAATCAAATAATTCCTGCAGTTCAAAATATTCCTGCCAACTTGACGACATTTAGTTTCAACAAGACAGCTGCCCAAGTCACAATACCTTAACTGTTATTAATTTTCTGGAAAGAACATTTCCCAATCGTTTAATAGCTACGAGGGGAATGATAAAATGGCCCCCCAGGTCACCTGATCTAGCACCCCATGATTTCTTTCTGTGGGGCTTTTTAAAGGAAATCGCGTACAAACATGCGTTTGAACGAGCCAATAATTTACTTGAATTACGGGAAAAACTTATCCAACCTTGTGCAAGCATTACTCCAAATCAACTCAATGATATGAGAGGTTCATTGTATAATCGGTTTGGCTATTGTTTGGCACAAGAAGGTGGGTTGTTTGAATCCTAACTTCATTAATTTATTGTTTGATAATTATTAGTTGATTTTAGTTTCTGAGGGTTATTTAATTCTATTTTAATGTTCTATTTTTGTAATTTAATAAGAATAATTTATTTTTTGATAATTGTTAGTTGATTTTGGTTTCCGAGTTATTTTATTTTATTTTAATGTTCTATTTTCATTTCGGTTTTAACAAGAATTATTATTTTATTCTCATAGCATTTACGGCTAAAAAAGAAACTGCAGAAATGCTTTCAATGGAAGAAATTATCTGTCAAAAATGTGACAAATAACTTCTTCGCTTTTGATGAAGAGATATTTTCTCGTTTCGTATAGAAATTATTACCTACGGCCGCATCCATCCTTAGTTCATGCTGTACTAAATTCAATTCATTGTGTGTCTCTGCTTTCACGATTTATGGAACTAGCGGGGCGTGGTCAATTACATCGTTATTCCTATACCCTAAACTGCATTTTCCGAATCTGTATATCTTATCACAGTTTTAAAATACCTATTTTAAATCATATAGTCTGGTCAAAGGTAAACCAAATCCTTTTATGTTTGAGACTGATTTATTACAGATGTTTGTTTGCCTCGTTAAAACTCTAGCAAGCAGTTGGTTTTATGAGGGTTCGACCTGAAACTTAGTGATTCCAAAGCATATTAGATTTATAGCCCAGCATAAACAACCACCTCAAATTAATTTCATAACGCAATGATAAAGCCACATTTGCTTAATCTCTATAAAACTTGATCCTCCTAACTTGAACTTAACAGGGTATAAAGTTTTATTGAAGACTTGACAAATACCTTGATAAGTCAGTCATAAGCCAGTAAAGACTAAAAGATAATTTAGTTTTAATGTAAGTTCTTGAAGGCCTTTTTAAAACTTTCTTTAAGACAACACTATCTATAAGTGCATTTGGCATTTAATAAATCTGACATAAATCAGTGGTTTATGAGACGGCCATTATAAACACTGATTAAAACTAAATAAGTCTAAAGAGCATTTAAATTGTTAATTGGGTATGTTACCTAACGTGTAGTTTGTTTAATTATATCTCTACCACATTGTTTTTAGTTGGTAGTTAATTTTAATTGCTTTAACCTGTTATATGTTCACTACTGGTTTTATTGATGATTGTAAACTATTTGGTGTATTAACTTGATTTGTATAAATAAATAAATAAACAAAAATACATTTTTGAAATTATCTTCATGCCATATATCTTTCTTTAAGAAAAAACTCACAGAAATAACGATTAGTTGATTAATCTTCCGTATATAATGTGTTTCTTAATATCCATCTCACATTTCATTGAAACTCATATTAGTTGAGCGTTGTAATTGCCTTGCCTGATATCTTAAGCATATGAGCTCTGTTTTTAAAAACTTCATTTTTCAATCGACTATACAAAATATTCCAGAGGTGTAAAATCTAGCAATCGAGGTGGATATCCACCTCTATTAGCATTTTGCATAGAAAAACTTCTTCAGAAATCTAACAGTGTCCTGGATAGTGCAACACCTAATTCTCATTCTTTAATTTCCAGGCCGTAGAACAAGACCGACACGTCCTCCGCCGGAAGCTCACCTCCAAAGAGTCAGAACTAGACGCCCGGATCATAGAGTTACAGAACGACGTCACCGAACTCACGAACAAATTGGCAGCTAAGGAGAACCTAGTTAAGCAATGGGAGCGAGAGAAGAGCAACCTCGTGACAGAACTGACCGCACAAAACGCGAGGTTGACCGCACAGCTGAAGGAAGGGGCGGCTAAGGAGCAGCAGCTGCAACAGCAGCTGGACAGTTACAAGGAGCAGCTGTCCTTGGGCAAAAGTAACTTACAGGTGAGATTCATCTTGATTTGAAGTGCTTATGATGCTATTTAACGGATCCTAGTGTTAATCATCTCCTGATGATGCCGACATAGTTGGCATACATAAATAACAATTATGTGCAGCATTACCCCGGTTGTAGGAAGCTCTATTAATAGCTGTCAGTGTTTAGGTAAAACTACGAGTAAATGGTATGTCTTATTTTTATTATAAAACTTTATTGTAAAACTTCAAAGGGAGGTTTACCCTTTTATATTTTATAAAAGTTGTACAAATGTTTCTGACACAGATTTTGAAAACATTACTTTCAGATACACTTTCATAACGTTTTCACAGCTGCTGTAAATGCAAAAATTGGCACCATCTTGTAAAATATTTCAGTCGCTGTTTATATTTTGTAAAGCCTATTGGAACCATTACAAAATAATTGTATAAACATTTTCAGATGCCCTATGCAAATTTAGTACCATCACTATATAGCAGTTTTATTAAAGCTTCATTTAAGTGTACTAGAAAACACACTTCACCGTTTGTTAAATTACTGTTATAAAACAACTAAACAACTGTTTTATAAGAGCTACTAAATAGTCATTGTTTAAAAAATGCTGCTTTATACACACTAATAAAATAAAATGATTTCTAAAATGTATCTTAAAAGTTGAAGAAGTATTTTTGACACTAAAAGCATATGGCATTGTGATTTAATACTAGGTACCTAACAACCTATAATAAGTATTGTTCTGACTTACGACTGCAATTTTTGATGCAGAGAAAATTTTACTGTGCACTATGGTCATATTAATATATTTTTAACGGGCCTCACATTTATTGATGATTTCTAAAAAGCAATATTGTCACAAATAGACATTTAACATAACTGTTTTGTAAGATGATAAGAAATAACTATAAAATAATTCCAATGTATATTTATAATTAATGGTGCTAAGAATGCTGCTACACGTTACTAAAAAATCGTTGTAAAACAATTTAATTTTATAAGCTGAATGAAATATTTTATAACTTAGTCACAGAAACATTTGTTAAATAATTTATAAAAAAGTCCGGTTTCAGACAAAAAAAAAATTATTTTCTGAAATTCTAATATAATCAATTAGCAGTTAGAAGCAATAATAAAATAACAATAAAAGAATAATCATAGAACATTTAAATTAAACAACAGATTTACCGGTTAGGTAAACAATTATATTAAGTATAAAAAAATTGAAAAATCTAACTATAAATATTTAGCTATTGCACCAGTTATTATGCAATAATCATGGGTAATATTTTCCCATGCATTATTTAATAATTCCAGTAATTGATGGGCATTCCATGGTCTCACATTTCGGTTTTGTACATTTCTTACAAGTACTCCCTATACTTCCTCCACAGGGTTAAGGTCTGGACTATTAGTGGGCCAGTTAAGAACATTAATATTGCTGATTTGAAACCAGTTAGTAACTGTATGAGCAGCATGACCTGAACAATGATCTTGTTAAAATATTGACTCTTTATTAAAAAATAATTGTGACACAGAGGGAAGCATAAAAAAGTTTCACTGAAATTGGTTCTAGTTCTCGTGAGTTCAAAAGTTCGGATGCTTTCTTGCCATCATTTACTCAACTAATGCAGTCTTCTGAATAAGGAACAATCTGAAATACTTTCCGTTACTTTCCAGGAGCACATGAGCAGCGTAGATGGCCTTCGGGACGAGCTCGACCTAGTCACAGAAAAAAATAAAGAGCTCGAAAGGCGGTTGCACCTGGCGGCAGCGGAGAGAGACAGCATGGCCTCTGCGCTCGAGGAGGCCTCCGATAGGATCCTACTCTTGGAACGACACGCCCGAGAGCAGGACATGCGCTACCAGCAGAGCATCAAGGAGTATAGCCTGCCGCAGGAGAAGCTGTCCATAGAGGAACGTTTGAGCGGTGAGTATTGGGAAGTTTCTGGGGGGTGTGATCTGCAGGGACTAGGATCGAAGGTGTAAATTTATTTTACTAAAACAATAGATCTAGGTACTGTCTTTTTTTATTTTATATCTCCGATTAAAGAACAACACTATACAGGGTGTCCTAATAAAAACTTCCAGACCGGATATATTCTAAACGAATAGAGATATTTCAATTCTGTAAAAGCCAATTTGTAGAGCATTAAGAGAGCTTCATTTTTTAATATAACTGTTTTTCTAATATATCAGTATATAGATGGCGCTGTGCTCTAAAGAAATATTTCGATGGGAGAAACTTTGAAATGGGGTATATGTGAAAGAAAATGCATTTCTAAGCAGATTATGTTCTAAAAAAAAAATACCATAAAACTAACCGTTCTCGAGATATTTGAGTCCAAATGTTGGCATTTGCCAATATTGAATAATTGTAATCTCTTCAACATTTCAGTCCTTTAAGTGGGACAATCTGTATTTAATTTACATATTTTGGACGAAAATATTAGAGAATTTTTCATATCTTATGAATTAAAAAATTTAAAGTAACCCTTGGAAAAAAAAACTAAAAATATTATTTATCATATAATTCAAACATTTAAGCAATAAAAAAACAATTATGAACATAAAACAATTTTTACGAACTAATGAAATTAAAAATAACTATTTTAATAGGTGTTCAAAATTATTGCCATTTTCATTAACCCACATCGTAAACCTATTAATTAGTTCAGATCTACAAACTTTGTGGCTCTTTAAGAAAGGTTTTAGTTTGCCCAAGTGTTCAAGTGTGGGCCACCCTACGAGCGACGTGGTTAGCGTCACTGGTGTAACCTGGCTAGCACAGTAAAGATACGGAGAGCAAAAGGGCGTCGAGTTCAAGGCTTGGGCGCCATTGATTACTGAGTGTAATCAAGGAAAATTGAAGATAAAGATAAACAAAAGACAAATGTTACATATGTACAATATAACTATATTACAAAATATTATATTACAAAAAATATGAGCTATCACAGCATCAGCGATACTGTATAGCAAAATATTAAACCGAAATATGTACAAGGTAAACTATATTACAAGATACTCTATATTACAAGTGCTCGACAGCAAGATAAACTTGAGGCGTTTACGAGACAAAAAAATATGTTACAAAAGATATGTCTCGCAACGTTACCTCAATACTAAAAATCACATATTACAATAAGATATGAACATTTACGAGATTTAAACCGAACTATAATACAAAGGTATCTCGCAAACGATCCGACAACAAACTATTTACAGCACTAGATATACTAAAGTGCAACACAAAATATATTACAAAGTAAGGCCTGGGGGCTACTTGAGAATATTACGAGAGACAAAATAACTATATTACAAAAAAAATGTCTCGTAACGGTTTCTCAATACTCACAAAACATATATTACAACGAAATGCCCCATGGCTTTACCACATCAACTCTACATATACTCGTTACGCAAAATGCACCATGACTATTACCATATATAACCAAACAAATGTGCATACACGATACTACGATGGAAAATTTCAACAATGAATCAAGATAAAGGTAACTGTGAATTAAAATATATTACAACGAATTCACAAAACAAAATCTTACAAAAGACGCTTGATTCTACGATTTAAACTTAAAATACTTGGCTTTATGAACCAACACTAAGTACATTGCTTTCATGAAGCGAGAACCATTATAAGTGAAAATAATCCCTTATATGTGAGATAATAATCAAAAGTACTTATCTTTTATTTTAAAAGTTCTGAAGAGAGAAATTCCTAAGTGTGCTCCTGTTCTGGGATAAATACGGATTTATGTAGGCTGATGTTGGGTACTTCCATTTTGCTGACTTGGAATGATTTACTTAGTAGTAAAATCTTAAAAATGCGCCATGTCGAGAAATTCCATAATAAAGAGAAACGTAGCATTGTAGAATTCATTTACGGATTATTAAGAAAAGCTAAATATAGGTAATTGTTCACGAAGCAAAGGTGTAACGAGATCACTTCGAAAGAAAATGAAATTTGTAATTGTATAGAAAAAGAAAAAGAACCTAAAACAATATTTTTATACGTTAGATGGTATTTAACGATATATAATTATTTAACTATTACCTTATACGTCTATAAGGTTCCTTCCTATTTTAATATCCCCATTAGGGTCTTACAAAATTTCTATTACGTCCACCTCGCAGGGCGGCTCAAGCGAAAGAGAAGGAATTTAGTCTAACGCGGCGTATTGTGACATATGGCCCGGACCGACAGTAACGTGGTTCCGCCCCAAAAAGTAGCTCTTTTATTTTAATGAAATATTTAATTAGCTGAAGGATCTATATTGTTACTGATAGTTTTACGTTTCATGTGACTATCCGACTTTATTATAAATACTCGACTCAACTTCATTTTTCGGTTAGTTTGATTTATTTATTTAATTTAATTTGAATATCATCGAGCGTGCGCTGTTTAACACACCGATGCATAAGCATAAGCTACTACCAACTTCTCACCTGTTTAGGAATGTTCGTTATAGTACCAGAGCAGAGGATAATAAAACGTTTGATTATTAAAATTTTTCTACTAAATGTTAGAAAATGTAACGAAGGATGCTTTTGTGCATTCCGCACATTACAACTTTTAATAATGTATACCGATTAATGGCGGCAACACTAGCATAAATGTTATTATAAAAATCTGCCATGTCTTCTATTCGTTCTTTGTACACTTCACTTTTTAAAAATCCCCATAAATAAGAGTCTAATGGAGTAATGTCAGGAGATCGAGCGGGCCATCTAACTACTCCATTGGTACCAATCCATCTTCCTGGGTTTGTTTGATTTAAATAATTAACAACGTTGTGATGATTATGTGGGTCTGCTCCATCCTGATGAAACCACATATTATCCAACTGAGTGGGCAAATTCCTTAATAGTACTTGTAAATCATTTTGCAAAAATTGTAAATATCTTTCACCTGGTAAATTCTCATGGTAGAGGTATGGGCCAACAATGTAACCATTAACGATACCACACCAAACATTTACTCCAAAACGATTCTGGGATCTGGTATGTCTCATCCACCTAGGATTCTCTTGAGACCAGTAACGACAATTATTATGTGTTGTGATTACTCCATTGTTGTGGAATGGACTTTCATCACTCCACATAATTGTATCTAAAAGATTTGGATTTTCTTCTAAGAGAATTGAAAATTGCGCCAAAAAATCTAATCTCCGCTGATTGTCCCCTGGAATGAAATGATGAACTAAATGAACTTTACATGGAAAAAATTTGTTTATTTTGAGAATTCTGTGGCAGGTGGAATGTGCAATATTTCTTCCATCAACTTGTGTACTAACATGTTTGGGTTATTTTCTACTTGATGTAATACCAACGCAATATTTTCATCAGTTGCAGTTCTTTTTCTTCTTGTTGTTTTTGGTTTCTTAAAACTTCCATAATTTTTCAAATTAGAACACAAACTTACAAAAGTTTTCCGATTTGGTAAAGCTCTGTCAGGAAAACGTATTTCATATAAACTTACACCCCTTGAAGCATTTTAAGGACATTCCCCATAATTTAAAATTGTGTTTAATTTATCTTCCTTTGTATGAGAAACCATATTTAATAATAAATATTCACAAAGAAAACAATAATTAGGTGCAATAATACAGTTCTATTGACACACCAATAAACAAAATGTGATTGAAATTGAGAAATGTCAAAACTATTATTCCAAAGGTAACTTTAATTGTATTTAATTTATAAGGTGTTAGAGTTATTATACTCACAAGATATCAAATATTTTTAATTATAATCTAACCTAATAACAAAGCAATTATATGAAAAATTCTTTAAATATTTTATTCTAAAATTTGTAAATTAAATACAGATTGTCCCACTTAAAGAACTGAAATGTTGAAGAGATTACAATTATTCAATATTGGCAAACGCCAACATGTGGACTCAAATATCTAGAAAACGGTTAGTTTTATGGTATTTTTTTTTAGAACATAATCTGCTTAGAAATGCATTTTCTTTCACATAAACCCCATTTCAAAGTTTCTCCCATCGAAATATTTCTTTAGAGCATAGCGCCATCTATACACTGATATATTAAAAAAACAATTACATTCAAAAATGAAGCTCTTATAAAACGATTGATTTGCATCTTTTCTAAATTGCTTTCTCTGAACTTCACCACTTTATAATGAGTATATTGTCATTGGAATGTATAAAATATCACTTCTTCACCACTAAATCACTCTCAAACACTAAAAACACCTGAGACATTCATCATTACGGTAAAGGAACAAAACCGATCGTGTCCGAAGCGTTACTGATTTTTGTCAAATAAATGCCGTGAATAGATTGACTAGCCAATCAGGAACTTAGGGAAAGTTTGCAATTGAAGTGTGATTATCTCAGGAACAAACAAATCAATACACAGTATGTATCTAGGTATAAGTTCTTTGATCGGAGGATTCACTAAGAAAAAAAAATAAGACATAACTTGTTACTATTATTTAGGGGTTTAAAGCATGACTTATGTCGGTCAATCATATCATATAACACACCATGCATGCTATCACCATCATAATTATATTAAAAGTTCCTAACCTGTCACAAAAAAAACGACATGTATCGCACTAACCCCAAGAACTAACGGACTGTGTATATGTATTTTCAAAACAGCTGGTGAACACCGGTCTCTCTTATCAGAAATGGACATCTCGGAGCCCACCCTATCCCAGGAGTGCATGTCTGTGTACCGTCAACTCAGGTCTTTGGTTGCCCAGCTGAAATCTCACTCGGACGATGACAGCGGATTACATTCGGATTGCTCCACGACGTCCCTAGATGATTCCTCAAGGTAACTGTTTTGTAGTATTCTAAATGGCCTACTCAAGGAAAAATCTTCGTTTTGTAAAGGTCTCCTGAATATCACTATCACCAAATTATAGAACTTTTATAACTCTTACTTTAACTCAATGAAAGAGAATTACTAAAAATTTACCGCGGCTCAGAGACATCTGCTCAAAGAGTGGAAATAGTCTGACAGTTAATTGACAGATACCTAGGTATGATTAATTCAGGTATGTCACCCAATGCTTATTTTATCCTAAGTCATTATAAAAGTTAATGCAAACACTGACAAAAGAAAACTTATGGGCGCCACAATGTTTTTGAATCTTCCGTAAAAAACTATAGAGAAACTGGTTGAAAATAGCAAATAACGAATATAAACAAATAACAGTAAAAGCTATACAGAAAAGTAATCAGGCTTGATTGGTCATAAATATAGATACAAAAATACTTTGATAATAATTGTTAATTATAAATTAAACACTGCTTTTAGATGAATCAATCAATATATTATAAATACTCTACATATGTTTTGGCTTATTAGGCCTTTATCAAGAGTATTACATAGTGAATACTAAAGTTTATACCTAAAAGTATTTGTGTCTTAATTTATTTATGACCTAATCTATTTAAGACTTAATTTAACATCCTTAATTATTTGAATGTTTGGAGTGGACCTAAACTGATTATATAAATCAAAGGATAGTTCTTAACAATTGGTTTATTATAGGGGTATTCAAGAAATTTTGTTGGTCATTTGTGGTACAAAGGTTGTACTTGAAAGATTTTTTGATTTCGAGTTGTTCTAGCAGATCTAAACGTTTACCTTTTCTTTCAGAATGAAATAAATTTATGTTATCAGTATCTATGAAATGGTTGTTTTCAATACAGTGTGTTGACATTCCTGCATTTTTATTGTTATTTAAGATTGATTTTTTGTGTTCTTTTACCCTGTTCACAACGCTTCTACCACTCTGACCGATATACACAGCATTGCAATCTTTACAATTAATTTTATATACACCAGATTTATTAATTTTATTTAGTTTTTCTTTGTTATTAACCAAAATGTTTCCTATATTTGTTTTGTTCACACTTATTGTAGAGATACCCAAATTATTCAATTTTTTAGAAATTTTGTTACTATATTTCGGAACATAATTAATAAAACTGTATTTTGTAGGTTTGTTAGGCACAGCGAAAAATTCTTTTTGAAGCATTTTGCGTTGTTTGCTTTTGACCATGTTATTTATTAGTGACTCGTATCCGTTATTTCTTGCAATTTGTTTAATTATATTTAATTCTCTATCAAAATCACTTTGATCTAAAGGAAAATTCGTCAGTCTATGTATTAGACTATGAAAGGGTGAAATCTTAATTTGCCATGATTGCTGCGAATTATAATGTATTACTGTATCTGCAGTAGTAGGTTTGCGGTAGATGCTAAATTTTAACTGATTGTTATGTTTTTTGATATTAATATCTAGAAAGTTTAATTGACTATTTTGCTCCGATTCCATTGTGAACTGAATTTCACTATTAAAAGAATTTAAGAAATTAAGGTAATTACTTAGGTTCCTTTCTGTACCGGTCCATATACAAAAAATATCGTCTACATATTGAGTCCAATAAAACACATGTGTATTTAAACTGTTATTGCTATTAAAAATTAAATTTTCTAAGTTTGACATAAATATTTCAGCTAACAAAGGAGAAATTGGTGAACCTATTGGTAGCCCGTCTTTTTGTCTAAAGAATTCACCATTAAACTGAAAATAGTTTTGTTCAATACAAACTCTCGAAAGATTTTTTAACTCTGTTTTTCGGTTTCGCCGATTTGTGAATTATCTATTAAATTATTTAATATTAATTTTAGTTCTGTGAGCGGAACTGAGGTGAATAGACTTTTAACGTCAAAGGAGATTAATTTTGCGTTATTTGGTATTATTAAATTTTTTGTATTTTCAATAAATTCAAAAGAATTTTTTATGGAATATTTAGATTTAAAATTTATTAATTTTGGTAAAATATAATTTAGTTTTTTACACAATTTATAAGATGGAGCATTGATGTAAGACAATATGGGGCGTATAGGGTTATTTACTTTGTGAATTTTTGGAAGAACATAGAGAATGGGGGCTGAAAGGTTCATAATTTTCAATTTATACGCCTCATTACTTCGAATAACAGTATTACATTTCTTTAAGTTAGATACAATTTCGGACTGAAATTTATTGGTAGGGTTTTTATTGATTTTTTCAAAGTCTTCACTATTTAAGATCGTCTGTATTTTTTCATTATATTCTGATTTTGTTAAAATTGTTATGGTGTTACCCTTATCCGCTTTACAGAGAATTAAATCATAATTCACCAGTTTTTGTTTAATGCTGTTCAACAGGTTTATTTCTACTTTGTTAGTGTTACATTTTGTCGAGGTAAATATATTAACTAGACTATGTCTTTCCAATTCTGAGATTTCCTCCACTGAGAATATAGCTAGCTCTGTATTAATGGCAAGAAGTTCAAAATATTTTTTACTTACATTATGTGGAGAATATTTTAAACCTTTTTGAAGGAGGTTTAATTCTTGGTCCGAAAAACTAACATTGGTTAAGTTACTTACTCTGGCAAAAAATGTGAAATGATCCTCGGTTTAAGGAGAATTCCTAGCTACTGCGATATTATTACTTTTTTCCCGTTTTAAACTATTAATTTTGGCTAAAATTAATAGTTTAAAACGGGAAAAGTAATAATATCGCAGTAGCTAGGAATTCTCCTCAAACTGGCTAATGGTCTAACAAGAGTCCACTTACATATTAACCTAACCTAACCTACCACCAGACTTTGCTTTACCATTTTGTCACGTTCTTATGATGCGTTAATTTGTGTTTTCTGAAAAGTTGTATTTTTTGTCAATAAAAATGTATTTCGCGAGAACCATTTAGTGAACAGCAATTAAATTCTGCAATTATCTTAAACTGCATGTATAAAAAATTTGGAAAAGGTGTTGCCTGTACTTATTGTACATAGTTTCCTTCAAAAATACAAAACATGACACTTAAAACTTTTCAAGTTGTCAAAATGTACCGTGCCTTTTGGCATCTAGTTTTGTTTAGGTTATACTTCGGTGCACCATCTACGCTCACCTTTGCGTAAGATTCCCTGTTGTATTTTGGAAATGGGATAGAACTCTGTAAATAATTAATTAAATAAAAAAAATATTTTCTTTAGGTTTTCGCCGGGCCTGCTTAGTGAAGTAGCTCAAGAATTGGTTGGGCTAGTTCTAGACACAGACGTTGTGAGGATACTGGAAAGGCTGGAACAGGCGAGAAGGGAGATCCAGGAGCGGGACGAAGAACTGACCAGGAGGGCTGAGAGCATTATGGAGCTAAGCAGTAAGGTAGGTTTGAGTTGGTATTGACTTCTTAGCGAACATCCCAAGTAATATTCATTTTGACTCTGATAAAAAACATAACGATATCGTTACCATGTAATATACAACTTATTTTTAGACATGACGATCGTACAACCCTACAGTCGTCCAAATTATTTTAAGAAACCATTAATATAAAAATTATAACTCAAAATGTACCTGGGAGAGTGATTTTTAAATTTATCAGAAATGTCTTTAGGTTTCTGCCAAAAACATGATTTTTAAATCTCTAGCAGTATTTTATTCGTTCCATGAAGCAAAAATTTTAAGTACAGCTCTGTAGCAATCTTGCCAGTAGTAATTGTGCCTACTTTGATATTTTGATCGCAGGTTTTTATGACCTTTTTTATGTGCACTAAACAAATGTTGCCAAGTATATCTAGAGATAAGTCCTTTGATCAGCAGTTTACACACTTTTCGTAAACATCTCAAAAACACTCGACTCAAGTCTTTCATTCTTCAGGCCTCCGTTTGCGAAGTGGAACTAGCCGCGGCCCTCGAGGAGAGAGACAGAGCACGTCATGATGCCTCAGATTCCTCTCTAGCTCAAGACGAGGTCGTAGTCAAAGCTAGGGAGGACCGAGACGCCGCAGTCCAGAGGAGAACCAAAGCAGAGGTGGAATTAGCGAAAACCAGGGTCGAGTTAATGCAGGCCAACAGCCAACTTATTGAGTCGATTCAGCAGAAGGTCGACCTTAGTCAGCAGTTGGAGCAGTGGCAGGTGAGTGCTTAGGTCTCTTGATTATAGAGTTTTCGTACATGATTACAAAACAGGTCATACTCAGGGTTTGGAACGAAAACCCTTTAGAACCTGAAACATAGAAATGACTCCTGCATGAGATTTTCTAGTTGAAAGTGCCATGTTTCATTAAAAAAAAGAGAAAAAATACTCATTCTCCTCAGGTATAGCTCATGAGGCGCCATCGACGGGCTAGTGTGAAGTTATACACAAATTATTTTCTTAGCCTATTTCTTACCCAATTTGGAGAAGAGGTAGTTGAGATATTGCAAAGAATAGAAAAAAAAATACAATTTTGACACCCTCTAACTTTCTCCACATAGACAAGTAAAATTGGGAAGCAAAGACGCTTAGTTTCCAAGAAAAAAAAAACTGGCGTAGAACCAAACCAGACTTGGTTCGATTCTTTAATTAGGTGATCGTGTACATGAAACCACTTTTCACGACATTTTCTGGTGGTCCGGAACTTTTTTATTTCGAAAAAACTGTAAAAAAATGATTTTTCCATGAAACATGTTTTTTAACGTCCCCACCGTTATATCTTTAAAAATAAATGTGCTATAGAACTGATTTTTTTTTAAATTGAAATAGACACAATAACGCTTCTAACTATGTACAATGTGATTATAAAATATATTTTTTTTAATTGTTAAAATAATAGCAAACTTAAAGTTGTTATTTTCGTGAATGTATTTTTCAGCAATCGAGAAAAATTTTTATTTATGAAAATATGTATATACATGCTGTGAACAAATTGAAGCCAATATATGAAAAAAGTTTTTAGAATCAAAATTTTTGATGTGCTGGTTATAGTACGTAGTCAGCGATTTTTTAAAAACGGGCTAAAACATATTCCTGCGCGCCCGGCTCTCATTATACTGCTTACCGCCCGTGGACTACGGTTGCTGGGTTCATGTGTACTAATCGGGCTTTTATTAACAGCTCCAAAATAGGTACGAACCTAAGGTATAAACCTACCTTTTGTTGTTTTAAGGAAAAAAATATTTAAAAGCAGGTAAATATAAATCATTGTTATAAAGTAAGTACCTACCTAATAAGTAGGTTATTACACATTTTTGATTGAATTAAACCAAGACGCAGGAATAAAACAACATAATTTTTTTGCAACTATTTTTCTATTGACAAATGAGTATTTAGTTACGTAGGCCCTGCGTGAAAAGCATTCTAGTTCGTCTGTACATTCATCGAAACCTTTAAATAACAGTATTTCAAGTACGACATTTACACTCGTTACAACATTTTAGGCCTTCTTTAACACAATCATATTTTCGATTTTCACAGTTTTTATCTGAACAATAAATACTTAATGAAAATATTGTCCAAACATCGTCACTTAAATTCCGTCCTGAACCATGTGCATTTATAAGTGTAGTTGGCATATTGCTTCTGTACGATATTCTAAGTGCAATAGTTAACTAAATGTATTAGATAGGAAATCTATTATTTAAATATATACAGACTTGTCTATTTTACGAGGGCCACACCAAATATCTTGCTTAATATCTATTGTAGAAGAATTAAGTTTTAGAAACAGTTATCCCATTTTTTGTGAGCTATATTTCAGTAAAAAGAAATTTGAAATCCATAGCCTACTTTATGAGATATATTACAAAAACCTGAAAAATAGGAAAACCACAAACGGTTATAGCTTCCTTATTTGAGGATAAACGAAAAAAGTTAAAGGAATGAAAGTTGACGGCAAAGACAATAAGAATAATAACGTGTAACAAAAAAATCGAAAAATGCAGTTGGCTTTGACATACGCTATTGTGCAAAAATGAAAAATACATATCTCAAAGTAGGCCATATAAAACATGTCACAGAAATTTTAACCGATAGTGTCAATAGTTAATATTTTACGAATACCACAATTCATATAATTCAATCGTAACGATCAGCTGTGCCATAATTAGTGAAAAACAATGTATACAGTTATTAATAAATTTGACAGATTGTCACTGTTGTATGTTGTATGTTGCGTTGTCGAGTTCTAAGACAAATTTTATATCAGTAATTATGGTGTACACCAATAATAACAAATTCGATATGATTAGCATTTATTGTCAGTGCAATTTTGACGCTGAGATGGCAGTCACGGTTTACGGAGATAGATTTCCAGATGCTCCGCAGCCAAATCGAACTATGTTTAGGAAGTTAGTTCAAAATCTAAAAACGCACGGTTCATTTTCAAAAAAAGTAGTAAGGCGAGCGCATGTTGCGGATAATGTAAGAAAAGTGAATAGAGTAATGAATTATGTTAACCAAAATGAGGAAACCTCTTTGAGACAAATTCAGAGAAACTGTCGCATAAAAAAAGACAGTGCAAGAAAAATATTGAAAAAAAAACGGATTTCGATGCTACAAAATGAGGAAAGTTCAACATTTAAATGAGGGAGATAAGCCAAGGAGAGTAAGATTTTGTAGATGGTTATTAAATAAGAAAAGGAATGACGCGCTGATATGTAGCAAAATTCTTTGGTCGGATGAATCAAATTTTTCTAATAATGGATTTTTCAATAGAAATATGCATTATAAGTGGACACGAGAAAATACACATTGGTGCAGAGAGACTGCTTTCCAAGAAAGATTTTCTACGAATGTTTGGTTGGGTCTTTTAGGGACTAAAGTAATTGGACCTTATTTTTATGATGGCAAATTAACCGCTCGTAGATACCTTAATTTCCTGCAAAACGAATTTCAAGATTTTTTTTATGAATTAACAGTGGCAGAAAGATTAAATTATTCATATTTTCAACAAGATGGGGCTCCACCTCACACTGCTGTAATATGTACAAATTATTTAAATAAAGTTATGCCAGATAGCTGGATAGGCACCTATGGACCCATTCTATGGCCAGCTCGATCACCAGATATTACTCCCTTGGATTTTTTCGTCTGGGGTTACATTAAAGACAAGGTATTTCAAACTGCCCCTGAAAATATTGAGGACATCAAAACCAGAATTCGAAACGCATGTGAGGCAATTACTCCTGAAATGTTCCAAAATGTAATGCGTGACGTGTCTCGTAGAGCACGTTTATGTGTCAGAATGCATGGTGCACAATTTGAGCATTTGTAGTTAGAAAAATAAATACACAAAATTTCTTTTCAATATAGTAGTAGGTAGTACTGTTATACATAGTTTTTCGTTTTTTTCTTTGGATGTTCGTTTTGTACTTGTATTTTTATTTATGAGATATTTATTGGTTTGTATTAAATTGTAATAAATAATTACGGAATTATAATTATTATAAAGTGAATTTTTACTATTATGACACAGCTGATTGTTACGATTCAATTATATGAATTGTGGTATTCGTAAAATATTAAATATTGACACTATCGGTTAAAATTTCTGTGACATGTTTTATATCGTTGGAATGAGAAAAAAATAACGGAATTAATGGCGTCATGGCCTACTTTGAGATATGTATTTTTCATTTTTGCACAATAGCGTATGTCAAAGCCAACTGCATTTTTCGATTTTTTTGTTACACGTTATTATTCTTATTGTCTTTGCCGTCAACTTTCATTCCTTTAACTTTTTTCGTATCTCCTCAAATAAGGAAGCTATAACCGTTTGTGGTTTTCCTATTTTTCAGGTTTTTGTAATATATCTCATAAAAATGGGATAACTGTTTCTAAAACTTTATTCTTCTACAATAGATATTAAGCGAGATATTTGGTGTGGCCCTCGTAAAATAGACAGTCTGTATGTTTACCTTAAAAGAAGGGGTGGTAAAAGGTGCCTTCAGTTGAAGGAAGCTCCGTTTGTTGTTGTTGCTAATTTGATCCTTAGGTCGTTTAATATCTAAATTTGTTTGTTTTTGTTTTTGTACAGTATTAGAATCAATTTTGTAAAGATTTTTAAAGCTTCGTCTTTAGACAGCAATGGCAGTTCCGATAATTTTTGAAAAACAACAATATTCTTTGAGAACATCAAACGCATATTTTTTAAATATTTTTAAAAAACCATTAATGGTGTCGCAACCAGTAAAACAATGAAGACAAGAACAAACTGTAGTTCATAAACTTTGCACTACCTTTTATATTGACAAAAATTGTTTGCTAGTGCCGTGTCCAAGTTGCATAAATAAATTAGTTCCATTTAAGTCAGAGTAAGTAAAATTAATACATCTATATCAACTGACTTCACCAATATTTGTTTGCTAAATTTAGTTTCGTACATTGCATGCAAAACCATCATGGTATCTTCCTGTTTGCTAAATAGATTTTTGGTCATTTCTGAATGACGTTTATGTAGTGAAACTACTTTTTCTGTTAATTTAAATCCTCCATCTATTATTAATATTTCATATTCGATTAAGTACTGTGCAGCATCTGTTGCAAATCAGCGCGGCACGGCGGCACTGTATGATTGCAAAAAACGTTCATGTTTTCAAAACATGTCTACCTATACGACAGTCTACATGATATTTTAATTAAATTTCGTCATTTAAAATATTATCTTTTCTGACACAATATTTCCGCGATGTCGTCTTTTTTCAGCACTAGATATTAGTGACAACAAACCTTGTATCCTAGGTCTTGGTACCATAGATTTGTCATAATCACACGCAATTTTCTTACAAATAATGCACTCCATTATTTTAGAAAACTAAATTGCGAATATTCTACAGCATCGCATTTATTTAAAAGTATTTATACGTATACTCTAAAACCCGCAAACTACTAATATATGATTCAAATGTATTGACCCCTCATTTTAACTGCAAATATCTCAAAAATGACGGACCAGAGAAAATTTGAAAAAATATGTGTTCATTATGTTGTCTATTGTAAATTATTCACTGAAGTTTGAATAATCTACATTGGATGGTCTTGAGGTTCTACTAAGTTATATTGAAAAATGCCCTACTTTTTAAGGAAATTTTGACCATACCAGTTTTAAATTCATTATATCTTGAAAAATATGCCTACTAAATGAATAATATTTTATAAAACACGGCATTTTTTGTACGAAGAAATTCTTTCATAATTTTTTATTCTAAAATTTGGCAGTTATTGTCAAAAACTCATGTTTGTTCGGCTATTTATCAAGGTATTTCAAAGATTTTTAATAAAATAGTTAATCATATAAAATGTAAGGATTTTCAGAAAAAAAAATTGGTATATATCAAATATTAATTTAGTTATCAAGTGCAATAGATAATAATATTGCAGAATGCGGGCAATAATATTATCTATTGTACTTGATAACTAAATTAATATTTGATACACACCAATTCTTTTTTCTGAAAATGCTTACATTTTATATAATTAACTATCAAAATTTTTGTAAATACCTTGATAAATAACCGTATAAACATGATGTCACGTTTTTTAGAATAACTGCAAAATTTGAAAATAAAAAATTATGAAAAAATTTCCTCGTACAAAAAATACCATGCCTTATCGGCATCTATAATATTATTTATATAGTAGGCATATTTTCAAATATATAATGGATTTAAAACTGGTATTGTCAAAATATCCTTAAAAAGTAGGACATTTTTCAATATAACTTAGCAGAACTTCAAAACTGTCCAATGTACATTATACAAATTTCAGTGAATGATTTACAATAGACACAATTTTTTCAATTTTTGCCATTCCTCCGTTTTTGAGATATTCGCGGTTAAGGTGAGGGGTCAATACATTTGAATAGTAAATTAGTTAGACGCATCTTATCGTACCTTCCATACGCGGTGTACGTACCTAGATTGTGAGCCGCAATAATACATATGACTAATTTAGCGTGCTTTAAAAAAAATCGCTGTTGCCAAACGATACACATTGGGAAAAAAATAGTTATAACAAAAACTTTTCTAATGTTTGGGCTACATTTGCTTCACTGTATGTGTATAAAAATTTTCAAAAATAAAAAAGTTTATCGATTGGTGAAAATTGTAATATGTAAAATTCAAATATCTAGTTTTCCTAATTTTTAAGGAAATGAAAATGCGAACTGTGTAAAAACCATTAGTACAGTTAAAAGTGCTATTGTGTGTACTTTAATTGAAAAAAAAAACAACGTCGATAGCAACATTAGTTTTGAAGATATGACGGTGGAAACAAAAAAAAAACAAATTTAAGGTAAAAAAGGTCCAGACCACGAAAAAATGTCGTGAAATGTGATTTCATATGCCCAGTGACATGCTTAACAAAACCTATCATGTTTGACCTGGTTCTACGCCAGAAAAAAAAACGGCACGATAGAGTCTCGAATTCGCCCCTCTAACAGCAACAATTTACATAAACATGTTTGGTTATATTTTTGTATTTTGGTCCAACGTCCCTTGAATTATGGCCTATTGTTAATGATCCACCCTGTACATATATTTTCTTGGTGACCGTTTCGATTGTAAAAAGAATATTGTATGCAACGGGTGTGTAATGTGCCTTCTTTCACTCACTATCACTTTACACACGTGTTGCATAAATAATTACTTTATTTATTTTTTTGTTACAAATGTCAACTGATATTTTCAGATGGACATGCAGGAGCTCCTAGACGAACAGCTGAGGAATAAGCTATCGACGCAAGAGCTAAAAATGAGGAAAATAACCAACGAAACGCCCGTAGTGCCACCTAGGAGAAGACTACTGAGTTTTTTCCAACGATAGCATTTTGAGAAGTGCGAGGACCTCTTAGAAAATGTAGCCAATTTCGCAGGAAATATTGTGAATTTCATGCGATTACACGAGAGCCAATGCCCGGACATTAAAATCACCGACGAACTTAAAAACCACATGCTATTACAAATTCAAGCGTGCATCTTCGTTTTGTTCTGGATCGCGTTTTTAAACACCGTCTACGTCTATAAGTTACTGTATTTTATCGTGTGTATTTATTTTTTAATTTTCCAGTCCTTTTAGAAATGTTTGTGTTTTAATTGTGCCGTACGCAGGTGTACTCGACGATGATTTTAGCAATTTTCCCGCAGCAGAGGGTAGTTCAGTCGCAGAGTGAATTCGCCTTGCGAGCGGTTGGGTAGTGATTTTTGGATGTTTTAAATGTTGGATCCTAGTAAAAAGAAGTTGTTTTCGACTTTTGTGAAGTTTTGCGCCAGTGTCGCCATCTTGCAAAAATGGCGCGCAAATTTTTTGCGTCAGAATATTTCCTCACCATGCTAAAAATAACTATTATTGTTATTATATCAAGGCTCCAGCCATTTTCAAGCATTACGCTATTAAAGTTTCGCAAAGGCAGATGTAGAAATACGAATAAAAACATTAAAATGAGAATAAACTTACAAAATGTAAAATTTGAGGTTATGTTAGTCATGTTTCACACGCCTTATAGTTGTAGGAAGTTTGTTCTTTGTAAAACTGATAATAGTTATTTTTATTATATTTATACCCACTAGCGAAAAAATATTTCAGGTAAAAATTGTTGCGCGCCATTTTTTCAAAATGGCGGCGGGACCGCAAAAGGACAAAAACGTTGAAAAGGTTTTTTATATAGATAAAAATGTTTCAGACGAGTTGGAGGAAATTGTGTCCCCTATAACACTGATAATAGTTATTTTTACTATAACGGGTGGCATAAAAGTATGGGCACAGCGGGATAACTTGGAAAATACGAATCCTAGAAAAATACTTTAAACACGAAAGTTATAGGAAATCTCCCTTACTACCTGACGGTGACCTTGAAGGTCATTTGAAGTTCAAGTCCAGATGGAACCCCCAACTTTTAACCCCAGAAATGGGACGAGCGGAAAATTTTATGTTTGGATATGATCTTCGGCGCTTACAAAATTGACCTCTAAAGGTCTTCCTTACACCATAAATTTTTTAATATGACCTTCGGCACTTACAAAATTGACCTATAAAGGTCATCTTTACACCATAATCTTGTAAGTGCCGAAGGTTATCTCCGAATGTAAAATTTTTCGCTCGTTTCATTTACGGGGTTAAAAGTTTGGAAAAATCAGCTAGACCTTCAAATGACCTTGAAAGTCACGTTCAAGGTCAAATCCAATGCCGTAAGATAGCCAGGGAAATTTCCTACAACTTTTGTATTTAAAGTTTTTTTTCTAGGGTTCGTATTTTTCAAGTTATCTTGCTGTTCCCATACTTTTATGCCATCCGGTATAGTGATCAATAGAGGTTTTCACTTCGGAAACATTTCGGGAAGCGGGAACTTTTGAGATTACATCTCTGAGCATGTCAGGAACAACATACCAACAATAGTCCTTAAGCGTCATTTGTTACTTGTTACTTGACCTGATAAAAATTCTCAGGGGCACAAGTTTGAAAAATGGACAGTATTCTAGATATGGGGGGTGCAAAGCGGGGCGCTCATTTCCTTTATAGGAAGTGACCCCCAGTGAAATTCACTGGAATCGACATATGTTGTTCCTCTCGACCTCCTGATCAAAATTTCTCATGGGCACAAGGCCGGTACATGCACAGTTTTCCAGATATCGGGGATTGCAAAGTCGACTTTGAACCCCCGATATCGAAAAAATTGTGCATTTACCGACCTTGTGTCTATAAGAACTTTTGATCAGGAGGTCGAGAGGAACAACATATGTCGATTCCAGTGAAATTCACTGGCTGTCACTTTTTATAGAAAATGAGCACCCTCCTTTACACCTCCCATATCTAGAAAACTGTTTATTTTCCATACTTGTGCCCCTGAGAACTTTTGATCAGGAGGTCGAGAGGAATGACATTTATCGATTCCAGCGAATTTTACTGGAGCGGGGGCCACTTCCCACAAGAAATGAGCATCCCCCTTTACACCCCTGATATCTGGAAAACCGTCCAATTTCCGACCTTGAGCCCATAGAGACTTTTGATCAACATCGATATTTGGATAATATCCCTGAGTATCAAACACTTTAACCGGGGGCCAATTTCCATATGTTCCGTGCGGGGTCCTTTACATTTAAAAACTCACTATCAACCGTAAATATAGCTCACAGAAAACCGAAAAAGTACGTTTTTGAAAAGTTTAAGGATATCTTTTATTTATCGATTTTTCGAAAAAAAGATGTTCTCAAAAATCGGATAGACTTGCTCCACGGAAGAATCTACAATAACGATCTTGGGCTCATTTTCTTTACAAAGAGTTGTACCATCATGCTGTTAAAGAATTGTAACGGTTTTATTAATTTTAAGGGTAAATAAATGGCTTTAAAATAATAGCATTTTTTTAGGCTAGGTTTCATTTAAAAGAATTTTGGTCTCCAGAAAGTCGTAGGATAATTTTTTTTTTTTTGCAAATTCGTTAAAAAATGTCAGAAATCGATTCCCGTATGTCATTTCTGTAAAATTGAAATTGGCAAAATTATTTTTAAAAACCTAACCTAAAAAAATGCAATTATTTTAAGGCCATTTATTTACATTCAAAATTAATAAAACCATTACATTTCTTTCACAGCAAGATAGTACAACTCTTTATAAAGAAAATGAGCCCAAAATCGTTACTGTAGAACCCTCCGTGGAGCAAGTCTATTCGATTTTTGAGAACGTCTTTTTTCTGAAAAATCGATATATCTCGAAAAATAAAAGATATTTTTAAATTTTTTAAAAACTTGCTATCTCAGCTTGCCGTGAGCTATACTTACTGTTCATAATGAGTATTTAAACATAAATTTGAAAAAGATACAGCGAAAACAAAAAAAGTCGATTTTTGATGGTTTTTTCGATAAATCTCGAAAAGTGTTATCGCAACTGATAAAAAAAACAGCAATCTCTCTTTTTAACACCTACAACTATCTTCTTCAACTTTCTCCGATTAGAGTCTAGTTTTTTTTATTCACGAAAAACTGTTTTTTTCAAGTTTTCAAATTTTTTAGGTTAAGTTTGCTACTTCAGATCGCGTCCATCGAATCACAAATCTTTCTTAGAATTTCTTTTCCGATACAACCCTATTTTTTGTTTATGGGTATGAATTTTGGTATACCCCTCTACTTACTATTGATTGGGCTACTTCGCGTACCTACATGGCGCCCCGCACCCTTTTCGTGCGTTAAACAAAAAAATATGAAGCCACTTTTGATCATACAAAAAAACTTCATATACATTTTTCATGTGAAACTTCCCGTACTTTCGGATGGCACAATTAGTTTTGTTAACAAAAACTAATTTTAGGAACCATTTGAAAAAAACTGGTATTTTGCAACTAATTTGTTTAATAACAAATGACGCTGAAGGTAACTTTTGGTATGTTATTCCTGACATGTTCAGAGATATATTCTAAAAGTTACCGCTTCCCGGAATTATTCCGAAATAATGCATATTTTCAGCCTCTATTGACTATTAATAGTATACCCACCCACTGGTGAGAAGATATTTCGAAAAAAAATACTGTTTTGCACGCCATTTTTACAAGATGGCGACATGGGGGAAGGCGCACTGAAATCGAAAACGACTTTTTTTACAAACTTTAAAACACGTCCAAAAATCAAACCTGTCCAGCTTGGAGCAGGGCAAGGCCTCTCCTCATCCCCTGTTACTGGACTAGAGTGCGTAGTGTAGATTTTGTAAATTGTAATATTTAAGCTGGAGTTAATGAAGATTGTTGTAAAAATATTAACATGTTCTATATAGGTAATCGTTTCGTTTGTTTAACAGATACTTTCATTAACTTTGGCGGTTAATTGTTTTAATAGTTGTAAATTAATTTAAAAGAAACTGTGATTTTAAGAGTTTAAAAGCTATTACACTTTGTACTTAACTGAGAGAGTAGCGTAATTCTATATACAGAGTGGGCAGTTTGTGGCCACGGGTACGGCTGTTGCAGAACGTTTCCTTCTACTTCCAAGAAATACCAACTTCTAGAACGTTTTAACTTAGATACCGTAGAGGCCGAGGTAAACTGTTCATTTTTTATCTTTTACCATTCATTTAGCAAGAATGGTAATAGATATGACGGATATTCAGTTTGTAGAACATTGAAAGAGGGACCGCAAAATTCCTTATAATTTAGCCCGTTTTTGCGTACATCGTAACTTTGAGCCGAAATAAAATAATTGAATGCCAAAGGTCCTAAATTAAAGCTTATCAAAAGTGTAGATGATGGTATCTTTTCGTTTTTCAATATAGGGGTTACAACCCCCATAAAAGGGTTATAAATATTTTTCACCAATTTTTATTTTCAAGGCGCTTTTTGATACAAAGAGTTAAAATTAAATAATGTTTCAAAGTAATTAATTTAAATAATTTAATTAATAATTAAAAACTCTACCTCAAAAAACTAAAGAGAGTTAAAACTACCCCTACATTAAAAAAAATTCTAATATATGTAAATTGTTTTAAAATACATTGTTAGAGTATTTTTTAATGTAAGGGTAGTTTTAACCATTATTCAGGGGTGATTTTTAGATATAGAGTTACTCTGAAAAATAACTTAAGTAGTAATTGTATTAAAAACCACCACAAAAGAAAAAATCAGTGAAAGATATTTATACATAATTCAGCCCCGATTTAGAGGGGTAGTAACCCCCATATTGAAAAATAAAAAAAATACCGTCATTTAAATTTTTGATTAGCTATAATGCAAGACCTTTAGCATTATCCTTTTTCGGTGCAAAGTTATGACGTACGTAAAAATAGGCTAATTTTGTGGTCATTTTTTTTACAGAAAAATCTGTGTGAGCATATTTTATTTATTATAGTTTACAAAATACAGGCACCTGCGCGCAAGCATAAAGATGACTGTTTTCGTGCAAATCTCCAACTAACCCGGACGTGCCGAATTTATAAAAAATCAACTGCTTTTCATTCCTTTATATTGTCTAAATTTTTTAAACAAATGTTATGATTTTGAAACTTATAATGGAGACGTTCTAGAATATCCAGCAAAACTTTCAGCTAATGTTTTTTGGAACTGTAGAAGATTCGTTTATGATTGCCGTTTAATCCGACCAGATTTCCAGTATTGTTTTGTACTTAAAATCGATTTCTGAATCGAATCATGTCACAAGAAATGTGTTTTTATAGTTTTAAAAACGATTTTTTTCCTTGAAATTACAAACTACCTGTCCTTTGTATATCTTTTAGTTTATTTACTATACAATTGCAAATGTTACCGTTTACCAAGCAGTTTGACTAACTTTTGTAACGCAATATTTAATTTTTTGTTCTACTGTTGTATAGACCTAACTCCGTCCAAGAAACTAATGTAAACTAAAATCAAAATGTTATGCCTGAAGAGAATTTAATAAATAATATTTTATCAGTAAACCTTGGTTTTATTTCTAAAAGCGTAAATGAAATAAGAAGTATTTAAATCCAAATAACAATTTGTAGAAGCAGAAATCAGTGTGAACTACTAAATATCCCAATAGCAATTTCTAGTAAAAGTTTTTTTAAAGCGCTAATGAAAGAAGAAGTAGAATTCAGTGCGAACTATTAAACATCAAAATGACAAATTGTGGAAGAAGAATTAGACTTCAGAGCACACTACCAGAAATTTTAAATAACAATTTGTAGAAGTAGAATTTAGAGCGAACTACTATTCCCTAGGCAATTTGTAGAAGTAGAAATCAGAATAAACTATTAAATATCCAAACGGTAATTTGTGGAGGTATAAATCGGCGTGAACTACTAAATATCCAAATGGTAATTTGTGGAAGAAGTAGAAATTAGCAGGAACTACTAAATATCCAAATGGCAATTTGTGGAAGAAGTAGAATTCAACACGCACTACTAAACATCCAAATGATAAATTGTGGAAGAAGAGTTAGACTTTGGAGCGTACTACTAAAACTTCCAAATAACAATTTGTAGAAGAAGGAGAAGTTAGCGAGAACTACTTTTCCCAAGGGCAATTGTAGATGTAGAAATCAGCATGAACTACTAAATATCCAAATTGTGAATTTGTGGAAGAAGTAGAATTCAACACGAACTACTGAACAGCCAAATGACAAATTGTGGAAGAAGATTTAGACGCTAGAGCGCACTACTAAAACTTCTAAATAATAATTTGTACACGAATTAGAAGTTAGAGCGAACTACTTTTCCCAAGAGAAATTGTAAAAGTAGAAATCAGCGTGAACTACTAAATATCCAAATGGTAATTTGTGGAAGAAGTAGAAATCAACGTGAACTGCTAAATATCCAAATGACAATTTGTGGAAGAAGTAGAATTTAACACGCACTACTAAACATCCAAATGATAAATTGTAGAAGAAGAGTTCGACTTTGGAGCGCACTACTAAAACTTCCAAATAACAATTTGTAGAAGAAGTAGATGTTAGGGAGAACCACTTTTCCCAAGGGCAATTGTAGAAGTAGAAATCAGCATGAACTACTAAATATCCAAATGGCAATTTGTGGAAGAAGTAGAACTCAACGTGAACTACTAAATATCCAAATGACAATTTGTGGAAGAAGTAGAATTTAACACGCACTACTAAACATCCAAATGATAAATTGTGGAAGAAGAGTTAGACTTTGGAGCGCACTACTAAAACTTCCAAATAACAATTTGTAGAAGAAGTAGATGTTAGGGAGAACCACTTTTCCCAAGGGCAATTGTAGAAGTAGAAATCAGCATGAACTACTAAATATCCAAATGGCAATTTGTGGAAGAAGTAGAATTCAACACGAACTACTGAAAAGCCAAATGACAAATTGTGGAAGAAGAGTTAGACGTTAGAGCGCACTACTAAAACTTCTAAATAACAATTTGTACAAGAATTAGAAATTAGAGTGAACTACTTTGCCCAAGAAAAAATGTAGAAGTAGAAATCAGTGTGAACTACTAAATATCCAAATGGTAATATATGGAAGAAGTAGAAATCAACGTGAACTACTAAATATCCAAATGGCAATTTGTGGAAGTAGAATTCAACACGCACTACTAAACATCCAAATGATAAATTGTGGAAGAGTTCGACTTTGGAGCGCACTACTAAAACTTCCAAATAACAATTTGTAGAAGAACTAGATGTTAGGGAGAACCACTTTTCCCAAGGGCAATTGTAGAAGTAGAAATCAGCATGAACTACTAAATATCCAAATGGCAATTTGTGGAAGTAGAATTCAACACGAACTACTGAAAAGCCAAATGACAATTTGTGGAAGTAGAATTTAACACGCACTACTAAACATCCAAATGATAAATTGTGGAAGAAGAGTTAGACTTTGGAGCCCACTACTAAAACTTCCAAATAACAATTTGTAGAAGTAGATGTTAGGGAGAACCACTTTTCCCAAGGGCAATTGTAGAAGTAGAAATCAGCATGAACTACTAAATATCCAAATGGCAATTTGTGGAAGAAGTAGAATTCAACACGAACTACTGAAAAGCCAAATGACAAATTGTGGAAGAAGAGTTAGACGTTAGAGCGCACTACTAAAACTTCTAAATAACAATTTGTACAAGAATTAGAAGTTAGAGCGAACTACTTTTCCCAAGAGAAATTGTAGAAGTAGAAATCAGTGTGAACTACTAAATATCCAAATGGTAATATATGGAAGAAGTAGAAATCAACGTGAACTACTAAATATCCAAATGGCAATTTGTGGAAGTAGAATTCAACACGCACTACTAAACATCCAAATGATAAATTGTGGAAGAGTTCGACTTTGGAGCGCACTACTAAAACTTCCAAATAACAATTTGTAGAAGTAGAAGTTAGCGAGAACTACTTTTCCCAAGGGCAATTGTAGAAGTAGAAATCTGCATGAACTACTAAATATCCAAGTGGCAATTTGTGGAAGAAATAGAATTCAACACGAACTACTGAACAGCCAAATGACAAATTGTGGAAGAAGAGTTAGACGTTAGAGCGCACTACTAAAACTTCTAAATAACAATTTGTACAAGAATTAGAAGTTAGAGCGAACTACTTTTCCCAAGAGAAATTGTAGAAGTAGAAATCAGTGTGAACTACTAAATATCCAAATGGTAATATATGGAAGTAGAAATCAGCGTAAACTACTAAATATCCAAATGGCAATTTGTGGAAGAAGTAGAATTCAACACGCACTACTAAACATCCAAATGATAAATTGTAGAAGAAGAGTTAGACTTTGGAGCGCACTACTAAAACTTCCAAATAAGAAATTGTAGAACAGGGTTCAGACTTTGCGAAGCTGAAAAAATTCCCTGAATTTTCCAGGTTTTCCATAACCAAAAATATTAATTTCCATATATTTTTTAGTGAAGTAATTTTTTATTTGACATAAAACGATTCCTTGAATTGGATTGAATCATTGAAAATTCTTAAGAACTCTATTGTTTTCCATATCGAAACGCAGAATTCTCTGATTTTTAATACAATTTATAAAATTCCCTGATATTTCCAGGTTATTTTAAAAGACTCTTGAATTCCCTGAGTTTTCCAAGTTCTCCAGGTTTTCCATATCAGTCTGAACCCTGTAGAAGAAGTAGAAGTTAGCGAGAACTACTTTTCCCAAGGGCAATTGTAGAAGTAGAAATCAGCATGAACTACTAAATATCCAAATGGCAATTTGTGGAAGAAGAGTTAGACTTTAGAGCGCACTACTAAAACTTCTAAATAACAATTTGTAGAAGAAGTAGAAGTTAGAGCGAACTAAGTAGTTCAGTAGTTAAGGGCAATTGTACACGAACTACTAAACATCCAAATGGCAAATTGTGGAAGAGGTAGACTTTAAAGGGCACTTCTCAAAATTCTAAACAGCAATTTGTAGAAGTAGAATTTAGCGGGAAATAGTAAACATCCAAGTGGCAACTTGTGGAAGAAGAAGACATCATCGTGCATTAGTAAATATCCAAATGGCAATTTGTGGAAGTAGAATTCAGTGTGAACTAGTAAACATTCTTAATAACAATTTGTAGCAGAAGTAGAATTCAAAGCGAAGTACTAAACATTCTAAATGGCAATTTGTGAAAGAAGTAGAAATAAGTGCGGACTACAAACATCCCAAGAGCAATTTGTAGAAAAGCGATAATGAAAGATGAAATATAATTAAGCGTGACCTACTAAACTTTCCAAATAGCAGTTTGTAGAAAAAGTCGTATAAACAAATAAACATCCCAAACGCAATTTCTAGAAATGAATATAGTGCAACACTCCCTAGTGCAATTTGCGGAAGAAGTAGAAATAAGCCTTAACTAATAAACATTGAAGTGGCAATTTGTGGAAGAAGTAGAAGTAAGCATGAATTACTAAACATCAAAATGGCAATTTGTGGAAGAAGTAGAAATCATAGTGAACTACTAAATGCACAAATGATAATTTGTGGAAGAAGCAGAATTCAGTGCGGCTATCAAAGATTTCAAATGGCAATTTGTAGAAGTAGAAATCGGTGTGAACTATTAGACATCCCAATACTAATTTCTTGAAAAGGCTATTCTTCTAAACGCGTTAATGAAAGAAGTAGAATTCAGCATGAACTACCAAACATTCCCAATTTCAACTTGTGGAAGAAACAGAAACAAGCGCGAACTAAACATCCAACTGACAATTTGTGCAAGTAAAAATCATCATGAATTACTAAACATTCTTAATAGCAAATTGTATATCCTTTTCATACATGCACATGCGACAATGTTGAAAATAAACGTTCGAGTAGACTTCACACTTTCATCCACTTAAAATTTGAAATAAGCATTGGTAGTGGAAGAAAATGTGTCATATTTAGCAGATCCCCCCTCCCCCCCAAATAGATAAGACAAACAAATAGATCAGACTTTATTCATCTTCAGAAGTTTATAATTAACGTATACAACTTAGATTGGTCAGTTAACACATACGCACCATGATCTTGCTACATCTACATATCTAAAACAATAAAGCATACCACAGTTAACATATCTAAAAGAAGAAAATCTCATCCATACAATCATAACCCTTATTTACTATATAAATATACAATGCGATTAAAATTATTATAAAAAATACTAGTTTACATAATTATTTAATCAATTTTTTTTTTATATATATGATAAGGCATTATTAGATATCACATTTTTTTGGGTCTTATACTAGGGTACTTATTTTTAACTTTCAAGACTTTTCCGGAGCACATCAAAATTTGTCCCATTAATTGAGAAAATTCGTGTAACAATTTAACTAATTTTGAATAACTAGAAGATGAAACACAATGCCCTCAAAGTAGAAAAACATTAAAAATCGAAAGATAAACTACAGTCGGCAGTCCTTGCACAAAGGACAATGTTAAAAATAGCTGATTTTTGGCCCCATCGCGGAACGCGCCGTCATAAAAAATAGAACTATAAAGTTGGGTATTTTTTTATTGCTCTTTCATTAATATTTTGAAAACTAAGTGAGATATAGTCTGAGGGAATTAGATTTACCGACGAAAACCGGCACGTCAGCACAATTATCAGTAGAAAGGTAGGACCTGGGGTACTAATGACACTTACTACTTGCAAATTAAAATTAATTTTAAAAAAATAATTAAAAATAATGTAATACACATTTCTTAAATTAAAAAAAAATAATAAATAAATGAACAAAAAATTTGTTGCAGTTTTATTTAAATGAAATTTCATGTATTTTTATGAACTTTGTAAGAAATTTCATCACTAAACATGTTTGTGATCGAATTCCGATGATAAAATGCATGGATTTCAAGAAGTAGTTGATTTTTGTTACATTTTAATACATAGATATAAAGGTTTTTCATTAATTGCGGAAAAACAGTGCGGAAAACCGATACCCTACTATAGCTCATTTTGTAGGAAATTTAATAAGTAAACTTTTTTCTATTTGGCTTCTTTTGATAAAATCACCCGTTTTAGAGATATTTCCGATTTTCTACTGAAAAGCACGAAAAAACGTATATTTATTTACATATATAAAACCATGATGCACATCCCAAATTTCTAGCGGAATATCGACACCTTTATTGGTACCCTATGACCCACCTTTCTACCAAAAATCGTGCTGACGTGCCAAATTTCTAAAACACAATCCTTACCTTGCTAATCGGACTAATATGCTAAAATGCTGTAAATATATTTTAGCATAAAATTCCCAGAAATTATTATTATAACAAAAGAAACAGTACAGACCATGAGAAATTAATTGTGAAATAATCAGAGATGGGTACAGGAAATTTTCCATATGGAAGTTGTCCGGAAGTTTTCGGGAGTTTCCGAAGCGAAGTTTTGACAAAAATTAAGTTTTCATTGAAAACATTTGAATTCCCGGAAAGCTTCCGAATTTTTCGCGAATATTTCTGATTGTTCTCATAATTTAAATTTCCCTCCATAATCTTTCATAACATAACCTTAAAATAAATCCGTTATTTAAGATTTATTTGTTTACATGCAAGGCGGATTTTCAATCCAATCTTTTTGGTAAATTAGTTAAGTAAGTATACTTTACAACCTTATAATGCAGTTTTATGCTTTGTATAACTAATTGAACAACTAATGCTTTTAATTCTATTTATATAGGATGCCGCGAGAATTGGATCCTTTATGGAAAAGCTGTTTTCAACGTTTCACACAAAACGATCGGATGTGTGCAAGATGTAATTTTTGTGAAAAAGTTTATACCGCCAACACAGTGAAACTAAGAGTTCACATACAAAATTGTTCAAAATGTCCAAAAAAGTTTAAAGAAACATTCGGGAAGAAGAAATATGGTTCTTCATCCGATAGTTCATCAATGATATCTTCTAATTCTAATTTAAAGGTAAATTTAAAATTTGCTTTTATACTTTAGATTTAGACATATAAATTTGAAAACTTAAAACCTCATAAAGCAAAATGTAACATGTTTTAATAAAATTAGGAAATAATAATAATATATTGGTAATGTTGTTATAGGGTTCAAATCACAACACTGCCTGTAATGCTAATTCTGATACGATGTCAACTATAACCACCTCTATTGCCATTACAGAAACACCGAAAAGTTCAGTCTCCTTGAACAACTTCCTCGACAGATTAGGAAAAGAAGACCAATTAAAATTGAATGTTTATTTAGCTAGGGCTTTATTTTCCATGGCTAGTCCATTAAGTGCAGTAGAAGATAGTTTTTTTAGAATGTTTATAAGGGAATTAAGGCCCTCATTCAATATTCCAACAAGAAAAACTATCTCAAAAACATTACTTAATAAAGAATATGAAAAAGTGCAAACTATTGTTAACAAGAAGATTGAAGAATCTGAAACATTAGGCATACTTGCAGATAGCTGGACCAATGTTAATGGCGAGTGCATCACTAATTTTGTTGTGACCACCCCACAGCCAGTTTTTCTTAATTCAATCGTAATACAGGGACGACATACAGCAGAAAGTTATTACTCTGCAATATGCGCGGAAATTGAAAAGGTCGGAGCTTTTAAGGTACATGCTGTTGTTACAGACAATGCCGCGAACGTCAAAGCTACTTGGGAAATGTTAAGAAATAAATATTCACACATAAGTGCATATGGATGTGTAGCCCATGGCATGAATCTTTTGGCAAAAGACTTTATTAAAATTCGAAGCGTACAATTAACTGTTGCAAGAGCTAAACAAGTTATAAAGTACTTTAGTAATAAACACTTGCCTCGGAGGGTTTTTATGAAGATCCAAGAAGAAAGGAAGAAACCTGGTATACATACTCATACATTAAAGATGCCTGTTGATACACGATGGAGTACTTATGCTATCTGTTTGGGCAGCTTATTGGAAAATAAAGAATTTCTACAGGCCACTTGCTTTGATAAAATAATGGAGGAAGTTGATGATGCAGATGAACTAAACAAATTAAAGAAGATTTTATTCTCAGACACCTTCTGGAATATGGTAGAATCTTGCCTAAGCTTATTAGAACCCATTCGTGTAGCCATAAAATCACTTGAAGGTGACACATCAACTTATTGCGAAGTTAAAAAACACATTAATATAATTAACTCTAAAATACGTAATGGTGCAAACTCATTTTCTGATAAAAAAGATAGAAAAGAAATATTTTATTATTTAGCTAAAAGAAGAGACTTCATGTATAATGTTGGGCATTTAGCAGCAAGCTTTTCAAATCCAAATTCACATGTTAATGAACTGAATAATGCAGAAATAGATATTGCAATAGAATATATAAAAGAAATGGCTGCTGAAATGAATCTAGATATTATTGAAGTGACAGCCGAGCTTGCAAAATACAGAAGTAAGGAGGAGTGGGCTGATAATAAAAAATTCTGTTTTGAATCAGCTGCCCTAATGAAACCTATAACATGGTGGAATGGTTTCTTTCCAAATTGCCAACTGAATAAAATTGCAAGAAGACTGTTGTCATTTCCAGCAACTACATCAAGTTGTGAAAGAAACTTTAAAACATTTTCCAATATACACACAAAGAAACGAAATCGATTAACAATATCGCGAGCACACAAATTAGTATATGTAAAACACAATTTGAATTATGTGAAAGATGAACTAGTAATAGCTGACAGAGAAAAGAACAGCCAGGGCCAGAACCCAAATCATGAAGTTGAGGTAAACGAAAATGAAAATGATACCGAAACTGACAGTGAAGAAGATCAGGATGAAGATTATTTACGCTTAACAGATGAAGATAATGCTGACGAGTCTGATCAAAACGATAATGATGCTATTGATGCTCATAGTTATGTTGATGCCGAGGAGATGACAAATTTTGAAGCTAACAACAATACCAATGACAATCATGAAATTATGGTATGGAATGATGAAGGCAATTGTGAAAGTTTATATGAAGATGAAAATGGGAAAAATGACTGAAGAAGACGAAGAAATGCAAAATTATGAAACAAACATGACTTATAGCAGTGGTGAGAAACTCCCTATGAAAGTACTTGTTTTACAAAATATGATATTACCGCCAGACACTAAATCATTGATGCAGGAGGAGGATTAAGCAAGTATTCAGTTTGTGGGAAAATTCAAAAATTGAGTACATAGCAATATTTCTTTTGTTATGTTGTTATGTATGTTACAATAATCTATATTTAATAGTTTTAAGTTTTAAAACACATTATTTTATGAATATTAAGTTGTTTCATTAGCCTTTGTTTTGTTTGATATTATACTGTTGTTTTCGTCTTTTAAATCTTAAAAAATAAAATATATTATTTATTTCTGTTTTTATTTTTTTATTATAACTATAATAATTTATCTACACTTATTATGAATATGAGAACCAATTTTTTTTAATCCAAATATTTGTCATAATTAGTTTGGATAACCGCCCCATCTTCGGTCATCGCAAAATCATATAATATTGGTTATTTGGCAAAATTCTGTAAAAGTCACTTAAATAATATAGTTTAATGCACTTATTTGGTGTCAAATTGAAGCTTGTAACATCACGAATCAGATTTCACGATAAAATAGGGTGACAAAACTCCCAGTGGAAACTTTCCACTAAAACTTTCTGGAAACTTTCTGAGTAATCAAAACTCTCTGGAAATAATGAAAATATGATGGTCTGTGCATTGAGAAACCTAAATGTAATTATTTCATACATCACATGTAGTGATTCGCAAGCCACAATGATGATTTCGTAGGTGACATCACGCCAAAACAAATCATGGCTTTTGTGCAGAAGTTAAAAATTGAAATTAAAAATGCCGTTTTAGGCTACCTAGAGATTAGTTTCAAAAAAATAAAATTCAGATTAAGTGGAATTTAAGTCACTTTTCGAAAAACACTAAAATACCCTATTTACATAATGGCGATTTGTGAAGACTAACGTCAGCAACACATATCTAATATACTTGGCCTAATAGTGTACGGTTTCTGACCCTTTTAACACACTATGTCCTTAAACCAGTCTTTTCTTCTTTGGCATACGCTGGTCATCCCAATTCTTCCAGGCACATTTCGGCTCGTGTTTCGAAATCTGACCGATACTACCCGTGTAGTTACATCCCTTCTCCTGGTACTGGCAGATTATCTCCACCTTCTCAGTCATTTCCTCCAGGGTAAAGTTCCTCGACTCCCCTATCGTCTTTACACAGTACGGGCAGTTCGTCAGCTTGGATTTGCAGGATCCACACAGGCTGTGGCCGGTCGGGCAGATGTATATTGGAGCTATAGAATAGAAATAGAATTTATTTGAGCAATTTTCTGATACAGTGCGATCGAGAAAGAATGAAGGTGATGTCACACAGAGAAGTCACTATAATGATCAAAATTGATTTCTATTCTACGTACATTATTAAAACTAATTTCTATTTTGATACTTATGTGAGATACAATGGTTTACATACATTTCAAATAAACAAAGTTCCTCAAAGTACCTTCTAGTGTAACATAAATTTATGACACTTTACCACTACCTATACCTACCTATAAGGTACTCCTGGCATATGGGACACTCCCAGGACTTCCGGATTGATTCGTTCTTGCTCACCATCGCCTCGTGGTCTTCTATGCTCCCCTTATCGATTATTGTGATGGTTAAAATGATGTCCTCTGTATCGAGGACATTCAGGACGGATACACTGTTTAGTCGGACGCACATGGTGTTGTATACCTCGTCGTTGTAGGGCTCCTGGATGCTCTCGTGGTGCTTGTGGTATTTGACCTTGCAAGTCTTCAAAAGGCAGTCCGAGCAGTTAACTCGCGTGTCGAATTTGGTTATTTTCTGGTCGGGAATTGCGATGCTTGCCGTGTTGCTGTCAGTGGCTAGTTCCAGCTTGAATTCGTACATGTCCATTGATTCTTGCAAACAATAAACGCCCACCTGAGAACATTTAACATTTAAGATTATGAACGCGAACGAGGCATGGAATTTTATGTCGATTAATACTTTACCTTCTGTGGAAAATTGTTAAAAAAAAAAGTTTACAATAAACCGAAGAGTTACTTTAATTTAATTAATACATTAATAAGTCGCCAGTCTGGTTTTCAAGCTAAGCACTTGTGTAAACCTGCACTTCAACTGACATTTACTAGCTGGAGTCAGATGAAGGATAAGGGGAAATATATAGTTGCTGTATTTATAGCCTTAAAAAGGGCATTTGAAACTATCAATCGGAAAGGATTATTGGATAAATTATGTTATTATGGTGTAAAACGTAATGTTCTGAAATGGCTAGAAAATTATTGAACGGACAGAAAACAAATCACTAGTATTAATAACACAGATTCTTCAAGCCTTGACATTGAGCTTGGTGTACCATAGAGAAGCATTTTAGGACCCCTGCTATTTATTATATACAGATTCGGAAAATGCAGTTTAGGGTAATTGACCACGCCCCGCTAGTTCCATAAATCGTGAAAACAGAGGCACACAATGAATTGAATTTAGTACGGCATGAACTAAGGATGGGTGCGGACATAGGTAATAATTTCTAATACGAAACGAGACAATATCTCTTCGTCAAAAGCGAAGAAGTTATTCCTCACATTTTTGACAAATAATTTCTTCTATTGAAAGCATTTCTGCAGTTTCTTTCTTAGCCGTAAATGCTATGGGAATAAAATAATAATTTTTATTAAAACCGAAATGAAAATAGAACATTAAAATAAAATTAAATAACCCTCAGAAACTAGAATCAACTAATAATTATCAAACAATAAATTAATGAAGTAAGGATTCAAACAAACCACCTTCTTGTGCCAAACAATACCCAAACCGATTATACAATGAACCTCTCATATCATTGAGTTGATTTGGAGTAATGCTTGCACAAAGTTGGATAAGTTTTTCCCATAATTCAAGTAAAATATTGGCTCGTTTAAATGCATGTTTGTACACGGTTTCCTTTAAAAAGCCCCACAGAAAGATATCATGGGGTGCTAGATCAGGTGACCTGGGGGGCCATATTATCATTCCCCTAGTAGCTATTAAACGATTGGGAAATGTTCTTTCCAAAAAATTAATAACAGCTAAGGTATTGTGACTTGGGCAGCCGTCTTGTTGAAACCAACTGTCGTCAAAGTTGACAGAAAGATTTTGAACTGCAGGAATTATTTGGTTTTGTAAAAGCTCTAAATATTTATTGCCATTTAAATTGCCATCGATTAGCAGTGGGCCTATAATATGATTGTCTAAAATTCCCGTGTCCAAACGTTCAACTTTTGAGGATACTGAGTTCACACAGCAACACACAAAGAGATTAATTTATTTTATTCCACATGTCTAAACAGTTACGCTATTAAAAGCAGAATGAGTGCTCTGTTCTCAACTCGACACGGTCAAGTGATGGTGCTATTGTTTTATACCAATGCCCTGCAATGTTCTACGACAAGGCGTGGTTTATCTGCGCAGAAACAAGTTTACGTACCTTAAACTAAATTTGCTGAATCTGTATATCAATGATATAAGTTACTAGCTTAATTGTAATTTCTAGAATTTGTATACTGATGATACCTTATTAGCTATGTGTGATGATCTAGATAGTGCTGTTAATAAAATGAATAGGGAACTTTCCAAAGTTGAAAAGTATTTTAAACTCAAATTAAATCCAAGTAAAACAAAAGGAATGGTGATAGCAAATAGGTGTGGAAGAAAGTAGTAACAGCAATTGTAATCATATTAATCTGTGTACAGATAATTCACCAACTGAAGTAGTCAAACAAATTAAATATTTGGGTTTAATTTTAGATAACATTTTATCATTTAAACATTAAATTAGAAAAAAATTGTTTTACTTCTCAAGAATACAATGAACTTGATAGGAAAACTAGAATCACTGTATACAAAGCTATAACTTTGCCACACTTTGATTTCTGTGATACTGTTTTGTATTTACTTGATCAAAGTAATATTAATGAACTACAAATATTACAGACTAGGATGATTAGAATGATTCTCAGATGTAATAGATATGCACCAATTCTAACCATGTTAACGATTCTAGAGTGGATCCCTGTATCTGTTAGAATTACCTACTTTAGGGTGGTTTTTATATTCAAAATACTAGACACGCATATAATACTAGATCTTATACCGATATTCATTTTAGCAGTGCTGCAGAGCAATGAATAAAATATATTTTAAAGGAGTTCGCATTACAATAATATAAAAGAAAATTAAAGGCAGCAAGTCCCTAAACACTTTTAAACATGAATTAAAATTGTATCTAATTAAGTGCTGATTGGTCTTATATTTTTATATTCTTAAACATACTACTTTAATATTTTGCATAATGTGGGTTTATTTGTAATTTTATAATGTATATTTCTCATTTTGTGTATGTATTATACTTGTATATATGACTGATCTTATATCTTTTATCTTATTTTTATATTTTGTATTCTAAAAAAAAATATTCTTTATATTCTAAGAAAATGCCATACAAAAATAATGGGAGAAAAGTACAGGAAAAATTTTCGTTTTCCGAAAAGTGGCCTCTATGTACTAAGGTGATGTGACACCGTACGGCTTTTATGAAATTCGATTTTTATATTAACAAGGATCAATTTTTTTTACTATGTCGTAGAAATCGGTTGGAACATGGGGTGACAAACGCGAGATCAACCCCCGTCCTAGACCTCTATCAAGGATGGTGATTTGACCCTGCACGGCATCAGTTCCAAAAGATTATATGACATTTCAAATCTTTGAAAAAACATTACCCGTCTAAAAAGAATGGGTATTATCAATGTAAATAAAAAATCACCCCCGAGAAAGGAAAAAAAACTCACGTTTTCTAGGGTAAATTTATTTGATATTGTACGGCCATTTATTTTTTGGATTAATATACGTTAGAACTTTTATTTAGTAGCCGTACAAAAATAATGGACAGAAATAAAATTTGAACATTGCAAAAGCGACATTTTTAAAAAATTATGCAAATTAAAAAATTCTCTATTTTTTAATACAATTGAGAGATTTTCAACTTTACATCGTTTGTCCTCTCCTTAACTATAAAAGAATACAAATGTGTCCATGCCATACATTTTTATTGTTGGGATTTTAAACACTAGGTTACGTTATTCGTGCGATTTACACGACCCTTAATGGTCATTAGATACCGTACGGGCGTTTGCAAAATATTATTGAAAATAGCAAAAGCTGATAAACAATCACAATGCAGTACATTTTAGATTGGCCACAATTAAATACTAGAACCAAATATGTATTTCAGAGACAATTTTTTTTTTAAGTAAAGTGGGAAATTGGTATATATCACTTTTAAATTTTAAAATAGAGCGTAATATTAATTATAAAAAAATGTGTACAAATTACCCAAAATTTTCTTTTTTTGATTAACTTTTTTTGAAAACTTTAGGAAAAAAATTATGTTACAGTCTTTGAAATCTACAAAATTTTGGTAGGTATTGTTACGTACCCCCCCTACGCCTGTTGTTTTGTTGTTAAATTCTGGTTTATTATAATATTAGAAAAGTACCCCTTTCCCCTGGATGTATAATTATTAAGATAATTATACATGTTTGGCCATTTACGTGATCGTCTAGTTTAGTGGTAGGACTCAAATTTACGTTTGTGGTTTGTAGTTTATGGTTACCATAGTTCTTTTTCTAGGTTTGATATTACTGTTTCTATTTATTGATTGAATTGATAATTAACTATTTATTATGACATTTAATGATTCGTTCTTTACTCTAAATATTGCTATTAATTTATTTGGCAAAGTTCTAATTATAGTTCTTTATTTAATTGTTCAAACTAAGCACTGAATATTGTTTTGGCACTTGTTTATTTAATTGATAAAATAATTAAGTATTTTTTTAATACCCTATATAAAGTTCAAACTCAAAATTATTCTTTTTATTTAATTTACTGAATTATTTCTTTTATCTTTTATGTTAACTTTTGTTAAAGTTTATCATATTTTAGTTCTCATTTTTATTCACTATTGCAATGCTCAAGTAAACCTTATGTTTACTTATTTTATTTTAAATATTCGTTTAATTTAAGCCCAAGTAAATCTTATATTTACTTGGCTAGTTTTTCTGGTAATAATGCACTTTATTTTCAATTTCTGGTAAAGGTAAAATAATTAAAAACAAGTAACATTTTATACGTATAATCAGACAATTGTCAGAAAGGATCAGTTATAAAAATATTGGTGTGGCAATGGCCAGAAAATAGTTGCTTACATATAAATCAAAATGTGAATAATTTAACCACAAATTTATATTACAGCAACAGATTTCGTTGGGACAATCAGTCACGTGTAAGTTTATCGAATGGTCAAATAAACAACTTCAATAATCACTAAAAATAATAATGATTATAACGAGAATACTCGTTCAAAACTGAAGTAAAAAAATGTTGAATTCGGAACATGTAAAGTTCATACTTGGGTAAACTCGCAATAGTTTATTTAATTGAATACACGGCAAGTTGAAATCTCAAGTAATTGCCTATTCAAACATAGTTTGACGTTGCGAAGCGTAGAATGCTGGGATCATTGACCAAACGACAAAACAAACCGCAACAGAAATTGTTTACCAACAAAAATCTGCCGCTGTTGAAAAGTAAATATTTTAAAAGTTACTGTTTTAAATAGGACAGGATTTAACATAGTCTGAAATTCAGTAAACAACTAATTATGCTACAAATAAAAATTAACATTATAGAAAATTTCTAAATAATAAAATTCTAACTAGTCAAAGTGCCACAATGCCAAAACCGCGATACCGTGAGTTTAAGTTCCGAAATATAGAGCCGAAATGTAACAAATTTAATTAAAGTTTTTCCTGGTCCCGTTTCATTTGATTTTGTAATTATTAACGAAGTTACATTTAAAAAAAATACTTCTCTCTTTCCGCGACATTATTTATTTATATGCGTATAAATCGCGAGGTGACCAGGGTCACTGTTATTTGTCTCGTCATCCTGCATTTCCAGCATTTCCATTAACCTGACACTTTTGTGTGTCGGTTACAATCGATAAACTGACCAATGTCCCTTTTGCGTTGTGTGGGTACAATAGAGATCGCGAGTTTTGAGGTCGCTTCGTAAAAATCTCTTTTTCTCAGTCTCGTTCCCAGTTCAGCTTGGTTTTAACGAGTATCTGGTGGACAATGGAAAATACAGCGGATGCTGTGGTCAGTTGGTTCGCAGCTCCCAGTCTTATTTCAACAAGCACTATGGCGAACAATCGGATTCGGTCAATGATAGATAGCGACTGACCCCGATATAAAATTCCCTCGCGGATTTATACTCGGAAAATACCCCCAAAAGTCGTGACGTTACACACTAAATGTCCCTTTCTAGCTCCGTTCCCGTGAGAAGACCGTACACCTGTGTTTATGTTATCGCCGAATGTTGATGTTAACTCTATTAACTGAAGTGTCTTATCGGTGTGAAACCTACTTGCTTCGCCCGGGATGTAAGTTTCTAGAGATTTTAAAAACTACACGAATCGACTGTATTTTAAAACTTTAAATTTTACTGCCAGAATATACGTGAAATATTTTTATGCGAATACTGGGTGATATTTGGTTTCGTACCGAATCGTGTACAATTTTCGGAAATATGTAAATTTTGATTAATAGATGCGGGAATAAGTTTTCGATTGATATAGGTGGGTCCGGTCCGTTTCAGTATGTTTCGTAAGTTTATTTTTAGGCAAACGTTTTTTTCTAACATTTTCAATTTTACAACATACTACATTTGGAAAACCTAAAAAATGTAATTCGTCGTTCATATGATAAAAAGAATATGCATAAATTACTTACTGATCTAATGGATTTAACAAAAACTTTCAAATTGGCGTGATGATTTCTTAAACAGTAAATTATAAACTAATATATTTCATACATTTTTATAGTTAATTTCAGGCGAAATCGACACATACTAGTTTTTTAATGTTTAATATTAATAGGGGTGTAAGTGGTTATAATAAAAGTACAAAATTTTCTATAATTGCGCCATTATTTTATGCACATCTCACCTTTCTTCGCGCCTATTCGATCAGAGAATAATTGCAGCCCCGCCCCTAAGTTTATAGGTATACGCAGAGGCGTGTTTAGGCCTAGGCGCACTAGGCGCGCGCCTAGGGCCCCACTTTTCCAGGGGCGCCCATTTCCCGATTTATTGAGGTAAAAAGCGATGTAAAAATTTTATTTCTTTGTGGTGTCGTTATTTATTTTCGCTTTACCGATAGCAATAATGATAATTACAACTATCATGAAATACATTTCCTCCCTTTTCCATATCATCCTCATCAGATCTCAATTGCAACAAAAATAACGAAATAAGAATGGTTCATGCGAGTATGTGTTCACGAACATTTGTCGTTTATTTACATTTTATATCATTTGAATTTGAAATCATTTTATAGTTCTTCCTTTCGATTTCAATTTTTTTCATGTTTCAATGTAGAAGTCTATAGGAATTTATTGTTTGTGTTTATCGTGTTTTTTAATCTTTATTGACCGTATCACACTGAAAAAAATATGTTCGTAATATTAATGAATCGGTTCATCGACTGAAAAGTGATGAATCCGTTTATTAATATAATGTACGTTTAGATAGTAACAATAAATGTGTACATTGTATTAATGAACATATACATTATATCAATAAACAGCTTCATAAATTCTCAATGAACTTTCATTCATTGATTTCTCGAACATATTTTTTACAGTGTATTAAAAAAAGATGCAGTCAATTAACAGACCAATTTGGCAATTCCTCAGACGTTACTATTTAAGTTTCGGCAGTCGGCACGTGCCAGATGACGAATCAGCTTTTCGGTATACTTCACATTAATGAAAATAAATCTACTGATAATGATGATGTGAAAATTCAAGAACCTGCGACAGAACAATCTAGAAAACTCAAGACAATAACTGAGAAAATTTTGATTTTGAAACCAGTGATGAGGACTGCGAAAAGGAAGAACCATTAGGAAATGATTCTAGTGAATCTGGCGATGATGAACAAATAGAAAAAGAATCTGAAAACAAAGAAAATTTGGAAAAAAAGTATGACGATGCAAAACAAGCTAAAAATCAGTGCACTGCAATAATCAATGCATTAGTATCAATCTATAGAGGCAACATAGATTCCGAGCTATCTCCAAAAAAATTGCATCAATTTTTTATATATGCCGGCTTAAGTCGCCTGCTGAAATGTATAAAGGACCCCGCAGTTTTTTATAGTAAAAATGTGTTTCGGTGGATTGTTCTGAAACTTGGGGAAAATGTTGTCCTGGGCCCCATGATTAAAATTCATTTTGACCACCAGTTCGACCGAATTCAATTTTTTGATCCAGAGACAATTGAAACTGTGAACATCTGCGAAGGTCTGCTTAAATGTTCCATAAAAATTCATTTTTTGGAGAAAGATAAACAACTTTTATTTCTTGGTGTTTTTTTTTTAAAGTGCTTCCTTCTCCTGGAAAAGAATAACAAACAGAAAAAAAAATTTTTTTGCAATTTTTTTACGGGAAAAGGCACTTTGAAGAAAAAGTTCAAGGGGCATAAGCTAATTATTCTTACCAAAAGAACATGCCTGAATATTTTGGGATCTTTCTGAAGTAGAAAAAAATAAAATTTTAGGGAAATTCTTGGTCAAAGTTATTATTGTCTAAGAAATTCTGAAAACCGGTAGGCGTGTTCTTTGAACAAAAATAAACATCTTTTGTCTCTTGGTGTTTATCTTCAAAGTGCTTCCTTTTCCCGTAAAAAATTTACAAAAAATGTTTTTGTTTGTTTGGTATTTTTTTCCGGGAGAAGGAAGCAGTTTGAAAAAAAAATGCCAAGAGACAAAAGATGCTTATTTTTCTTCAAGAAATGAGCATGAATATTTTCAGAAATTTTATGGAACATTTACGCAGACCTTCGAAGATGTTCACAGTTTCAGTCGCCTCTAGATCAAAAAATCGAATTCGGTCGGACTGGTGGTCAGAGAGAATTTTAATCAGGGGTCCAGGAGAATATTTTCTCCAAGTTTCAGAACAATTGACTGAAACCTATTCTTACTATAAAAAACTGCGGAGTCCTTTATTCTCAATGTATTGCAGGCGACATTTTTTAATGTTGAAACCCTTTTGTATATTTACTTGACCATTCCGGTCAGTAATCCTTCATGTAAATGCACTTTTTCGGTGCTTAAAAGAATTAATAACTACTTACGAAGTACTTCGGGGCAACAGCGACTTCAAAATTTGTCTCTTCTGTATACCGTATCAGAGGAAACACAAAACTGTGATATCAAACGTTCAAATTGACAAGTTTGCTAACATATAAAGCCGGAAAAAATAATATGATAATATGTATTTGTAAAAATATGCTTGCCTTCAAATCTTTAGATCTAATATTTTTTTAATCGAGGGGCCCTCAAATCTCACAGCGCCTAGTGGCCCAATTTATCTAAACGCGCCCCTGGGTATACGTGTTTCATTTCTTGTAAGGGCTGCCACCCTGCAAATTACCAAGTTTTGTACAGTTTTTTTCTGTCAGATGCACCGTCGAGGCACTCTTATTACAAATTACTCAAATAAGGGGTGCAACCCCAAAAAATTGTTTTCAATGTTTTCATTTTTTTTTTTTTGGAAAATTTTCTGAACAGCTGAACAGATTCCGACTATATTTGGCAATATTAATACGTTCGTGCTTAAGGTGGCACCAAGGCTTTATATTTTTTAAATATCGATAAGGGTTGCCACCCTACAAAAATTCCACCAAAAAGAACTTTTTTCCAGTTTTTGTTACTCAGTCAGATGCACGATTAAGTGGATAATTCAGGCACCTTTATTACAATGTACTCAAATGAGGGCTGCAACCTCTAAAACATTTTTCCTGTAGTTGTGTCCCATTATTTTTGTACGGCATTTTCTTAGTAAGAGTCACAGGTATAAATATAGGCCAAATAAACGTAGGCCATACAGTGTCATTTGAAAAAATGCACCTCCGCGGGTTATGATTTTCACTTTTCCGCGGCTTTCCCATGTCCCCTCTAAAATGTATGGCATAGGGCTCAAAGTGATTTATTTTTGTAGGACTACAAAAATTATACCTTTTCAAGCAGTGTCATATGACCCCCTAAAAATTTAGCGTGGACTTGTGGTCTATTAGTGTATACAGACAAGTTATTGAAATTTGAGAAAAGAAATAGAGTTTTATTGATATTTTCTCGTATATATACGTAAAAGGATTTTTTAATGTAAGTGTATTATCTATTATTATACCTAAATATTTAATATCATTTATTCTTTCAATGTTTCTGTTTTCTATTTTCAAATTAATACTATTTGTGATGGTTGAATTGTATTCGTATCTACTGGTTATTATCATAGCTTTTGTTTTATCAACATAATTTTTAATTTATTCGTCTACATGTATTGTAATTGTTTAATCAATCAAATCAATCAATCAAATAATCTTTATTTCAAGGTAAAGTTGTACAAACAACAATAAAATGAAATAGCCGTCAAACAACTGATATTCATGTAAAAATATATACAGACTGTCTATTTTACGAGGGCCACACCAAATATCTCGCTTAATATCTATTGTAGAAGAATAAAGTTTTAGAAACAGTTATCCCATTTTTTGTGAGCTATATTTCAGTAAAAAGAAATTTGAAATCCATAGCCTACTTTATGAGATATATTACCAAAACCTGAAAAATAGGAAAACCACAAACGATTATAGCTTCCTTATTTGAGGAGATACGAAAAAAGTTAAAGGAATGAAAGTTGACGGCAAAGACAATAAGAATAATAACGTGTAACAAAAAAATCGAAAAATGCAGTTGGCTTTGACATACGCTATTTGTGTTATTTTTTTCTCATTCCAACGATATAAAATATGTCACAGAAATTTTAACCGATAGTGTCAATATTTAATATTTTACGAATACCACAATTCATATAATTGAATCGTAACAATCAGCTGTGCCAAATTAGTGAAAAACAATGTATACAGTTATTAATAAATTTGACAGATTGTCACTGTTGTATGTTGCGTTGTCGAGTTCTAAGACAAATTTTATATCAGTAATTATGGTGTACACCAATTGTCGAGTTCTAAGACAAATTTTATATCAGTAATTATGGTGTACACCAATAATAACAAATTCGATATGATTAGCATTTATTGTCAGTGCAATTTTGACGCTGAGATGGCAGTCACGGTTTACGGAGATAGATTTCCAGATGCTCCGCAGCCAAATCGAACTATGTTTAGGAAGTTAGTTCAAAATCTAAAAACGCACGGTTCATTTTCAGAAAAAGTAGTAAGGCGAGCGCATGTTGTGGATAATGTAAGAAAAGTGAATAGAGTAATGAATTATGTTAACCAAAATGAGGAAACCTCTTTGAGACAAATTCAGAGAAACTGTCGCATAAAAAAAGACAGTGCAAGAAAAATATTGAAAAAAAACGGATTTCGATGCTACAAAATGAGGAAAGTTCAACATTTAAATGAGGGAGATAAGCCAAGGAGAGTAAGATTTTGTAGATGGTTATTAAATAAGAAAAGGAATGACGCGCTGATATGTAGCAAAATTCTTTGGTCGGACGAATCAAATTTTTCTAATAATGGATTTTTCAATAGAAATATGCATTATAAGTGGACACGAGAAAATACACATTGGTGCAGAGAGACTGCTTTCCAAGAAAGATTTTCTACGAATGTTTGGTTGGGTGTTTTAGGGACTAAAGTAATTGGACCTTACTTTTATCATGGCAAATTAACCGCTCATAGATACCTTAATTTCCTGCAAAACGAATTTCAAGATTTTCTTTATGAATTAACAGTGGCAGAAGGATTAAATTATTCATATTTTCAACAAGATTGGGCTCCACCTCACACTGCTGTAATATGTACAAATTATTTAAATCAAGTTATGCCAGATAGCTGGATAGGCACCTATGGACCCATTCTATGGCCAGCTCGATCACCAGATATTACTCCCTTGGATTTTTTCGTCTGGGGTTACATTAAAGACAAGGTATTTCAAACTGCCCCTGAAAATATTGAGGACATCAAAACCAGAATTCGAAACGCATGTGAGGCAATTACTCCTGAAATGCTCCAAAATGTAATGCGTGACGTGTCTCGTAGAGCACGTTTATGTGTCAGAATGCATGGTGCACAATTTGAGCATTTGTAGTTAGAAAAATAAATACACACAATTTCTTTTCAATATAAGTAGTAGGTAGTACTGTTATACATAGTTTTTCGTTTTTTTCTTTGGATGTTCGGTTTGTACTTGTATTTTTATTTATGAGATATTTATTGGTTTGTATTAAATTGTAATAAATAATTACGGAATTATAATTATTATAAAGTGAATTTTTACTATTATGGCACAGCTGATTGTTACGATTCAATTATATGAATTGTGGTATTCGTAAAATATTAAACATTGACACTATCAGTTAAAATTTCTGTGACATGTTTTATATCGTTGGAATGAAAAAAAAATAACGGAATTAATGGCGTCATGGCCTACTTTGAGATATGTATTTTTCATTTTTGCACAATAGCGTATGTCAAAGCCAACTGCATTTTTCGATTTTTTTGTTACACGTTATTATTCTTATTGTCTTTGCCGTCAACTTTCATTCCTTTAACTTTTTTCGTATCTCCTCAAATAAGGAAGCTATAACTGTTTGTGGTTTTCCTATTTTTCAGGTTTTTGTAATATATCTCATAAAGTAGGCTATGGATTTCAAATTTCTTTTTACTGAAATATAGCTCACAAAAAATGGGATAACTGTTTCTAAAACTTTATTCTTCTACAATAGATATTAAGCGAGATATTTGGTGTGGCCCTCGTAAAATAGACAGTCTGTATACTACACATACATATACCCAAATACCCACATAAACATTTTTCTATTTCAATACCTATGTACCTAATAACTAACAAAATTACAAAATAATCAATATATTACAATGGAATGCTCTGTTGGGTAGTGTATTGTTAAATAAATAAAAAAATCAATAGCTACATTAATTTCATTACTACTAATTGCAATGAGTGTATCATCCGCATATAAATTAATAAATTCACAGTTGGTAATACTAAATACAGTTAGTTTCATTCAAGTAGATTATAAATAGTAGTGGGCCTAGTACACTTCCTTGGGGTACACCTGTTTCAATTAGCTGTGGAGATGAGAAAGTCTTATTTAATTTAGTAACTTGCTTTCTGTTCCATAGATAGCCATTCAACCAATCACACACAGAGCCACCAAGACCATAATGTTTTAATTTATTTAATAGAATGGCTCTATCTATTGTTTCAAATGCCCGATTTAGGTCTATGAATACTGCCAATATAATTCCCTTTATCCAGTATTTCTTTCCATTTCGTTAAGGTTAGTTGTATGGCTGTCTCACAATAATGTTTAGCTCTAAGGACTGATTTACTGCAAAAATACCGTTGCATTGAAAATAATCCATTCATAAATATTATATTACAATTTTTGACATTCAATAATACCCCCCTAAAAACAGGTTTGATTTATTTACCAATTGATGCCAAGTGTGTTACGATATTAAGAGGGCCCTGACAAAAAAATATATTTTACAATTTTCTGCAAGACGTTATTCATTAATTATAAGAGTGTTACATATCAAATGAAAGGTAACTAAATTGACTATTTAAATATGTTAAGAACGATTTTCCAAGTTGTAAGGAAAAAAAAAAATGTTAAAAAACAGTAAAACTAATAACTTTTTGATCGACAAATGTTTTGGACTTTCAGTAGTACTCCCTCAAAGAGTTTTGATTTATCTACCATTTGGTTAACAAGCACGTTACGATAGCTCTTTAAATAAAAAAGTTACAAGCCGGGGGATTTTTAAGTGGCGCCCCTGTATAATTAGAGACTACAAACAGTAGTAATAATTCACCTTACTTTTTCAATGTAATGTGTGGCCAGCAGTCTGAAGGGAATGCGTAATATATTAGGTTAAGCATCGCACAAAATACACACAGTGCTGCATTGATATGGAACTGCAAAAAACTCCTAAGAACTACAATTATTTTTAGGGGTTTTGGTTCGGTTCCAGTACTTAATGTAAGACATAATAAAGGTTCCGGTACAGTAACGGTTTTTGAAAAATAAGGATCTGGTTCAGGTATCTGATCACTAAACCCCAGCGCAGAAGTAGTTATGCCAGAGACGGTTTTCACACACAGATAAATATAATGTCTTGAATCGAGAATCTTATGATACAAATAAGCAAATAAATACATTATTTATAGGAAACAAATACTTTTGAAGTGAGAAATAAAAAGAATGGCACAAAACGCATAGAATAATAAATAAATAATTTACTATTAAAAATTTGGAGAAATTATTTATTTGGTGTAGTTGAGCAAGTAGATGTAAGAGATGTTTACTGAAACTGGTGAATAAAATATGGCCTCACACTATACAGACTGTCTATTTTACGAGGGCCACACCAAATATCTCGTTTAATATCTATTGTAGAAGAATAAAGTTTTAGAAACAGTTATCCCATTTTTTGTGAGCTATATTTCAGTAAAAAGAAATTTGAAATCCATAGCCTACTTTATGAGATATATTACAAAAACCTGAAAAATAGGAAAACCACAAACGGTTATAGCTTCCTTATTTGAGGAGATACGAAAAAAGTTAAAGGAATTAAAGTTGACGGCAAAGACAATAAGAATAATAACGTGTAACAAAAAAATCGAAAAATGCAGTTGGCTTTGACATACGCTATTGTGCAAAAATGAAAAATACATATCTCAAAGTAGGCCATGACGCCATTAATTCCGTTATTTTTTTCTCATTCCAACGATATAAAACATGTCACAGAAATTTTAACCGATAGTGTCAATATTTAATATTTTACGAATACCACAATTCATATAATTAAATCGTAACAATCAGCTGTGCCATAATTAGTGAAAAACAATGTATACAGTTATTAATAAATTTGACAGATTGTCACTGTTTTATGTTGCATTGTCGAGTTCTAAGACAAATTTTATATCAGTAATTATGGTGTACACCAATAATAACAAATTCGATATGATTAGCATTTATTGTCAGTGCAATTTTGACGCTGAGATGGCAGTCACGGTTTACGAAGATAGATTTCCAGATGCTCCGCAGCCAAATCGAACTACGTTTAGGAAGTTAGTTCAAAATATAAAAACGCACGGTTCATTTTCAAAAAAAGTAGTAAAGCAAGCGCATGTTGCGGATAATGTAAGAAAAGTGAATAGAGTAATGAATTATGTTAACCAAAATGAGGAAACCTCTTTGAGACAAATTCAGAGAAACTGTCGCATAAAAACAGACAGTGCAAGAAAAATATTGAAAAAAAAAACGGATTTCGATGTTACAAAATATGTAGCAAAATTCTTTGGTCGGACGAATCAAATTTTTCTAATAATGCATTTTTCAATAGAAATATGCATTATAAGTGGACACGAGAAAATACACATTGGTGCAGAGAGACCGCTTTCCAAGAAAGATTTTCTACGAATGTTTGGTTGGGTCTTTTAGGGACTAAAGTAATTGGACCTTATTTTTATGATGGCAAATTAACCGTTCGTAGATACCTTAATTTCCTGCAAAACGAATTTCAAGATTTTCTTTATGAATTAACAGTGGCAGAAAGATTAAATTATTCATATTTTCAACAAGATGGGGCTCCACCTCACACTGCTGTAATATGTACAAATTATTTAAATCAAGTTATGTCAGATAGCTGGATAGGCACCTATGGACCCATTCTATGGCCAGCTCGATCACCAGATATTACTCCCTTGGATTTTTTCGTCTGGGGTTACATTAAAGACAAGGTATTTCAAACTGCCCCTGAAAATATTGAGGACATCAAAACCAGAATTCGAAACGCATGTGAGGCAATTACTCCTGAAATGCTCCAAAATGTAATGCGTGACGTGTCTCGTAGAGCACGTTTATGTGTCAGAATGCATGGTGCACAATTTGAGCATTTGTAGTTAGAAAAATAAATACACACAATTTCTTTTCAATATAGTAGTAGGTAGTACTGTTATACATAGTTTTTCGTTTTGTTTCTTTGGATGTTCGTTTTGTACTTGTATTTTTATTTACGAGATATTCATTGGTTTGTATTAAATTGTAATAAATAATTATGGAATTATAATTATTATAAAGTGAATTTTTACTATTATGGCACAGCTGATTGTTACGATTCAATTATATGAATTGTGGTATTCGTAAAATATTAAATATTGACACTATCGGTTAAAATTTCTGTGACATGTTTTATATCGTTGGAATGAGAAAAAAATAACGGAATTAATGGCGTCATGGCCTACTTTGAGATATGTATTTTTCATTTTTGCACAATAGCGTATGTCAAAGCCAACTGCATTTTTCGATTTTTTTGTTACACGTTATTATTCTTATTGTCTTTGCCGTCAACTTACATTCCTTTAACTTTTTTCGTATCTCCTCAAATAAGGAAGCTATAACCGTTTGTGGTTTTCCTATTTTTCAGGTTTTTGTAATATATCTCATAAAGTAGGCTATGGATTTCAAATTTCTTTTTACTGAAATATAGCTCACAAAAAATGGGATAACTGTTTCTAAAACTTTATTCTTCTACAATAGATATTAAGCGAGATATTTGGTGTGGCCCTCGTAAAATAGACAGTCTGTATATACCTACATCGTTGATCTGATTGTTTAACCGAAAACAAAAAACTCTCACCACTTTTCATATCAATTAAGGAAATGTAAACATCTCCTATATGTTTCTTCCCAACTACATTAAACAATTCTAAATTTAAAATATTATTTTTATATGTACCTACATAATATCAGGTACTATACATAAAAAATATATAAGGAGAATTTTCGACACTACAAAGACACCGCCACTCTTGTCGCTCACTTTCTACTTCTTTTATGGCAGCAAATAGGATACGGTAAACAATAATAATAGTAAAAAAAACGCGAATTGAGTTTTATTTTCAAAACTAAATGAGAAAAGGAGGTTATACCATGATCTTGTTACGCCCAGTATACATGCATATTTCTCACGAATCCCTCTAGCCATATGCTCTCAACGTAAGCCGGAAACTGATCGGTATACAGTAATTGATGCAAATAACATTATATCTGAACTATGTTAATATATTTTTAGAGTATCAGGAGGTGTTGCGGAGACAGTGAAATACAAACTGGATACAGTGTTAAGAAGCAACCACAGTTTTTCAACATTTTTGTGTGTGGTGCATGGACCTATTAAGTGGTAAAGTGGACTATTCAATGCCGGACATAAATCTGTCATAAGAAAATACATTTATTTTAAATATGCGCCGACTACATCGGCAGGCGTTGGATCCTCTTCACAATACAAGTGGATATTTAGTGATAGGCACGGGAGTTTAACTTCGGACCATTTAGAACAATAGAGCAGTAGCAGCTGACATCACAACATGGCCGCCAAAGTTGCCTGGGTGGTAATAACCTAGTTTTGCATTTGTGTGCTTTCTGATAAATTCGAGTTTTTAAAGAATTTGTAGTGCTTTTTTAAACGTTTTTTTCGTGTCACATCAATTTTGGGTGTTTTTCGTCTATTCGCGATTTATTGATCTGATTTTAATTTAGTGTTTTATTTGTGTTTTTCAACCAGCGTGTTATCTTGCGTACCTGTCAAAAGTTATTAATTTTCGATATGGTAAGTGAATTTCAGTGAATTTATTATAATTTTATTTATATTCTACATTTTAGGAGTCCCCTCATTACATTTCTAAGCTGAAATGTATTAATGGAGCCAACCTATATGATTTAAAAGTGAGAGATTGAAACTATATCGTTGGATGATTTTTCAAAAATATAATATAGCATTGAATTAATGAACCATTGTGACCCTTCTTGTAAATAAAATTTATATCTAAACTATAAGACTATTATTATTCATACTTACCCTTATAATTATGTATAATATGTATAATTTAAAACATTCAATGATGGTAGACGATGCTGTTAAAAGTGTGTTATTTTTTAAATTCTGTTGTGTTTTAGCTCAATTACCTTCACTGGCATTTTATTTGTGTACATTATCAATATTTTGAACCTCTGTAATTATAATTGTAAGAATCAGAACAGATACCAAACTAGGTATATAGCTATATAAAGTATTCGGAGCGTATTATGTTGCATATTTGCTCGCAATTCAAATTAAATGGAAACTGAAATTATCTCACAGTCCTATCTTTTTATTAGATTTACTATTACTCCTGCATTTCATAATACAAACCTCTGATTGTTGTTATTAATGTGATAAACATTTAAACTCGTTACAAACTTTTGAGCCTAACAAAAGTAAGATATAAATCAATAAAAAGTTGAAGGGAAATATTTTAAATTGTCAAAAAACGTAGATTTTACAATAGGTTTATAAAACCATTAATATATGATTGATATATTGGCATAAATCAATGAGTATTTTGATAACTTTTAACCTAGTGTAATAATACTACCTAACCTATGTCACTGCCTAGCTGTAACTGAGCGTATATTAATTAAACATTTACTAAAATATGTCTTGATATTATATAAGTACAAAAAATGTAAAAAATCCAATATAGCCTTTATTTTCACTAATTTATGGGTTCACAAAGATGTCAACGTTCTTGACACCAAACTTTACACTGGTAAAAACAACACTAATAAAGTATATATAAAATTTTCTCTCACAGTAGATTTAAAAAATATATATTTATAAACATCACTACATCTATCTGATGTTAAGAAATCCTCCACTTTAATTTATATTGAACGAAAATTGATCCCAACTCAAATGTCAAATTTCTGAATTTACCACCCAGGCAACTGACAGCTGGCAATACTGTGACATCACTGCTAGTGCTCTATTGCAAATGATACATTTTTATTATTCTAATGAGGCATAGTTACCGTCATTGTGCATCCAACAATAAGTGCATCAAAGTATAACTTATAACCCTTTCGGAGCCATTTACCTTCATATATTACGGAATTCACTAGATTCATCAATTACAATTATAAGGTAAGATATTACGCATGAAAATGTTTATATAGAGCATATTCCGCAAAACTGATTCTGGCTTTTATGTCGGAGCCAGGGTCTGCTGATCACCGTGGATCATGTAAAAACTATTCGTTAAGTTGGTATACAATGTATTACAAAATTTCTGAAAATATGAAGGCGATAAAGATAAAATTGCTACTATCAACTGACCTTAATATCGGCTTTCCTTGCGCATAGAACATATACTAAAAAAGGAACGTCGTTCTTCAAAACCAGTCTCGTATGGAACATGGCAAATCCAGGATTCTCCAAAACGGCCTTGTCCTCGCTTATTATCTCAGGATGGGTCTCCTTGAAGTGCATATGAGCTGAATGCATCTCGACTATATCACCACAAGGGCATTTCATAGGCTGATAGGCACAAACTTGCTCATGGGCCTTTATTTCACCCCAGTCGAATTCCTCCTCACAGTTTGGAAACACGCAGGGGAACTTCAACGAGAGAGCCACAGTTTCGAATATGGTTGCAGGCACGTTGAGATCTGTTGGGACGAAGGAGCATCGGCCACATTTAAACTCGTTGCCGAAGATAGATATGATCATGATGGGAGGCACTGTTAAGAAATAATCGCAGATGGCACATTTCAATGTCCGCAGGATGTCTAGAGACAGCAGCATTTTGTTGGCCTCCATTTACTTGAAAAATATTCGATTTGAACCTATGTCTAAGGCACTTCAATATTAAAACGTTGGATAGACTATAAAAACTTACCCAGAGTATATTTAAAACCTACGATATAGTTTATAACAATCTGTTGGGCTTTAAAAAGAAATAAAAAGTTTTAAAATCAAGACCGTTAACCTTTTTCAAACATTGATAAACAAAGCACGCGTTGACACGGTCGACTCGACAGTGCTACCACTGCTACCACGATGACGTCGCCGACGTCGATGACCACGACGTCATAGTGATGGGCGGGGCGATATATCGCGAACTGTGATTTAATCACTGACTTAGACTAGGAAAGATAGATGGTGAGGACTCGTAACAGCGCATAATCGCCACGCTAACAAGTTGTGCCTAAGACGCCATTGCGGTGGTGGCACACAAACGGTAGAGAGCAAAATGAAATTTTCCAATAGAAGTGATTTAGTGCTAATTTATGTAATGTACCTACATGATGGTATCATATTCTATAAACTACTGTAAAAATCACAGCGGGAAAAATTGAAAGGAGTGACGCTTTGCAGGTTAAAGTATATGCAGTTTTCACTTTACCTAGTTAAATTAACTGTAGGCCTATTATTTACTTAATTATGTCCGTGTGCATGCAATGATAATGAGAAGCATAGTATATCATTTTCTGGTATGCAATTTGCACGTTATTTGATTGAAATTTTCATTCATCTTTTCTTCATTGAATATAGAACAGTGCATCCACAGATCAAGAAATAAACATGGATATTGGAAACAACAAGGAATGTGTGAAGCCAAAGTCTTATTTGTTGTGTTTATTATTTTGTTTACGTTTTTACGGCTTATGATTGGGCAATTTGAACCACCCGGTCAACGTACTTGATGACAGTTGACATATCAACAAAAGCAATCTGTTCTGTGGTTTGTTTTTAAGTTTATGTTTTTGTCTGATGTGCTTTATAAAGTGTTTAACCATTGTCTATTGATATATATATATACTATTATAACAATGCCTAAAAAGTGCTTTGTGTGAAATGCGTATCAAATGAAAGAAAATATGCCATAATTTTATATGAAAGTCAACAGACGCATAGGCGTAGAGGGCGGGTCAGGTAGCCATGTTTATTTTAAGTTCATAAAATTATTATTTAAATCAAAATATGTATTTTCATCTTTCTTATTTTTATATTTTAATATCTTAGATGACTCAGAACCATTTATGTAATATACCTAGTCTAATATAACTGTTTCATACCAAAGCATCAAAAACTAATAGGAATCCTTAGCTCATAATTAATCCTCTTCAAACGATACGCCTCTGTAAGCGGACTAATGTAAACATAACCCCTCCTGCCGCTTTTATCACTTTATTGTTTACTATGGCTTCAAACACAGTATATACCATTTCTACATTATTCTTTATCCACGTCTTTTATTAATCTGTGAGTGCATCCGAAATGACACTTTTTCCATGGGCGTAGATATATCGATTATGGTGTTATATTATGTAGAATACATTCTGGTATGTAAGATATGAGTAAATATATTTATGGTAGTGAATATTAATTGTATTATTATGAAGCTGTTTTTGGAAAAATACCAGTTTTGTATCGTTTTATTCCTTTGATGTGATAAACTTGACACCTACATATTGTAGATATGTTCCGCCACTTTCGCTTGCTCTCTGGTGGCAGGTGGCTTCACTATTGGCAGTAGCGTTACGACTCCTTACAATATATATCTTTCCTACTCTAAGATCACTGATATTAAAAAATAACAGATCACTACTGTTAATAAAGTTGGTAGAATAGTGTGACTTTCCATATACCAATATGTTTTTTACGATACAGGGCCTTCATTAATGACCGTAAGACACGTGACCGCAAAATGTATGCAACCCACTAAACACTGTTGGCGCGCCTGTTTAACAAAAATCCCTAAATCCAGTGGCGTCGACTTGAAAGTTTACTGTTGGATAAATTTAATTAAACCCAATATTTACGTTTTTGTAACTTTATTCTCATTGCTAAATTGGAACCAGTGTGACATTAATAAACTCTCTTAGATAAATACATATGATTTATTAAGGTTATTGAATTTTAAAGATGTAAGTACTCATATTTACAAGTTGGAAATCTAACCTATAATTAGCGGTCGGTTTTCAACATTGAGTTAGAATCAATATTCAACAATATTGAAAAATGATATGAATTTTAACTGAAAGAGTTTGTTAATGTTACACTGGTTCTAATCTAAAAATGTGAATAAAAACATTAAAAATATGAGAATAACCTAACAAACACGTATAATTTGAGGTTATGGGATATGCTTTTTGTATTTTTATTTGCAGACTGGTTTTGAAATTTTCAGTTTTTCATGTGATAATCTTCATGTGTCAATAATTTATCTACCGAATTTAGGAAAAGAAGTAACATCACTGGTACAGAAACAGCATGCAATCACCTGACACATTTGTAACCGCTAAAGACATTAATCTTGTTCGTTAGAGTTTAGCAGACAACAAAAGTGATACGATACATTTTCTTAATGGTAGAAACTTCAGTAAATAACTCGAAATGTCTTTTCCAATTGGCGCAAGTATTTGTTTTAAGCAAATATTTTTTTATCGATTACTTGCCACTTAGTGAACACAAAATACAACTAGCATACATCCCGGTTACTGGAGGTCCAGCGACAGACGTTCTAAACCTACAAGCTATGTCACTAGGCATGACAAAGAAATATGATCTAATTTCTTTGTGGTCGATTAATTACCACTTAATAATTACAAACATACGATTGACTTACGCAATTATAGTGGAGTTCTGAGATATGTTGAACCAGCAAGGGGTCTACTTTTTATGCATGATTAGTAAATGTCAAGCTGATTTTTCGTTAAATAATTAATTTCATTTATAAATCAAGTTTGCACCACTAAGAAACATTCTTTTCTTTTTTCTTACTTACCTGAGATCTTTAGGCCTATGGCAGCAATTCCATATATACATGGTTTATCGGATAAATTACGAAAAGTTGGGAAGAGGTTTTCCGTACGAATGGTTTTTCAAGCGGGCTCCATGCTAAGATCGGTTTTATCAAAAACCAAACCTTTAAGCCAAAAGTTTTGAGAACGGATGTAGACAATCTTCCGAAACGTTAAATGACTAGCTTTCATATTCATTTTTTTAGTTTATAACATTGTTCTATTTTATATATTGTTAGGTGCGAGACATTTTGTGATAAACAAGTACTCAAGAAACAACTTCTATCTGATCCGTTTGGCGGAGGTTTTTTCATTAAAATTTTCAAATATTTTCAGTGACAAAATACCCAACAAAAAGTAAGAAAATCTGAATATTCCACAAATAAACAATTATAGACAATATAAGAAACATTCTTATATCGCTTTCCTTGTCCGCCATGCTTTAAGGAATAACCATGTTTCTAGCTGTTACAAATGGTCGGGTAATTGCATGCTGGCTTCTGTACCAAACGATATGTGTTTGACATTAATAATAAAGTAGAATGGTAGATGCCTCTTATGTCAATGAAAAAAAAAAAAAACAACGTAAAGAGGGGAATAAGTCTTGTCGTATGTTTCATAATTCTATTAATATGTAACTTTTTGAAACTTGCCATAGTCTACAAAGGATACAGTAAATTATTTGCAGATTTGTCAACAAATGGCTTTCAAGACCTGTATAAATGTCAACAAAAATTTACTCGTAAGAATGAATTTATTATATAGAATTCAGAATAAATCAATAACCTTTAATTCCACAAACTTCTATAAGTGTATTATTTATCAAGTTATAATATTTAATAAGATTAATCAATACTATGAAATAATAAAACATGTTCAAAAACAATAATAAACTACATAAAATTACAAGTATTGAATCTACGTTAACAACCAATGGGTTTAATATATGAATCACACAACTCAGATAGTAGATAAAAACAGTTACTTGGTAAAAAAATATTTCATGAGAATTCTATTGCCTTTTTATAGTGTACAGTACAAAAAGTACTAATTTAGAAGATGATAAACAAATTTTAATACAGATCGATTATGAAAAAATTACAATAATTGTTCAAAATGATGGCCTTGAGCAATTAGACATATATGCACTCTTCGCTTCATATTATCAAATACATTTTTGAACTGGTCAACTGTTATACTGCGAATTTCTCTTTCCACTGCTTGTTGTAGTTCGTCAAGATCATGCAATCGCTTTTTAAAAACGTAAATTATTGTAGTAATTAAACTCTGAAAAAGATACATGGCATGAGTGAAATATTTATAGCTGCCACTGATACATAATGGTCATTCCTAGAATATGCATCGTGGAGTTATGATCCACGTGTACATACCAGGTACCTACGGTTTAATTCCAACGAAAGTAGTACGCATATACCGTGAACATGCAGTGTACATTATGAATGTAGCATGGACCTTCCTCCTATATACCTCATGTATCTAACAATATTTCAATATACCTTTTTGGTTCATATCAAGTACCATTTTGGTTCGTGGGTATGTTGTGGGAATCTTATTCGAATGTTGAGAGGCGATCATCTGTACATCTCTCTGACATTCAGATTATATACATGACATACAAAATGAATATTCATTCTTAGTTCCATGGTACATAAAGTATGTTCCGAGCACATGCTTTGAATGCAAAAATGCTATATGGGAACAAACAACCTATACCGAGTTGCTCTATTTGCTGATGGATAATTTGGAAGAAATAAGAATACTCTCATCTCTGCAACGTCACTGTATGCTTTGAGTAAATTCTCATCGTTAGAAGGAATATCTTTACGATATTTCGAAACCTCACATGGGTAGAACGAGGGTGATTCTGCTCATAGTGTCATTTCCAACGTAATTTCTTCTGCAGAAGACATCTATATTCCTATATTCCTTCCTTCCTCAAGATTTCAAGTCTTTTTCAAAGCAACTTGGAAAATGAGAAACTAATGGAGGCAAAACTGTGTTGTAGGATAGATTTATAGATAGATATCATGGAAGTAATGGTGACCAAAAACTCTCCAAATAAAATATTTTTCAAAAAATCCATCTTGATAAAGAATACGACTCCATTACTCTGAAATGTTTAGAAAGTATCCAATATGCAACTTCATGCTTTAAATGATCCCCCAAAAATACCTAAACGAAAATATGAAGATATTTTTTCACTCTGTAAACGAGAGACACCTGTAGTTTGACTGCTAGTCTAAAGAATTTTTTAGAGCTTTGCCTCATGACCAACAGTAAATTCATCGTTATTTTTTTTTTTGCAATTGCAATTGCCAGTAGCTTTAATTTTCATTTTGTTTCATTTGTCGAAGTTAATTTTTCGTCATTTGCAAGCAATTTGAAATCAAAATTTTATAAATCATAAAATACACGAAAATTACGAAATAATTAAAGTCAACTCATTTTCTGTACAGAACATTTGAACATTTTTTACTATCATGATAACAAAATGTGACAAAGATCCTAAAACCAAGGGAACTTGCATATTAAAGAATATATTTCAAGATATAGATAATTTAATGGGGAGACTCTAAAACAGAGAAGAGGTAATTGCATTTGTTTTTCAATAGAGACAAGTGTTACGATGAAAATTGATAGTTTATTCAGTCAATACAATATTCAAATTGTGTCCACTCGTCAAATCACATATTCGAAATTACATAGGTTACATTACATTAAAACAGGTATTTAAAAAGAACATGTACAGAAAAGGAAGCATTTTAAACAACTTCAAAATATTAAAACATCATCCTATAAAGTAGGGTCGGCAGTAGGTTTTCATATCTACATCCACGTTGACCCTCACAGTAGAGTTTTGCATTCTAAAAATATTTCCCTTATTTGCACAATGCAATTAATAAGATATATTGTAGGTGACTGTGAAAGAATGCGAGGCTGTGCGAACCATCTTGGGAGAGACAAAAACTCAATTTCCGCACTAGAAAAAGATTGGATGCGAGTTTCTTGGATAGGCTCGAAGTGTGAGTGTCTAAGTACCTTTGATTTTTAACTCAAAATAAGTCAAAATTTTACAAAAGACAAAAGAAGTTAATGAAACGTTCGCATGAGCGCGAATCGATAAAAAACATATCCGCCAATTATTATAAGTTTCCTCTGTAAGCACGACAAATCTCAAATAAATATCAATTGCACTCAAATTCTAACATTCGGAAACTCGAGCATATCACTTAAATTTCAGAAAGAACCAGAATCTAACAAAAAACGCATACACGACATTTTGAGTTTCCTTTAAAATTTCAAACTATTGGAAACCACCGCGAAATTTACTCAGCACCGACCCATGTATAAGTCAAACGCCTTCAGCAAAATTAATATCTTTTAAAAATAGATTTTATCAATTGGAAGCTCAAGTATATTAATTTCCATTTTAAATAAGAATTCATGAAAAAAATATACAAGCGATATTTTTATTTATTCAAAAATCTAGAACTTTTGGAAAGTACAATGAATTCAATAAAAGTCCGATTTCTGTAAAACTAAAACCTTCAGCGACAGGATTTATTGGAAATATTATTTAACAGCAAGAAGAACTTGCATCTAGACTGGTAATTATTAGAAAATAAAAAAAATACGATATTCGAAAGTATCACAAACGCCTTCTCCGCTCGACCACGTCCTCAACGTCGTCGTGTTGATCCATGTATATCGCAGCGCTATCCTATACGTAGCCACCACTTAAATTCTCAGGTGGTCGAAAGGCCGTCTGCCCGCATCAATCACAGGCTCATGCTAATTAAATTAACGTAAACAGTTTCAGAGTCAATATATATTGTTCGAGGTTATATTATGAGTCATCATGTCGCGTAGGCCACTTAAATTTCATTGCATCTTTGTCATTATTTTTTCGTCACATTCGTGTTCTAGAACTTCTATAGCCTATAAAAAGAGGAAACCTTTTGGAAAACAAGTAGTACAGATTCTCATCTACAATAACGTGCTTCAAAAAACTTTACCGCCCCAGTTCATACCTCTCTCCCGGGTTGCACTTCGTTAAGTTAAACAAATTACTTACTTCATCGTCGCGTAAATGATTAAACTTAAAATTAAAAGATTGACCTTTGCATAGTTGAGTTTTAACAAATTACAAGTGTACAAATCCAACAATAAGTGTTCTTAAATATCGTAAATCAAAAACTGTAAATATACTTATATAAGCATTTTTTATACTCGTGTTTTACTTCAACAACTAACTAAACCTCAAATGTAACTAAGCCTACCTGAAAGTGTTCAACCTGTTCAAGTTGCAGCCGTAAGAGCTAACTGGCGCTCATTCACTCATTCAATCAGCTACAAATTTGCTAGCCATCAAACAGTCAAAAGAGAATAAGCAAGTAAAGAAAGGGAATTAAATAAAATACCAAACAATATACAAATATTTCATAAAATCATCAATAAAAAATACAAGAATATTTGTCTTATACTTATACATAGCTTCCCAACGCGGGGCTATACAAAAAATTCAAAAAATCAGATACAAGAGAAATTATCATAAACTTGTACATGAGCACCCCAAGTGAGTTTGCTGCCAACACAAAAGCCAAGGAGTTTTACAGGTTCTATGTATTTGATTTCAAACTTAGTGATTCTTTGGGTTTTATCAGTATTCATTGTTAATTTTATGCTTGAGATTCAGCTTCATTTGACATGCTCTCGGCCAAACTACATCCTTGTTGAAATTTATTAATGTGGTGTCATCTGCATAGAGGACTAGATGTATGATACCGCTAGCCAGATCATTGATATAGATGATGAACAGAATTGGTCCTAACACGGATCCTTGCGGTGCCCCATAAAAAATTTCCTTAAGGGCAAACTCGGCCATTTCAATGAACTGTGTTCTGTTGGATAAGTACGTGCGTATTAAATTTAAAGGACTCCGTGGTGTCATAATGTTTGAGATTATCCAACAGTGTCTTAACAACACAATCAAATACCTTGCTTAGGTCACATAGTGTGACAGAAGCAAGACATCCTTCCTCCAGTGTGAACAGTACCACATCAGTAAACTCCATCATTGCACATGTTGTTGATCTACCTTCATGAAAACCTTGTTCATGTGAGAACATATCATTTAATTCAAAGTATTTTCGAAAGTATCGGGACTATTGACATTGCACGATAATTTGAAGTATCATCTAAACTGTCTTTCTTATGCAAAGGAATCACTCTCGAACATTTAGAATATTCTGGAAAAATTCCACTCCCTAGGCATTGGTTTATCAGATATACTAAAGGTACCAAAATAGCATCCATAATAAATCTGATTAAACTATTATTTAAACCATGCACTCCTTTTGCCTGTGAGGTGCTTAAGTTTTTAATGTCTCTTATTTCAGCATGTTACTGGTTCTAGGCTGAAAAGTGAAATATTTACATCCATATATTAGTGCAATCGGCCTATGATTTTGTTTTATAATTTGCCAAGCTGATTTACATATTATATAGTGATGACAGCTTAATCTTTGCTCCTTAAAATATTTTTTTCTTGATTGTTTATTAAAAAATTATCGCAGCTTTTGTATCGAAATGTAAGAAAAGGGCCTTCATGAGTTGACTTGTCACATCATAAGTCTGATTCTTTTCTATATGAAATTTTTTGTAGAGGCATTTTTCACTAGTTTTCTACTCTTTAATATTCACTTCCACGATAATCTTTATAATTCAAGTTATTTTCAAAAAAATTCTTTATTCTAAGTTTGACTCCATTTTGTATTTTGTTATAACCTCAGTGACCTTGATAACCTTTCAAAATATTTTTCTACTATAAACATACCAAAAATACTGGGCTATCAAATATTTGTCAATTTCAATCATTAAAGATTTTGAACTGTTAGGATCTTCCTATGTTTTAGGCATATAAAAATCTTGATTCCTCATTCTGAAGTCAAAAGTATTAGAATTTAAGTGACTTTGGTTAAATTTACAAAGAGCACTTTTTCACTGTTTAGTTCTTCATGCTCGAAGAACTTTTTTTACCAGTGATCGGCGTAGCTATGAATGGATCGTTATGCACACGCAAATGCCTCTTGTGGCTATTTCTATATTTTGTCTGAAATGAACAAGACTCACATTTGTATATTGTTACTTCTGAAGGATCCTTGTGCTTCTGCGAATGATATTTCAGGTAATCTTTACGCATTGTTTGATACCAACAAGAGTCACATTTATACATTGTGACTTTTAATGGATCCTTATGATGTTCTAGCAAATGTCTACTGAGAGCCATCCTATATTTCGTTTGAAAAGAACAAGAGTCACATTTGAACATTGTGACTGTCAATGGATCCTTATGTACCAGCAAATGTCTGCTGAGGCTTTGTCTTTGCTTTGTTTGAAAAGAACAAGAGTCACATTCGTACATTGTTACTTCTGAGCGATCCTTATGCATCACCAAATGCATTTTGAGGCTACGGTTATGTTTTGTCTGAAATGAACAAGAGCCACATTTGAACATTGTGACTTTTAATGGATCCTTATGTACCAGCAAATGTCTCCCGAGAGCCCCTCTATGTTTCGTTTGAAAAGAACAAGAGTCACATTTGAACATTGTGACTGTCAATGGATCCTTATGTACCAGCAAATGTCCGACGAGGGCATTTCTATATTTTGTTTGAAAAGAACAAGAGTCACATTTGTACATTATTACTTCTGAAGGATCCTTATGCTTCCGCGAATGACATTTCAGGTTACCTTTATATATTGTCTGATACGAACAAGAGTCACATTTGTACGTTGTTACTTCTGAAGGATCCTTATGCTTCAGCAAATGACCTTTCAGGTTGTTTTTATATTTCGTCTCATAAAAGCAAGAGGCATATTTGTACATTGTGACTTTTAATGGATCCTTATGTACCAGCAAATGTTTGTTGAGGTGTTGTTTTTGTTTTGTCTGAAATGAACAAGAGGCACATTTGTATATCAATTTCTGTTTAATGTATGATTTCGATACACATAACCTTGTGGCGACCTCCGGGCGTGGCGAAGCAACACTGTCTTCATGCCTGAAATTCATAAAAATGGTTATTATTACTGAACTGAGAACTAACAATTATACTCTCGACAAATATGAAAATGAAGAGTATATTGAATTTAATCGGTAAATTTTTAAAACAGTAAATATCACTAACAGAGAAAAATGTCATAATTGTATTTTTAATCTCCTCACCCATAAATACGAGAAGGTTACTGCAATAATTATTATTTGTTTTCGATATTTTTTCAAAAGTAATTTTCGTTCTTGGATAATTTGGTATACGAAATAAAATTGGAGTAAAAGAGCAACAATATTTTCATTGAAAAGTATTAATTTTCAAAACGATGGAGAATGTCATTTATCATTAGTGTGTTAAAAATAATAGTCCTTAACTATGCCTATTAATTTAAAAGCAATTGAGATCAGAATTTACCACCACGTCAGTCCACCAGACGTTACGTATTTGTTTAGAAAACACAGTATTATTGAATGGATAATTGTGGTTTCTTATAAAATTAAGTTAGCTGTAACGTTCGATAAAATTATGAACTACGTGCAGTGCAATGCTGTCTCGAAACATAAGAGAAGGACAGCAATTAATCAATATGTTGATACTGTGTGGTACCAGTGAGAAAAATGCAGAAAAAATCAAATTGATTTGTTTATCTTTATTTTTTTAAAGACTCGATATCTTTAACCAAAAACAAAATAATTAGTTAGCATTTGTTGTCGATTAATCTTTCATTCATAACTTGAAAACAAACTTACTCTTACTCTCTCTGAAATGTAAAGAACAAACTTCAAGGGTTAAAAAGTGAATTATGTTTTGTTTGTTTATAATTATAACAAAACACATTATTTATAGGATTTGGTCAACAGCAGAAAAAGTTACCTAAGAGAAACAAAGAGAAAAACTGGGTACTGGGTATTTACCTATCTATGTGTTTGGTGATGAAACTGGATGTAACCTAGATAAAATGTTGAGGCTTCGTTTAAAAAATTGTACAACAGAGACAATAATTATTAATATAATTTGTTTAAAGCAAGTGTACAAGCAAAATGCAGACCTCTGACAATGTAGCCTATAGCAAAAATAAACCTGTCATTCATTACGTGTGTGTAAAGTGCCATAGTATACCGGGTGAGTCACGAATTGCGCTCGCCCCGATATTTCCTAAAATATTTGGAATAGAAAATTGAAATTTGGAGGCCTTATTACACGACTAAAATGCCATCTTTTCAATAAAAAATCAAGTTTAGTGCACATCCGGTTTGACTGGAAATGCCCACAACTTTCGATTTTTAAATGGAACACCCTATATATTTTTACATTTTTGGAATCTAGAGGAAATTTTGAATACAATACATCCATTTTGGTCACTTTTTGATAAACATTAAAAATTTTATTAAAAAATCTATTTCTGAATCCAGAGTGCTGTGGTGCCCAAAATATATTTTAGTTTGTGTGCTACGTTACTATAAAAATAAAAAGAGCAATATGATTGCATTACTTAATTCTCTAGAGGCGTTTAAAATTTTTAAATGTGATTTTTACCCACTAACTCGGTTTTTTTAAATGGGAATTTAATCGTTCTCCAACATTTTTAAATACCTCATTTTCATACGAATCTAATGATACCAAAATTTTGAAAATCCGCTCAGAAATATTTGAGATTTCAGCCAAAATACAATGCAACAAAGCTTTTAGAAACATGCGGCTAATAGATAATAGATTAGTGGGCTTTGGAAACTAAAATGGCACATTTCTGTGTAAATCTGGTAACCTAATAACATTGGAAAAATCATAGTAGCTATTGAATGTAATAAAATATCAGCTGTCAGACAGATACAAAATAAAGCGTTGCGGAAATCTCTTTGAGTAAAAATTAAAGAAAACGAATAAATTTAGTAGAAATGAAAAGGTCGATATGTTACTGATATATGGAGAGCGTCTCAAAAATTCAACTGCAGCTGCAGAACTGTATCAGCAACGATATCCCAACAGACGTCATCCAAGCAGACACTTGTTTGCCAGAGTGGAACAAGAATTAAGAAACGAACCCAATCAACAAGATGACCATCAAACATTTATTGTAAGTGAGGACAAAGAAATTGATGTATTAGGATTTGTGATGGTACACCCAACAACATCAACAAGGGAATTGTCGATGGAATGCGACATTAGTCAGTCTTCGGTTTGCAGAATTTTAAAGAAACATAAGTTTCGGTCTTATAAATAGCAAATACACCAACATCTTTATGGAGATGATAACGACAGGAGGCTAGTATATTGCAACTGGTTCTTAAATGCAGTACAACAAAACCCAGGTTTTCCTTTTCATATTTTATATTCAGATGAAAGTATATTTACGAACCAAGGTATGTTTAACAGAAATAATACTAGGTACTGGGCTCAAGCAAATCCGAGGTTGGTAGGGCGGGGGAATATTCAGGAAAGATTTGGGTTTAACTGTTGGCTTGGAGTACTTGGAGATCGAATAATTGGACCCATATTTTTTTATGGAACACTTACTGGCGAACGATATTTATTCTTTTTACAAAACCAGACAGCAGAATTTCTTGACTTACTTCCTCTTGCCTATTTACAAAATCTGTTTTTCCAACAAGATGGTGCTCCCCTACATAATTCCAGAAGAGTGATGGAATATTTAAACAACTTGCATGGTGAACGCCTTATCGCAAATCAAGGTCATATCAGGTGGCCTCCTAGGTCACCGGACTTAACACCCCTCGACTATTATGTATGGGGCACTCTCAAAAATAAAGTTTATAAAACTTCTTAATGAAATACCGCCGGCTGAATTGCGTAGCCATTCAAGCAACTGTACGCAGAGCCGAATTGTGTATAGAAAAAAATGGTGGACATTTTGAACAATATCTATACATGTCAATTTATGGTTTAATTATATTAATTATTTTAAAGATACCCACTGTTACCTAGTTTAAGTTTAATTGTTCAAACGGAATTGATTTTTATTTATTTATAGGCCCGATATTTATGTTCATTTAAATAAAACTCTGAAAACCGAACTGATGTCGGATTCTATTGCAAATGTCCTTGTGGATGTAATTGTGTTTACCTCCACATACCTATGCTAAACTTAATTGTAACGTTCTTTGCGCTCACAATTATTAAATTTTTGATAGCTCAAGATTGCCTATAACTACACGAGTCTGTCTGACAGCTGATATTGTTTTATTACATTCAATGGCTACTATGATTTTTCCAATGTTATTAGGTTACCAGATTTACACAGAAATGTGCCATTTTAGTTTCCAAAGCTCACTAATCTATTAGCCGCATGTTTTTAAAAGCTTGGTTGCATTGTATTTTGGCTGAAATCTCAAATATTTCTGAGCGGATTTTCAAAATTTTGGTATCACTAGATTCGTATGAAAATGAGGTATTTAAAAATGTTGGTGAACGATTAAATTCCCATTTAAAATAACCGAGTTAGTGGGTAAAAATCACATTTAAAAATTTTAAACGCCTCTAGAGAATTAAGTAATGCAATCATATTGCTCTTTTTATTTTTATAGTAACGTAGCACACAAACTAAAATATATTTTGGGCACCACAGCACTCTGGATTCAGAAATAGATTTTTTAATAAAATTTTTAATGTTTATCAAAAAGTGACCAAAATGGATGTATTGTATTCAAAATTTCCTCTAGATTCCAAAATCGAAAGTTGTGGGCATTTCCGGTCAAACCGGATGTGCACCAAACTTGATTTTTTATTGAAAAGATGGCATTTTAGTCGTGTAATAAGGCCTGCAGATTTCAATTTTCTATTCCAAATAGTTTAGGTAATGAAGCTCGTGGTTTAGGAAAATTTTTCATAAAAAAATCTTGTTCAGCAGAATTTTTCCTATAAGAATCCGTGGCTAACTCAAATGGTATAGAAAATTTTTGGGAAAAATCCCAGGCAGACTTGCCTAAGTAAATGATAGAAAAAGTCGCAACTCGGATATATTTCATGTATCTTTTCATCATACTGTCTATGGACAAATTGCGACAATAATTAGAATTTTAAGAACTGTTAAAACAATTCAAAAGCATGTAGAACTTTTTGGAGCTTTAGCTTTATCTCTTAATCTTTTAAAAGCCATTATATTTTATTTTAAATTACAGTGATTTCTTGTAGTATATCCCCCATAGGATACGAGGGTCAACTTATTCTTGAGGGAAAATGTTGGGAAAAAGCATAAAAACTAAAAAAATGCTTGAACACTTACAAAATCTAGCCTGATTCGATATTATGATAGTATGCGACTGTCATCCAGCGAATCACAATCCTTGTTAGCGCTGCCATCTCGAATAGGTTAAGATATCAATCAAAGAAGTGTAACCACTTTACATTATTTGTACAATGTCTGATATATGTTGTGTATTCAAACTATATTACTCTAAATAATAAACATTGTATGTTTTTGTAAAAAGGGCTTGTCCGGTAAATAAATAAATAAGGAAATAAATAAAAATATTTAAATTAATATTCTGACAGTTTAGCTATAGATTATTCCACCATTCAACACACACAGACACAAACAATGACACACCAACCATTCCGTGTGGCACAGATAGGATTCGAACCCGAGACTCAGTGGTCTCAAATCTAATGTGTAAATATTGAGCCGATAAATGTATCTAGCTAACTTAAAAAGTATCCTTGTAGTACCTCTTTATATTCCTGCAGAGTTACAGAAATATCGTTGTTCTTGGTTCTTCATATATAGTGGAAGAGAAAATGAATTTTCCATATTTAAAACTAAGCCTAATTTAATGAAGTAGTTTCTTCCGGGTTTTGCCGCGGTCGTCGAACTTGACTTGACGTTTCGCTGATCATGCTGTCAGCTTCTTCAGAAGCGTTCCAAAGACTGAAGTTGTTGAGTTCGGCTCCTCACTATATACCTGGGCGCTGCTACACTTGGTTGCACATTCGTCGTGCTCCGTTGATCGTGACCGATTACATTACTGGTACTTGGCAAAGCTAGTCTCCATGTATTGCTTAGTTGATACCCATCTTTTCTGTTGAAATTGTTCTTATTTTTCATAATTTCCAGTGATTCCCTAATAATTCTTTGCTTGTAACCATTCTTTTCTAGTGCTTGTTGGACGTTTTTAAGTTCTTCGGGTTTGCTCTTTTCGTCACATGTTGTTGTAGCTCTGAGAAACAAAGTTCTTATCAGCGACCTCTTTTGTTGTGGATGGTGGTGTGATGTAGCATGCAGGTAACGATCAGTATGCGTTTTCTTCATATAAACTCCATGGGCCAGTTTGCCATTGCTTGAACGGTTCACCAATACATCTAAGAAAGGCAAACCTCCCTCTTGTTCGGTCTCCATCGTAAACTTGATGTTTGGATGATGATTGTTTAAACGATCAAAGAAGATAGTTAACGACGATTCTCCATGGGGCCATATAATGAAAGTGTCGTCTACATAGAGTAACCAACATTTCGGTTTCTTCTACTGCAGTGTATAGCTTCTTCTTCAAATTCTTCCATGAATGTTGGCGATGACTGGTGAAAGTGGTGATCCCATAGCTGCTCCATACTTCTACTCGTAGAAATCGCCATCCCATAGAAAGCTATGGGATCACCACTTTCACCAGTCATCGCCAACATATTCATGGAAGAATTTGAAGAAGAAGCTATACGCTGCAGTGAGAAGAAACGGAAATGTTGGTTACGCTACGTAGACGACACTTTCATTATATGGCCCCACGGAGAATCGTCGTTAACTATCTTCTTCGATCATTTAAACAATCGTCATCCAAACATCAAGTTTACGATGGAGACCGAACAAGTTTGCCTTTCTTAGATGTATTGGTGAACCGTTCAAGCAATGGTAAACCGGCCCATGGAGTTTATAGGAAGAAAACGCATACTGATCGTTACCTGCATGCATCACGCATACATCACACCACCATCCACAACAAAAGAGGTCGCTGATAAGAACTTTGTTTCACAGAGCTACAACAATATGTGACGAAAAGAGCAAACCCGAGGAACTTAAAAACGTCCAACAAGCACTAGAAAAGAATGGTTACAAGCAAAGAGATATGCAACGAATTATTAATAGACAGGGAAGAACAATAACTGAAGAAAGGGAACAACCTACAACATATGCGTGCTTACCTTACCATTCGTCACCTGAGTCACGGATAGGCTAAGAAGAATTCTATCAAAAAAGAAAATAGGTGTACGTTTTCGAACAATGAAGAAAATACAACAGTTGCTTCCCTTAAACAAGGACCGATTCCTAAACCGTTGACGAAAGGTGTTTACCTGTTGGACTGTATATGCTGAAAAAGTTACATCGGACAAATAGGGCGAAGTATCCAGTGCAGAATCAAGGAACATCAGAGATATACTAGACTCGGATACACAGATAAGTCGGCTGTAGCAGAACATGTTCATCATAATGAGAACCATAAGATCAAATACGAGAACGTTAGGATATTGGACAGAAGTGCACGTTATTACCCAAGAATTATTAGGGAATCACTGGAAATTATGAAAAATAAGAACAATTTCAACAGAAAAGATGGGTATTGACTAAGCAATACATGGAGACTAGCTTTGCCAAGTACCAGTAATGTAATCGGCCACGATCAACGGAGCGCGACGAATGTGCAACCAAGCGTAGCAGCGCCCAGGTATATAACGAGGAGCCGAACTCAACAACTTCAGTCTTTGGAACCCTTCTGAAGAAGCTGACAGCATGATCAGCGAAACGTCAAGTCAAGTTCGACGACTGCGGCAAAACCCGGAAGAAACTACTTCATTGGACAACGACCGTGAAAACCTGCATTGCACTATAAGCCTAATTTAATATTACCTGCAGAAATCGGATTCTTCCGTTTTGATTTCGATTTCCTCGTTAAGTAAACATTTCTGATCCTCCATTTTCTCCAGCTTTTCCTCTAGAAAATTGTTTTCTTCACATACTCCTCCTCTTTCCACTTCAATCACATCCAAATTTTTACTTTCCTCTTTGCAGGCCGACACATTTTCAGGTATAAACCCTTCTTCTTTCTTAAATATCACATTATCCAAGTCGTCCACATATCCTCTTTCCTCACAGAGTTGCTTTTCTTCTTTGATTACGTGAACCAAGTTCCCATCTGCCTCACCTGTTGTTATATCTCTCACCGTAAATTCTAATAAATGGCTTAGCTTTATTCGATCCTTACTGTCTACGTCTAGAGTTTCACAATATTTCCTAATTTTGTCTTCCACACTCAAACAGTTCATCACAAAACGGAAATAGGTCTCTAGTGAGCCATGGCAGGGCCGGCAGATTACAGGTTTCTTGATAATACTCAAATCCTATCAAACAAAAAGCAGATATTGTAAATAAAATCATACATGAAAAATTAATCTGCATATTTTAATAAAGGTGATGGCATTTTAGAGGTGAAATTTAATAAACGTCAGGGTTAAGCAAGATTTATTAAATTTTTATCATCGTAATCTCGAAACATATATCAGAGCTCTAACTTTCAGCAACTCATTAAATCGTCTGACTTTTCTAGATGGGTACATTTTGTGGGATAAATAACAATCAACATGGAATTTTAATCTAAGCTATTAAAACTACTGTGAGTGGTTTAGAGTAGACAAAGTACCAGTGGCGGCTCGTCAGGGGAGGCAGGGGAGGCTGAGCCTCCTCTTGGAAGAACCACCATATCTTCAAAAGTAATATCTTAAGGAATTTCTATTAGGTATATCTCAATTTTCAATATTTTTTATTGTTTATAATTCATTAATTAATGTTCAGTGTATATATAAAAGTTTTGCATTTCCTTTCCACAAACATACCTATAACGTTACAGTCCGGATAGTCTTTGTATGCATATTTCCCGGTCGGCTGGTCTTTTACTGAATGAACACTGCGGTTCGCTGGAGGCTAATACGAAATAGCTTCCAACTTTAACGCATTTACTTATGACACGAATGACCTTGAATTTCTTTGCGCTGTGTAAAATAGCAACACTTGGAATAGCCAAGTAGGAAGCTAGCCTCAGATCTCAGTTCTTTATAGCGCATGTGCACAGGTCGTTCAGGAGGTTCACAAAGAAAACGAACTATCAGTTGCGTTTAGCCGGTTAAGATCAACTTGACGTAAAAATACATAAAACATTTGATAGGCGGGCTAGAAATGAGTGCTGTAGGTGAAAATATTCCCAACAACATGTCTTGTTGTCCAGACGTGGTGGATTATTTGTTATTAAATGGATTTACTACTCCTACTGACGACGAAAAGGTAAGAATTAAAAGAAATGCCAGGCCTACACCAGCAATGCCTTCGTTAGTTTTTAAAAGTGGTAACCAAAACAGAGGGTTTTGTGATAACAATTATAAAAAAGTCGAGTGGTTAACGGCATCAACACTTAGAAACAAATTATATTGTTGGAGATGTTTTTATTATTTACTAATCAATCCTCAATTTGAGGCAGGGCCGGGTTTAATAATTCGCAAAATTTGTCGCGAGGTTTAGAAAGGCACTAATGGCTTTGCAGCCATAGCCATAGATTATAAGTATAGATAGATAGAAAATGGGTATGTTGTCAAGTCCAATAGCTTATAACAAGATCTGGAACTAGATTATATTATGAACTTATTCTGTTGAATGCCTAGGGCATAAATAAGTGCAGTTAGAGCCCAGAAACTTGAGTTTTGGTGAATATATGAATGTTTATGTCTTATTTCTACTTTTTTATGTTTTATATTTGTAATTTTTGACAATATTGACTAGCAGTCAAAGTATCAATTTTTTTTATGACAGCCACCCTCCATTCCATAATAGAAGGGTGAATAAAATAAAACTGATTTAGTGTGTAAATGATAACAAATGTTTTCAAAAAATTGTTTGGCATCAGCCACTTCCATTTACCACCTTGGGGCAGATGATTTCACATATTATATTGTTATCATTCTATGAACAATTATGTCCACAGATTCGAGTGCAAATATAGTATCAAGACGTTTGAGTTTAAAGAGACTTGGACGTGTTTACAGTGTAAGCGCTTTTTATAACAATGCACCTTTACACCCTGCAAAAATTGCTATTTCATAAAAAAACAGCCAATTATTTATCAATCTGCCATAACTTGATGAGATTTTCAGCACATATGTAATATATGAAACGTTGGTGTCTCACGGCACAGCGGAGAAATTCATTTTGTAGATGTTTATCTATGTGGATCTAGACGGAGGTAATATTTTCATTCAGAAGCAATACACTTAGAGCTTTTAATATAATCAATGCAATATTTATGTTCTGCCGTTTACACTTTTGATGTTTTCCAGCTTTTAATTGAGGTTCTGGCCAAGCACTACAATATTATCCTAAAATATGTGCCAGCATCGGGCCAGCAGCTGTCAATCAGTATACAATATTATTATATTAAATATCACTTCATATAATGTATTTTTCTGCTGCCACCTCTGTCACTCAGCCAGCACATACAGCCGTACTTATGTCTGCAGGCCCAACCTAGCCCGAACAACCAATAATTATGTACACAGCATGAACGTAAGGCCAAAAAATTGTACAACCATTTGGATTTGAACTTGAAACATCTGTATATTGAATTAGCCATCTGACATACTGATTCCTTCGACACGTGTAACACACATAATATGTATCGTTCTTAGTTTAAAAAAGTTATATACAGACTGTATATTTTACGAGGGCCACACCAAATATCTCGCTTAATATCTATTGTAGAAGAATAAAGTTTTAGAAACAGTTATCCCATTTTTTGTGAGCTATATTTCAGTAAAAAGAAATTTGAAATCCATAGCCTACTTTATGAGATATATTACAAAAACCTGAAAAATAGGAAAACCACAAACGGTTATAGCTTCCTTATTTGAGGAGATACGAAAAAAGTTAAAGGAATGAAAGTTGACGGCAAAGACAATAAGAATAATAACGTGTAACAAAAAAATCGAAAAATGCAGTTGGCTTTGACATACGCTATTGTGCAAAAATGAAAAATACATATCTCAAAGTAGGCCATGACGCCATTAATTTCGTTATTTTTTTCTCATTCCAACGATATAAAACATGTTACAGAAATTTTAACCGATAGTGTCAATATTTAATATTTTACGAATACCACAATTCATATAATTGAATCGTAACAATCAGCTGTGCCATAATTAGTGAAAAACAATGTATACAGTTATTAATAAATTTGACAGATTGTCACTGTTGTATGTTGTATGTTGCGTTGTCGAGTTCTAAGACAAATTTTATATCAGTAATTATGGTGTACACCAATAATAACAAATTCGATATGATTAGCATTTATTGTCAGTGCAATTTTGACGCTGAGATGGCAGTCACGGTTTACGGAGATAGATTTCCAGATGCTCCGCAGCCAAATCGAACTATGTTTAGGAAGTTAGTTCAAAATCTAAAAACGCACGGTTCATTTTCAAAAAAAGTAGTAAGGCGAGCGCATGTTGCGGATAATGTAAGAAAAGTGAATAGAGTAATGAATTATGTTAACCAAAATGAGGAAACCTCTTTGAGACAAATTCAGAGAAACTGTCGCATAAAAAAAGACAGTGCAAGAAAAATATTGAAATAAAACGGATTTCGATGCTACAAAATGAGGAAAGTTCAACATTTAAATGAGGGAGATAAGCCAAGGAGAGTAAGATTTTGTAGATGGTTATTAAATAAGAAAAGGAATGACGCGCTGATATGTAGCAAAATTCTTTGGTCGGACGAATCAAATTTTTCTAATAATGGATTTTTCAATAGAAATACGCATTATAAGTGGACACGAGAAAATACACATTGGTGCAGAGAGACTGCTTTCCAAGAAAGATTTTCTACGAATGTTTGGTTGGGTCTTTTAGGGACTAAAGTAATTGGACCTTATTTTTATGATGGCAAATTAACCGCTCGTAGATACCTTAATTTCCTGCAAAACGAATTTCAAGATTTTCTTTATGAATTAACAGTGGCAGAAAGATTAAATTATTCATATTTTCAACAAGATGGGGCTCCACCTCACACTGCTGTAATATGTACAAATTATTTAAATCAAGTTATGCCAGATAGCTGGATAGGCACCTATGGACCCATTCTATGGCCAGCTCGATCACCAGATATTACTCCCTTGGATTTTTTCGTCTGGGGTTACATTAAAGACAAGGTATTTCAAACTGCCCCTGAAAATATTGAGGACATCAAAACCAGAATTCGAAACGCATGTGAGGCAATTACTCCTGAAATGCTCCAAAATGTAATGCGTGACGTGTCTCGTAGAGCACGTTTATGTGTCAGAATGCATGGTGCACAATTTGAGCATTTGTAGTTAGAAAAATAAATACACACAATTTCTTTTCAATATAGTAGTAGGTAGTACTGTTATACATAGTTTTTCGTTTTTTTCTTTGGATGTTCGTTTTGTACTTGTATTTTTATTTATGAGATATTTATTGGTTTGCATTAAATTGTAATAAATTACGGAATTATAATTATTATAAAGTGAATTTTTACTATTATGGCACAGCTGATTGTTACGATTCAATTATATGAATTGTGGTATTCGTAAAATATTAAATATTGACACTATCGGTTAAAATTTCTGTGACATGTTTTATATCGTTGGAATGAGAAAAAAATAACGGAATTAATGGCGTCATGGCCTACTTTGAGATATGTATTTTTCATTTTTGCACAATAGCGTATATCAAAGCCAACTGCATTTTTCTATTTTTTTGTTACACATTATTCTTATTGTCTTTGCCGTCAACTTTCATTCCTTTAACTCTTTTCGTATCTCCTCAAATAAGGAAGCTATAACCGTTTGTGGTTTTCCTATTTTTCAGGTTTTTGTAATATATCTCATAAAGTAGGCTATGGATTTCAAATTTCTTTTTACTGAAATATACCTAGCTCACAAAAAATGGGATAACTGTTTCTAAAACTTTATTCTTCTACAATAGATATTAAGCGAGATATTTGGTGTGGCCCTCGTAAAATAGACAGTCTGTATATAGTTTAATACAGAGGACCCTCAAAATATAATATTAATTGATCTTTTAAAAACTTTTGGATTAGAGCAAACTATCAAAGAAAATACAAGGGAAAATAATTGCATCGATAACATCTTTATAAATTTTTCGTTAGATGACTACAACTCCTGTAACTCTGAGTGCCTTCTCTCAGATCATAAATGTCAAATATTAGAAGTAACCACTTATAATAATGAAAAAATTTATAAAAAAATATGGCGACCTATTACCTTAATAGGGAAAAATAAATTCCATGAACAAATATCAAATTCCTCATGGGTTTTTATTGACACTGCAAATCTACATGTAAATGAAAAATTAACAAAGTTTTTGGACACAATTCTAGCGGCATATCACAAATCATTCCCTGAAAAAAAAATAACTTTTAAAAACAAAAATCTGTCTCGACCTAGATGGTTCACAGAAAAAATAAAAAAAATGAGAGACCATTTAAACTTTCTAAATGATGTATGTAAACTATCCAACACTGTTGAAAATAGAAAAATCGGAAACCACTTTAGATTTAGGTATAAGCAGGCTATTAAGTCTGAAAAAATTAAAGTAAATGATGACAGAATAACAAATTAAGGCAATTCTACTAAAACAATGTGGAGCATAATAAATGAACACAAAAATAGTATACCAGCTGTGAAACCAGATATCAGTCCTAATGAATTTAATAATTTTTTTGTGAACATTGCAGATGACATTGTAGGAAAGCTTCTCTCTACAAATGTTGACCCACTGCAGTATATAAAATCTAATAATACCCCGGAGCAATTTAGTTTTCGTGAGGTTACTTATACCGAGGTCAGGGACATAATTAATTCCTTGAAAAATAATGATAGCAGAGATATCTACGGATTAAGTGTTTCACTCATAAAAACAATAAAAAATTTCATAATAATTCCCCTAACTAAATTAATAAATGAATGCTTAAAAACTGGAATATTCCCTGATGCCCTTAAGGTAGCTCGTGTTATACCACTCTTTAAAAAAGGTAGTAGAGACGACCTCAATAACTATAAGCCTATTTCACTTTTGCCAATAATATCGAAAATTTTTGAAAAAGCAATTAAAAAGCAAATGGTAGAATATTTAGAAAATCATAACTTGTTTAATAAATTCCAGTACGGCTTCAGGGAAAAATTATCAACAACAGATGCAATTGTAAAATTCACCGATCACACATTGGAGTGCTTTGAGAAAGGTTGGTACTCAGCAGCATTGATTTGTGACCTCAGCAAAGCTTTCGACTGTGTTTCACATGCAATAATGTTAAAAAAACTAGAAAAATACAACTTCAATCTAACAAGCATAAAACTAATTAAATCTTAGTTAGAAACCCGAAAACAATCAGTTAGATTGAATGATGAGAGATCAAGTGAACTGTACACCAAGGCAAGCGCGGATCCACCGTTGTGGGCACGGTGGGCATGCCCACAACCCTAATTGAGGTCGATGTTATTTATATCCAATGCCTTTTGTTAGAATTAGAAAAGAAAAACAATGAACCGTGAAACAAATGAACCACGTGATCAAATTTTTGTCGTAGTAGTAGTAAAAATACATTGAAATGTAAGCGGAGTAGCGACAAATCGCTTAGAATTAAACACTTCTTTTTTTCTGATGATCATACTGATCGGTGATCATTTTGTTTATCGTAAATTATTTTATTCCTTCATTTAATAACAAAAAGTTAAAAATGAATTGCAATATTCTTAATTGTGAAAAAATGGATTTTAGTGAACTTGTAAATATTGATTATAATAAAAATTGCATTTATGTATGCATTAAAAATTTATGGCAATGTATCATTTATTGTAATAAATTAGAGGTTATACTTATAATTTTTTTTGAAAAGGAAGCACATATTGATTATTTTTACCCAAAGAATATGCCTGAATATTTTGGCATCTTTCTGAAGTAGAAAAAAATAAAAATCTAGGGAAATTCTTGGTCGAAATTATTTTTTATCTAAGAAATTCTGAAAACCGGCAGGCGTGTTTCTTCAAAGTGCCTCCTTTACCCTTAAAAAAATTACAAAGAAAATTTTTTTTTGTTTTTTATTTTTTTTTTCCGGAGAAGGAAGCACTAAAAAAAAACATGACAGACAAAAGATACTTATTTTTCTCCAAGAAAATGAGCCTGAATATTTTTAGAATATTTATGGAACATTTAAGCAGACCTACGCAGATGTTCACAGTTTCAATCGCCTCTAGATCAAAAAATCGAATTCGGGCGGACTGGTGGGGACCCAGGAGAACATTTTCCTCAAGTTTCAGAACAATCGACTGAAGCCCATTTTTACTATAAAAAACTGTGGGGTCCTTTCCTAGCTCTGTTGAAATTTAGAATAGATGCAGGCGACTCAGTTCTTGAACACCATTTATCATCAACAAATTCTACAACATCTTACATATGCAAAACTATGCAAAACGAACTTATAGATATTTGTAATAAAAGGATTCAGGAAACCACTTTACAAAGCGTAAAAAAATCAACGTTTTTCGCTATTCTGTTTGACCGTTTGACGAGACTACAGACAGATGAGTCTATCGTTCAGATATTTGAATAATAGTGTTATTACGGAAGATTTTGTATGCTTTTGCGACGCTTATAAAATGCTTCAATGTGAAGAAGGAAATAGCTCAAACGGCACAAAAGAATTACGGTTAACAGGCATCGTATTATCGAAAATCGTGGAAAATCTTTGCCACAAATTTGATGTAGATTTATCTCTCTGTGTAGAGATAGGAACTGACAGCTGTTCAGTGATGGCATCCGACGTAAAAAGTGCTGTTCAGGAACTCTCTAAAAAAGCCATTTACGCAAAACGTTGTCTTGGCCGGGGCGTCATACATTTTGTAAATGTCTCCTTTGTAGGAATGCAATATATCGTAAGCGAGTCCGTAGTCCGACTCGCACTTGGCCGATTTTCAGATGGCCGTGCCCACAACCCATTTTGAGGGCTGGATCCGCGCCTGCACCAAGGCAGGAGTCCCTCAGGGCTTAATATTGGGACCTGTGCTTTTTTTAATATACATCAATGACTTGCCAGAAGCTTTTGAAAATTTCTCTGGCTTATTCTACGCTGATGACACAACTCTTTGATGTCTCATCACAATCTTAATCAACTAGAAATTCAGTGAGGAGAAGCTCAGTCAACTGCTAAAGCATGGTTTGCCTCCAACAAACTTTCCCTAAATGAAACTAAAACGATAAAACTGATTTCATCCACACGGGATATTAATAATATTGACAATCCTATCAATGCCAAATTCCCAGGCTTTCATCTAGACCCCACTTTGAAATGGGATGCTCATATCAATTATGTCTCTGATAATCTAACAAAAAATATTTATGCTTTCCTTTTCTGTCTCAAAGATAGTTTTAAGATCGGCATACTTTGCATTATGCCACTCCAGACTGTCATATGCAATACTCGCTTGGGGGCATGCGGCGGGTGAACGTAGACTCTTTGGTCCGCAGAGAAGGGCTGTCCGAGTAGTAGCAGGGGTAGGATACCGTGACGAAACTAAGGATTTGTACATAAATTTAAAAATACTAACTGTACCGAGTATGTATGCTTTGCAATGTTTGCTCTATGTACACAAACACATAAATGAATTCCAGACACATGAAGATAATCATGAACATGATACTAGAAACAGGAATAAAGTGTGTACTGAGTACACTCGATTAGTTAGAGGTCAAACAGGTACCAACTACTATGGTATTAAACTTTACAATGAGGTCCCATCCAATATAAAAGCCCTCCCTCCTACAAAGTTCAAATATAAAATAAAACAGTTTCTCCTAAACACGGCTTACTTTTCGTCAGAAGAAATAATTAATAATTTAAGAAATATGTAGCCCATAAGCTAGTTTTTAATGGTTATTTTTAACCTATACAACTGTCCTTGTCATTGTTACTATATATATACAGGGTGTTGCATCATGAGAGGGACATAGCTTAATAGGAGGTAGAGAACATCAGTGGTAACCGGAACCTCCCATAGAAATGTCTCATTGGGCCTTCACTACGAAATTACAGGGTGTTAAATAATTTTTGGCCAAACCTGTTTTTTGTCATAACTTTGACAGGAAATGAAATAACGGATTCATATTTGGTACGGCTAATGTACAAACGAGCCCCAAGAGGTACATGTATAAAAAAAAATATATCCAGGTCCGGACTCACTATAATTTATGTTTCTTCTTTGCATCAATAAAACATCACCCTGTATATATTTTTTTGAAATTTCGATACGATATTCGAAAAGAGCAAGAAAAAACAAACAAAATGGCCTATTTCATTTTTTTGTTACACCTTCGTGGTTATTTAAATACGTTGTTAAATGTGCAAGAAAATGGATTACAGAACCCTATTAAATGAGAGGCACGTGAAATAAATAATTTTATAACTAAAATTTGCAAAAATTCTATTGAGCCTAGGTGGTCTGGGTGAAGCCTAATTCCGGCACGTTTTAAAGGTCCATTTTGGTAAAAAACTGTGGTCCTAATAAGTAATCGGGTATGAAATAACAAAATTTTTAATCAATCACAGTAGGCTTGTTCAAAGAATAAAAGTGACAGATAATTTAAACTATTTAGGCCTAAGCAACCAGTTACTTTGATCAAGAAAATCATCAACATTTTATACTTAATAAAAATTGGAAGAGAACAAACTAAAATCTAAATAAATAAAATATTTTCCATTCAATTAACAATAAATAACAAAACAATAACTAAATGTGTTTAAAAATAAAACGTAATTGACACTAAAGTAAATTTTCAAAATGTCCTCCCCCAAATTCTGTGCATTTTCTTGCGCGTTTAGAAAGGTCACCAATTGCTCGACGTATCATTTCTGGATTATTCCGTATTTCGTCGCAGGTTGTAACGATGCGCTGGATTAAATGTTGTCTACTTTCAATTTCAATGCTATAAACCTCGTTTTTTAAGTGGCCCCATAAAAAGTAATCACAAGGGTTACAATCAGGAGATCTTGGTGGCCATTCATGTGGACCCCCGCGTCCAATCCATCTATTAGGATACACATTGTTTAAGTGTTCTCTTACCTGAAGGTTAAAATGTGGTGGGGCCCCATCATGCTGAAACAACATGCCTCTTATACCGATATTTTCTAACATATTCGGTAAAATGTTTTGAAGAAAATCAAAGTAAATTTCACCATTCAATCTTTCTTCAAAAAAATGTGGCCCTATCAAATGTCTATTCACAAGTCCGACCCAAACATTTACAGAAAACCTGTGTTGCGAACGGCGTTGGCGTACCACATGTGGGTTTTCCTGTGCCCATTTATGATTATTTCGTGAATTGTTTACTCCATCCCTTGTAAATTGTGCCTCATCCGTAAATAAGGTTCTGTAAATGACTGGGCGATGATTAGACAACCAACGACAAAATGCCAGGCGGGGGATATCGTCGCCTTGTTGAAGACACTGTACCTGCTGGATATGATATGGATGGTAACGTTCTCTTTTTAGGGTTCTCCATACTCGCCAATGAGGAATACCAGTTGCCAAACTGATTCGTCTAGTGCTCATATTTGGGTTTTCTTGAACTACGTTTATAATATTGTTTTGTTCCTGCACACCTTGTTGTAAAACACGCTCCACAACTGCAGAAGTAGGTAACTTTCCGTGTTGTCTTGCATACTGGAACACCGTACTAAAGGTTTTATGATTAGGGCATCGACGACCAGGAAAACGCAGCCGATATTCTCTTTCCGCCGACCTACCATTTCCATTACAGAAACCATAGATGAATATTATGTCAGCATATTCCCCGTTTGTAAATTTTACTGGCATAGTTAAAATATTTTCACAAGTTTTCACTAACTAAATGCGGATTATTGACACATTAAATTACTAACAAACAATTATTCAACTGTTTAGGAGATTTCTTTTTATTATCTGTCACTTTGAACACGCCTACTGTGATTGATTAAAAATTTTGTTATTTCATACCCGATTACTTATTAGGACCACAGTTTTTTACCAAAATGGACCTTTAAAACGTGCCGGAATTAGGATTCACCCAGACCACCTAGGCTCAATAGAATTTTTGCAAATTTTAGTTATAAAACTATTTATTTCACGTGCCTCTCATTTAATAGGGTTCTGTAATCCATTTTCTTGCACATTTAACAACGTATTTAAATAACCACGAAGGTGTAACAAAAAAATGAAATAGGCCATTTTGTTTGTTTTTTCTTGCTCTTTTCGAATATCGTATCGAAATTTCAAAAAAATATATACAGGGTGATGTTTTATTGATGCAAAGAAGAAACATAAATTATAGTGAGTCCGGACCTGGATATATTTTTTTTTATACATGTACCTCTTGGGGCTCGTTTGTACATTAGCCGTACCAAATATGAATCCGTTATTTCATTTCCTGTCAAAGTTATGACAAAAAACAGGTTTGGCCAAAAATTATTTAACACCCTGTAATTTCGTAGTGAAGGCCCAATGAGACATTTCTATGGGAGGTTCCGGTTACTACTGATGTTCTCTACCTCCTATTAAGCTATGTCCCTCTCATGATGCAACACCCTGTATATGTGTATTAAGTGATTTATTGTATGTAATTAAATTTAACTGTTGGTGTAAATGCTGTTGACTTGTGTATGTATTTTTATACTTTAACATTAAATAAATATGAATATGAATACTTAATTGTTCCCTTTTTCGAAGACTGGAATTTTCTATTATTGTATTCGCTGTGGCTACGGGCACGTTAACGTGACGCGATTTCAGAAATTTGGAGGCACGTTTATTACGTCATCACTGCGCCTACGTCATCCTGTGGCGTGCCGCAAATTTTATTTAAATGCACGTGAGAACAAGATTAAATACCTACCTATTTAAATTTGTTTAGGCCTCCATTTTTGTAGACCATAAACGAATAGACACTATATTTTTTATTATACCTATCTATATTACTTGAAGACATTGAAGACATTTTGACCATTTGTTAAAGTTAATTAAATCCTGTACCCACACTGAAAGAAACCGACCAAATAGAATGTTTTGCTAAGATGATCTGCATTATCATAAGTATTTTTTTTGTTAAGACTACATTATCATTATCTAACCATAAGAAAAACTGTTTTGCTAATGAGATTTTGCAACGGTAAATCTTTGACTATTTGTCCCAATAGCAGCACTTAAAAAATGAATTATTATTTGTTTGGTTATAATTGTATTGAATTTCTTTATAGGATTTTGCAAACAGCAGAAAAAAATAATTATCTATAACTAAAAGAAAAACTCTGTGTAGAAATATTAATGAAATCTTTGCATTCTTTCCTGAATTCCTGAATTCAGGTTTCGATAACCTGAATTCAGGTTATCGAAAGAATGCAAAGATTTCATTAATATTTCTACACAGAGTTTTTCTTTTAGTTATAGATAGTTATTTTTTCAGCAGCACTTACTTAAACTAGGTAAAATATTGTTATAAGTTTTCTTTTTATTATAGGTAACTAAATAATTTTTTACGATAAATAAGTGCCCTAAGTTAAAGTTACTATTTAATGGTTAAAACTCAAATAGACCTATGGTTGGTAAGTCACCTGTTAACTGTAAAGACGGGCTTACTAATCGTAGTCTTACTTATTTATTTTTGCACGTGGCGCAAGCGCAATTGAGTTTTTATCATCGCGCACCATTTCATCCATGCAGCGACGCATGCAGTAACTAGTAAGCAATTCGGCGTTCGACGAGACAGTTGTGGGAAAGGTTTTATGCAAAGAATTTGTATAAAAAAACTTGTGTTTTATGTTATTGTATATTAGTTGCTTTCGTTCAGCAGAGTGATTCATAATCATAATAAACAGGATTTCAATATGATGCAAAATTGCATGGTATAGGAACAGAGACAACACATGAAACAGGTAGGTGCCTTATCATTACGAATCACTCTGCTGAACGAAAGCAGCTATTACATAGTAAACTGTGATTGTGTTTTCTTACAAGTCAAAGTTCCCCTTTTTTAATAGGCACCCTGAATTGTTTATTAGTCGTTTGTTTCCTTAAATGAATCATTTATTTTAATTTTACCAATAATTCTTTGTCTGAGTCAACATAGAAATGTATTAAAAACGTGTTTTAATATGAAGTGTGAAGTCTAAAAAATATAAAATTAAAATATTGAATTTACAAGTAAGGTACTTGCAAAGTGACATTACTAGGTCAAGAGAGATTATTTGTTGCCATTATAATGTAAGCTGCATAGTGGTTAAAAAGTCACCTATTAGCAGCAGGAGAGTTCTTTTCCGGTTACAAGGTATAGTAATGGTGTAAGGAATAGGAACTTACTAAATATAACAAAAAACTTATTAAGATTAAAATAGGTGGTGACTCCTGATAGCAAAGCTATCAACCTACAGTAACAAATAAATAATAAGAAAAACTTTCATTAACGGTAAATAAGTGCATCTTAGCAAGATCGTTTTTGTTGCGGTTACAGAGCAGTCTTGCTGGAGCCTATTTAATGCAGATATTTATTAGGGGTTAGTCAATTTCTCTTTATGGATAATAGAAATTTCTTTCAGTGCACCCCTGTTAATATATATAATAATATTTAGTAACACCATATTTAATATTTTAGCTGGTATTAATTATACTTTCTGTATAATACGAATTAAGTAGGTACAATAACAATTCGAGATCAGAAAAAAAATGTAGAAACTTATAGTCAGTGAATATTTGTTTCATTTTTTTATGTTTAAAATTTCTATTTTTCATAGGCAAAAATGTCCAGTTTTAAGATGACAAAGTAGTGTTTACTTTTTCTGAGTTTTAAGGCATTTTTACGGACTGTTGCGGTGCTCTCACTGTTCTGCTTCTACTGAACGTATGTGCTCATTGAATCATTGAACTTGAAGGATATAAAGAGTAGGTATAATATTAACAAAAAGAATTATACAATGCAAAGAATACGTATTTTAAACTTCTATTTTATACTTTTACATCACTGCAAAACCATAATTATCATTATTTATATGTTTATATTTTGTAAAAGATAATTTTAACCCGTGCCTTTAAAACTAAAATTAGCGGTGCCGCGGCACGTTATAGGATGACGTATCACAATGATGACGTAATAAATGTGCCTCTAAATTTGTGAAATCGCAGCACGTTAACGTGCCCGTAGCCACGGGCTATTGTATTAGTTATACTAAAAGTTTTTTGAGGTTAGTTATTCAGGTTAGGTTAGCCCTTTTTATTCAGAGACTGCAACATTTTTTACGGTATTAGCTATATTAAAAGTTTCAAAAATCTATGTACATGAACAAACAGTTAATTATTCAGGTTAAGTTCGTTTTCCTGTGTTGCAGATGGATTGTTACCTTTTTTTTTTACTGTATTAGCTAAATTAGAAACTTTAAAGTATACAAATAGGGGACGATTTCAAAACATTACCATTGTCCGGATTCGGATGGCAATTCACTGCCTTTTAGGCATTTATAAAATTAATTTGTTGGTTGCGTCTTGAAACACCAATGTTTCATGCTGATAATCTCATTGTTATGCCAGATGTATCTATCTAATAATGGCAGTTTGGTAAATAATTTACTGTTTCTTATGAAGAAGATTTTTTTCTGCAGTGCACGAAAGGTGCATTGTTATGAAAAGCAGTTACATTGTGAACAGCACATTTGAATCGGGCGAAATCCGAGGTGCCTTTAGTGTTTATATTGACAGTAAGTGTTATGATGGGTGGAAAATTTTGATTTTCATTAGTTGCAAAAACTATACACTTGCCTCAAAAACTAACGTCAGATTCATGTTTTACTACAATTTCGATACATACCAATTCTGGAAGACATTGTCTTATAATTTTCTGCAACAGAACGCCTTCTTTTTCAACACTAGGGAATATAGCGAAACAATTTTTTACTGAACCCATGCAAAATCCACATATGTCTTGATCCTCTGAGATGCCAGTACAATCTTCGTTTTTACTCAGATAAACATTTTTCAGATCTAGTTTCACTGCATCCTTGTTATTGACAAATGGAGCTATATAATCGCGTGTATAGATGCACTCTGTTTTAAAATCAAAACATTTAGAAAGTGTTTCGGTACAATCTGTGCACATTACAGGTTCCTGTATAGTGGTTAATTTCTAAAACAAAATTCACAGAAAGTATCACGCAACCAACAAGTGTAATGAAAAATTTATTTACGTATAAATTTCTACTCTCCCGTGCGTTATTTGGGATACTTACTATATTCGGCAGAATTATATCCAAGACGCCTTTAGTATCTCCATCTAGAGCTTTAAACTTGTTACATATCTTCAAACAAAGCCTGCATATTTTTCGCTCTTGAGTTGCCATGTCACTGTTAACTCGTACTAACTCTCATATATAATATTTGCACTGTGGAACTAACACAGACGATACACGTCAGCCCCTGTCAGCTTTTGTATCATAACCACTATTAAACTGTTTATTTATATTCTGGGCATAGGTTTTCTGTGACTATGCCATGCCCATAACATTCGTAACTAATGATGTTTCATACGAGAATAGTGGTTTACAAACATTTACTTTGTCTTTATTAGCGTTGTAGAAGTTTCAGAAAAACATTAATAGCGTAAGAACATCGACGGTAGGTCCATGCATAGGAACGATACGCCAGCCATACAAAAAGTGTGTATTGGAACAAATCTATAAAAGCGAAAAACGTGGAGTTACTGGAGTTGACTTGAGAATATGAGTGAATATGAGAATTAGGTTAGTTTTCTTCTTCTTCCTTTTAATGGACTATATAAAATTAGAAGGGCAGCGCAATTACTCTACAGCACTGAACTATATAGTTCAGCGGTTAAAGTTCGAGTTAAGATAATTCTTACTCGAGGCTAAGTTCAAGTTAAGTTTTTCATCACTATATTTCTCATTCGAGTTGTGTGAAATATATTGTTATGTTGATATGAGTAGTATGAATTTTAACTATATTTTTGGGATTTTACACACGTATTCAAATGTCTTCTATAGTTCTGTGACGTTAAAAATATAAAAATGTTAATTGTTACATTAACCTAACTTTCTAAGATGTGTAATGTTTTGCCTTATTTTTATGTTATTTTAACGAGGCCAATTTAATGATGGTCTGTTGATCGGCGATAGTGGCTATTCTGTGCAATCCTATCTTAGGACGCCTCCTGTGTGGACCAGAAATAATGCTGAGAATGAAATTTTTTTTTAAGATAAATAAATTCATTTTAGGCCTTTGACTGAATCTTCATGATCGTAGGGGGTTATGTAGATACTAGTTTAATCTGCATGGCCGTAGGGGACTGTGTGGATGCTAGTGTTAGAATGAGAATTGTGAAATAAGAAATTAGACAAATTCATTTTGGGATTTTAATTTGTTAACAACCAGAATTCAGGTTATCGAAAGAATGCAAAGATTTCATTAATATTTTTCCACAAAGATTTTCTTTTACTTATAGATAGTTATTTTTTCTGCTGTTTGCAAAATCCTATAGAGAACTGTTTTCAAAAAATTCTTTGGCACCAGCCACCTCCCAGACAGCACAAGTACATTTTATGTATGTCCTATGGATATCTCTCTTGGATATGAAGGACAAAAGCGGATATCCATATGGACCACATGGGACACCCCATGGATATCCTTTTGTCACAACTTTTGAGGTCCATCAAATGTCCATTGTAAAGACTTAAGCATATCCACTGGACATACATAGTGCTTATGTTTTATATGATGCTAGACAATAAATGGGCGTATAATGGGATATCCGCTGTATGTCCATAGAGCACCTTTATGGATATCAGAATAAAAAATATATCCAGTGCCCGTCCAGCTCTGATTTCTCAATTTGATGAATAATGGTTGATAATTTTAAATAAATGAACACCTAGATAATAATAAATAATGAAGCACGCTGGACATAATTTAGCTAAAATTCTAGGATTATATATTTTGTGTATATATATATATAATAAAATAATTATAAATAACATCAATATCGAAAATAATGTACTTGCCTTTCTTATCTTCACTAAATAAAATAAATTTCACCAGAACTAATATAACAACAAACATAAAACGACTGACCACCATAGATAACTGGAAGGGAAGGGAAGCATTTCCATATTCCCCTTTGTAGTGGCACGCACACGCAGTGTCGTCTTCGACAGCTTATTTGAAGGACCAATCAAAGGTAAGTGTATAAAAATACTTTGTTCCTTTATTGGTTCTTTGCCATGCAATCTATTTGTTTAAACACAGGAAAGACACTACTAGTTAGTTCCATTTAAAATGCGTGTTATGTATTTTTTGTATCGTGACTATGTGCAATATGTATATACAAAAACATTTGATATTTTTGTTATATTTTGTATTTTTAATCGATAGTAGAGGATAACCCTATGTATAATTTTGTAATTATTTTGGGTTAATAAAGACTATTTCATTCATTCATTTACTAGTATTTTGCACTAAAATAACTATTTGCAGAGAGGGAAATTTAAAACTCGAGATAAATAACATCTATATTAGAAAGTATAAAATATAGATAAATACCTATATAAATAAATACATAATTCCTCATTTACCTCTTATGCTTATCAAACAATAATATATTAAGTATTTGTGCACTGGTGGAGCATTCTAGGCAAATAAATTATTCACTTATAAGAATAAATATCCCGCAGATTTCCATGGACGGATATCTCATGGTTGTCCAGAAATGGATGTCCGACGAATATCCAATAACGGACGTCCATAAATAGTTAAAAAACGGATATCCATTGAGCATACATTGAGGTACAACCTATGGATATCCAAGACTAGTCCAAAGTACCAGAGAATTTGTTGAGGCAAAAAACGAGTTTTCTCATAAATGTTTATAAAAGGGCATGTGAAAGGATGGAACATATTTTAGTTGATGTCCCAAGAAGAATTTCCTGTGGATATCCATTTAAGAATGTCCAGTGGATATCCATTATATGATCATGGATATCTGGGATATAAAAATGGATCTATAATGGACATATTTTGGATATCCAGTGCTGTCTGGAATTAGATTTTGAATCTGAAATTCTTTTAAACATTACAATTTTTTACTTAAAAATAGGTAAAAAAATCATAAATAACAACCCTTTATAGATTCGAAGACATGGAACATGCTTTGTTATTGCAAAATAGAAAGCAGAACCCTGTTTTTTCTCAGTTTTTCTTAAATATCTCGTGAAATACGCCTATAGTCGACTCGAGGTATACAAATTAAATTTGTTTCTAAGAAAATTTCCTACAAGATTAGGATATTGCGAAAATTCGCGAAACTTGTTTACTATTGCAAAATTAGCAAAAAGGTGAGAAAAATGAAAGATTTTCAAATTGCAATAGATAGATAGATAATTTATTTAACTACTTTACATACACAAGAGTACATTTGTAGCAAGTCAGAAAAACAAATATTAAATTAAATATGAAATTAAGTTACTGTAAAGGGGTAACTATAAAAAAAGAAGAAAAAAACATATATAAATATAAAGTATCACATAAGCCTAAATATAGAAAGATCACATAAATATATAAAAAACAAATAAATATGTTTTGTCATGACAAAGTAGAATAAAAAAAAAACAAACAAAAACTATAATATCTAATACTACATTAAAATCAAAATTATTTAAACACCTCGTGTGTCTGCTTCATATCAACATTAATGTATTAATTATCTGTCATTAATTTATTTCAGTCTGAACTGAGTTTGTCATAAAGTCATCTACAGAATAGTAGCATTGTTTAATTAAAATTGCTTTCAGGGCCTTTTTAAAAGAGTTTGTATTTAATGATTTTATACTATTTGGCAAGACATTGTACATGTTTAAATTTAAAGAGTTATTCTCAGATTTTTTCAGTCTAAAACGGGGAGTTCTCAATAGATTTACGGATCTAGTATTGTAATTATGAATGTCAGAGTGCGTCTTGAAAGTACTGATATTTATGTGTATTTCAACTAAAGAATAATATATAAATAAAGATGGTAACGTCATTATACCAAACTTCACGAACAGTGGCTTACAATGTACTCTATTATCATTAATTCCAGCCAGCACTCTGACAGCTTTTTTTTGAAGCCGAAAAATTTTTATGGCGTGCATTGAATTTCCCCATAAAATCACACCATAAGTAATTCGGGAATGAAAAAGGGCAAAATATACTGAGAGCAATGTGTTGCTGCTTCCTATAATTTGCCTCAACTGGCGTAATAAGTAAATTGTACTCGAAAGTGGCTTCAACAAAAATTCAACATGACCCAACCAACTCAATCTATCATCTAATACAACTCCCAGTAGCTTTACACTCTCACCCTTACTGATTCTATAGTTTGATGATATAACAAGTGTTTGTGATTTATCACTGTTAAGTTTAAGTTTGTTTGTAATGAACCATTGATTAGCCTTTGTTTCAATTTGACCTAGACTACTCAGTAAACTCAAATAATTTGCGTCGGAGGCAATTAGAGTTGTATCGTCTGCAAAAAGGACACACTTATCAGGGCGAAGAAAGTGATCTATATCGTTTATAAATAATATGAACAACAACGGTCCCAAGACCGATCCCTGGGGAACGCCACTTTTGATATTGGTAAGAGCAGAATTCATATTATTGATACTAACACATTGTTGTCTATTGTTTAGGTACGATTTAAATAGTGAGAGAGGTACACCTCTTATACCATAATACGTTAACTTTATTAGCAACAGGTCATGAGATACACAATCAAAGGCCTTGGAGAGGTCACATAAAGCAAGTCCAGTATGTTTTCCTTCCTCCAGACCCTCAACAATATTACCCACCACCTGCTGCACAGCTTGTATGGTTGAAAATTTAGGCCGAAACCCAAATTGCGAATTAGAAATTATGGTATTTTGATCAAGAAACCTTGTCAGCGACCACTTTAAGAGAATTTCTATTAATTTACCAAATACAGGTATAATTGAGATAGGGCGGTAGTTATCTAATAATCCCATATCTCCCTTTTTAAAAAGGGGAATGACTTTCGTAATTTTAAATGAATCCGGAAAAACTCCTTCACTAAAGCACCTATTTATTAATATTGTAAGTGGACCCAGAATTATATCAATGGTTTCTTTGATTATTTTACTATTTAAATCATAGACATCAGTACAAGGAGAATTTTTTAATGTATTTACCGCCTCAAGAACATCATAAGTAGAAACAGGCCCTAGAAAAAAAGATTTTGCTGTTACAGGTATTTTTTGTAATATATCCGCTAAATCGATATCACTATTTGGTAACGATGTAACAATATTCTCAGCTACAGTACTAAAGTAAGTGTTAAAATCATTCTCCGATAGATTTGGATCAATTTTAGATATATGTTTTTCATTACGTTCATAATTTATCACTCTCCAAGCGTCTTTGGCTTTATTATCGGAATTTACTATGTATTGGCCATACGCGGCTCTTTTTGTTTCCTTGATTGCAATCTTATATTCTTTATGTAAATTGTTATAAACTTTAAAATCAACAGGATTTCTAGTTACGTTACACACATGTTTAATACTAGACAAAGTATCGCGCATTTTACGTAAAGATTCATTAAACCATATTATCGGCGGTTTATTATTATATAAACATTTTTTAAGGGGAAAATGCAGACTGACTAGATATTTATAATTATTTACAAGATAATTAGATAAAAAGTCAACCCTGTTATTGTTATTAGCAAAAATATTCCAGTCAAGGTCACAGAGAGAAGCTCGCAATTTTCCAATGCCATTTTGTGTAATGCGTCTTCTTAATACGTCCCTAGGTAAGTCACCCATAGCTTTCATAGAGATGTATTGTCCTAAATGATCAGATAGGCATGGTTCAATAACGCCGCCAGCATAATCCTCGTCATTTAAATTTGTGAGAATATTGTCTATACAAGTAGATGATTGGGTAGTAATTCTTGTATAATCCGTAATGACTATATTAAGTCCGAATGAATCAACTAGTGACACTAAGTCGGTCAACTTCGAAGTTACGTCATGAAAATTTACGTTGAAGTCACCCACAAGTACAATTTTGGAACCCCGGGTAAACAAATTCAATAGTAAATTTTCCAAATTACTTAAAAACACGTTAAAATTTCCTGAACAAGATCTGTATAAAGTGACTATTATTATTTTACTTTCTATTAATTCTACTCCACAGAATTCGGAATTCAATTCACTACTGAAATTATGCAAGTTTAAGGGAACACATTTTACATGATTTTTAAGAAATATTGAGACACCCCCATGTAAACTGATTGATCTACAAAATGAAGCTGCCAAATAATAATCTCCCAAATTTATAAATTGCAAGGACTTGTCAGTAATCCAATGCTCTGATAAGCATACCACATCGTATTTATGTTTGTTTAAAAATACATTTAACTGACCAACTTTATTTGACAAACATTGTATGTTAATATGAAACAGACTCACCGTATCTTGTGCAACAAAAATATTATCATTCACACTATGCTTAAAAGACAAATCGATTGAAATATCAGAGTTGGTTGTCTGTGTTGTGTTATTGTCCACGAAAAAAAGTCTGATTTTCCATGCCTTCAGAGTTAACCAGGTCAATAATACTTTCATTTTCTTGAAGTTCAGGTTCTGGTCCTCGTAAACGTAGAACAGGCTGAGTTCTCTCTTTTTGATGTGGTACAATATCAGCATGAGCAATGGTTTTAACAAAAATAAGGTTTTTAATATTAATTTTGTTCCTCAGGTGTGAAATTATGTTATTCGTTAGAATATGTCTAAAAGCCATTCTATTTCTTGGAAAGTGTTCGGAAAGGTCTAAACATTTCACGTTTCCTTCGGTAAATGAGTTAATCTTACATATAAATGATTTTAAGTGACTGTTAAATTTGGTAATGTATTTACTTGTTTTATACTCTTCTTTATTGGGTACAGTGCTAATAATTATATTTGTATGCGAACATAGTTTAATTTTGGTACACAAATGTTTAAACTTTGGATAATTCTGTGCAAAGAAATCATTTCGACCACCAACAATTATTATGTAATCTTGAGTATTATAGTTTTTAACATGTTTTTCCATATCGGTTATAACTTGAAATAATTTTGCCCCAGGCTTAATGATCGATTGGATGTTATACTTATTAGTGTTAATTTTTCTTCTCAACATGAAATTAACACCACTTCCTAATTCATCGGCTAATATTAATACCCTGCTTTTTTTACACGAGCTATTTAATTCATTTTTAGAAAGTAAATCCTCAGAAACAGTCTTATCTTGAACTTCACAGTTGGCTGAATTTTGCATAGTTTGTGTACCTGCCGTCTTATACTCAATTGATACGCCACTGTCAGCCTGTACAAAATCAACATACGTAGATACTGTTTTATTTTCTTTAGCTATTGTTTGAGAACAGACAGTTTTTGTAATTTTTTTGTTTTTGTCTATGTTTTTGTTAAGTTTGCTAATCTCTTCTTTTAACTCATTTATAATTTTTTCTTGCCTTTTAATTAACTGCTCCATATCTTGCTCGGATTTCATAGCTTCTTTAACAAACAATGCATTATCATTTTTTAGTTTATTTATGTATTGATTTTTCATGTCACCTTCTAGAACCAAATCGTGAAGAGTTTTTTCTAAGATACTTTTTTCTTCCTCATAGTCGCTAGAATCATTGTCAGTATTGCAACAAATTATTTTATTTTCCTTAATAAATCGAATTTCACTTTTGAAACGAGGTAAGCAACTTTTATGAAATACACTTGAACATTTCGTACAAACATAGTGTAAAAAATGTTTATTTTTACAACACTTATAAACAGAAGTATTAGGACGCCGCACACAACCGTCTTTATCGTTCGACATCGTGTATATGAAATAATAACTAAAGTAATTGTCATCGAAACTCGACTAAATTTTGGGTGAGTATAGCCCTTGGGATACCTAAATAGTGCGCGCAACCTCGACCCTCCAATACAAAATGGCGGCCTATCGCAAATCTCCAAATTTGAAATGCTACCGTTTCGAACAAAAAAAAACGGACCGACATGAAATCAATTGGAATTGGTTTAATTTATCAGTATCTTTGGATGTACTAAAATTTAGTTTTTATTAACAAATACATTTTTTATTTATAAAAAACGAAGAAATTACCATTGCCGGGGATCGAATCTCCGCGAATTTTTTAAAGATTTGAAATGAAGTGCATTGAATTGCACTTAAAAAAGTAGTTTTTGCTAGTACCAATGGGAGCCGAGATACATCATTTTTACCTTTTTATCGATAACAACCATTCTAATCAATATTTTTACTTGAAACTTGGTATGATGCAACTAGAATGCTTTATTTATAAGCACAATTTTTTTCGATCCATTTTGATCAATCTTCATTGTGAAAGTATCGATTAATGAATGCGCAAAAGCGTACAGTGCGAAAGACGACTGAGAGTGAAGGATGTTGTGACGTCATGGCGCATTGTCGCCAGGATTGGCAGTTTTAAAATAAAATGTTTTAAACAAATGTTTTTTAAGTGTTTAAAACACAGTAACCTGTTTTAAACACGTTTAAAACAGTTGTTTTAAACATGATTTTTTTCAATGTGTTTTTTCAGTGTATTTGATGGACAATTTTTGGAACATCGTTGTATTTGATAAGGTAAAAAAAAAATAACAATAAAATAAAAAAATATGAACTTTTATGTAATGCAATAAAACTAGTTATAATAATATAGTAGTATAAGTACAACGAACGAAACATATTACTATTGTATAGAAGATATACCTGTTATTATTTATTTTCTTAAGTGTTAATTTTAAAGCGATTAATAGCACAGATACACACAAAAAAAGTCGAGTACGGGAAGGTAGACCTATGTATTCCCATGCATTTTGACCTGCTGAACACGAATCCGATGTCTGTTTTGTCCTTGTATTTTTCCTAACCTCAAAAAAAACACCGTAAGAATGCCCGAGAAAATGAAAGTGTAGCTAAAAATCTGAAAAAAATTCAGAGGTACGTAGAATGGCGAGAGAAATCGAATGGCACAAACTAGAATTCTATAGCTTTTTTGGTTTCCAATATAGAGCCCCGAGGAGTGCGAAAAAAACATTTTTTTTCCTTCCGGTGACTTTGAGCTACTCTATCTCGCAAACGAAGGACTGCAGGGATGTCTGATTGACGCCATTCGATTTCTATCGCCGTCTTATGTATCCCTGAATTTTTTCAAATTTTTAGCTACATTTTTATTTTTTCGGGCATTCTTACGGTGTTTTTTGAGATTAGAAAGAATGCAAGAGCCAATCGGGCAACATGGTCATCGGGCTCGTGTTCAGCAGGTCAGATTTCATGGGAATACTTAGGTTTGCCTTCTCCCACTCGACTTTTTTTTTATGTGCCTGTGTAGTCAATAACCAATCACCAAACAATTATTGCACTATTGCACAACTTGACGTATTTATTACACCGAATTGGCCGAGCCGTTGTCAAGTATCGTCCTCGTCTTGTTATGATGTAATATGGGCATGGTTTATAGAATAAACAATGTAATGGGTCGACGCGCCCGTATAAATTTAAGTTTAAAAACATGTTTTTTATTGTTTAAAACATGTTTTTTTTCAACAATTAAAAATCCATGTCTAAAACACATTGAATTGTTTTAAATGAAAAAAAAACGTTTTTTGATTAAAATTAAAAAAACACAATTTTTGCTAACCCTGATTGTCGCTGCAGCAGCGCACGGCTTTCATAGAGCCTTAGTTGCAAATTAGATTACTCGGCTTAGAAAACACCTATAAAAATGATTTTTTTCAAATAACGTTTTTTTCTGAACTTTTCGATGGTGTAGGTAAACGAAATTTCGACCGATAATCACTGTGGGCTTCAATAATTAGCAATTTTGATTAATTTTCACTTTTTCTGATAATATATGCATATTTTGACACTTTTAATAACATTGATATTTTTTAACAACTAAATAGGTGTACAGGATTTCATTGCACAGAACTGTACTATATCGTATAACATAATTCTTGTAACTGAATCTTTAGTATTATTTCAATAAAGTAAATAAATTAAGGCAAGGAAATAAATAGTATTCAATAAAGTAAATAATTTAAAGTAAGTAAACAAATAATATTTAACAAAGTAAATAAATCAAAGTTAATAAATATTGTCTGTAATTTTTTATTTGTGGCATATTCAGATTTTCTTAGTTTTTAGTATTTTGCCACTGAAAAATATTTAAAAATTTTAATGTAAAAACCTCTGCGCCAAACGGATCAGACAGAGGTTGGTTCTTGAACACTTGACTGTTTCAAAAAGTCTCACACCTAAAAATATATAAACTAGAACAATGTAATAAACTAAAAACTGAAAATGAAAGCTATAAGTAGTTAACGTTTCGGAAGAGAATCTACTTCCATTCTCAAAACTTTTTTGGCCGTCAACCATGACAGTTCTTTGTTTATATATTTCCATAGCCACGTGAGACATTAAATTATATTTATCTTATTTTTACTTACTTCGTCTCTAAGGATGGGCAACCAATTAGTACAAAAATGTATTGAGTAATTCGAAACGCATCTATCCTCGTTTAACAAAATAATCGCGGATTCTTTAAGTTTTCTTTTTGTTCCGTTGCTCCCTTTTTCCAAAATCTTCGCCGAGTCCCATTTAATCCTGTGATTATTATCCACGCGTGTTCACAAATTTTGGATTTTTCAAATTCTCCCCTTCTAGTTTAATTTCTATGTTCACCAAGCCTTACGTTGAAAGATCTAGATGATTCACCTATGTAATGTTTTCCGCACTCACACATAAATGCAATTTTTTGAATTTTGAACAATATTTAGAAGTTTGGTTTTTGATAAAACCGATCTTAGCGTGGAGCCCGTTTGAAAAACCATTCGTACGGAAAACCCATTCCCAATTTTTCGTAATTTATCTGATAGACCATGTATACAGATTCAGAAAGTATTCGTTTTGGTATGGCAATAATTGGCAATAAGTGGAAGCGAGAGCGAAGCAACTAGGCTATTCTTTTCTATCGTATGTATAACACATCGTACAAAGCGCCACCTGCTATCTCCACCACATGTGTGTGGACATCCCTAGAGTTTAAATTTGTTTCCGTCTTACACACGTCAGTTCTCGTTTTGCCCTATACGATAGAAAAGAATAACCTAGTTGCTTCGCTCTGGCTTGCTCTTATTGCCAAATATTACCATGCCAAAACGAACACTTTCTGAATCTGTATATTGAATTACTGCCATTGACCTAAATACCTCAGGTTGTGATAGTATATTCTCTCTACTACCAATGTTCAATAAGTGACTATCAACAAAACTCTTAGGATATTGATTATTTAATAAGGCCGTTTTTATAAATTGCTTTTCGTTCCTTCATATTATATTAATAGTACTTATTCAAATCAAATATTTAAATACATCAAAATATATTACAAAGTTCCAAATTGTGAATAAATTCGAATTACTAAACTCTTGAAAGAAAAATGTTTTTATTTTATTCACACATTGTGTATACGATGATTTTTATAATAAAATACAAAAAAAGTAAACGTGCCATCTTAATGCGACATTGCTCAATTATTTATAACCCACATGAATACTCATTTCAGGGTTTAATCAACAAAAAAATGTAACTTGCAGCAGTGACAATTCTTAGACTTCTAGACTAGGCAAGTGAACTATTGTAAAATAATTTTAAGAACAATGTAGTTCACCTGATAATCTATCAGGGAGGATATGTGGCCCAATCAAATTATTGTTGAAAACACCGCACCAAATACATATATGTTAACGGCAAATCGATGTTGGGATTTATTCTGTCTAATAGCATGTGGATTCTTTATCATTAAAGATTTTGTACTGTTAGGATCTTCCTATGTTTTAGGTATTTAAAAAATCTTGATTCTGAAGTCAAAAGTATTATAATTTAAGTGACTTTTTTAGTTAAATTTAAAAATTGCACTTTTTTCAGTGCTTAATGTTCGAAGCACTCTTTTTACCAGTGCTTGGCATACCCATGAATGAAACCTTATGTAACAGCAAATGTTTTCTGAGGGAATATTTATATTTTGTTTGAAAAGAACAAGAGTAGCATTTGTACATTGTTACTTCTGAGCGATCCTTATGCTTCAACAAATGCTTCCAAAGGCTAGCATTATATTTTGTCTGAAACGAACAAGAGCCACATTTGAACATTGCGACTTTTAATGGATCCATATGTACCACCAAATGATTTCTGAGGAAATATTTACGTTTTGTTTGAAAAGAACAAGAGTAGCATTTGTACATTGTTACTTCTGATGGATCCTTATGATCCACTAAATGTTTTTTGAGGCTGTCTTTACATTTTGTCTGAAACGAACAAGAGTTGCAATTGAGTATTGTGACTTTTGAGTGATGCTTATGCTCCACCAAATGCCTCTTGAGGTTATATTTATATTTTGTTTGAAATGAACAAGAGTCACATTTGTACATTGTTACTTCTGAGTGATCCTCATGCTCCACCAAATGCCTCTTGTGGTTACTTTTATATTTTGTTTGAAATGAACAAGAGTCACATTTGTACATCAATATCCTTGAGACATTTTTATTACCCAATTTCTCTTCAACATATGATTTCGATAGATCTCTTTGGAGGTTCGGCATTAAACGTTCTAGCCTTACACATAACCTTGTGGTGACCTCCAGTTGTGGCAAAACAACACCATCTTCAAGCCTGAAATTCATAAAAATGGTTATTATTACTATACTCACAACTAATAATCATACGCTTCACAAATATGAAAACGAAGAGTATACTGCATACACTTGGCATATTTCTAAAACCATGAACATCTCCCACAGAGAAAAATATTCCATATAATTGTATCTTTAATGTTTAGAAACAAATCTTTATCCTTCCTCACCCATAGAAATGGGAAGGTTACTGCAATAATTATTTGTTTCGATGATATTTTCTTTCTTGGATAATTTACTATATAAAATAATATTTAAGTAAAAAACCAACAATATTTTCATTGCACAATATAACAATGTGATTTATCAATAATGTGTTAAAAATAATTGAATGATGTGTTTTTATATCTGCCTATTAAATTAAAAGCAACTGAGATCAGGATTTACCACCGCAGCACTAGTATCACCGGCAATATGGCCGCAAATTCGTACCAATTTTATAACACTATGTTATTGAATGGATAATCGTGGTTTCTTCTAAAATTAAATAAGCAAATTTATTAGTAATACAGCTGTTATGCTTGATAAAACTACGTGCAGTGCAATGCTATGCCATATTCAAGATGGTGGAGTGTTGTGTGTTTAGAAAGACTGTAGGGATTTTGCAAAAAACCTGCTGTCTTAAAAAAAGTGAAATGTACTAATTGTGAAACATACTTTCATAAAAGTTGTTCTGCAAAAAAAAAAACTAATATTTTGAAGATGATAACCTACAAATTGAATCCCAAGAAGACATAGATTCTCTAATAGAAGAAACTATAAACTATAAGTTGGGAAAACAAACTTCTAAAAGAAACAAATAAATTACTCAAAGAAGAAGTCGAATATCTAGAAATCGAAAATGCTACCTTCAAGGAAAACTTGAACGGATAGCAAGAGATACTAAGTACTACATACCGAAACCACAGCATAAATAAGACAGGAGGCAAACTTAAAAGGCGGGAACGGCTTGCGCTGATCGTTCGCGCATAACGCCATTTAGGTGTAAAACCTTGTAAACAGTGAGGGCGGTAAAGCATACAATTTAGTGCATTCATAGACGTGCTTTGTGCGGTTTGTCTAGGATGATTTCTCTGTTCTTGTTTTAAAACATGGGTTTTGTTTGTGCTGCAAAACATTGCCAAAACAAAAGTTATTTTTGCAAAAAGTAATTTTTTATGTTCCCTACTGATATTCAGGTCTATTCTGTAACATTTTTGTTGAGTTTTAACGGCAAGGTCACTATTAAAATAATTAGCGGAATGAAGTTAACGGTCGGTCGTATTCTGTATACTTTTTTCAAGATTAAATTTAACCAACATCGTTTAAAATTAGAGGCGACTTTGGACCTGCCACTAAAATTTAACGGTACCGTTAAAGGGGCAAAAACACCGTATTAAAATTTTGTATATCATTCAGTAGTGGCAGGACCATTCAAAATACAGAAACAAAATATTTAATCTAAACTTTGAATTGATTTGCCAACCGAAAAATTGTTATTTGCATAACTCCGAAGACAACATAATACTTCAGAAATTTTTTGACTTTTCACTAGAATAAAATGTTTGTCAATGAGTTTGAGATTCTTTTGACGACCCATTTTCTCATTTATATCCAGTAATTATTTTTCCGCCTTCAAATAATCGTGATCATAACCTCAAATAGAAGCGCGGGTCCTGTTTGACGATAATTTTATGCGGTAGGTATTCAATTTTATCTGCATGTATTATATATTTTGTGGGATTATTGTCCGTCTTAACTTAATACTCTACTCATTGTCTTAACTACTTTCATTCAATGACTTCCCTGCTCTCATTAGGTTTGTTTTTAATTTGATCTTGAGCATACAAGGGAAATAAATAACCGGTCGTTAAACACTTATCACTTTAACAGATCCGTTAAATGGTCGCATAGAGAATAGAAAAATCAGTTATTATTTTTAGCATTCCGTTAAAATTAAAATTTTAGCAGGGCGTCTATTTTTAACAAAAAAAAATTACAGAATAGACCTGTAGATAGTTTATTAATCTTGAGTATATTATTTTTTCAAAAATTTTCCTTATATTTGAGAGTAAAGCAATAGGCCTATAATTGTTAATAACATTCTTATCCCAATATTGTCTAAATGTTATTTGTGGCATTATCTTAATTTTTTTTTCTTCAATTCTTTGGGACTTCCTGCCACATGTATGTGGCTTTCTTAAGCGGTGTTCGGGGAACCTACAAAATATCACAATTAACCAGAATGTTACTGGTAAATAACCTCTACGCCTGTGACTTTTACGTCAAAGGATCAACACAAATAAGTATAAAAACTTGAAATTAAATATTTCGTAAAAAGATTTTCCAAAAAAGCCTTGAAAAGGAAACAGAATAGATTTCCGAAACGTCGGCGAAATATTTAATTTCAAGTTTTTATACTTATTTGTGTCGTTTAATTAAAAAAAGCGACCTTTAACTGATCCTTTCACGTAAAAGTCACGGGCGTAGAGGTTATTTACCAGTAACATAAATGGTTAATTGTGATATTTTGTAGATTCCCCGAGCACTGCTTAAAAAAGAAAACATCATGTGTCAGGAAGTCCCAAAGAATTGAAGAAGGAAAAAAAAATCTTATCCCCTTTTTTCTTATATACAGCTTTTACATTAGCAATCTTTAACTTTTCTGGGAATATTCCAGTTTGCAATGATAAATTTATTATATGACTCAGAAGATTAGATACTTCTGCAGCAACATGCTTCAGAAGTTTTACTGGTATTTCATCTTCCCCTATAGACTTAGATATTGTACTCTATCTAAAATTATTATTTATTAGTGGAATGGCGATATAACTAAGTTCAAAATAGCCTTTACTTTAATTAATTATTTATTATAAAACAAAGTTCAAATTCAAAATATATTTTTGTACATTAACCTTTATTTATTATGTTTAACTTAAATTGTGTAATACGGTCCTGCCGGAATTATATTTGTGAAATGAACTAATTTCGAAACCAGCCCTGATTTTTACACCCAAATGGCGTCTTCAAGGTCAATGATTTTAGTTTTGAAAATTCAACGGTTCTGGCGAGAGTTTCTCTGCTGTTTTTTTCTTATGCAGTACCGAAATAATATACTAAAAGAAATAGCAGATGCAATAAAAAACGAAGTAACGTGTCTCCTAGAAAACAAATTCAAATCTCTTTCAAGTGAAATGGATAATTTGAAAATTAAAATAGATGAACTAAATATAAATCCAAATCTAACAAAAAGTCATGTTCAGCAAAAAAACAATAATAAACAAAACCCATCAACACCTATACCAATATCAATAAAACCAGTGAGTCCAAAACAAACTTACACTACTACAAGTCATAAATCAGCAACACCAAAAGAAACCACAACTAACCTAGAAAATATACAAAGCAACATAATGAATTTTATAATAAATTTAAATGCAACTCCTGGATTAAGTACCGATGAAAATAAAACTGAAATAAGAGATCAAAACATGAATCAAGATGGGTGGCAAACAGTAACTAGAAGGAAAAAAGACGGTGCATAAAAGAAATTTGGGCGAGTCAGAAGAAAACACTGAACATTTTAGAGGGATAAAGCCCAAAGTATGGATATGTTTCTTTTTTAATAATACAGTTTGACAGGAGCAAACCAAAAACTCTGGAATAGGAAAAACAAGAAAGGAAGAGTGCATTGCAAATAAAATAAATGAGATAACATTACTTCTCAAAGGCATCCATCTAAATATACACAGTATTTCAAATAAGATTCCACAACTAGAATTATTAACGGGAAATGAAAAACCTCATTTCCTGTTAATAACCGAACATTGGATGAACTCGGAACAGGCGAAAGTTACAGCTCTGCCTGGATACTACCTCTACTCACATTATTGCAGGCTTGCATCAATACATGGAGGCTCAGCAGTTTTTGTTAACTTTATTAGTATGCTGAATTGCATTTGTCTCTATTTGTTTATTTACAGTATTTTTGGCGGGTTTGGTCTGTGTGCCTATGCACTCCACATTGGCAGTTTGAGTTTATATCAAACTTTTGTTGCGATTTCTTTTTTAGTATTTATCTTTAACATCACTGTCCTCAGCGAGTTCACTGATAGTTTTTTCAAGATTGCTTTTTTCATCATCAGAATCACAGATAACTGACCAATCATCGGATTTACAACATATAATTTTATTGCCTTTAATAAAACTTATCTGATTTCTAAATTTAGGGAGGCAACTTTTATGAAACACATTAGAACACTTAACAGAGACAAAATGTATAAATTGTTTGTTTTTACAACACTTATAGCTATTTGTAGCGGAATTTCCAACACTTGCGTTTACACCATTTGACAACATGCTACCGTACTGTTTTTTCAGAACTTATAATACTATTAACTTTTACCCGTTGTACTCTACCTATTAAATAACTTGTCATAAGTTTCAATAATATGTCCCGAAAACCAATAGCTTCAAGTGTTTTTAAGAGTTTAGTATGGCAGACTGTATCAAATGCTTTGGCTAAGTCAACGAAGACACAAAGTGATTTTTTCTTTTCACCCAATGATTTATATATTGCCGAGATCAAGTCAGCCATTGCATCCTCAGTTGACGTAGCCTCTTTGAAACCATATTGATTTTCCGACAAGATGTTATATTTCTTTAGATAAGCTACTATTTTTGTTTTCAATATTTTTTCGTATATTTTAGATATATTACTCAATAGGGAGATCGGTCTGTAATTTGATACTTCAGATTTATCTCCAGACTTGAACAAAGGTGTTATAAGCGCTTTTTTAAATGGTTTTAGAAACACTCCAGATTTCATGGAAGCATTTATTAAATTGGTTAAAGAATAGAATATTATGTAAGCATTGAGCCAATAAATGTATAAAGCTAGCAAGGGAGAAAATGCTAAAAAGCCATATTTAATATTACCTGTAGAAGTCGGATGTATCCGTTTTTATTTCGATTTCCTCATTAAACAAACATTTTTGATCCTCCATTTCCTCCAGACTTTCGTTTATAAGACTGTTATATTCACATAACCCTTCTCTTTCCACTACAATCACATCCAAATTTTTAGTTTCCTCTTTGCAGACCAACACATTTTCTGGCATAAACCTTTCGTCATTCTTAAATATCATGTTATCCATATCGTCCACATTTCCGCTTTTCTCACAAAGTTGTTTTTCTTCTTTGATTATGTCAACCAATTTCCCATCTGCCTCACCTGTTGTTACATTTCTCATCATAAACTGTAACAAATGGCTCAGTTTTATTTGATCTTTACTGTCTACGTCTAGAGTTTCACAATAGTTTTTAATCTTGTCTTCTACACTCAGACAATTCATCACAAAACGGAAACAGGTCTCTAGTGAGCCACGGCAGGACGGACAGATTACAGGTTTCTTGATAATACTCCAATCCTATCGAACAAAAAGCAGATATTGTAAATAAAATCATACATGAAAAATTAATCTGCATATTTTAATAAACATGACGGCATTTTCGAGGCAAAATTTAATAAACGTCAGAGTTAAGGAAGTAAAAAGAATTTCATCATAATATAAAATAAGCAGCAAAACTGTGGCGTCTCTCTTGCAAAAATCACAGTATTGTATGGCGACATAATTTTTATCATCATAATTTCAAAACATATATCAGGGTTCTAATTCTCAATAATCCTTTGTGGATTGGCTGACTTTTCGACAGTTTTTAATTCTAGTGGCATTTTGGATTAACATTTTTCCAAATGAGCTTTTTTTACTAAATCGGACTGAGCATGATGTTGGCACGCCTAAATCTTAACTGAAATAATAGATAGAGTTCTCCAAGCACCCTATAAATTATCATTTGGGCCTGATGGCATTCCACTGTACGTTCTAAAAAAATGTATATTTACATTAGCGATACCACTACATAAAATCTGTAACTTGTCACTGCACACCGGCATTTTCCCTGAGTTCTGGAAAAATAGTTTTTTATCACCAATTCACAAATCTGGTCCAAGAGATGACATCAAGAACTATCGAGCCATTTGCATTCAATCCGAGATACCCAAGCTTCTTGATTGCTTGATTACTACTAAAATATCATGGGATACTGCACATATTATCAGCAATTTTTTCTTACTTGTGTATTGTCATTTTATTTATAATTAAGATGTTTACTTCCCATTATATTGACTAGTCAGATAAGTTAACTTTGTATTTTTATATATAGTGTAACTTTATTGATGAAATAAATGATTGATTGATTGATTGAATGAGCAGCCTGGTTTTATGGGTAAAAAGAGCACCTCAACTAATCTACTTCATTATGAACATTTTATTCTCAATGCTTTTGAACATCGATCACAAGTAGATTCAATTTACACTGACTTCACGAAGGCATTTGATCGTGTTGATCACGTATTACTCATAGCCAAACTCAAGGCATTGGGTGTTGAGGGTTGCATGCTTGAATGGATTCATAGTTATTTATATAACCGAACACAGTTTGTCAGATGCTCAGGAGCCGTATCATCTTCTATTAAAGTTACTTCCGGCGTTCCTCAAGGATCGCATATTGGTCCATTATTATTTAACTTATTTATTAATGATATTAGCGAGGAACTTATTAACAGTAATTATTTAATGTTTGCTGACGATTTGAAGCTGTTTAGAATCGTTGACAACTCTTACGATGCCTCTCTTTTGCAAAGTGATCTCGATAATTCAGTTCGTTGGTGTGACATCAATCTATTAAAACTTAACCCTGCCAAGTGCAATCAAATTTCTTTCACAAGAGGCAATAATCCTGTAATATTCGACTACCATCTAAATAATGCTACTTTAAACAGGGTAAATTCCATAAAAGATCTTGGTGTAATATTCGATTCAAGGATGACATTCAAACCTCATATATCAAATATCACAGCACAAGCACTGAAAGTGTTAGGTTGCATCAATAGGGACTCTACCTTTTTTTCTATTGACATATATAAATTGCTCTACTCTTCTCTGATAGGGAGTCTGCTAGTAATATGGCTGTGCGATATGGAATCCAGCATATGTTGTCGATAAACAATCCATTGAGAATGTCCAATCTAGATTCCTTAGACAATGTGCATTCAAGATGGGTCATCCAATAGGCGAATATTCCTACATTAATATCTTACACGAACTCAACCTTCTATCACTTGAGTGTAGAAGAGCGCAAGTCAATTTTTGCTTTTTGCATAAATTGATTAATTGTAATATAAACTGTCCAGAGTTACTTCAGTTGATCAGCTTCAACTTAAACGATCGCAGAACTAGAAATTCAGAACTCTTTAAAGTACCTTTTCATGTTACAAATTATGGTCAAAATGAGCCCATATGCAGATTACTCCGTACAGCAAACTCTTTCCATAAAAATATAGAACTCTTTGGCTCATCACTATATACATTTAGAAACCAAGTGAAATCTTGTATAAGTAATTAAAGCTTGTCTAAGACATGGTGTAGCATATTATTGATTTTATTGTATTTACAAAAATTTTATTTGTCTTGTTTTATTCATTATTCCATACTATTTTAATTATGTTCCTATTTATTGAATTGTAAAATGAAAATGGATCTGCCGTATAATAATAAAAAAAAAAAAAATCTTGACTGGAAGCTAAGAATTCAAGATTTTGGTACAAAAAAATACTGTGAAAAAGTCAACATTTTGAGTGGATTTTTCTTGCATTTGGTACTTGTAAATTCCTTGAAGTTGATATGTCTATTAACATGAAAACGATCAAATAGTCTACTCATCTCACTCACTACAGTTAGATGGTGAATAAAACTCAAGTACGAGACAGGGTCATTAACGGCACTGAACATATTGTCTCTTCAAGCCTTGAAAAAGGAAACAGAATAGATTTCCGGAACGTCGGAGAAATATTTAATTTTAAGTTTTTATACTTATTTGTGTTGTTTATTTATAAAAATCAACCTTTAACTGATCATTTGACGTAAACGTCACAGGCGTAGAGGTTCTTTACCAGTAACATACTGGTTAATTGTGATATATTTTGTAGATTCCCCTAGCACCGCTTAGAAAGAAAACATACATGTGGCAGGAAGTCCCAAAGAATTGAAGAATGTACAGTTTAAAAATCAATAATTTCTGTCCTGGTGTATATGTAAGTAAAGATGCTTTACTACAATATGTTTTTTTTCCTCTAACTTTCTGTATATCTGGTGGTTGTGGAAATTTGACCGAATTGGTAATTCGGTGAGCTAAATCGTGTTATGGGTAGCATAATAATAATAATAATATTTATTAGTTTCAGAAAATGTACAAGTACAGTTAAGAAACATTGTCGAAATACAAAGAAACTACACACTACACAAATAACATTGTAAAAACATATAAGTACACACAAAAGAAAAAAAACATGTGAACAGTGAATTAAACAAATATAACTAGAACTATACAAAATTAGTCCCACATTTTGTATAAAATTCGTCAACACTGTAGCTGTTCATGTCCAACAAAAATGACATTAATGCCTTTTTAAACTTAAAAAATGTTCTCATAGATTTAATATTCCCCGGCAAACAGTTAAAAAATTTACAGCCCATGAAACAGAGACTTTTTTGGTACAAAGCCGTTCTGTGTTCTTTTGGTAAAAGGAGATGTTTATTTCTAGTGCTATATGGATGATCAGTTCTAATCTCGTTAAATTTACTTCTATTTTTGTAAACAAAACATGACAGCTCATAAATGTAAATAGAGTTCAAAGTAAGAATGTTTAAGCTTTTAAAGGCTTCCCTGCAGGAAGTATTATATCCCAGATTGGCTATTATACATATTGCCCTTTTTTGTAGTAAAAAAAAATCTATTTGCTTCAGATGAGGAACCCCAATGCACTATACCGCACTTTATGCAAGAATGAAATGTAGCAAAATACAACTGTCTTACTATTGATAGGCTGCATTGTTTGGATGTTATAGCCAAAGCATAACAGGCCTTTGACAGTTTAACACACATATTATGAATGTGATTAGACCATTTAAGGCTACAGTCGATTTTCAAACCGAGCATTTTTTATTCATTGGCATACTCCACACTTGTAGTAGGAGATAGAAGCATATTAGTGTTGAAGACAATATTAGACTGCAAAGTTTTAAAGAGAATACAGGCTGTTTTACTTTGGTTAATACATAGTTTATTATTTTCAGTCCACAATATTACTTTGGCATATATAGTTTTTGCACAGTTTTCAGCATCAGCAAGAGTATTAGATTCTATTAAAATGTTCGTATCATCGGCATACAAAACTGTCAAACATGATGGATATTGAATATAATTCAGTATGTCATTAATATAAATAACAAAAAGTGTGGGCCCCAATATAGATCCCAGAGGTGCTCCAACTCTGACAGTCTGCGAGTCTGATATAACATCCTCAATACAGACCTGCTGATTTCTATTTGCAAGATATGATGCAAACAAATCGTGAGCAACACCTCTAACTCCATATTTCTCAAGTTTTGTCAATATAGAGTGATCTACACAGTCAAAAGCCCTTGTGAAATCTATAAAGAGTCTATGCTTCTTTCTTTTGTAAAACCATGTTGACTGGGAGAAAGCCTATTGTGAATCAAGAAAGTACAAACTTGATTGCATTTAAACAAGGATTATTAAAACATATTAAAAGTTTATAACATGGCACCCATGCACATTATTATTTTTACTATTTTAATCTTTTTCATACTTTTTACTACTTTTTATATTTTGTTAGTGCTTTTAAATGTAAGAATGTCATTATAAATTATTGTATTATGTGGAATGTGTCGAAGACATGTATTAGGTTGTCCTATTTCAAAAATAAAGATTATATTATTATTATTATTATCATTAAGAAGCTTATTAGCTGAGAGTTTACTGCAGACTCAAAAACTTTTGACATACTAGGAGAAAGGCTAATGCCCCTATAATTCTCAAACAAGTTTGGGTCGCCTTTTTTAAACAACGGAATAACTTTTGACAGTTTTAAATACGATGGATACGTTCCCTGCTCAAGAGACATATTTATCAGATAGGTTAAAGGTTCAACGATATATGTAGCTATACGTATTTGATCCCACTGCCTAACAATAACTGAATTTAATTTTCAGCTTCTACACGGTAATGTTAACTAGTAACGAATGCATGTCTGTATTATTTGAAATATATAACTCCCTTCCAGACACTCCTGACATTGAATCTGGGGCTTGTCTAATTCGTGGCGTGTCATTAAATATGCTATTCAATATAGAAATATAATAAATTATAAGGACTAACATTCACTATTAACGAGTTAGCCGTGTGTGAATATGTAAAATTTATCTGTCGATCGAATGCAATATACTCTTCGAGTTGTATTTGCGAAGAGTATAATAATGGCAGTTTGATAAATAATTTACTGTTTCTTATGAAAAAGATTTTTTTTTCAGTGCATGAAAGGTGAATTGTTACGAAAAGCAGTTACATTGTGAACAAGAAATTAGAATCGGGCTAAATTCGAGGTGCCTTTAATGCTTACATTGACAGTAAATGTTATGGTGGAAAATTTCGATTTCCTTTACTTAGTTGCAAAAACTATGCACTTGCCTCGAAAACCAACATCAAATTCATGTTTTACTATAATTACGATACATACCAATTCTGGAAGACATTGTCTTATCATTTTCTGCAACAGAACATCTCCCTTTTCAACATTAAGGAATACAGCGTAACAATTTTTTACTGAACCCATGCAAAATCCACATATCTCTTGATACTCTGGGACACCAGTACAATCTTCGTTTTTGCTCAGATAAACATTTTTCATATCTAGTTTGACTGCGTCCTTGTTATCGATAAATGGAACTACATAATCGTGTGTATAGATGCACTCTGCTTTAAAATCAAAACATTTAGAAAGTGTTTCGGTACAATTTGTGCATATTATAGGTTCCTGTATAGTGGTTAATTTCTAAAACAAACCAAAAAGTGTAATAAATGATTTATAAATTCTACTCTCCCGTGCGTTGTTTGGGATACTTACTATATTCGGCAGAATAATATCCAAAACGCTTTTAGTATCTCCATCTAAAGCTTTAAACTTGTCACATCTGTTCAAACAAAGCCTGCATATTTTTCTCTGAGTTTCCATGTCACTGTGAACAGTGTGAACACGAATTAATAATGTGCCGTACGAGAATAACGGTTTACAAAAATCTAGGTTATTATTACTAGTGATGGGCGATATATCACGAACTGTGATTTAATCACTGATATTAAAAAATCACAGGTAACGACAACGACTGTGATTAAAGTTGGTAGAAAAGCGTGACGGGATCACAACTTTGTATGCCGAAAACTGCACGGATGAGGTATCAAATTTTCGCCAAATATTTGTTGAATGGGAGAAATAGTCGGATTGATTGTTAATAGATGATCAAATAATGGTAAAATAGGATCATAAGTTTTAAAAGTATGAGGAATCCCCCCCCCGCTCTTCAAAATTTTGATCGAAGTAAACATATAATTTTAAGGAATATCACTCGCCGCTCTTCAAAATTTTGATAGAGATAAGTTCGAAGACTGATGTGGGGCCGTATGTTACTACTTCCGGGCTCTGTTCTTTTCACACAGTACCATAGCATGACACATATCTACGGCTGCACATACTACCAAAGTAGTGCATTCACTATTCACCGTCTATCGGCACTTATTTAGGAATAGAGAGCAATTAACAATTTTTTCCAAACGCCGTATTACGAAAAGTCGTGATCACGTCACGTTTTTAATTCACTGATATCAGAAAATCACTGTAACGATTCACGTTGTGATTGAAAAATCACGATATCGCCCAACACTAACTATCACTATCTCAATTTGTTCATTTGCAACTTTGATGCACGTTATCTCTGTCACACTCACGCTACTTGTGATAGCACTATCTTTATTTAACTGCTTGATGCTGCTTTAAATCAACACGAACAAACCTTCTATGTCTTTATTGACTAGTTTCAGATAAACGAGAATAACAGCAAAGGAACGATACGCCAGAAATAAAAAATTATTGGAACAAATGAATGAGAGCAGAAAAAGTGAAGTTTATTTGAAAAGTAGGTTAGCTTTCTTCTTCTTCTTTATTGTCCTTGATAGAAATACGCCGTTGCTATATCCACGTCAAACGTGGATTTAATTCTGAAATTAAATCCACGTTGATGACGTCAGTGGTAAGCATTCAACGCGAATTTGACAGTGTTTTTGAGGTTACCTCTACTTTCGTGGAGAAGTACAAAGAAAACTTGTGAATGACGACATATACGATTTAAATAACATATCAATAGAGAACCATAGAAAAATAACAGAAGTAATTAGAACATTATTGAAAGAAGCAAAACGTGATGACAAGAGAATTCAAAAGAGACACATGGAAAAACAGACATACTACCCAGATAAAAAAAGAACTGATAACTTAGATACGTAAATATAATTTTAAATGAAGTTAATCTTATTACATTCGCCATAAAATTTATGTTTTATGTCATATCGTCTGGTCTAACTTGTTTACCTAAATGTTTATTTATTAGCGTACTTTACAGTACCAACCTCTCTTGTAGTATCAATATTGTAGTATTTCACTCTCACAAACCATGCCGTTACTATTTATTGCATTAAAACGTTATTTTATGTATTGTTATTCTCCTGTTGACATTATACTTTGCATGTACATTGTACATGGTATGAAAATAAAGGTATATTATTATTATAAATATATATTGTATACGTATTAATAAGAAAAATGTTTCTAACTTTTGTAAAATATTTTTAAAGAATATATCCTCTTGGTATAAGTTTCTTCTTGGTTCTTCTTACAAGCAGTAATCGAATCCTGTTTTCCTTAATATTCTATATACATATCCCAAGTGTTTTATTTATAAAAATTTTAGATTGCACAAATTAAAACTCAAAACTTTATCTATTTGTAGCTATATAGTCAATTGGAATTTACATTTGCTTTTTAAGTCTATAAACTTTTGCACTCGGTAGTTACACATTTTATTATTTAATAACTTGCATCAAGTAAAAAAAAAAAAACAGATATTTAAGTGTTTAGCTAACGTGTCATGTATGTTAACAAAAAATTAATTAATAAAAGAATAATTTTCACTCATAAATGAAAACAAGCTAAGTAATTTATAAAATAGTGTTTTTAAAGGAGACTGCTATTTAAAAAATATCTCCTAAATAGGTAAGTAAACAAATTTTTATTATATAAATATACTATAACAATGAAATAAAAGTCGAGAATTAATTCTTAAGAGTAATTAGGACATTTTTTTATAAAATTAAAAATTTATGGATTTGCATTCACGATTTTCTTCATTTATATTTCCTAATACAGATGCTTTATTTTGCAATATAATAAATTCATGAGTACTTCAATCAAGCTACGTTACTTTTCCATTCAGGCCAAAATATAAAAATTTAAGAACAACTTTGAAATCACACAGATATAATTTATTAGACCAAATACATATATTACTAATAAATAAACGTAAACAGTGAAACTATATTTAACAATATTTTACTTTTATATTTGATACTACTAAGAACACATAATTAACTAGTGACCCGTCCCTTCATATGATGCCATTTTAGGTGCAGTTTCTCCATGACTTCTTTGTAGATATCATTTGTTGTTTGTATATCATCAACCAATACAAAAAGTTACACTGCAACATAGAAATCAATGGATTTTTTTAACTTTGTACTGTGATATCACAAATTATTTTGGTCACAGAGGATCATGGGATTAAAAACTGCTATATCTTAGCTTAGACACTCTGTTCGCTACAAAAAAATTGACCGGTCTGGACTTTTTGCTTGCTTTTTATCAGTGGGTGCAGGGAAAGGATGTGAACAAGGCTTGTTATATCCGAGCGGTGGGTGCGGTCATGTGACCTGGTAAATTCTAATTGAACTTTCACATCTATGGTTTGTTGAGACTTGTTGCTTGCAATGTACCTAATATATGTTACCAGATGTCAAGAACAATCCAAAAATACCTCTCTGCTAGCATTCTCTATCAGGTTTGGCCCTGGGCCCAGCCGTTACCCGTTTCTCCAGGATTTCCAAATGACAAATTTTGCAGATCTGTATTTATTAAATTATTGACAAACTAAGTACTGGCAGTACACAAGAAGTTTGAAGTGGTATGTTGGTAAAATTGATTGATATGATTGTATCTTACATGGATGCATGCCCAAATATTTCTTTACAATTCTACTGCATGTTCCATAAGAAAGTCCAATTTTCTGAGAGAGACTTTTCAAAGGTTTTACAGTTTCTTGTACCACACAATGACGATCATCATTAACAACTTCTCCATGCATAATTGGCCTACCAGCACCTGTGTGCTGTGTCTCACACATCTTTTCATATTATTTAATGATTTGAGACTTAAATCTTTCGGCTGAACATTCAGCAAGATACTTCACAAACAATTCAAGAAATAATTTGGCTTTCCACGGGTTGTCAAAATGTAATTTGATATTCTTGTTTTTTGTACCTATAACAAACAGAAAGTTTTAATATAGAAAAAATATAATATACGTATCTGGGGAAATGATTGCTAAATTTAAATAACTTACCTTCCAGTACATTTTTATTTGAAATCTCGAATTTCATTTACCTCCTTGATTCGAGGCTTCCAATAGTTATTATGTATCATTTTGATAATATTTTCGCTACAGTTCAAATTATCATCTAATTATTTCTCTTTTTTAATTTAAACATTATTACTTGGCTTGATTATGTAGGTACATATTATATAACCTAGAATTTGGCGGCTTGTCGCACTTGACACTTCACTCACTTGAGTCAAAATCTGTCAACGTCCGCGCCGACGCTGTGCTGTCATGACGTCATCAACGTGGATTTAATTTCAGAATTAAATCCACGTTTGACGTGGATATAGCAACGGCGATAAAAATAAGGAGTATGACATTTCAATTACGTTAGTGTCGGTTTATCAATAAAAGTTAACTTATAGGTAAATCACAGTTTAGTAATACGGTAGGGTTACCGAGTTTAGTTCACGCGTCGACAGCAGTGATGAAAAATTCCCGGAATTTCTTTCTGCGGCATAATTCCCGCATATTTCCCCAGATTAATAATAATAATAATGCTTAAAAATTAATTATTATTTGTTTGCTTATAATTGTATTGAAACATTCTTTATAGGATTTTGCAAACAGCAGAAAAAATAACTATCTATAACTAAAAGAAAAACTTTGTGTAGAAATATTAATGAAATCTTTGCATTCTTTCGATAACCTGAATTCTGGTTATGCTAGCAAATTAAAATCCTAAAATGAATTTGTCTAATTTCTTATTTGACAATTCTCATTCTAACACTAGCATCCACACAGTCCCCTACAGCCATGCAGATTAAACTAGTATCCACATAACCCCCTACGATTATGAAGATTCAGTTAAAAATGAGAACAAAGACCTAAAATGAATTTATTTATCTACCTTGTCTTAAAAAATTGTTCATTCCAATGGATTACATTTTCATGAAATCTATCATTCTGTTTTTAAGACAAGGTAGATAAATAAATTCATTTTAGGTCTTTGTTCTCATTTTTAACTGAATCTTCATAATCGTAGGGGGTTATGTGGATACTAGTTTAATCTGCATGGCTGTAGGGGACTGTGTGGATGCTAGTGTTAGAATGAGAATTGTCAAATAAGAAATTAGACAAATTCATTTTAGGATTTTAATTTGCTAGCATAACCAGAATTCAGGTTATCGAAAGAATGCAAAGATTTCATTAATATTTCTACACAAAGTTTTTCTTTTAGTTATAGATAGTTATTTTTTCTGCTGTTTGCAAAATCCTATAAAGAATGTTTCAAATAATAATGCTAATTGTATTAGTCCTAAAACAAGGCCTTTCAGCTATGTGCACTTCATTTAAAAAGCTGGAGAATAGACTCCACATATCCACATAAAATTTTACGATTTCTTTCAACTCTTCAAAGTTTTTGAAATGTTTTTCTAACATCTCTTTTAACTCCTACATGTTTCTAGTAGGTCTTGCTGCCTTGCTGCACACTACACACATTTTTGTAGTCAATCTAAATATTTCACAAACACATTTTATTTTGTTTACGATTTGGAAAGGATACTTTCTTATGCAGAACTATTGACAGATCAGGTCCTTAACTTGTTTCTCAATATTTGTCTTTCACAAATTTCTAAAATAGCAATTTTAGTATTTTTGGTTGAATTATTCCATTTTATTAAATACAGGGTGTAATCAGTTTCATGTTATTAAAAAAAACTGGTAATGGGGACCGACTAGACAAACAAAAAACCTTTACGACTTCCTTCTAGGGGCACTTTGAAAAAACTGATCTAGGTCAACATTTTTAATATTATGGTAGACAACTATTGAGAACCAGTGCTTTTCTTGGTCAATGGACTTGTAGTCCCAATTATACAACTTTTAAAGCCATAAAAAAGTGCTCGCCGGCACACACGGTGGTTTGCGGCGTCAAAGGATCATCGACCGCCTTTCATGGACCGCCTCAACTGAACTGAGGCAAGTATAAAGAGGTAAATAATTCGTTCTCTCTTCGTGCACAATTGCAAGCAAATAATATGGCCATAGAAGTTTAAACAGAGCATTTCTTTATATGTGTGTTTTTTAATTTGGAACAAAATATGGGATTGCTTATAATTTAGAAAATTTAAATGTGGTTTATTAACATTTGTAACATAAATGAGTGTCCTGGGTTAAAAGCTTTACTACCTATCTAAATGATTCAAAATCTCTGCATCTGCATCAATACACAGTTCGGTACATTGAATTAAGGACATACGCACTTCGTTCAACACTAAACTATCAACCAACGTTGTCAATAAAGAAAAATAAAATAAAAATTTGGTACAAAAGCCAAAAAGGAATACAAAAAGAACGAACAAGTAAGTTGTGTCTGTACGTAATCAAGAATTTGACAACTTGAACGGTAAGTCAATAAAATAAATCTTAACTATAAATACACAATGACGCGACATTTAAAAATAACAAAAACAATGAACGGCGGCGGGTTGGATGTCTGTACATAACGAAACACCCACAGTAACTAAAATATTGCACAAGGGAGAGTTAGAGTATAGTTTTCTTCAGATCAGATCTAGATCTAAATCTATACCTCAATATTCCAGCAGTTCTCAAAAAATTTTATTGAAAATTTGCGAAATTTTTGTTTATTTTTTCTCTCCAAAACTATGAGCTTTAGACCTCATATTATAAGTTTTTTTTCGTTTGTCTTGTCGTTCCCTACCACCAGTTTTTTTTAATGACATGAAACTAATTACACTCTGTATATTAATGTTAAGTTTATATTTGTTTATAAGAATTATACTTATTTGTTAATATATTGGATTCTACTCATACATAATAAACCATTTATTTAAGTTATGTATCGTTTATTAGTCCTCTGTTTCCTTAAACGAATCATTTCAATTTTTAGTGACAATAATTCATTGTCTGGGTCAAGATAAAAATTTATTAAAAAATGTGTTTTAATAGTTGTACATGATGAGTTCCACTAATTTTCTTTAAAAAATTGAATTAAAGTATCAAATTAAGAAGTTTACTATAGTTTAAACGGAATATTTTAAATTATAAATAAATATATAAATATGCAAAATGAAGATTTTATTATAATGTCTTCTACATTTTACAGTATAAAAAGTTTAAAAGTGTGTAAATATGCAACCTAAAAGGTAAGTTAATATTTTTTTTTGTAATCTCTTATCTTTTACATAACTTATGAATAATATATTCTCGTAATCTTTGAAAATAGGTGGTTTTCAATACAGTCATGGAAAAATTAGGTATAGGCAGGAAAGTCACCTATGCACAAAGATTTAGTTTTCATACCAATAACTTTATCAAACAATGGATGCTGGAAAAATAGAAAGTTATTTTATATGGCACTTTTTCCATAAAGGGTCATCATTGCGTTTGTGAAAGAAAGGGTATCAAAAAGCTTTTTTTTCAAAATAATAACAATATCTGAAGTAATAGACTAGAATAATAGAATAATAATTAACAATTTGAAAAATTCCAAGGCTATTGGTCCTGACGACTATTCTATAAAAGTAATAAAACAGTGTGCAAGACAATTTGCAAAACCATTAACTCACATAATCAATGAATGTTTTAAAAACGGCCAATTTCCAAATCTCTTGAAAATGTCAAAAATTATTCCTATACCAAAAAAAGGTGACAACAGCCAACTTAAAAATTACCGTCCAATTGCGTTATCTGTTTTTTCGAAAATATTTGAAAAACTGCTTCAAGACGAATAATAGCTTTTTTAGAGTCAAATGAACTATATTCTCCTAACCAACACGGGTTTAGAAAAAACAGGTCTACAATTTCTGCCTTAATGGACATTTTACATTTCATTTACAAGAACATAGATGAAGGAAAAAAAGTTATGGCACTTTTTATCGACCTTTCTAAGGATTTTGACTGCGTAGACCACGATGTTCTACTAAATAATGTTGAACATTGTGGCCTGCGTGGTCATTGTAAAAATCTCATTTCGTCGTATTTAAATAATAGGAAACAATTTGTTAGTTATCTCGGAGAATGCTTTGAGGAATTGCCTGCTGATATTGGGGTGCCGCAAGGAAGTGTACTCGGGCCAGTACCTTTGCAGATGACGTCACAATTGTTGCAGGTGAAACTAATTTGGAAGTGTTAATTTCCAAGCTAAGCTCAAATTTACTTTCACTTAACCATTATTTTAATGAAAAAAAATTATTAATTAATCTAGACAAAACCTATTCATTGCAGTTCCACCCCATAGGAGCAAATTATCTATCCAGTCCTCTATTAAAACTTAACGGTAAATCAATACAATAGGTAACTACTTTTAAACTTCTTGGAATTCATATTGACCTTTCTCTAAACTGGAAATCACATATAAATTTTATTTTTAATAAATGTGCCAGCAATTGCTTTGCATTAAAAAGACTTCGCTAAATAACTAGTACTACAACAGTAAAAGTGTTCTATTACTCCAACATGGAATCAAGGTTCCGTTATGGCATTATTTTTTGGGGTAATTCTACATCCTCAAATAGGATTTTTCTGTTGCAAGAAAGAGCCATACGCTGCATGTTTGGTTTACAGTTTAGAGAATCATGTAAAAGAACATTCATTAAACAAAACATTTTGACTCTGCCTTGCTTATATATACTAGAAATCTTAAAACTGGTAACAAAGAATCCATCTAAATTTAACGTGGTGAATGAGCATCATTATTCGACACGTCATGACATGAATTTGCAGCATGAAATTCACAGACTGGAACTCTACAAAGCTAACCCATATTATGTGGGCTCTGTTCTCTTGGTTGCAATTAGTCATAGGAAGTACTTACAAAAAATGTTTGTTTTTCATTTCTATATCACATCATTGAAAAATATACAGGGTGCTCCATTTGAAAAAATTGAGAAAATTCAATTTAAAAAGTTCTTAATTGAAAAATAATTTTTGGCCACCCTGTACAGTCTTAGGAAATAAAAATGATTCAAAAACATTAATTAGATGTCTCGTAACTGGTATTCACATAAGTTTTTCTTAAAACCTATAATTGTTACTGTGGTAATATTTTTAAATATCCAGATTGCATTATTTCAACAAAAAAAAAATCATTACATCCAAGTGATTGGGAGATATTCAATGCTAATATAGGAATGAAGAGAGCCTAGAAAGAGGCTTCAAAAAATGTACTTATATCTATGTATACAGGCTGATTCACGTAGGACATTCATTAGAAGTTTTTCAACTTGCAGTTGGATTAGAAACTTGAAATTTGGTATGCAGCCATAATCGATCATGCCCGTTCTAGCTAAAATATTTTCAGTCCTCCAACTATACAGGGTGTGCCAAAAATGGGTACCAACTTTCTTATTTTAAATGGAAACCTATATTTTTCTTTACATGGTTCGATTGGTCTTCTAATTCTGAGTTTAGAGAACCTAAGTTATGTTAACTTATCTATTACAATTTTTGACTTATGTCCAATTTTTTGAAAAAAATTGCCGCTGTAGTAATTTACGAACAAATTTGTATCTCGCAAACCTTTCACAATTATGAAACCAAAGTGAAGCAGTTAGCTGGAAGTCCAGGCTAACTTTTGATGTCCCATCGGTGGTCCCATTTTGTACCGTATGGTCTCACTCGATTTTCAAATGTTGCAATAAAAAATTGTCAAAAAGTCAATTTTTTCAAATGGCACCTACTATATTTTTTCACACCATTCGAAAGAAAATTGAATTTTAGGGTGAGTTACTTAAGCATTCCCTATACCTATCTTCACCCCATATCGAGTTATTCAATAAAAATCAAGAAATACCTTATCTTGCCGAGAGATTCCTTACTTCATCAAGTATGCCATGGAAACAAAAGACAGTTGTAATAATTTTTAAAGAAAAATATGGATTCTTATTTAATTACACACAACACCAACAAATTATTATTAACGAACAAGAACAATGTTGACGAAATTCTGTCAGTGAAAACGGTGCACACATTGAGCATTTGTATTGAAATAATTATTTTGTTAATCTGTTTATTTGTTGTTATTTTATTGTTATTATTTATTATTGCAATACGATTTTTTAATAAAAATTAAAATGAAACGATTGTTTCCAAAGCCTACGACCCTTGAAAAAAAAAAACAATATTTTTTTCAAAAAATGCCAATAACTCAAAAACGTGTAGATAGACATACACAATGTTAATAAAAGTGGCCCTAAAATTCAATTTTGCATTGATTTCTGGCGTCAGAAATGGTAGGCGCAAAGATGTGCTACGCAATCTGTTGAAAGTAGAATAATAGAATATTTGAACAAAAATATGGTGGTCACATTGAACATTTACGTCAGAATTTCGTCAACATTGTTCTTGTTCGTTAATAATAATTTGTTGGTGTTGTGTGTAATTAAATAAGAATCCATTTTTTACTTTAAAAATTATTACAACTGTCTTTAGTTTCCATGGCATACTTGATGAAGTAAGGAATCTCTCGGCAAGATAAAGTATTTCTTGATTTTTATTGAATAACTCGATATGGGGTGAAGATAGGTATAGGGAATGCTTAAGTAACTCACCCTAAAATTCAATTTTCTTTCGAATGGTGTGAAAAAATATAGTAGGTGCCATTTGAAAAAATTGACTTTTTGACAATTTTTGATTGCGACATTTGAAAATCGACTGCGCCCATATGGTACAAAATGGGACCACCGATGGGATATCAAAAGTTAGCCTGGACTTCCAGCTAACTGCTTCACAAATTTGGTTTCATAATTTTGAAAGGTTTGCGAGATACAAATTTGTTCGTAAACTACTACAGCGGCAATTTTTTTCAAAAAATTGGACATATGTTAAAAAATGTAATAGATAAGTTAACATAACTTAGGTTCTCTAAACTCAGAATTAGAAGACCAATCGAACCATGTAAAGAAAAATATAGGTTTCCATTTAAAATAAGAAAGTTGGTGCCAATTTTTGGCACACCCTGTATAGTTGGAGGACTGAAAATATTTTAGATAGAACGGGCATGATCGATTATGGCTGCATACCAAATTTCAAGTTTCTAATCCAACTGCAAGTTGAAAAACTTCTAATGAATGGCCTACGTGAATCACCCTGTATAAGTACATTTTTTGAAGCCTCTTTCTAGGCATTCTACTTAAAAAAAGGCACTTGGTCCTATTTCATCTAGGCTTGCCTTGTATGTTCGAAAATAATTTCCAGTTATTGTTTTCTACCTAGTTGCAGTTTTTCAAAAAATTTCTAGCTATCATAGAACTCGAGATATTGAGGTCCAACGCACTATTGCTCTACCCTGTATAACTGTATGCGTGAAAAACAATAATCAAAGTGATAAGGTTACCGGCCAATGCACGAATACCAAAATTAGCGTTCTTCGTAGACTCTAAAGAGAGAAGGGGTCACTGCATTATTTATTTTTCAACATAAGAAACAAATGTTACTATCAAAATAATAATTACTATATAGTAATAAATGGATCTTTGCCGTTTAAAATATTTTTTTATTTATTACGATTCAATTGTTTCTTCAAAAATTATCAAAGAATCTGTAACAAAACATTAGAAAAGGATTTCGTGCATTGGCTCGTGATACCACAAGTAAAATTCTTGTTTTATGTGAGAACCATTTATGTTCTGTGTACGGCATTTTTCTCTGTAATAATCTACTCTTTAGTTTTCAATTCCACAACAGTTTTTGTATTTGCCGTATTTTAAGTTATTTTCAAAAACAATTTCTTTTATAAGTTTGACTCCATTTTGTTATATGTTCCACCCACAACGGCTTTGATAACTTTTCAAAAATTTTTCTAATAAAAACCTACCAAAAATACTGGATTATTAAATATTTGCCAATTTTAATCATTACAGATTTTGAACTGTGAAGATCTTCCTACGTTCTAGTTACTTAAAAAGCTTGATTCCTGATTCTGCAGTCAAAGGTATTATAATTTAAGTGACTTTAAATTCAAAAAGGGCACTTGTTTTTCAGTGCTCAGTGCTTAATGCTTGAAGCATAGCTATGAATGCAATACAATACAATACAATACTTTATTGGCGTCAAAATACACAAAGTGTTTACACACGTCAACATACAGTACAAAAGTTAAAATATAAGGTATAAGTATATAAAACAATAGATATGAAGTAAAAGACTAAGAGCACATAGTACATGAAAGACAAACTAGATATAAAAGAAGCTATTAATATAAAATAAGTAGGAGGTATGGTATGGTAATTTATCACTGTAGCTTCTAGAATACTGCACGAGATTCACATATTAGTTTGCAATAGATGAAAAGTTGCTATGTAAAAATTCGTTAGTACTATAAAAAGCATTATTGAGCAAATATTTTTTTATTCTGTTTTTGAACTGAGTTTCATTCAACAATTTTATCTCTGGTGGTAGAGCATTATAAAATTGAAAACCCAAGTATCCAGTGCCATCCCTAGTTTTACTTAGTCTATGGAAATTTATGTTGAGTTTATCGTTGTTTCTGGTTTTATAAGAATGTATGTGGCTTCTAGTTTCGAATAATTCTACATTTTTCTTTATATAACTAAGACATTGGTAAATGTAGGTACAAGGCACAGTCATAATATTCAAGGAAATAAAGTGTTGTTTGCAGTTGTCTCTAAATTTTAGGGAGTTGCTACATGGACGCCGCGGCGGACATATATTATTTCTTAGCTGTCCGCCGCGCATGCGCATTCGCTTTTGCACGACTTATTGAACCGCCGCACAGAGAAATTGGAATGTTTTTATGCAATTTTCTGAAAAAGAAGGCGGGGGGACACCCCCCGCACCCCCCGTTTTTGTCTGCGACGCTAATGCTGCCTGCGGCGCTGATAATTTATTAACGATTATTTAGCAAAATAGAAATCAACCTAACTAACCCAACTACCATCACATGAAAGAGATAAATTATTATATGAAAAAAAGAACATTTCTGTCGTCAAATCCAACCAGAATTTGTGAAAAAGGATATTAATCGTTACAAAATATTTAAAAAAAAAGTCCAGTGGGCAGTATTTGAACCCGAGACCTGTCGCTCCACAACGCGACAACGTTACGCATAGGCCAGCGATCCACGTGGAAAACACCGCTATAGCACGGAATAAATAGTATCTAACCAAACCAATTGCCGCGGCGGACAGCTAAGAAATGATAGATGTCCGCCGCGGCGTCCTTGTAGACAGTCCCTAAATTTTAGTCCGGAAATTACTCGAATTGCCTTTCGCTGAGCAGAAAATACAGCAGCACAAGATGGGGCATGCCCCCAGACTAGTATTGCATATGATAAAGTAGAGTGGATGAGACTATGGTAAGTCGTGGTTAGAGTATTCAGTGAGACTTTGTCAATAAGGTTTCACAACAGATAAGTATATTTGGAAATTTTTTTACAGACGTAGTTAGTATGACTTTCCCAAGATAACTTGGGGTCTAAGTAAACTCCTAAGAATTTAACAGACTCAGGATTATTAACCTCTTCCAAATTGCGCAAACCAAATATCATTGTTTCTGTCTTAGTCACATTTAAACTTAGCTTATTCGAGATAAACCAGTTCTGTGCGCTTAACTCGGTATGCGGTACTTCATTTAGCAAAACTTCGATGCTATCATTTGTTGACATTGTCAAATTTGTATCATCTGCAAATAATAGGACACTAACATTATCTCTAATTGACTGAGGAGTCATTGATATAAATTAAGAAAAGTATGGGACCTAGTACGGACCCCTGCGGTACTCCATGCTGCAATTTTAAAGTATTAGATTTAATGCCGTTATTAAGAACAAATTGTTGTCTATCACTCAGGTATGACCGTAAGAGCGATTTGCTTTCATCCGTAAAGCCGTAGAAACTTTATTTATGAGAAATTCATGGGACACACAGTCAAAAGCCTTTGTGAGATCTAGGAAAAGAGAGCATACATAAGTGCCGTCTTCAAAACCGGCATTTATTAAATCTGTCAGTTTATCAATGGCAAGAGTTGTTGATAATTTGTTTCGAATGGATCCTTATGCAAATGCTCCATGTGGTTATCTTTATATTTAGCATTATGCTTCAGCGAATGACTTTTGAGGTAACTTTTATATTTTGTCTGAAATAAACAAGTCACATTTGTACATAGTGACTTAATGAATCCTTATGTACCACTACATGCCTGATGAGGCCAGTTCTACGTTTTGTTTGAAAAGAACAAGAGTCGCATTTGTACATTGTTAGTTCTGAAGGATCCTTATGCTTCACTGAGTGTTGTTTGAGGTCTTTTTTATATTTTGTCTGATAAAAACAAGATTCACATTTGTACATTGTTAGTTCTGAAGGATCCTTATGCTTCAGCAAATGATATTTGAAGCCACTTTTATATTTTGACTGAAAAGAACACGAGTCACATTTGTACATTGTTACTTCAGAATTATCCTTATGCTGCACCGAATGTATTTTAAGGTTATTTTTATATTTTGTCTGAAATGAACAAGAGTTACATTTGTACATTGTTATTTCTGAAGGATCCTTATGCTTCAGCAAATGATCTTTGAGGTAACTTTTATATTTTGACTGAAAAGGACAAGAGCCACATTTATACATTGGTACTTCAGAATGATCCTTATGCTTCACTGAATGTATTTTGAGGTTTTCCCTATATTTTGTCTGAAATGAACAAGAGTCACATTTGTACATTGTGACTTTTAATGAATCCTTATGTACCAGCACATGCCTGCTGAGGTGACTTCTACGTTTTGTTTGAAAAGAACAAGAGCCACATTTATACATTGTTACTTCTGAAGGATCCTTATGCTTTAACGAATGACTTTTGATGTAACTTTTATGTTTTGTCTGAAATGAACAAGAGTCACATTGGTACATCAATATCCTTGAGATATTATTATTCATCAATTTCTGTCTAACGTATGGTTTCGATAGATCCTTTTCGAAGTTCGGCATTGAATGTTCTAGCCTCATACATAACCTTGTGGTGACCTCTGGTCGTGGCAAAAGAACACCGTCTTCAAGCCTGAAATTCATAAAAATGGTTATTACTGAACTGAGAACTAATAATCATACTTTTCACAAATATGAAAACGAAGAGTATATTGCATTTAATCGGCATTGTATTTTTTAACCTCCTCACCCACAGAAATGGGAAGATTACTGCAATAATTTGTTTTCGATGATATTCGATGCATATTCAAGTTAAAAGATCGCATGTTGTTCCACACGGGTAGACATGAGCAAGAAGAGAAAGAAGACGACCGCTGTTTTCCGGCGAGAGGCCGAAATATTGGTTTTAATTTTTGAATGGGTGAGTCGTTTGTGTGTACAGTTAAGAGATTGTAGACTTTATCTGAGTAATCATTCAATGATTTGTTTAAATATTGTTTGAGAGTATGGTTATAGAGCATTTATTTTTGGTTGTATATAGCGAATTTTACAGGCACCATTGTGTGTGACCGTGTGTTCATGCGACATTGCAGGGGGTAGAAATTAATAGTAATATTGTGTATTAATGGTAAGATTGTGTTGCTGAAGGGAGGTTATAGAATTTGAGACGGGACCACCTGTTGTGAGCGGTCACTGAACTACTTCTCTGGAGAAATCTACTTGAGGTGAGAACTTTTTTCAATTAGATATTGACTTACTGTTAAATTTGTATATTTGTTAACTCATTTTGAGGGTTAAGTTCAGTGTTGTTCACAGCAGTTGGAGAAGTCTCCTGAGTCCCTGTGCAAGGCCTTAGGTTAGGGAAAAATGCTATTTATTGTGTTCTTGAGTTAATAATTTGACGGGGAATAATGTAGAATTTTTCTTTTGTTGTACAGACGATCTTGCACCATAAATTAAAAATTTCATTCATATTCTGTCTTGCTTATTGAATTTTTAAGATACTGAAACCCAAAGTTAACTTTATCGCATTTTGTTATTATATGTGTTTTATTAATCCGGGTGATGAATTAATTATTCTTTTTCTATTTTATTAACAGCTTTTTGTGATTTTTATTATAATCTTGAAGAGAGCTAAATCCTTTGTCATAAACTGGTATTCGTAGTTTTGATTAAAGCCCTCTGGGCTAAAGTATTTATCTTTAATGGAGTTTCCCGATTTTGTTTTAATCACATTTCATCTTTTATATTTTATAACGTAAATTTTACCATTTCTATTTCATTGATCGGATTGCCATTTTTTGTAGTAATTGTGATCTTGGCCATGCCGAAGATGTTAGTTTCTCTGAATTTTTTTCTGATAAATTTTATATAAATCTGATATTTTTATATATTTAGAGAATATCTGGAGAACCGTACGTTCTTCGACCTTTTGCCCATCAGAACTTTTTATCAGGAGCTCGATAGGAATAACATATATCGATGTTCAAAAGTGAATTATTTATTATTTGTTTGCTTATAGTAATGAAACATATTCTTTATAGGATTTTGCAAACAGCGGAAAAAATCTATCTATGAGAACTAAAAGAAAAACTAACATCATTGATAAAAAGATTAAATAGTAATGGAGACAAATAAGCTCCTTGAGGAACCCCTGACAACCTTGATTTCATCTGAACAGTAGTTATTAATTTTAACAGTTTGGATTCGATCTTTTAGGTATGATTTTAACCATTGAAGGAGCATATTGAGATAATTCTTTGAGTAACAAAGAATGACCAACCTTGTCTAATGCATTGGAGAAGTCTGTATAGATTGAATCTGCACAGTTACCCCTCTCCAAGGCACTGACAATATAATTTTCATATATTAATAGATTAGTTGTTATAAATCGACCTTGACAAAATCCATGTTGTTTAGAACTTATAAGATTCTTTAGTTTTTCTGTCAAATAGTCATTAACGATTGATTAAAATATTTTAGGTATATGAGAGATTTTTGTTATGGGTCTATAATTAGTCACCATTTCTTCGTCGCCGCAGTTTTTTTATATATAGGAACGATATATGATTTTTTCCAGTGTTGGAAAAATTCCTTCCGACAGAGATTTATTAAATAAAAGTAACAGAGGTCTGGATATGGCAAATGTACGAGATTTTAAGAAATATGAAGACATCTCTTTTTTTTTCTTCTTCAATTCTTTGGGACTTCCTGCCACATGTATGTTTTCTTTTAAGCAGTACTAGGGGAGTCTACAAAATATATCACAATTAACCAGTATGTTACTGGTAAAAAACCTCTACGCCTGTGACGTTTACGTCAAAGGATCAGTTAAAGGTTGGTTTTTATAAATAAACAACACAAATAAGTATAAAAACTTGAAATTAAATATTTCGCCGATGTTTCGGAAATCTAACCTGTTTCATTTTTCAAGGCTTTTTTTGAAAAATCTTTTTTTGCTGTGTATGACAAATACACAGCGCTAAGAATGTTTGGTATATTCAATATCCATAGATACTTACTATTTACATAGAACTGTTGATACAGCTAACAGTTTTTTAGTTTTTATACAATGTTAAGTTTGTGAAGTTCTTCTTTTAACATTGGCAGCCAAGTTGTACAGACATCTACAGAACAATTCGACACGCAATTATCCTCATTCAATAATATTATCACGGATTCTTTAATATTAAATATAACAAACATTCTTAGAGCTGTGTATTTGTCAAACACAGCAAAAAAGATTTTTCAAAAAAGCCTTGAAAAAGGAAACAGATTAGATTTCCGAAACGTCGGCGAAATATTTAATTTCAAGTTTTTATACTTATTTGTGTTGTTTATTTATAAAAAACCAACCTTTAACTGATCCTTTGACATAAACGTCATAGGAGTAGAGGTTTTTTACCAGTAACATACTGGTTAATTGTGATATATTTTGTAGACTCCCCTAGCACCGCTTAAAAGATACACGTGGCAGGAAGTCCCAAAGAATTGAAGAAGGAAAAAAAATTAAGATAATGCCACAAATAACATTTAGACAATGAAGATATCTCATCTTACAATCAAGATTATTCAGTTTGTTAAGAACCTCATATATATACATATTTGTGGAAAAGCTACTGATGATATTGACTGAGTTAACCTCATAATGTGATTGATTATAATTTAGTGTCACAGTGTAAGTGTTGGTGTCTGAGTACAAAGAAGAAAAGTACTTCCCAAATAGATTAGCTATTGTGGGCACTTTATAAGCAATTTCTTCGAGATATCTAATATTACTCTGAATAAGATCTTCTTTATTCTTAACACGTACATAGTCCCAGAAGACTCTAGAGTCAGGTAATAAATTGTTCTGTACATTATTTATATACAGATTATATACAGACTGCTAATTACAGAGTGCTCACAATTTGCTGAAATCTTTATCATGTTTCATAGTTATTAATATTTTGTACGTGTACTATCTTAGTATCTTGCAAGTGTCACAGGGATAAAGTATAAAAGTGAATATGTGAATAAGAAAATCAATTTTATTTAGAATTAAGCCTAATTTAATGTTACCTGTTGAAATCGGATTCATCCGTTTTTATTTCGATTTCCTCATCAAATAAACATTCTTGATCCTCCACTTTTTCCAGGTTTTCATCTTTAAGACTGTTTTCTTCAAATAACCCTTCTGTTTCCACTTTAATCACATCCAAATTTTTACTCTCTTCTTTGCAGGCGGATACATTGTCAATTATAAACCCTTCTTCATTCTTAAATATCATGTTATCCATGTCGTCCACAGTTTCTCTTTCCTCACAGAGTTGCTTTTCTTCTTTGATTACGTTAACCAAGTTCTCATCTGCATCACCTGTTGTTACATCTCTCATTGTAAACTGTAACAAATGGTTTAGCTTTATTTGATCCTTACTGTCTACGTCTAGAGTTTCACAATATTTCTTAATCTTGTTTTCTACACTCAAACAGTTCATCACAAAACGGAAACAGGTCTCTAGTGAGCCACGGCAGGATGGACAGATTGCAGATTTCTTGCTAATACTCAAATCCTATCGAACAAAAAGCAGATATTGTAAATAAAATCATACATCAAAAATTAATCTGCATATTTTAATAAACTTGATGGCATTTTAGAGGTAAAACTGAATTAACGTCAGAGTTAAGGAAGAATTTTAAAATTGTTCTCATCGTAATCACAAAATGTATATCAGAGTTCTAACTTTCAATAACCCATTAAATCGCCTAACTTTTCTAGACGGGTACACTTTAAATTTAAAAATCTACATGAAGTTTTAACCTAAGTTATTGAAACTTGTCGGTGGTTTACAGTAGACAAAATACTAAAAACAGAATTTTTTAAATTTCTTACACTCCACCATTTTTTAGATATTCGTGGTAAATGCTTAACATGGCAGCAGTAATGGAGCAAAATCGACCCAGAAATGTGCCATTTATTTTTTTTGGCGTAGACCAGACGAAACTCTGTAGATTTTATAGAGTAGGTTATTTTCTAACGACCCAGTTTAATTCAGCAAATTCCAAAGTCAAAGAAACATTTATAGACGTAAAATATAGGTAATATAATATTCAAGGAGCAAGAGATCTGAGCCAAAAAAAAAAAAGTGAAAATATTTATGTGTGTATCAGAACTGGGTAAGGTTCGAATCACTCCAGTATTCGAATCCCTTTTGAGTATTTAAAAGCAATATTCGAATACTTTCATTTAAAAGGATTCGTGATTTGTATTCGAATTCTTTTGTTGATGAGATGAATCCTTTTTTGTGGTTCGGATACTTTTTGCATAGGGGTTAAACGTTATGTTGTTACGAGAGTAGATTTTGTGTGTTGCGACATGACACGCATATAGAATAAGACATTTGTTTTACAGCATGTCTCAAAGTTAGGGCAACATAAGTCGTAAAAGTTTCCGTCCGAGCCACAATTATACGACACCCAAAGAAACTCTTTATCTGGCGAAAACATTCAAATGTAGGTAATGTCAAAAGCAAACAAAAAATATTTTTTTTTTAATTGATTACTATTAGCACTGTTTTATTTTTTCATTTTGTGTAGTGTGCTATAATAAAGCGAAATTTATTGAATTTGTTTTCTTTAATCAATCACTAACATATTGCATAATTTTTAATAATAATAATAATAAAATTTATTGAGAAAGAAATATATATAAATATACAAACAATCAATCAAAAGGAGAAGGCATTGCCACATACAGTATTCAGCCCACCCTGTAAGCCAACTTAAGCAAGGTCCTAATCTAGTACTAATCTGTGAACATTCAAATGTAGGTAATGTCAAAAGCAAACAAAAATTTTTTTTTTTTACTTGATTACTATTAGCACTGTTTTATTTTTTCATTTTGTGTAGTGTGCTATAATAAAGCGAAATTTATTGAATTTGTTTTCTTTAATCAATCACTAACATATTGCATAATTTTTAATAATAATAATAATAAAATTTATTGAGAAAGAAATATATATAAATATACAAACAATCAATCAAAAGGAGAAGGCATTGCCACATACAGTATTCAGCCCACCCTGTAAGCCAACTTAAGCAAGGTCCTAATCTAGTACTAATCTGTGAACATTCAAATGTAGGTAATGTCAAAAGCAAACAAAAATTATTTTTTTTTTACTTGATTACTATTAGCACTGTTTTATTTTTTTCATTTTGTGTAGTGTGCTATAATAAAGCGAAATTTATTCAATTTGTTTTCTTTAATCAATCACTTACATATTGCATAATTTTTAATAATAATAATAATAAAATTTATTGAGAAAGAAATATATATAAATATACAAACAATCAATCAAAAGGAGAAGGCATTGCCACATACAGTATTCAGCCCACCCTGTAAGTAAGCAAGGTCCTAATCTAGTACTAATCTGTGAACATTCAAATGTAGGTAATGTCAAAAGCAAACAAAAATTTTTTTTTTTTTACTTGATTACTATTAGCACTGTTTTATTTTTTTCATTTTGTGTAGTGTGCTATAATAAAGCGAAATTTATTGAATTTGTTTTCTTTAATCAATCACTAACATATTGCATAATTTTTAATAATAATAATAATAAAATTTATTGAGAAAGAAATATATATAAATATACAAACAATCAATCAAAAGGAGAAGGCATTGCCACATACAGTATTCAGCCCACCCTGTAAGCCAACTTAAGCAAGGTCCTAATCTAGTACTAATCTGTGAACATTCAAATGTAGGTAATGTCAAAAGCAAACAAAAATTATTTTTTTTTTACTTGATTACTATTAGCACTGTTTTATTTTTTTCATTTTGTGTAGTGTGCTATAATAAAGCGAAATTTATTCAATTTGTTTTCTTTAATAATAATAATAATAATAATAAAATTTATTGAGAAAGAAATATATATAAATATACAATCAATCAAAAGGAGAAGGCATTGCCACATACAGTATTCAGCCCACCCTGTAAGCCAACTTAAGCAAGGTCCTAATCTAGTACTAATCTGTGAACATTCAAATGTAGGTAATGTCAAAAGCAAACAAAAAATATTATTTTTTTTTTACTTGATTACTATTAGCACTGTTTTATTTTTTTCATTTTGTGTAGTGTGCTATAATAAAGCGAAATTTATTCAATTTGTTTTCTTTAATCAATCACTTACATATTGCATAATTTTTAATAATAATAATAAAATTTATTGAGAAAGATCTAACCATTAAACTCTTCGCCGACTTACTGCACTTTTTATATAATTGTGGCACATTCTATAGTATACTCTTCGCAGTATTTTTGTAAATAATATTAGTTTTAGACATTTTTAGTTTAATTACAAAACATTAAAAAAATGTACATTTTTTTTCATTTAAAAAAATGTATAATTTTTTTATTTATCGATCGACTTTGCTCAAAAACAATAGGGTTCTTCCTCTAGCTAACACTAACTTACTCTCCAAATTTTAATACAATCGGACTTTTTGTTCTTAAGTTAACGTGCTTACAAGAAACGTGACGGATGGACATTCAGACAGACAGACGAACATTTTGAAAGTTGTTCGGAATTCGATCACCAACACAGTGATACGAACATTTTTTCTCTACAAGCAATATTACCGGTTTTAGAAATGTGCCGATCGAATGCAATATACTCTTCGTTTTGTATTTGCGAAGAGTATAATAATGGCAGTTTGATAAATAATTTACTGTTTCTTATGTAAAAGATTTTTTTCTGCAGTGCATGAAAGGTGCATTGTTATGAAAAGCAGTTACATTGTGAACAAGAAATTAGAATCGGGCCAAATTCGAGGTTCCTTTAGTGTTTACATTGACAGTAAGTGTTACGGTGGAAAATTTCGATTCTCTTAGTTGCAAAAACTATGCACGTGCCTCGAAAACCAACATCAGATTCATGTTTTACTACAATTACGATACATACCAATTCTGGGAGACATTGTCTTATCATTTTCTACAACAGAACGTCTCCCTTTTCAACACTAAGGAATATAGAGGAACAATTTTTTACTGAACCCGTGCAAAATCCACATATCTCTTGATACTCACAAATGTTCAAATAGAGCCTGCATATTTTTCTCTCTTGAGTTTGCATGTCACTGTGAACTCGAATTAATGATGTGCCATACGGGAACAGCGGTTTACAAAAATTTACTTCAAGTGTCCAGGTCACTATCTGTTTTTATTGACGTAGCAGTTTCAGAAAAACGAGAATAACAGCATAGGAGCGATACGCCAACTATAAAAAATTATTATTGGAACAAATATATGAAAGCAGAAAAAGTGACGTTTTCTTCTTCTTCTTTCTTTATAATGTCCATCATCAAACTAGGAGTATGACCGCTCAATTAGGTTAGGGCCGGTTTATCAACGCGAGGATAAAAGTTAACTTGTAGGTAAATCACAGTTTAATAATACAGTAGGATCACTTCCCCTACCGAGTTTAGTCCACGCGTCGACAGGAGGACAGAAGGCCAATTATTATTGACTGTCCGATTTGCGAGTTTTGCAACAAAACGAAGGTAATTTCTATTATGGTAATTTTTGACTGTTCGCCATAAAGCGAATTCGTAATTTGGCCTTAGAGTAGGAAAGAATTTGGCAAACAACAGTTATATAAATTCTCTGGCGGTCACCGCCCACACAGCTTAATCGGCATATGGGATGTCAAATTGAATAGAGAACTAGCAGTGACGTCACAGTATTGCCAGCTGTCAGTTGCCTGGGTGGTAAATTCAGAAATTTGAGTTGGGGTCAATTTTCGTTCAATATAAATTAAAATGGAGGATTTCTTAACATCAGATAGATGTAGTGATGTTTATAAATATATATTTTTTAAATCTACTGTGAGAGAAAATTTTATATATACTTTATTAGTGTTGTTTTTACCAGTGTAAAGTTTGGTGTCAAGAACGTTGACATCTTTGTGAACCCATAAATTAGTGAAAATAAAGGCTATATTGGATTTTTTATATTTTTTGTACATATATAATATCAAGACATATTTTAGTAAATGTTTAATTAATATACGCTCAGTTACAGCTAGGCAGTGACATAGCTAGGTTAGGTAGTATTATTACACTAGGTTAAAAGTTATCAAAATACTCATTGATTTATGCCAATATATCAATCATATTAATGGTTTTATAAACCTATTGTAAAATCTACGTTTTTTGACGATTTAAAATATTTCCCTTCAACTTTTTAATGATTTATATCTTACTTTTGTTAGGCTCAAAAGTTTGTAACGAGTTTAAGTGTTTATCACATTAATAACAACAATCAGAGGTTTGTATTATGAAATGCAGGAGTAATATATTTTTTTTTTTTTATCACTTATTTAACGTCGGCCTATTTCCGCTACCAAGGCCAATCACCGACGCCAGGAGACGAGCTACCCCCAACCTGGAAATTTTGCCGAACCTCTTCTCTATCGAAGAGTAGGGATCTTTTACTTGCCTAACATTTAATAGACAAGGGACCGACTGCTTTACATCCCCTCCGAAGGATGGTATATCCGCTATGTAACCCTCGCCTAAAGTTACATACCTTCTACGCATGCGCTGATATACAAGCCGTTAGAATATGGAGCGAGAACGCTGTGTTTCCCTGGAGAGGTTCACCCATCCAAGTACTAACCGCGCCCGACGTTGCTGCATTTGCGTATCGAAATACGAGTATATGCAGACGTCTCTACGCTCGCTTGCAGGAGTAATAGTAAATCTAATAAAAAGATAGAGGACTGTGAGATCATTTCAGTTTCCATTTAATTTAAATTGCGAGCAAATATGCAACATATATAATACGCTCCGAATACTTTATATCTATATATACCTAGTTTGGTATCTGTTCTGATTCTTACAATTATAATTACAGAGGTTCAAAATATTGATAATGTACACAAATAAAATACCAGTGAAGGTAAGTGAGCTAAAAACACAACAGAATTTAAAAAATAACACACTTTTAACAGCATCGTCTACCATCATTGAATGTTTCAAATTATACATATTATACATAATTATAAGAGTAAGTATGAATAATATAATAGTCTTATAGTTTAGATATAAATTTTATTTACAAGAAGGGTCACAATGGTTCATTAATTCAATGCTATATTATATTTTTGAAAAATCATCCAACGATATAGTTTCAATCTCTCACTTTTAAATCATATAGGTTGGCTCCATTAATACAACTTAGAAATGTAATGAGGGGACTCCTAAAATGTAGAATATAAATAAAATTATAATAAATTCACTGAAATTCACTTACCATATCGAAAATTAATAACTTTTGACAGGTACGCAAGATAACACGCCGGTTGAAAAACACAAATAAAACACTAAATTAAAGTCAGATCAATAAATCGCGAAATGTATAATAGACGAAAAACACCCAAAATTGATGTGACACGAAAAAAACGTTTAAAAAAGCACTACAAATTCTTTAAAAACTCGAATTAATCAGAAAGCACACAAATGCAAAACTAGGTTATTACCACCCAGGCAACTTTGGCGGCCATATGTTGTGACGTCAGCTGCTACTGCTCTATTCCAGTACACAAAATATATAGCGAAACGGACGTCTCAGGATATCCTTCAAAAGGAGGCCAGCTGGATATACTGGACTGGCTTCATTTTGACATTAAATGTGAGTTGACATCGGGATTAAACAAGGACGACCAGTGAAGAGCACTAAATCTCCTTAAACTGTGACTCAATATATTTCTTTAACATGTTCAAATAATGCGCCATTACGATTTCCGGCGGTCATATCAAATATCACAAATCTGACTCTATTAGCCGTATTTGTTATTTGACATCGTATTTTAGATCAGATCAGTTTATTCTCATTTCTGATTGGTTGGGGCAGTTTATACCAACTTCTCAAACCATACCATCGTCCATCACACCAATAAATCATTCCAAATCATTCCATTCCAATCAGAAATGTGATTAACTGAAACGATCACAATCACAAAAATTTAGTCAAACAAATACGGCTGTTGTATCTATGGCATTCTTTCAGACAATTCAGATTTCAGGTTTTTTAGTGCAAACTCAAGCTTGAAATATCGGATAATGAATTCACATCAAATAATATAAATTATTAGTGGTTGTCGAAAATATTTTAAACACTTTTGATTGTGTTTTACCTGTTTAATTCAGTTTCATTTGAGACTTTCTTGTTCGACACTATAGAAAGTAAGTACAAGCCATGTAAAAACATAACATCACCTATAAAACGTCCCAAATTTAATACAATTTTGTAAACTCTCAGGATGCCAAAGGAAACTAAAAAGAGGAAACTATAGAAAACTTACAGTATTAAGCAAAAATTCTGGCTCCATTATTTTCATAATGTCCAACAAATCTACAATATGAAACTTATTTGGCCCAAGAATTGAATGTTACGAAGCCAGGTTGAACGGTTGAAGAGAGAATGTGAACCAGGTCGTAGTGTTGTGAAGTTTGACAATGAACTGCGTATGAAAATAGGTAAGTAGAAATAATTTTCTTTTAAGATAATTGTTTGAAACTTTCATTACACTCTTAAAGGAAATATGTATCATACAGGACATGCGTGGATAAATTTTCAGTTAATTTGCTAGTCTGTCCTGATCGTGATTTATTGTTTCCTTTTGTGTAAATTGCACAAGACGGTTATTGGTTTATGAATCGTGTTGTGTAAATGGCTTCGCAGCCATATGTGACAGTTATGGAAGACGTAATGCATTAAAATTAAGTCGTAATACAGGATTGCAATTTACAACTCGACAAATTATGATAATTAGTGCTTCAATTTAAACCTGTATCTTTTCTATTATCTTTTACCTTTTTCACATAGACTAAATTATTGTTAATAATGCTGATTAAATAATTAGTAAATGTTTATTTTACATGCAACCATGAATGGGTATAATATTATGAAACACGAAGCAGAGACGTTTTTAAAAGAATCTGAGAAGGGCGAAAAGAAAAGAGAGGCAAAGAAGAGATTATAGCAGTAGGAAGGCATTACATGATAAAAAATGTTTTTATATAATTCAGCTTGAAAAATGTTATTTCAAGTTCTTCCAAGAAGTTTGCTTTTTGATACCTATTACAAATGAGTTTTGTCTTTAAATATTAAATATATTTGGCTTCTTATAACCCCTAGGTGTTTTTAATTTCCTGACTGATAATTTAAATAACTTGATGTGTAATTTTTTGTAATATTTCGGTCAGTTTAAATGAAAGTTATATTTTCTAACATTTTCATGTATTAACTTTCGACAAAGAATTAAAATTTTATAAAAAACAATATATTTATGGAGCTATGTGCAACATACTTGTGTTATTTTATATTTTTTGGTATTAGAAATGTGAGTTTGTTTTTAAAATCTGTCTTATATGTTTTTATTTTCTTGATCATTGATATCAAATAACTTGATGTATAATTCCATGGGTTTTTCGGTCAGTTCAAATGAGAAATATAATATTTTCTATTGTTTCAGCATATTGACCATCGTCAGAGAAACTACATTTTACAAAAAACAAAAAAATATATATGTGGATTTATGTGCTACCTACTTATATATAATTATAAGTAGGTAGCACTTCGGTCCATACATATACAATATTTTTAGTTTATCTTGTTCGTAAACATTTGGTTTCTTTGGCGATGGTTAATATATCGAAACATAAGAAAATATAATATTAGGATGTTCTGGGACGTTTCAGTGTGTACATTGTACATCCTCTAATGTCCCTGTTGATGCACATTCGTAGTACTTACGACGTCCCGGGATATCCTGGTATGTCCCTAGTTATAAGCATCAGACATCCTTCAGGACGTCCGTCGTATTACCTTTATCCGGTACCAAGTTGTGACATTGGGATGACCTTAAGAGTGCGAAAAAGCATACAAATTGGAATATTGGGACATCCATAGGCAAGCCCAAATCGTAAATGGTCTTTGCCATGGTACGACCCTCGGACAGCCTTGTGCTGTGTGGGATAGTTTCTACAATTTTTGAGATAACTAATACATTCTGTTTTATCACCACCTTTGTATAAGGGTATTACAATTGCTTGTTTTAAGACTGTTGGAAATGTTCCCGTATTTAATACTAGATTAATTATATAAACTAATGGCGCAATCAATAAACAAGCAGTTGACTTAATAGCCTCAGCCATAATACCATTATAGCCAGGGGGCCTTGTTATTCCGTAATTGAAAAAAATGGACAAAATGAATAAAATCCGAAAGATTAAATAATATCCCCATATGAAAAAAGTATTAGGTCCTAACATTGTTCCAAACATGACCTGATATAAAAGTATTATATACCTTTTACATAATAGAGTAATATATTTTTTATGTAAAATAATTACATATATCTTACATACAAAATTAAAGTATTTTTTATATAAAAGTGTGCTATATAAAGTTTTACATAATAAATGTACTAGTAATCTCAAATTCAGATGCTTCTCAAAGCGGAAAGTAGAATCTTAGGCAGGAATTAATAAACCAAAATTGGGAAGACATATATATGGAAAATGATCCTGATATGGCATATATAAACGCTTCTCTAAAATTATCACGGATATAATGGACCAAATATTTGCTGTAAAAACACTAAAAAGACGAAAACAACATACATGGATTACACAGATAATCAAAATATCATGTAAAGAAAAAAGAAGACTATATACAAAAAAATAAAGGTCAAATTTCACGTGAAAAATATGAAAATTATACAAAAGTCCTAAAGAAAGTAATATCTGCGGCAAAAAAATTGGCCAATGAAAGATACATAAGAGAATCATCTAACAAAACAAAGGCAACATGGACTGTGGTTAGTGAAATAACCAGAAATAAAACAATCATCAGTCGTTTAACAAAAATGGCGAAATAATAAAAGACATTAAACAACTTTAACAATTTCTTCATAAATGCATGCCCAAATATAAACAATAGGGAGATTTTAGGCCACTTAAATTATGAACGTTATACGTTATCCGCTATACTGCTCATGCGTAGTTGTTCAAAAATAAGGGAATACGTTATTAACCGATAAAGTTTTACCTTATTTGCGTAAGAATAAGGTACGCTTAATAACGTTTAATGTTTTACAGGGTTGCCCGGTAGAGAACATTCACATCTATTTATACATATAATTTATGAATCTTAATATTTATATTTAAAATATATAACTCCCGGCTCTATTTAGTACACTTTTTATATATTTTTTTAAATTGTGTTCATAAAATGTAATAAAATGATTGCATGTAAATCAGTCCTTGGCAACGTTGCCATTTTTGTCACAGGGTGTATACGTAACCTGACTTTTTCATATTTGTTTGTTATTATATCTAAATGCTTCAAAAGAAATATTCGTAGTTGTCCGATCCTGCCATAATAACACAAACTTCAGATAAATTAACAAAAGTAACACGAAATATTTCAAAGTAAACAAAGAGTGAGGTTATATATTAGGTACGTCACTTAACGTGAACAAAGATGGTTTCAAAAGCTCAAAAGGTGTCAAAACCTTAATGACGAAATCCCCTATTTTCCAGCTAATGCGCATATGCAGTATAACGTTTTACGTTTAACGTATTGGCAAATTTAAGTGGCCTAAAATCTCCCTATTAATGACGACATCAACCTAGAACATGTGATTCTAAACAATGCAAACATTCACCTAGAACAAACGAATCCCCTGGAGGTATATAATATACACTCCTTAAAAGACACAAAAGCAGTAGGGATCGACAGAATACCTGTTAAGGTCTTGAAATCAACCGCAGACCTTATTGCAGAACCTCTAGCATATCTCATAAACCTATCCTTAGTTAATGGAATGTTCCCTAGCTTGTTAAAAATATCAGTAGTAAAACCAGTATATGAAAAAGGAGATAAGAACAATATGGGCAATTACAGGCCCATTTCTCTATTGCCTAACATATCTAAAATATTTGAGAAAATTATATATATACGTCTCATTAACTTCATTGATAGATGGAAAATTCTTACAGATCAGCAAAACGGCTTCAGAAAAAATATGTCAACAATTAGAGCTATGTACCAACTACTAAGCAAAGTGCTAAGAGTCATTAAACAACAGAGAATGTGTATCCACTGTCTTACTAGACCTGTCAAAAGCTTTTGATAGTGTCGACTATGAGATAATGCTATTAAAACTGGAAAAATATGGGATTCTGATAAAATCATATCTTTATGACAGAGCCCAGTGTATCATACAAAATGACAACAAAACAGGTCATCAAATAAAATCGGAGATGGAAACATTGACTAAAGGAGTGCCACAAGGATCTATTTTGGGCCCCCTCTTATTTATACTCTACTCAAACGACGTACCAAATTGCATAGATGATGATGTGGTTTTATATGCAGATGATACCTTCATAGTCTTCAACCAAAAGTCGCAAGAAGATTTAGAGACGAAAATACAGTCAACAATATCTACTTTGGAACGGTGGTTTGTCCAAAATAACATGCTACTCAATGTGGATAAAACAAATATAATCAAATTCTCTTATCCTCTAATAGAGGAAAATAACCTTAATATTCAATTTGAAGAAAAAACTATACAATCAGTAAGCGATGCCTCATTTCTTGGATTACAAATTGATAGATGACTAGACTGGAGACCTCATATAAATGTTTTATCAAAAAAAATTGCTCAGTATTCCTATGCGATAAAGATCATTGCTAATTCAATGAATAAAAATGTAGCTAAGATTAGCTACCATGCATATGTATAATCGAGAATACAATATGGAATCATATTCTGGGGAAATCCGTGCGAGGTAGATAGAATATTTGTTCTACAAAAAAGATGCATTAGAAACTAAATGTTTCTAATGCATCTAAATTTAAACCAAATATCGTTTAAAAAAAAAATTATTAAGGCATTGCATATAACATTAGCCTATCGACCTCAATTAGGGTTGTGGGCATGCCCACCGTGCCCACAACGGTGGATCCGCGCTTGAAAAATATTGAATATGCTGATGATACCACCTTACTCTCGACTAATAGAAATTTAAAACATCTTATCAGTATGTCGGAGGAAACACAGTTACAAGCTCAGGATTATTTTAACAATATTAAATTAAAGTTAAATGAAGAGAAAACTCAAACACTTATTTTCAATTTAAACCCTCATGTCTGCATCGAAAATAATAATCCTGTAAAGTGTTTAGGTCTAATTTTTGATAGTAAGTTAACCTGGGAAGCTCACATAGATAGCCTATCCAAAAAGCTGTCAAGTTGCATCTATCTATTGAAAAATATAACTAACTTAGTGAATAATAGTGCTATCTTAATGACATATCATGCTCTTTCCCATAGCGTAATGAGCTATGGTATCTTACTTTGGGGAGGATCTTCACATGCCGCTAAAATTTTAAAATTGCAAAAACGAGCAGTAAGAATAATTACAAATTCTAAATTCAATGACACCTGTAGACCGTTGTTTAAAAATTTAGGTATACTTACTTCCACCAATCAGTACATATTTGAATGTATTATCTATGCACATAACCATGTTAGGGAATACCACATTCAAACTAGCTATAATACCAGACACAGATCTATAGTGGCTCCATTTTTCCGTTTATCGAAGAACATTAATAGTTACAGGTATAAATCAGTACAACTATATAATCTCTTACCAAATGAATGGAAAAATCTAAACGATACAAAATTTATTAAAAAAATTAAACGTTTTCTGAAAGAGGTTTTTTATGAAGTCCAAGAGTTTATTGACTATTTTCAGCATATAACTTGATATTGTTAGATCTTTAAGCAGTTTTTTTATAATTTTTTTTACTATTAATGTTTTTTGTAAGTATATAATTTTTTTTTCAAATTTTTTAATATTTTAACATTACTTTTAATCTGTTGACAATGTCTCACATGAATAAACTGTCTGTCTGTCTGATGTTTTGCTATATAGGAGGCTCGAAATGTGCTCGTTACAACACACTGTATAATTTTCTACTCTTTAATTTTCACTTCCACAATAATTTTTATATTTGTCGTACTTTAAGTTATCAATTTTTTTTTTAAGTTTGAGTCCATTATGTTCCATGTTCCACCCATAGTGGCCTTACTACTTTTCAAAATATTTTTCTACTACTAAAAACCAAAAAAACTGGGCTATTAACTATTTGCCAATTTTAATCATTAAAGATTTTGAACTGCTGGGATCTTCTGAAGACAAGTAATATTATTTAAGTGGCTTTTTAGCTAAATTTATAAAGAGCACTATTTTTCAGTGCTTAGTGCTTAATGCTTGAAGCACTGTTTTTATTAGTGTTTGGCATAGCTATGAATGGATCCTTATGCTTCAGCAAATGCTTCTCGTGGTTATTTTTATATTTTGTCTTAAATGAACAAGAGCCACATTTGAATATTTTGACTTTTAATGGATTCTTATGTACCAGAAAATGCTTGCTGAGCTGACGTTTACGTTTTGTTTGAAAAGAACAAAGGTCACATTTGTACATTGTTATTTCTGAAGGATCCTTATGCTTCAGCAAATGATCTTCGAAGCGAGATCGATATTTTGCCTGAAATGAACACGAGTCACATTTGTACATTGTCACTTCTGTGCGAGGCTTACACTTCATCAAATGTTTTCTGAGGTCTTCTTTAAATTTTGTCTGATATGAACAAGAGGCACATTTGTACATTGTCACTTCTGAGCAATCCTTATGCAGCATCCAATGTCTTCTGAGGGTGTATTTATATTTTGTCTCATGTGGACAAGAGGGACATTTGTACATTGTCACTTCTGAGCTATCCTTATGCTTCAACGAATGTACTTTGAGGATACTCGTATTTTTTGCCTGATAATTGCAAGAATCACATTTGTACATCCCTGAGGCATTTCTATCCGTCAATTTCTGTCCATTGCATGGCTTCGATAGATCCCTTTCTAGGTTCGGCATTAAACGTTCTAGTCTTATACACAACCTTTTGGTGATCTCCAGTCGTGGCAAAGCAACACTGTCTTCAAGTCTAAAATTCATAAAAATGGTTACGAATGATTAATCAACATACTCTTCACAAATATGAAACCGAAAAGTATATTGCATTTAATTGGCACATTTTTAAAATTGTAAACATTGCCCGCAGAGAAAAAAATTCCATATAATTGTATTTTTAACCTCCTCATCCATAAAAATGAGAAAGTTACTGCAAATTAATTGTTTTTGATGATGTTTATTCAAAAGTAACTTTATTTGTTGGATCATTAAGTATAAGAAATAATATTGGAGTAAAATCGCAACATTTTCATTGAAAAATATTAATTTTCAAAATGTGTTAAAAATAATTGAATGATACGTGTTTTTAAATATGTTTATTAATTTAAAAGCAATGAGCAACATGCATGAATTTTAGAAATGCAATAATTTATTATTTTTTCGTTGTATATGTTATATAAGTTGAGAAAGTAATGAAGAAAAGGTATAAAAAAAATGTGTAGCCTAAAGAAACGACTTTGAAATTCAAAATTTTATGGGAACATATCCACGTGACTGAAAACACCACGCTATTGGTCTGACGTCATTGGGCATAATGTCTAATGGTCGTCTATCTGCCAAGGGGTTAAATCGTAAATTGTTTTGTGTTTTGTAAATGTGTATTGATATTTTCATAAAAGAAATCATTCATTTATTTATTTATTTTAATTATTAAGTGGTAAAAATGACGGACAGTGGGTTTTTACGGGGCCAGAGTGACAATTTGCCCGTTGTTGATGTGTTTATGATGACAAACTTTTTTGCTACTAAAACTGATTTTATTAGTGCAGAAATTGGAGGTACTAAAGCAACAAGGTATATGTGTCATTCATTATTCTAAACATTAATTCAATTGTGCCCATTTTTATCCTTTTACTGTAGTTAAATATGCCAAATAATTTATGTACCTAACCTCAAAATAGGTAAACAAGGCAATGTTTTAATGTTATATTAATTAATATTTTTCATCTTAGAATGCTTTACTTTTTTATATAATAAATACCTCCCGTCACTTACTAATTACGTACTTTTAGGTAGGTAGGTACATTCATAGTAAAAATAACTGTTGACATACATAGGTATATATAAATATATAACTGGATAATATGCAGAACGTCGAGAAGTTACATTATTCCCACCGTTCTTATACATTTATACATTTTAATTCAACGTTACTATTAACAGAAGTTAGTAAACTTTTGTATTCCTATAAATAGGAAAGTGACCAAATTCACCATGATATGTAAACAAATTATCACAATAATATTAGGGTTAGGTACATATTTTCATAATATTATAAAATAATTAGTTTTAATGGGTAAATTTACATCAAAATGATCCTGGCAGCAATATAATCTTGAGGATGACGATAATTCTGCATTTCGATCGTCTCGTCTCATAGCTCTGCACCATTTCTTCCTAACTTTATCGCGTCTAGGCACATTAAAAAATAACTTTTCATCTGGAGTTTTTATTGTAGTATTTGTACATTTGGGCACAATACAATATTTATAGCTGCTTTTCTGTGTATTTTCCATAACACAACATAAATAATGTGTACACATTCGCAATCTCAATACGTTTTCCGTCGGTGCGATGTGCCCGATGACGTCACACACAAGTAGCGCGGAAACTTCTCCGTTTAAACGCAGTTAAATTGACAGCTGCAGTAAATAATTTTTTTAACCTTTAATTAGAACATAAAACAAAAATAAAATACTGGAAAAATAATGTTTTTTAGTGATCTATTCATCTGTGATGTTTAAAAAAATTATGCATTTTGCTCATTGAAATTGTGTTCTTCTGGATTCACCTATGCGGCGCTAGTTGTAACAGAAATTTTGCCCCTTTATACAGGGTGTCCCAGACCTAAATGGACATACTCTAGTGGAAGGTGCAGCACACTCAGCTGAGTTCAAAACACCCCTATACTTTAAAAATGAATTATTATTTGTTTGCTTATAATTGTATTGAAACATTCTTTATAGGATTTTGCAAACAGCAGAAAAATTAACTATCTATAAAAGAAAAACTTTGTGTAGAAATATTAATGAAATCATTGCTTTCTTTCGATAACCTGAATTCTGGTTATGCTAGCAAGTTAAAATCCTAAAATGAATTTGTCTAATTTCTTATTTGACAATTCTCATTCTAACACTAGCATCCACACAGTCCCCTACGGCCATGCAGATTAAACTAGTATCCACATAACCCCCTACGATTATGAAGATTCAGTTAAAAATGAGAACAAAGACCTAAAATGAATTTATTTATCTACCTTGTCTTAAAAAATTTTTCATTTCAAAATGTAATCCATTGGAATGAAAAATTTTTTAAGACAAGGTAGATAAATAAATTCATTTTAGGTCTTTGTTCTCATTTTTAACTGAATCTTCATAATCGTAGGGGGTTATGTGGATACTAGTTTAATCTGCATGGCCGTAGGGGACTGTGTGGATGCTAGTGTTAGAATGAGAATTGTCAAATAAGAAATTAGACAAATTCATTTTAGGATTTTAACTTGCTAGCATAACCAGAATTCAGGTTATCGAAAGAAAGCAATGATTTCATTAATATTTCTACACAAAGTTTTTCTTTTATAGATAGTTAATTTTTCCGCTGTTTGCAAAATCCTATAAAGAATGTTTCAATACCCCTATACTTACTGCTGAATGTGAACCGTTTTTGAGATACGGGATGTTTTATGATTTTTGACCAGAACTCTTTTAGGTTAAAGAATAGCTTAAGTGATTTTAGAAAAGTTTCAGGACCGACCACCATTTTTTTAATATGGCTCTTAGGGTCGTTAACATCACACTATATTATTTTTTGGTAAATGTTACTAAACTTTTAAAAAGTCTATGGACCAGTTTATAAAACAATGTCATAATATTTCATTGCACGTTTATGGTTATTCTTCAATAAATTTTCAAAAGTATTGAGATACCAAATTTGACATTCTGCAAATAACACAATCCAGTTGCTGACGTCATTATTTTATTAATTTTAGGTAAATATTCCGTAGATGAGGTTATTTTTTTTTCAACACACATACAGACACATATGACAACACACCAATCATTCCGTGTGACACAGCCATTTACCACACACAAGAGAGCTAACATCAACTATACTCCATTCGCCCAAGAGATTCAGCTAAGCCACTCCCCACAAATGTGCGCTACATTTGAATATAATATTTCTATTGGTTGAATTTTTAAAACCCATATTACAACCATGTCGAAAACGCTAATATATGAGGTATTTGTCCTCCGAAACAAATGATGTATGATGTATGGTTTTTAGAAATAACTGTTATTTGCTGTTATTCCTATTCATCTAATAAAATTGTGTTTTTCAATACTGTGGTGCATATTTGTGTATATCAAGGTACACAATAAAAACGATTTATAATATTGCTTAAGGACAGGATCGAAATGTCAAAAACTCGTAAGCTAGTACTTATGTTAATCCTAGATGGCACAGTGTGTATCTTATCTTATTTTATTGGCAAGTTTCAATATTTGTCGGAATGTTGTCCGCATTGCCACATGTACAAAAATTTCTTTATTATAAGATATAATAAATGTTACAAATTATAATTATAAATAATACCCAATTACATAAATAGTCGTAAAATAGGTAGTATCTGGTTAGGTAAATTCTAAAATGTAGGTGTGCATAATTTATGCCATGTACAACTAATATCATATAGGGATATTGTTTAAATTTTAAAATTAAATAGTTAACCACATTATTAATTTCGAATTAAACAGCAAGAACCTTTTATCCAAATTATGAGAACATATCAAAGTTTTAATTATTGCAAATGGCAAAGACAATATTTATTTAAATTTGGCAACTGTGCAACATCTAATTTTTATTCTACCTAACAGTTGTAAATATGTCCTTGAACGTAGTATGTGTGAGAAGCGTTCCTTGTTCTAGCGGTTAACGTCAGCCTAGTGGCTAGCGCGTAGATAAAACCATGGAAGGTCTCGGGTTCAAACTCCTACGTCCGCTGATTTTTTTTTTCTTTAATTGTGTAATGATTAATATATTTTTTCACTAATTCTTTTCTATGATTTCTTTACGTTAGGTTAGAGGTTTTTATTCTGCTTAAAATAAGTTCATTATTTCGTGTGATTTCTTTAGGTTAGATTAGTAGGTTTTTATTCTGATATCTAATTTAATTAAGTTAATAATAATTAAGTTAATAATAATTATTAGCGCCGCAGGCAGTATAATCGTCGCTGATAAAGAAATGGGGGGTGCGGGGGTGTCCCCCCTCCTTGTTTTCACAAAATAATACGAAATACTTCAATTTCGACAATTTCTCGATTTGTGGAATTTATTACACATTTACAAGGTAATGCGCATGCTCGAAGCTCCGGACTTTCCGCAAAGGAATTAACAAGATAGGACAGCCAGCGGAAAACCTTGTATCTTTTAGCAATAGCGCCATTGACGTCGACATTTAAATTGGAGTTTTCGCGCCAATAATGAAAATTGGACAACACTGTCTCCTGATAGAACGACCGAACACAGCTGACTGTCAGTAGCCAAGGTCACTAAAAAACAGGTTGCTTAGTAATATATGTCACACGAAGTATTTCTATGTTTATATGTAAGGTTTTATATGTAAGGATTTGGTTAGGATAGAATTGTACATTGAAAGAATAATTTTGAAACTTTTTTCTATAAAATGAGGAAAAAACAGCCACATGCAGCTGTCATCGAGGTCTATAAGTGACGTAGCACTTGTCGATTTCGATGAGCCAACCTATCTCTTAGTAAGCTTGGTCAAATTCGTTTAATGCATAACCGACAAATCCCGAAACCGCTTCCGCTGGATGTCGCGTCCCTTTAAATTGGAGTGCACAACTGTCTTCGTCTATTTCGTCTTTTCCGTCAGACTGTCCTATCTTATTAGGTCTCTAATCTTTGCCTGACCTCTAGATATAGTGTATCATTATCCTTTTTTCCAAAAAAATTAACATACTTTTGCACATATCTAAGAAAAGAACATAACCAATATCCGAGTAAGTATATTGGGTTAATCATTCTTACACAATTTGCCAAAACTGGCTGATTGAACCCGTAACTTCAGGGTTTAGGTTACACGTTGTTTCCTCTCGGTGAAGCAGTCACACAATGAAATTTAAGATACTCTTTTCGGTGGGAGCATAAACGAGATAAAGTTATGGACAGTTGATTAAAACACCAATGCCATGAACCATATTCAGGGTTCAAACATAATTTATATATTTACATTCATTGAAAATTCACCTAATTTTTGACAAAAATGAACAGAATTTATTGTATATATTGTATACTTGGAATATAGTGCCATTTTAGTGCTTGAATACAGTTGCAAACTGTTGACCATTTAATAATACTTTCATTGTTTAGTTTATTTAACAAATAAATTTGCCACTTTTCATTTCATTCATAAATCAAAATCATTACCCCTTAAATCTAAAGAGATTTGGAAAATTATAAATAATAATTTAGGTAGAAATAAAAATAATCAAAATAAGGAACTAACACTATATATAAATAATAATACAATAACTGGTAGTAATGTAGCTGACTATTTTGCGATGCATTTTGCGTCTGTGGCCAGTGAGAAAATAAATAGGTACTTTGCTTATAATATGTCTTTACCCTGCACTGTTGCTAGCTACACGGAGCGGTCAATATTTGTCTCGGAAGTTACCGAGCAAGAACTATTAGACACTGTTAGAAATCTAAAAAATAAAAAATCGTCCGGCTTTGACGAGCTAACCGCCCATGTACTTAAAAATATTATTGAGGAAATATCAGATCCTCTATTATACTTAATAAATTTATCATTTAAAGAAGGAGTATTCCCTGATATATTAAAAAAGGCATGTGTTATACCAATTCACAAGAAAGGCAATTTAAATGATATCGACAATTACAGACAGATATCCCTTTTAAGTGTCCTATCCAAGCTAATTGAAAAAATTGTATCCACTAGAATAATGTCTTTTGTTGGTAAGGAAAATATATTGACAACATACCAGCATGGATTTAGGACAGGCAGATCCATTGAAACGGCATCATGCCAGTTTTTAAATCACCTTTATCAGAAATTAGACGAGGGCAAATATGTTGTGTCTATATTTTTTGACTTGTCGAAGGCCTTTGACACTGTCAACAAAGATATACTCCTAATAAAGCTAACCAATATTGGTATAAGGGGAAATCTATTACAATGGATAAACTCCTACATGGAGGGGCGGAAGCTTGCAGTAGCGTGTAATAAGACTGAGTCGGAAACATATAATGTAAATTTAGGAGTTCCTCAAGGCTCTATACTGGGGCCATTGCTATTCACCCTATACGTAAATGATTTGCCAGTACACATCAGAGACGGTCTCACCATAATGTATGCGGATGATACAACAGTAACCGTAGCAGCCATATCACTTAAAGAATTAGAATATAAAATAAACTCTGTGATTGATGACATGAAGGCATGGTGTGATCGTAATAAACTTATCTTAAATGATACGAAGAGTGTTTATAAACTTTAATATGAGAAGACCCATAAAATTAGAAACTCATCCACTCTCTGATATCACTAAATTCCTAGGGACCTATGTCGATAATAAGTTAACCTGGAATTCCCAGGTTGAACATATATGTAAGCAGTTGAATAAATCTTATTATGCAATATTACAAATGAAAGATACTCTCAATGAATATGGTCTGTTAAATATATACTATGCGATGGTGTTTTCGCATATCTCTTTCAATATATTAGCATGGGGCAAGCATTGTCAAAGAATTTTTATAATACAAAAAAGAATACTCCGGTTAATATTTAACATGAATTATAATGAAAGCTGTCGAAATATCTTCATTGAAAAGGAAATTCTCACCACCCCTTGCATTTATATATATAAGTGTTTGCTATTTGTTAAACACAATCCACAAATTTTCACTAGCCTAAACAACAGACATTTACATAATACCAGGCAAGGCGATAAACTGTTGATACCTGCTCATAAAACAACAACTTTTAAAGATTCACCTTATTATAATTGTGTTACATTATTTAATAGTCTACCACATAACATAAGAGATCTTCCACCGAACACATTTAAAAAAGAAATAAAAACAAATCTGCTAAGAAATGGCTATTATACAATTACTGATTTTCTGAACAAACAAGATAATTAAGGATTGTTTCTATTAACTGGTTGTCTGATTAAAAAAACTAAATCTTTTTTTACTACTTGTTATATTTCCAATGACTTTGCCCCTATAGGGCCACTGACATATTTTGTTATTTATTTGTTATGTATTTATTTATTATGTTGTATAATATATATTTCCATTACTTGTATGTGTGTATGTATGTATATATGTGTATACATGTGTAAGTTTCGATTTGTTGATATACATTTTTATCTATACATGTTTTGACTTGCCAAATGTACCAAATGTGTATCTATTATTGGTGAATAAATTTCTATTCTATTCTATTCTTTTCATTTATAAGGATATTGGCGCCATCTTCTAGTTACATGATGAACTTATTCTAAATATTTTTTACAATTATTCTGATGACTCATCGATTTGTGTTAAAAATCAGTTTCATACATTATGATGTACAAAAGCAATTTTATGCAATTTTTTACACAGATATGACCTAATGACTGTAATACGCATCAAAACGACCTAATTAAATGTACCTAAATAACTCTGATTATCTAATATAGCTACAAATGTATCGTCTGATAATTAGGCAATTTTAAAAATTTATTCCGAATTTATCGTGCACTTAAAAAAGAAACAAACAGGTCAGTTGTCTTTGGCCGACTTCTGTTATAATACTGCCCACTTTAAAACTTCGTTTGAATTACTTATAAAAAAATCGGTAAAGGTATTTACACAGAACTTCCCTCGTTCATGGCAGTCTCTCTAAAAAAATAATAATTACGAAATGACATTGAGAATAATAATCGGAGTAGAGTTATTGCTATTATTAGAAAGAAAACTTGATAAGTTTTGGTCAAAAAAATATACAGATTGCTCATCCAACAGCAAAAGTTCAATACTAAATAGCATGTGCCACATATGGCAGGCTTGCGCAAATACCTTTACAAATGTCCACCATGACTGAATTATTTCTTGGGATGACCACCCTGTACATTTTTCAATAAAAGTATAAGAGGTGCATATGCCAGATGTTATTGCCATCTGTCACATTTTCAATCCAACATTCACGTAATGGAGTGGAAGTATAGTGGTGGTTAAAAAATTTCATTTTTTTTTAATTTTTCAAAAGATGGTAAAATAATTTTCAATTTTTTTTCTTCTGAAATAGGTTTAAAATGTCAAAGGTAGAAATTTTAAATTAGAGCAAAAAGGAAAGTTTCCTTCTGTTCTATAGTAGTGCTAAAAAAAGTTTAAAAATTAAAAATGATGTATTTTTAAAATAGGTTTAGAATGCTATGAAACGTGAAAATTTTAAATTTGAGCAAATAAAAAAAAATTCGATCTATTTTAGTGGTAAAAACTTTTTGAAAAATGTTGGTGAAAAAAATTTTCAATTTTTTTTTTCTGAAATACCTAGGTTTAGAATGTCATTTAAATTTGAGCATTCTGGTGTTAAATTTTTTTCCAAACTGGTAACAAAATGTTGCAAATTTTTTTTTCCGAAATTGGTTTGGAATATCATGAAACGTGGAAATTTTAAATTTGAGCAAAAAAAAATTTTTCGTCTGTTCTATAGTAGTGATACATAAATGGATTAAAAATGTTTTCAAATTTTTAAAAAAATTCTTCAAAAAGATTTTTAAATTTGTTTGAATAGTTTTAGAATGTCATGGAAACGTGGATAGTTAAAATCTGAACAAAGAAAAATTCTATCTTAGTGATAAAATTTCAAAAAACTTTTTTTTTAATCAGGCTTAGAATGCCATGAAACGTGAAAATTTTAAATTTGAAGAAAGAAAAAAAAATTCGTTTTAGTAGTAAAAATTTTTTCAAAAATATTGGTGAAAAAAATTTTCAAATTTTTTTTTCCTGAAATAGGTTAAGCGTGCCATGAAACGTAGAAATTTTAAATTTGAGCAAAAAAAAATTTTTTTCAACTTGGTAAAAATTTTTTCAAAAATGTTTGAAAAAAATTTTCAAATTTTTTTTTTCTGAAATAGGTTTAGCGCGTCATGAAACGTGGAAATTTTAAATTTGAGCAAAAAAAAATTTTTTTCACTATTTATTCCGTTTAGACGGTCCACCCTGTATATTTTTCAGTGAAAATTCTACCAGTTCTTCGCTGACAGTAGGGTTAACTACCTACCAAATTTGACTGCTCTCCGTCAAGTAGTTTTTTAGTAAATACACCAACAGACAGACAGACAGACAGACAGACTGACGGAATTGAAAAACCTATATTTTCGGAATCTACGTGTTCTGAAACGTCAGAATCCGAAAAAATCTCGGAGGGTGATTTTTTCTCGAATACAATACTTCCCTTCGGTATGCGAGGGAAGTAAAAGTTATTAATGAAATACCAAGTGTCAATTTGACGGAATTTTAATGATTATTAGGCAACCACATATACACTTTATGACATTTCGATCCTGACCTTAAATGTCAGAACCGCCTTTTCTTTTTTAGGTTAAAAATTCATTGTCAAATCAATTATGAATCAAGCTCAAGCCCTTTCTCCGCCGAAAAAACGGAAAAGCAAACATTTTTCGGTTAAAGAGAAGGAAGATATTGTTAATATCTCTGAGGCTTCTGCTGCAGAGAACCCAGTAAGCGGAGTACGATATATGCGTTCGTTGAAACGTAAAAAATTTACAGTTTTCGTTCACTCCTGCCGGGTCTAATTTTCGATCTCGGCCTAGGGATTTACGATGGGCGATAACTAGAACCTCTTCCCGTTCCGCCGCGACGCCGTACGGCGCTTTGCCGGGTGTTTTTCGAAAAATATCGACGTTTTAAGATTGCACGTTTTCGCTTTTTTTTTGGCTCCGAAAAAGCGTCTTATTTTTGCGGTTTTTCGCCTATAACTCGGAAACAGTTGGATCTACCTCATTCTGTTTTATTTATTTACACTTAATTTACACAATCAGTATTGTTAAAAAGTGTAATTGTTGACTAACAACTGCTCCTCGCTGGTTCTCACTTGTAATAATATAAAAGAATATATACAATCTATTATACCATTCAATAATTTTTTAATTTTGCCGCTTTTATAAATTTGTAGCGTGTGAAACTGGTTGTTGCCCTCAATGGTCTAAGCAAAATGGGGAGTGGCCTTACTGCGAATGGAGTATAGCTGTGTTGTGTCACGGAATCGCGGTTTAGTCCACTGCTACCAATACGGAGACACATTAAAAGTGCCAGTAAACATCCATACCCTAGCCAGGATTTGAACCCGAAACCTTGTGGTCTCAAATCTAATATGTAAGCCAAAACGATGAAACGGCGCAGAAGGCTTTTTACCTGGAATGATTATGAGAAATTTTTATGGTTATGTTTGGAATCAGACTGGGGTAAGGCTAGAGGTTCTAATAATTCTTCAGAATTATTTCACACAAAGCTTACACACATTTTCAATATGGCATTTCCAATCAGAACCATTAGCCAAAAAAAAAGGTTGGTTCACGAAGGGTCTAAAAATTTCATCCAAGAATATATGCGTTCCTTGCACTCAATTAGAAAACATGCAGTAAATAACCTTGAGTTTATTGCCTACCGAAACATTTACAGGAAAACTATTTTAGCTGCTAAAAACATTTATTATAGCAACAGAATATCACAATCAGCTAACAAGCAAAAAGAAATATGGAAAATAGTAAATGACCTTAGAGGAAAAAATAATAACAAAAAAGTGAATAGTAAACTGAGCACTGATGGAATTAATAATTTTTACTATTCTATAGCAAAAAATTAAGTGATAAAATTACTCCAAAGTGTGATCCTCTTAAGTACTTGAATAATCTTTCTGTACTGGAATCCTTTTTCCTGACTCCTACTGATACTCAACAAATTAGTGAAATACTGAACGACATTAAGAATAAGAATACTAGCGGTTGGGATTATATCTCTCTAAAAATATTCTTAAAACTGCCAGAAAATATTTTACAGATCTTGGTAGAGGCTATTAATACTGTCTAAATGTTATTTGTGGCATTATCTTAATTTTTTTCCTTCTTCAATTCTTTGGGAATTTCACTGCCACATGTATGTTTTCTTTCTAAGCGGTGCTAGGGAAATCTACAAAATATATCACAATTAACCAGTATGTTACTGGTAAAAAAACCTCTACATCACGGGCGTAGAGGTTTTTTTACCAGTAACATACTGGTTAATTGTGATATATTTTGTAGATTTCCCTAGCACCGCTTAGAAAGAAAACATACATATGGCAGTGAAATTCCCAAAGAATTGAAGAAGGAAAAAAAAAAAAAAAGCTATTAATACTTCCTTCGAAACAAGAACCTTTCCGTCCTGTTTAAAAATTGCAGAGGTTGTTCTGTTATTTAAGTGCTGAGACCATGAATCGCCTTCCCATTATAGGTCAGTATCATTAAGTAGTAAGTATTTATTGGTGCATTATACGATGGTATTTACACAGGTCAAAATACAGTATATGCATGAGAACATCATAATTTATATAAAACTACCTACAAGGTAGGTAGATAGTAATGTTTATGAATTAGATTAAAAATTTCAACACACAAATTATCACATGCTTACAGTGCAAAAGTCGGCATTTAAAAATTCATTAAAGTTATAGAAAGCATCGTCAATCAAAAAATGATTTATCATAGTTTTGAAACGTTTGTAGTCTAGTTCCTGTATTCTCTGGGGTAACGCGTTAAAAAACTTTATTGCATAATATCCTGTTCCATCACGTGTTTTTGACAGTCGTAAAAAGTCGATATTTAAATGATATTTATTTCGGGTAGGATATGTGCGAATCTGATCTCGTGATGTATAAATATGCTCAAAGTCTTTAACATAAAGAAGGTATTGCAAAATATAATTACAAATTAGAGTTGGAATATTTAATTTTTTAAATGTATCTTTGCAATCATCTCTATAACCTAAACCCGCTACTGCTCTTCTTTGTATAGCAAACACAGAAGTAGTGTGTGAAGAGTGGAGTGAAGTTGCTTCCTACGTTGTCAAAAATAATAGAGAAATTGGTTAAGAAAAGAATTTTGGATTTTTACTTCCCTCGCATACCGAAGAGAAGTATTGTATTCGAGAAAAAATCACCCTCCGAGATTTTTTCGGATTTTGACGTTTCAGAACACGTAGATTACGAAAATATAGGTTTCTCAATTCTGTCAGTCTGTCTGTCTGTCTGTTGGTGCATTTACTAAAAAACTACTTGACGGAGAGCAGTCAAATTTGGTAGGTAGTTGACGTTACTGTCAGCGAAGAAATGGTAGAAATTTCACTGGAAAATATACAGGGTGGGCCGAATAAAGGGAATAAATAATGAAAAACAAGGTTTTTTGCTCAAATTTAAAATTTCCACGTTTCATGACACGCTAAACCTATTTCAGAAAAAAAAAATTTTGAAAATTTTTTTCACCAACATTTTTCAATTTTTTTTTTACCAAGATGAAACAATTTTTTTTTTGCTCAAATTTAAAATTTCTACGTTTCATGACACGCTAAACCTATTTCAGAAAAAAAAAATTTTGAAAATTTTTTTCACCAACATTTTTCAATTTTTTTTTTTACCAAGATGAAACAAATTTTTCTTTCTTCAAATTTAAAATTTCCATGTTTCATGCTATTCTGAGCCTAATTAAAAAAAAATTGAAATTTTTTTACCAACATTTTTGAAAATTTTTTTACCACCAAAATAGATGGAAATTTTTTTATTTCTTCAAATTTAAAATTCCCACGTTTCATAGCGTTCTAAATCTATTTAGAAGAAAAATCAGAATTTTTTTTTACTATTTTAAAAAAATTTTACCAAGATTTTTTTTCTTTGTTCTAAAACTATTCAAACAAATTTAAAAATGTTTTTGAAAAATTTTAAAAAAAATTGAAAACATTTTTAATCTATCACTACTATAGAATAGACGAAAACATTTTTTTTGCTCAAATTTAAGATTTCCACGTTTCATGACATTCCAAACCAATTGCGGAAAAAAAATTTTTGCAACATTTTGTTACCAGTTTGGAAAAAAATTTAACACTAGAATAGATGGAAACTTTTTTTTTGCTCAAATTTAAAAGTGTCACGTTTCATGACTTTCTAAACTTATTTCAGAAAAAAAAAATTGAAAATTTTTTTCACCAACATTTTTCAAAAAGTTTTTACCACTAAAATAGATCGATTTTTTTTTTTTTGCTCAAATTTAAAATGTTCACGTTTCATAGCATTCTAAACCTATTCAAAAAATATATATTATTTTTAAATTTTAAACTATTTTTATCACTACTATAGAATAGAAGGAAACTTTCCTTTTTGCTCAAATTTAAAATTTCTGCGTTTGACATTTTAAACCTATTTTAGAAGAAAAAAATTTAAAAATTTTTTTATCAACATTTTTGAAAAATTTCAAAAAAATGAAATTTTCTAACCACCACTATACTTCCACTCCATTACGTGAATGTTGGATTGAAAATGTGACAGATGGCAATAATATCTGGCATACACACCTATTATACTTTTATTGAAAAATGTACAGGGTGGTCATCCCAAGAAATAATTTAGTCATGGTGGACATTTGTAAAGGTATTTGCGCAAGCCTGCCATATGTGGTACCTGCTATTTAGTATTAAACTTTTGCTGTTGGATGAGCAATCTGTATATTTTTTGACCAAAATTTATCAAGTTTTCTTTGTAATAATAGCAATAACTATATTTCGATTATTATTCTCAATGTCATTTCGTAATTATTAATTTTTTAGAGTGACCGCCATACACAAATAACGAGGGAAATTCTGTGTAAATACCTTTACCGATTTTTTGCATCGTAATAAGGTCCTCTGTGCAGAACAGTTTGGTTCTCACACCTCGAAGAGTACAAACGATGCTATATTTGCTTTTTTGAGAAACTATATCTTCAGATTAATGATGAGGAGGTGACCGCAGTGGCGTTCTGTGATTTGGCTAAGGCATTTAACTGAGTAAAGCACAGGATATTGCTGGGGAAACTAGAAACCTACGGGTTTAGAGGTATAACACTGGATTGGTTCAAGTCATATTTATCTGGTCGCTATCAAAGTTATTTTTAATGGTAAAGTGTCAAGACAGATGGAAGTGACGTCTGGTGTGCCACAAGGTTCTGCCCTTGGGCCCTTACCGGTTCTGATACATTTTAATGATTTGGCTTCTGTTGAAATTCAAGGAAAGTTCACTTTTTTTGTGGATGATACCACGATACTCTGGCATGGCAAATACATCGATGAACTCCATGAGATCGTGAGTAGCAATTTAAAAATGTTTAAAGATTGGTGTGATGCTAATTTATTATCTCTTAATGTATCTAAAACTAACATAATTACATTTAAGTGCAAGTATACCTCCTTGGACGAAAAAATTATTAAAAACCAAACTGAATGTAGATCTTTGGGGCTACATATTGATAGTAAGTTAAAATTTGGAAAGAATATTTCATTAAGTAAAAAATTAGCTACTAATTGTTATAAAATTACAGTGGTGACAAATGAATTAAATTTGGACTCAGAAAGAAATGCATATTTTGCCCTTGTAAACTCAAATTTGCGTTATGGCATTTGTTTCTGGGGTTCTTGCTCGTAATATTTATTTAATAAAATTTTTGTTCCGCAAAAAGGGCCCTAAAATACATGTGTTAATGTAAGAGACTCGTGTAAACCACCATTTTCGCAGAATGGAATTATGACGCTTTCATGTATATTCATTTTTGAGACAGCATGCCTCATGCATAAAAAGTTTGGACGTGATATAAACGGGGATTCGGTTCGCTACACGCGGCTCACTCATAATATCACACTTCCAATTCCATCATTACAGAAATGTCGTTGTTCTTGGTTCCTCAGGTTTCATACTTAGGTATTATTTAATATTTTGTACATGTACTATCTTGCAAGGGTTGCAGAGATAAATGATAAAATAAGTGAATATTTAATATATATATAGCGGAGGAGAAAATGAATTTCTCTTATTTAGAATTAAGCCTAATTTAATATTACCTGTAAAAATCGGATTCATCGGTTTTTATTTCGATTTCCTCATTAAGTAAACATTTTTGATCCTCCATTTTCCCAAGGTTTCCCTCTATAAGATTGTTTTCTTTACATAACCCTTCTCTTTTCACTTCAATCATATCCAAATTTTTACTTTCCTCTATGCACGGCAACACATTCTCTATAAACTCTTCATTATTAAATATCACGTTATCCATGTCGTCTGCATTTTCTCTTTCTGCACTGAGTTGTTTTTCCAAGTTCCCATCTGCATCATCTATTATTACATCTGTCATCGTAAACTGTAATAAATGGCTTAGCTCTATTCGATCTTTACTGCGTACGTCTAGAGTTTCACAATATTTCTTAATCTTGTCTTCCACACTCAAACAATTCATCACAAAACGAAAACAGGTCTCTAGTGAGTTACGGCAGGGGGGACAGATTACAGGTTTCTTGATAAAACTAAAATCCTATCGAACACAAAGCATATATTGTAAATAAAATCATACATAAAAAATTAATCTGCATATTTTAATAAAGTGATGGCATTCTAGAGGTTAAATTTAATAAAGGTCAGAGTTAAGGGAGTTTCACCCTAAAATACAATATGCACCATGGTGCATTTTATGACCAATAAATTCTTCTATCTATGCAGCAAAACTATGGATATTCTTTTGCGAAAACCATAATATATCATCGTAATCTCAAAGCATAATATCCAGAGTTCTAACTTTCAATAACCCATAAATATCTGATTTTCCCAGATGGGAACATTTTGTGGAATAAATTAAGAAATCTACATGAAGTTATAACCTAAGTTATTAAAACTTCTGTCGGTGGTTTACAGCAGACAAAATACTGAAAAGAAAATTTTTAATATTTCTTCCACTCCATCATCTTATAGATATCCGACATTCGTGGTAAGTGCTTAACATGGCAGTAGCATCTTGTTTATATTACTTATTTTGCAAAACAAATATGCTTAATTTTAAATTAATTAGTGATAGTTCCCGTATAACTAAACTGTATAAAACCTATTTATATCAAAATCTTTACTCAATAAAGACAGCCTATATTCTTTTGGTACAGCGACGATACAGGTTTGAATACATTCTGGGTATAGACTGAATGAAGTTGGTATTTGTCGATTTACTATCGCCACGATACTTTTTGAATTTAGACTGGATAAAGTTTAATTTATAGAATCGCTATCACAACGCATAGATTATTAGTTATATATACATCAATATACCTTTACTGTATTTAAAAACATATTGCTAATAAAATTTTAATTAGAAGGATTTCTTTTTGCAGTGCATGAATGGTGCATTGTTCTTAAAAGCAGTTACATTGTGAACTGGAGATTTGAATTGGGCGAAATTCGAGGTGCCTTCAGTGTTTACATTGATAGTAAGTGTTTTAGTGGAAAATTTCGTGTTTTTTTTTGCAGAAACTATGCATTTGCCTTGAAAACTAACGTCAGATTCATGTTTTACTACAATTTTAATACATACCAATTCTGGAAGACATTGTCTTATCATTTTCTCCAACAGAACGTCTCCCTTTTTAACACCAAAGAATATAGCGAAACAATTTTTTACTGAAGCCATACAAAGTCCACATATGTCTTGATTCTCTGGGACACCAGTACATTTTTCATTTTTGCTCAAGTAAACATCTTTCAGATCTAGTTTGATTGCATCCTTGTTATCGATAAATGGAACTATATAGTCATGTTGTGTATAGATACAATCTGATTTAAAGTCAAAACTTTGAAAAAGTATTGTGGTACAATCTGTGCACATTACGGATTCCTGTACAGGGGTTAATTTCTAAAACAAAATTCACAGAAAGCATCACACAACCAAAAAGCGCAATAAATCATTTAATCACATATCAATTTCTACTCTCCTGTGCGTTATTTGGGATACTTACTATATTCGGCAGAATTATATCGAAGATGTCTCTTGTATCTTCATCTAAAGCTTTAAACTTGTCACATATTTTCAAACATAGCCTGCATATTTTTCTCTCTTGAGTTTCCATGTCACTGTTAACTCGAACTAAGACCTACTATAACCACACCTACTATAACCACAGTATATTTATATTTTAGGCATAGGTACATTTAGGTACTTTAAGTGTACAGGTCACTATCTATGTCTCTATTACCGATGTAGTTTTAGAAAAACGATAATAAAAGCATAACGATACGCCAGTGATACAAAAATTGCGTATTGGAACAAAACTATTAAAGTAAAAAACAGATATGAGAATTTAGGTTAGGTTAGCTTACTTCTTCTTCCTTTCTAATTACACTTAACAAATTAGAAGTAGTTGTCCCATCAATCAGCAAAAGTTGTAGATGAATAATCCTATTATACAAGTCATAAGCTTATTAAGCTGTATTAAGCCTTGTTTCTGGTTCTAACCACTGAACTATTCATAATATAGGTCAGTGGCTTTGTCTGAAAATGTGTAACAAGTTTAAAGCTTTTGATGAGGACACAAAAGGCGTCTTGGATATAATTCTGACAAATATAGTAAGGCTAGGCGCGCACGGGTGACTTTTGTCACGCAACTGTTTTATCACCTCCCACTAAACATGAAACATAACTAAAATATTAAAAAACATTTTTTTAAAGTTACTTTGTCAATGTTTTTTGTAATATTGTTTTTATGTAATTATAATTTTATTTTAATACATCCAAAAAACATTATTTATTAAAACAGCTATGTTACAAGAAATCAATATTATTTATGTGTTTAAAATATAACATATATGCCATATTGTTCATAAACACTCCGATAATATTACTGGAATGTAACATAATGCAATATTATTCTATAACAGCACCATAATGTTATTATGTAATATTTATAAAATTATATTAAAAACACTTGACATTAACATTGTTGTTAAATTAAAGTAACATTTATAGGTTATAATGATAAATGTTATTAAACCAACATTCATCTATAGTCACGTGATACGCCTAAATGTTATTTATTGGCCATTCCAGACCGAACGTAACGGACGCATCCGAGACGGCTAAACAAGAAGAAAAGGAGAATCGTCAATCACACGCCATTTTGCCTCGAATTTGTACACGCGTCTAGAGTCCACTGGTCACAATATTCCACATTGTGAAGTTGGTTCATGTGAAGTTAGGCTTGCTTTAGTACTTCGGACTTTGGTTCCATTGTTGAATCTATGGATCACCCATTTGACGTTTGGTCTTGTTACATGGTAGTCCCGTTATTTAAAAAAGTTTTTTTAGATGATAGATTATACCGAACTCAGTTGAGTTCGGTATAATCTATCATCTATCAAACAACTGGCACCCTTAATAAGTAATTGGTGTGTCCATCAGACTCTGTATGCCAGGTTCTTCTACAAGATCACTGTGTGTGACATAGTCCAGTTACTTAATGTTTAAGTGTCGGTGAAACTAAGCTACGCTTGCCCACTGCCCATGGTAGCCACTGTCCATCTCAGAAACATGTTAATAAAAATGAATAAAATTTTACCATGTATTTTCATACCAGATAAAACTTTTATGGGTAAACTCTATGAATTGTTTTATACTCAAATATATAAATGGTTTAAAAAAGTGTACTCATATTTACTTATTGCAGATAACCTACATATACGTATTTCTAATAAAATAAGGGATAGGTATCTACATAAATTTGCACCGAGTACGTTTATTTTAATTATGACGATATTATTCGGCAAAAGTAAATAATCTTGTATAATAAGTAAATGTTGGTCAGATTATTGTAAATAAATGTTCCTTTTTTTAATGTACATTTTCTACAATTTTCTCTTATTTTGCACGTCTTAATTTTACTTTTATCATCTGCAATTTTTAAATCCATGTTTCAATAAACACATAACTAAATTAATTAAGACGAAGACTTCACTTCAACAACTGTACACCACAATAATTTTAAGATAAGAGGTTGTACATATATTTTTTTATTATAAAGCCGTAATTAAGGTTGTTAAATACATAGCTATAACCTAAAAAAATTTCGTAGGAATGTTTATTAGAAATCTGGTAACGTATTATTTAGTGGTTATTTTCAGGTTGATCTAATTTCTTGACAAATTAAAATAACGTCTTATACCTATGATGACAAGGAGTGAATTTATTTTTAACAAAAATTTTTCCATAATATAAACAAAAAACAAACGAGAGATCAGCTAACTTCACATGTAACAACTTCATGATGTGGAATAATTATGAACAAACATGTTAGCTAACTTCACATGAACTAACTTCACAATTTGGAATATTGTGACCTGTGAACTCTAGACGCGAGTCGAATTTGTTTGCAAAGATAGCATTATAATACCTAATAATTAATAGTGTTCAGTATGTCCGAAAACAAAAGAGTAAGCATATTTTGTCCTGATTTCGTCATTAACAAATTGATTGTTGAAGTCCTGTTCGCGAAGACGACTTTATATAATAGTTTAGTCAAAGATTATATTTGGTTAGTGTTCAATATGTCCGAAAACAAAGGGTAAGTAAATAGTGTGTTTATTGTACAAGTACTTGGTAGTTATTTATTTATGCAACGAATGCGATACTTCTTTTCACATGGAGGAATTTCCGATAATCCCAGTGAAGAAGGCTCATTACACTTATTAATATTAGATTTAAGAAAACATAATTTCATATATTCTGCTACAAAACTGTTGCCTTCATCCTAAAGATGTAGGTAGGTACTGTGCTGCACAGGGTTTTACTTTGTAATTAAGTTTCAGTAATATTTAACATTTTTTCGAAAGTTCGGTTTCCTTAAAAATCAAGCTCACATTGACAAATTACACTGAGAAGAAATTAAAAATACTTTGGTACTTACCTAGCTATAACGGTTCACACTTATTGGAAATGTAAAAATGTGTTTTTATGTATATTTGAAATTAATGAACTGATGTTTTAAATCCCTATTTTAGGAAGCAATTAATCTAGATCAAGCAGCTTTTATATAAATTCCAACTCTTACTTGATCTTGGTAATTAAAGCTACGATGCAGCGGATCTTATAGAAGCAGTAAATGAAAGTGGTGAAACTACTAAAAAGGACTTCTTGAAAGATGACAAAGTTCGATGAATTTCTGCTAGTAAAAGAACTAAAAACAGATAATAACATGGAGAATCGGTAAGTGAAACTAGGGTATTTAATGTTTAAAAATAAATTTTGATTTTATATATATACATGGAACAATCATTTTAAGTTTTTATATTGGAAAATTGTCGGTCTAAATAATTTTTTCTTGATTTTCTGCTTTCCCATTAGTTCTACCCTGAAATTAATTATTACCAATATTGTAGGAAATAAAGGTTGCAATAGAATTGAGGAAATGAATATATTACTAGCAAAAATACTCGTAACTATTTCAAACTCTTACTAAAGACTTATTCATAGATAAGTACAAAAACATATATCTTTCTAAACAAAATACTTTGCTGGCTACATGCCACGAACAACATTGAATTATAAGAAAGAAATATGCACATTACGTACAGAAAACTGTCACAATAATGTTAGTTATAATTTTAAATTATCCTGCTCAACAAAACCAAAAACAACCAAAGACAAAAACACTTACCAAAAACTTTAAAAACTTTCACAGACACGTGTTTCTGTATCCTACACAAGGATACTTCTTCAGTGCTACTTCTTTCAAAGTTGAAAATGAACTAAACCGTCACTTACCAGGTAATACGTATTTATGCAATAATTATTTATGGTTCTAACGAACAGGATAATCCAAAACAGATTTCGGAGAATTACCAGTACAGGTATAATCATAAAACATAATCAAATGCAAATGCAAATTCCCTACAATGTAAGAGTAATCTAAAATAGAATTGAGGAAATGAATATATTACTAGCAAAAATACTCGTAACTATTTCAAACTCTTACTAAAGACTTATTCATAGATAAGTACAAAAACATATATCTTTCTAAACAAAATACTTTGCTGGCTACATGCCACGAACAACATTGAATTATAAGAAAGAAATATGCACATTACGTACAGAAAACTGTCACAATAATGTTAGTTTTAATTTTAAATTATCCTGTTCAATAGTTGTAATTAGTTCGGATCAACTGACAAATTGACTATTAATATTTACTAAAACAAATTAAATAAAAGTTTTTTGATTGCAAGAATGGTATTCCACATTTTTTTTAAATATACCTACCTACTCCATTAGTTTAGTACATATTATTATTGCATGGTGTAGTTTTAAATATTCAATTTGTTAATAAGTATATGTCAAACTTATAGGTTGTGTTGTGATAAATTTAACATTTAAGAGGCTATCCAAAAAAAACATGTTTGCAAAAAGCACCCCCCCTTCCTTATAACATTTATGGACCCCCCCCCCAAACGAGCGTTCGTTTCTAAACTTCCTCCTTCCCATGACACCGAATTTAGAATGTTCCCATATACTATAAATAATTTTAACAATTTGCTGTTTTAATTTCAGATGCAGTTTAGAGTTGCTTCCCGAATACCACCAAAGAAATGTTTCGAAATTTCGAGTGTCTACGATTCTCAAAGCAAAGAATGCCTACACAAAATATTTTATGCTATTTTCACACAATTTATAAATCAATGTTTATTTTTTGTATATTAAATAATGCACATTATCTCAAAATACATAATGCAAACCCAATTGATTATGATAAAGTCCATCAGAAAAAAAATTGTGTGGTGAATATTATATCATCCGTACTAATAATTTAACCGGGTTTGAATAATAAAGAACATTTATAAATTTCTGCTGGTATTATTCATAAGCTGGTTCAGAACAGGTAATACACTATGTATTAACGCACAATTACACAAAATTGTGTATTTTCAAATTTTTATTTTATTTTCAATACCAAAAACCTCTAGATAATTCTGTTCAGTTGTTGCACAAGTGATCTCTAAGATGTTTCTAATACATGCACTTTATTTGATTTTAAAATTCGAAATATAACTAAATATATTAAGTAATTCTGGATTTCAAGTAATTAACTAATTTTTTAAATTCACCTATTCTAAACAACATATTATATATTTGGTGCATTGTTATTAATAATTATAGTGACCAATTTATAATTGCAAGCGGTTTTGAAATGCTAAGTGTATTGTGTCATACATGCACATATAATTGTGATTATGTTTTATAAATTCTCAAATTAATTTTTATGATTCTATGATATAATTTTATATTTTATAATTATTTACGGGGTGGTCTTTAAATGATAGGTGCAAGGTTCTTTAACATAATACGTTTCTTCTGCTTTTTCACTTTTGTTTGGAAATGATTGAATGACATTTACACACAATTCTAAAATAGAAGGGATGAAAAGTGAAAATATAAGATCACATTTAAAAATCTAACAGATTAATAACGAAAAATAAATAAAGAAAAACAGCGTCCTTTGTAACGGTCACGTTTTGAAAGAATACTCAGTAAATTAAAGCATGTTTAATATTTGTGTATTTATAAAATTGTTTTTGTACGGTCGTAAAACTATAACTTCTCGATGGGTATAAAGACCTTTAACGCAATTGCGGAGATGGGACGGCAGGGGGTCTTGTTTCAGTGGCGGCTCGTCAGGGGAGGCTGAGCCTCCCCTTGGAAGAACCACCATATCTTCAAAAGTAATATCTTAAGAAATTTCTATTAGGTATATCTCAATTTTCAGTATTTTTTATTGTTTATTATTCATTAATTAATTTTCAGTTTATATATAACATTTTTGCATTTCCTTTCCACAAACATACCTATAACGTTACAGTCCGGATAGTCTTTGTATGAATATTTTCCGGTCGGCCGGTCTTTTACTGAATGAACACTGCAGTTCGCTGGAGGCTAATACGAAATAGCTTCCAACTTTACCGCATTTACTTATACCATGAATGACCTTGAATTTCTTTGCGCTGTGTAAAATAGCAACACTTGGAATAGCCAAGTATGAGGCTAGCCTCTCAGATCTCAGTTCTTTATAGCGCATGTGCACAGGTCATTCAAGAGACAGGTGATTCACAAAGAAAACGAACTGACGTCTGACAGTTGCGTTTAGCCGGTTAAGAACAACTTGACGTATAAATACATAAAACATTTGATAGGCGGGCTAGAAATAAGTGCTCTAGGTGAAAATATTCCCAACAACATGTCTTGTTGTCCAGACGTGGTGGATTATTTGTTATTAAATGGATTTACTACTCTTATTTATGACGAAAAGGTAAGAATTAAAAGAAATGCCAGGCCTACACCAGCAATGCTTTCGTTAGTTTTTAAAAGTGGTAAACAAAACAGAGGGTTTTGTGATAACAATTATAAAAAAGTCGAGTGGTTAACGGCATCAACAGTTAGAAACAAATTATATTGTTGGAGATGTTTATTATTTACTAATGATCAATCCTCAATTTGGGGCAGGGCCGGTTTAATAATTTGCAAAATTTGTCGCGAGGTTTAGAAAGGCACGAAAAATCCCAGGAGCACATTTCATCTTGCATTAAATTCGAAATGTTTGGTAAACAAAATATTGTAAATTTCTTGGATTCTGCACATAAGAGAGAAATAGAAAATGTTAACGAAAAGGTCCGTGAGAATAGGGAAATATTAAAGAGGTTAATAGATGCCGTTATATAGTTATCTTCACAAGAAAATTCTTTCCGAGGACATGACGAAAAAACAGAATCGTGCAATAAAGGAAATTTCAAAGAGCTGGTAGATTTTTTAAAAACTTATGACCCAAAATTAGAGAACTTTTTGAATACCGCCACTATTTTTTGAGACAATTCCGGTAAGCTTCTGTAGAATGATCATTTTCAGCACTTAAACGCATAAAAATATTTTTACTAGAAACAAAATGAGTCAAGACCGCCTTTCAAATGTATCGCTTATTTCAATAGAAATAGAAACGTTTTTTGTCAGAATTGAGGAAACGCGATTCATTTTATGATGAAATAATCAACCATTTTGCTAGTTTCAAAAATCGCAGGTTACCACTCATTTATAAAAATATTCAGGCTTTAAAGCAGATATTAATATAGGTAGTTGTTATTTTAGAAAAAATATTTATTTGTGTTATTTATTTTTTAGGAAATATTTTTTATAATTCTCCATAATATAGAGTTCCGCGGTTATATTTTTTTATATAACTTCTTTCTCAAAACTATTTTAATTTCTATTAAAACTTATAATTTTACACGCCTGGCAGTGATAATGAATACAATTTTTTGTTTGTAGAAAAACACTTTAATTTTTTTACCAAAACTATTTTTATTTTTATTAAGTTATATAATTTAATTACAAGTGGGATAGTAGGACTCCTTTGGATACCGATACTCGAGTCGTAGGAACGAGAATTTCATGAGAATGATTTTTTCATCTCATCATATTTTCTATTTCCTTTTCATTCTATTCTTTTATTAGTTCTATTCTCTCAAGTCGTGAATCGGTATCCTGGCAAACAACCCACGGCAAAAAAATGTAACGTGCCGTTGTAATACCTCAGGGGTGGTGGGGAAATGTACAAATTGTAGTCATATTGCACATCAGTTGTCTTTCAGAATATCAAGCCTCCTCTGCAGATAATATCACGAGCCGCCACTGTCTTGTTTGTTTCGAACAGGTACACTTTCGTTGGTTTTAGGAAGTCGAGGGTTGGCTTCGAGCCGATATACCACGGGAGAGGTGAATTTGACTTCTCCGATATAATTAAGTAAGTGGTAATGAGTCGAGTTTTGACCTAATGAAAAACTGCTAGAAGTTTACTTGTAATAGTTTAGAATTAATAGAAAGCTATTCTTTTGCGAGTTATGGAGTATTATCGTGAAGTAGCAAAATGTTCTGGTAATCCATGCATTGCAATAATGTGAAAATATTCACAAGTAACTTGCAGAGTGCATTTGTAATTAGTAGTGACTAGTTGTGAATCTAGATTGTTTCCTTTGATGCAATCAACGATAATTTGTGTTTAAGTACTTAGTTTGTAGCTTGTACAGTGAAATCCGTAAATTGAACTTGTGTCCAGGAATGAGTCTGTAAGTTTTTCTTATTTTATGTACTACGTTTTGGTCGCTCATGGCGACGAGCGTGGAGGACAATATGTTTTAGTGACGTTAAAAATCTTGTTTCGTGATTGATTTTTTTCTTCCCGAGTGAGATCGTTAGACAATTTGATCGATTTCATGTTAGTAGCGGACATTTCGTGTGTTGACTTGATTTGTTGACAATTTCGATGTCCCACTAGGCATAAATAAATAATGGCCTATTTAGTATGAAATCGAGAGAAACATTTAAGTCGGCGTAGGAACCAAAGAAAAGCTGTTACGCGTAGCAACAAATATTTACCCAAATCCTGTATGAATTAGGTTTTGAAACTTAATGAGGGTTAATTACTGTTTGAAATACTGATTAATATTGTTTATTTAAACGATTTAATTTTTTGTTAACTCACCTTTTTTGTACTGTTTTTAGTAATTTAAGTTAGCTAGTTAGGTTTTCACATTAATTTGTAACCCAAACATCAATAGATTACTTTGTTTTAGTAGGTAGTTGTTTAATTCCGTTAAGCTAGCACTCATTCAAACTGGGATAGCTCGGTGTTTCCTTATTTTGCCGGGCCAATTTCTAGTTTAGTGATCAGAAATTTTTGTATTAGTTGATTTCAAGTAACGAATAATAAGGTGGCGTCCAACTATCTTTTTTTGTTGAGTTTTTCAGAGCTCTATATAATTTTTGTAGTAATTTTCTGTTAGTAAGTATTTGCCAAGGTAAGTGATAACCAATATTAAGGCAAGCTATCAAGGATAACCTGCACCCTGAGGTTTTATGCTCTATTGTGAATCATAATTATGATTGCGGATTAAGTATAACTAAAAAGCAAGGTTATACCTTACAAGTAGGTAACACATGGTAACTTAATATTTTAGATTGACTAAATATATTGCAGCAAAGTTGACTTATAGTTGCCATAATAACTTAAATATTGTAACATATAACGAACAACCGACATACAACCACGAAACACGTAAAAATACACAACTAAAACAATGCTTTGTAGAAGTACTGAAACAAATGAAAGTAGGCTGGAACTTGTTACCTCCACACCCGTTACAGACGCCTGCCGGTTGGACTGTGATTGCATTCGAGCGCGTTATTTGTGGCATAATTCCCATAAGCAACGCGATTTTCAAAGACAATGAGGAACCGGAAGATTTTTAAAATAAGGCAAACTGACTTCTTATACTCTAACAATTATTTTAAGTACTACGTCTACCAGAAAATATTGTTTCTTGAATAAACCAATGAAGGTAATGAAAACCTGTAGTCACCAAAATTTCGGTCCTGTGAGGAACCAGAAAATGCTAAGATAGGTCGATTAGCTTTTGAGAATGAATTTCATTTATCCAAATGCCCATTTTGACACCTATGGCAAAACAATTTAATAAGGAAGAATTTTTCGCTCCATCTTACTGCTCATTGTATGCTTGATCACTATAAAGAATTTCATAATATACAACTGAAAGAACTGATACTCATCTGTTGTTCATCGTAGATCGCAATTGTAAATAAATGTGAGTATTCAGTGCTGAAAATATAGGTATAAATATATCTCTGATTTTAAGATATACGCACTATATTACACATACAGGGTGTAATTAGTTTCACGTCATTAACAAAAACTGGTGGTAGGGAACGACAAGACAAATAAAAAAACCTTGGAGTTTGGAGTTTGTGGGAGGGCAGTCACATTTAGGTGACCGCAGCACCTAGGCCCCATTGGGCCCCTTGTACGTCCTCCCGAGGGATACAGGATTCCACCTAGGCCTCCAACCATCCTAATCTTGTGAAGAAGGTGGTGATGCTGCCTAGGGGAATATCCCTCAAGTCGGCCAGTGTAGGCCAACGTTCTCCCAAAATGGATTCTCTGCTAGAGGAGACTGCCGGGCACTCACAGAGTACGTGTTGGACAGTCTCGTCTTCTTGTTCACAACCTCTGCATAGGGGTGTGTCATTTAACTTCATATTATAAAGGTGCTTCCTCAGCTGGCAATGACCAGTAAGAATTCCTGTCGCGAAGCGCAGGTTCTTCCTGGACATTCCCAGGTAGATCATCGTTGTATCCTTGTCAGGGTATCTAAGCAGATCCCTGGCCAACTGACAACTATGAGTTTCATCCCACAGTTTTTTAAATTTTCTGTGGGTGTCTTCTTTAATCATTAGCATTATTGCTGAGGTCGGCAGTATGTTGGAAGGGCCAGGTCCAAGTATACTTAGACTGGCTGCCTTCTTAGCCAGACTGTCAGCTTCCCTGTTGCCTCTGCACTGTGCATGCCCTTTGACCCAGCATAGAATGACACTGTTCATGCTGGAGGCGCCCACGAGTGCCTGATGGCATTCCCATACTGACCCTGTTGTTATTTTGTGTCTCTGTAGGGCCAGTAGTGATTGTCTACTATCAGTGTAGATTCTTATTGTTTTTCCCGTTATTTGTCTACGGGAAATTTCTTTTGCGGCTATGGTTATTCCCGCCAGTTCTGTTTGTATTATACTGGCTTGTTTGTCCATAGCCCATTTAATTTGAATTTGCAGGTTCCTGGAGTATACCCCACAACCTGTTCCTTCTTTCTTTTTCGATCCGTCTGTGAAGATGTTAACTGTTCCTTCACTGACGGCCTCATTGCTACTGTTGGTGTGTATTTCATAGGGTCTATCAAAGATGAACTGTGGAGAAATACCATCTGCGCGTACCTGCAGAAGTGGCATTTGTTTAATTGCCTCATTCCACAGCCGGCATCTGGTCACTCCACATCCTATGTTTGGCTGTATGCCAACGGATTTGAGACGTGCCATAGTAGTTAGGGCCACCTCTTCTAGATATATGTCTAGTGGTGGCAGGCACAGCATCACTTCCATTGCTCTTGTTGGTGTTGTTCTCATAGCTCCAATTGTGTTTAAACAGGCTACTCGTTGTACCTGGCTGAGTTTACGTTTCGCTACAGTCTGCTGACTCTTAGGCCACCAGACGATGGCTCCATAGGCTATCATTGGTCTTATTATAGCAGTGTAAATCCACATAGCCACTTTGGGTTTCATTCCCCAGGTTTTCCCTATGGTTCTGCGGCACTGCTCAAAAGAGATGTAAGCCTTCTTTAGTCTTCTGTCTAAATGAAGATTCCATGTTAGTTTGGCATCAAAAGTTACTCCAAGGTATTTTACTTCTGATGCGAAATTTAGTGTGGTATTTAGGAGAACGGGGGCCGTCATTGGCCCCAATTTCCTTTTCCTTGTGAAGAGGACCAGCTCTGTCTTCCTGGGGTTGACCGACAGAGAGTGTTCTCTGCACCATCTTTCGATTATTCTCAGGGCCATCTGCATTCGATCACAGAGGACTCCCTCGAATTTACCACTAAGCAGTATCGTTAGATCATCTGCGTATGCAATTGTGTGGAATCCCTCGGAGTTGAGGCGGCGCAGGAGGCTGTCAAGAACTAAGTTCCATAGAAGAGGTGATAAGACACCCCCCTGAGGACAGCCTCTTGCAACCATTCCTCTAACAGCGATGTCTCCCATGTTAATCTGTACCGCTCTTTTTGAGAGCATGTTGGATATCCAGCCACTTACGATCGGAGAAACGTTCCTGCTCGTGAGGGCTGCTGTAATTTTTGGAAAGGTGGTTTTATCAAAAGCGCCTTCTATGTCTATGAAGACACCCAGGGTGGACTCTTTATTGTCCAAAGACTTTTCAATCCGACCACTAACCGCATGAAGGGCGGTGTCGGTGGATCTGCCCGGGGTGTATGCATGCTGATTGGGATGTGTGGGATTAGCAGTAATCGCAACATCCCTCAAGTATCGCTCACATAGCTTTTCCATCGCCTTGAGAAGGAACGAGGTCAAGCTAATGGGTCGGTATGCTTTGGGGGTAGTATAGTCTATTCTTCCCGCCTTTGGTATGAACACTACTTTGACTTCTCTCCACACCTTCGGAATATAAAGGTGTGCTAGGCACGTCCTGAATATTGCTGTCAGGTGCGGCACTATTTCATCCAGACCCCATTGTAAAAGGGCTGGATGAATGCCGTCAGTACCTGGCGATTTGAAGGGGGAGAAGCCCAGTATTGCCCATTTAATTCTGTCTTCACTCACAATTTGTTTGGCAGTTTGCCAGTCCAGTTCGGTGGGTTGAGTGTCGGTTTCATTTGGCCATTCCTTCCGATCTGTCACTACAGATTCTGGGAAGTGAGTTTCCATAAGCAACTCTAGGCTTTCATGTAGGTCATTGGTACTGGTACCATCATCCTTTTTCAGTAGACCTAGGTGATTGTCTTTGTTTTTGGCAAGTATTTTATGTAACCTAGCAGCCTGCGAGTAATCCTCGATCTCCTCACAGTAGGCTCTCCATGCCTCTCGTTGTCTCTGCCTGACTAGTTTTTTGAACTCTCTTTGATTGGTTCTGTATAGCTCCCAATCTGATTCGAGTTTTGTCATTTTCGCCTTGTTGAACGATGTCCTAGCTTGTTTCTTGAGGTCGGTCAGCGTCTGGCACCACCATTTAGTGGCTTCCCCAGGCTGCTGGTGTACGGCCTTCAAGGGACACGATGCTTCGTAAGCTTTTTTCATAGCGGTTTGAACAGTTTTAACATACTGCTCAATCTCTCCGTTGTTTTGTGGCACCCCGTTGTGTACATCCCTCAGGTTCTCCCTGAGTTGACGTCGATATTCATCTCTGTCAGTGTCTCGGGGGTTCCTGAGGAGTTTTCTTGGTGCTTTGATTAATTTAATGCCGAATTCAATCCAGCGGTGGTCTGACATTGAAGCAGCGTCAGACACATGCCAGTCTTGGATCGAGTTGGATATACGGTTTGTAGCTAAGGTGATATCTACTATGGTTTGACTTCTGGAGTTAATAAATGTCGGTGTACAGCCTTGGTTAATTATATTAAGGTTATTACCGATTATATAGTCGTAAAGTGACTTACCTCTAACATTGTTGTCTTTGTTGCCCCAGGTTACATGGTGAGCATTGGCGTCACATCCCATGATTAGTTCCCATTTCTGGGTGAGGCAATGAGTTACCAGGTTCTCCATTTCCCTTGTCGGCGGTGGTGTTGCCTGGTCCTGGGGGAGATACACTGATGCTATTACGACTGTTGTTGGTTTGCCTGATATTGCACATTCCACCCTCACGGCCGTGAGATCAGAGGTTGAAAGGTGTTGTAATGGCTGGATTTTGATGTGCCGGGGGGCATAAATCGCTGTCCTCGGCGTCATTGTTGGTGAGCTGAAAATTACTCCGCTTAGTTTTGTTAAACCAGATATTTTAGATTTAACTATCCAGGGTTCTTGGATTAGAGCCAGTGTATCCTGCTCCACATCGAGTCGTCGGCACAATGTTGCCGTTGCCGCTCTACTGTGTTGCAGGTTACACTGGACTACTCTTACCTTGTTTAGCTCGTTCTGTGGCGAACGTTGTCGCTCTGCCGCAGACTGTACATGTTGTGGTGGGCGCTGGCGCTCATCCACTGGTTGGTGCGGCGAGCGTGGCCGCTCTGCCGCTTGATTGGCTAAGGTTTTATTATCCATATGGGTTATTTGTTGATTTCGTCCATCTGGTTCCCCACCCGCCACGGAGCCCTCTTTGGGGATGTCGCACGGCAAGCCCGTGCGATCACCAAGGATACCAGATGGATATAGCCCCCAGAGACAGGCAACGCTGTGAGAGGGTGGCGCAAACCTGACTGCCGAGGCAATCGACAGCCAGGTCCACGGCCCCCTACGCGCCCCCTGCCGCCAGAGACTCACCCTGCCGGCCCTCTGACGGGACGACGCAGCCGGTTGATCAGGAGTGGGTTAGCTCCCGACCGCCCGTCTAGCCGAACTCCGGACCAAAGTGGCGTGTTGCAGGCACGGCCCACTCAACCACCAGGATTCCTTCATCCGACGACACGGGTCGCCACGCACGGCACAAACACGTGGGGGCTGGTTACTATGGGATGTCGCCCAAATTCCCATAGGCATCGTTAGAGGTACCCTAACCCTGGTACCATTCAGTCCTCGGCACGATGGCTTACACCTTGACTTGGGGGATGTTTTTCGAACCTCCCGGTCTAGATCCGCCGCCTTTTGTTTAAGCAGTGTCACCTCGTGCAGGGTGTGGTTCTTCACCACATGCTTACCAGCACCTCCGAAGGGGCATTGGTGAAGCTGGCGGACGGTCTTGGACGGTGATAGGCTAGGGCAAGAATGCTATATTCGCGTCAACCGTCCCTGGTGTGCGTCAACCCACCCCGGTAAACCCAATTAAGGGGCCGAGTGAGCCAACGCACTCCTTGACACCTAAAAAAACCTTATATAACATGGGGTCTAAAGCTCATAGTTTTGGAGAAAAAAAATAAACAAAAATTTCCAAAATACTTAATAATCTAGTTTGAGAACTGCTGGCATATTGGGGTAGGTCTTATTGCCTCGCGTCTTGTCGCACGAGATACTCTGACATTCCTGCAAATAGCTATGGCGACAAAGCTGTTAAAAGCAACCGACAGAGGACATCGTCATGTTTTTTGCTTCTTCGCGGACAATTATCCTATTAGGCGTGCTATCTCTCCCTTGTAATATTCTCAAGTAATAATTTCAGTTTTGTCCTTACTTGGTAAAGAACGCACGCATGACGTGACGTACCAGTTCCTTGGTTTTGACTGTTTTCTTTTTGAATTTTGTGCCACTTATGTTAAGATTTATTTCATTGACTTATCGTTCAAGTCGTTAGTGCTTGGTTACGTAAGACACTACTTCTCGCTTTTTCTTATTTTTTGGATTTTCGATCAAGTTTTTCATTTTGTTTTCTTTATTGATAACATTAATTCAGTTTAGTGTGGTGTTTTAAAACGCAGATTTTGGACATTATGGGAGATTACACTTATCCAGAGCTCGCGGATATGGACTTCGTACATGGAGAAAGTGGTGGAAATGCAGCTGGTGCGAAAGAGCTTTAGAACAATTGCAACGACGTATTTCAATGTGCATAGAAACCATAAAAAATGATCCTAATTTACCAAATGCGTTGAACGGAGTAAGTATGTTATTAGTTCGACGTACCGAAATGTGTATACGTGGAGATGGAGGTCATTTCGAACAATTTTTGTAAAAAATTCAAAAGAATTGTTCAGTTATTGGGCATTAAAGGTATGATTATTATTATTCGTTGTCTTGTTTTTATGTTTATTATTGTTTACATTGATTTTCATAGAGACCAAAGACTTGATTTTTAGTTTTCGATACCTGATTGGGAAAAATTATGCGCCAAATTCGTTAAAAAAACCCGTTTTTTTCCTAACTTAAAATACACAACTATTTTCTGTTATCGTATCTCGGACGTCTAACTGTTCGTTTTCCGATTTCATAAAACAATTACTAATTTTCTAAGCTTTTAACACAATGTTACAAATGTTAATAAACCACTTTTAAATTTTATAAATTCTTATAAACAACAATAAAAGCTACAATAGGTTTATTCCAAATTAAAAAACACATGTAAACAAATCCTATTTAAACCCCTGCGGCCATGCTATGTTTGCGTTGTGCCAAAAGAGAAGGAATTTTTTACATGTTCATAATTAGTGGTATAAAAAGTTCAATACAAATAGTCCCATCAAAGTGCCACACTTCTACCGACGGGAACACAAGTCGGGTATTACAGTTTTTCATTATTTCTAATATTTGGAACTATAACATCCATTGACCCTGAAAAATAGTGGTTCTCAAATCTTTTCTACCATAACATTAAAAATGTAAACCCAGGTCAGTTTTTTCAAAGTGCCCCTAGAGAAAAAGGTCATATAGGTTTTCTGTTTGTCTAGTCGGTCCCTATTACCAGTTTTTTTTAATGACATGAAACTAATTACACCCTGTATTGAATTTAAATTATAATAAATTGGATACAATTTACTAGAAGTAGTTACCCTTAGCTTTAATTTACATTTTATTTCATGTGTCAAGTTAATTTTTCATTTGCGAGCAATTTGAAATACAAATTTTATCAATTATAAAATACACGAAAATAACAAAAAATTTAAAGTCAACTCATTTTCCGTTCAGAACATTTGAACGTCTTTCAGTACCATGATGTCGAAATGTAACATGTAAAGATACTAAAATCAAGGGAACTTGCTACATTATATATTTCAAGATATAGATAATTTAATGAAGTAGACTCTAAAACAGAAAAGAGGAAATTGTATTTGTCAATATAAGACAAATGTTACGATTAAAAATATTATTATATAGTATTAACAGCCGAATCTTTGCCATTTAAAATATTTCTGTTTATTACTATCCGATTGTTTCTTCACAAATTGCCAAAGCTATTGTATCAAAACTTAAAAAAAGGCCTTCGTGTGTTGGCTCGTGTTGTCATAAGTTCGATTCTTATTTTACAGGAGTAGCATTGTATAGTTTATCTTAGACTTATTGTGAGTATAAAAAGCGTCATGATTACCGCACTGATAAAGGCGCCGACAATTTTTTATACCAACAATAAGTTTTGGATGAACAGTATCTACGAAATATTTTGCAGGTATTTTTCTCTATAATTTTCATCTTCACGATAATTTTTATACTTTTCGTATTATTTACAATTTTTTTTTCAAACTTTGACTCCATTTTGTTTTGTTTGACCCATAGTGGCCTCGATAACTTCAAAATATTTTTCTACTAAAATCCTACAAAAAAACTAGGCTATTAAATATTTACCCATTTAATCATTAAAGATTTTGAACTGTTATGTTTTAGGTATTTAAAAATGTTGATTCCTGATTCTGAAGTCACAAGTATTATAACTTAAATGACTTTAGTTAAATTTAAGGAGCACTTTTTCAGTGCCTAGTGCTTAAAGTTCGAAGCACTCCTTTTACCAGTGGCCGGCATAGCTATGAATTGATCCTTATGCAAACGCAGATGTCTCTTGTAGCTCTTCTTATATTTTGTCTGATATGAACAAGAGTCACATTTGAACATTGTGACTTTTAATGGATCCTTATGTAGGAGCAAATGTATTCTGAGGTCATTTTTACGTTTTGTTTGGAAAGAACAAGAGTTACATTTGTACATTGTTACTTCCGAAGGATTCTTATGTACCAGCAAATGCCCGCTGAGGGAATTTTTACGTTTTGTTTGAAATGAACAAGAGTCACATTTGTACATTGTTACTTCCGAGCAATCCTTATGCTTCAACAAATGACGTTTGAGGCCTTGTTTATATCTTGTCTGATAAAAACAAGAGTCACATTTGTACATTGTTACTTCTGAGCGATCCTTATGCGTCACCAAATGTTTTTTGAGGTTATATTTATATATGGTCTGATATGAACAAGAGGCACATTTAAACATTGTGACTTTTAATGGATCCTTATGTAGCAGCAAATGTTGGTTGAGGGTATTTCTCAGTTTTGTTTGAAAAGAACAAGAGTCACATTTGTGCATTGTAACTTCTGAGCAATCCTTATGCTGCACTGAATGTCTTTTGAGGTGGTGTTTATATTTTGTCTGAAATGAACAAGACTCACATTTGTACATTGTTACTTCTGAGTGATCCTCATGCTCCACCAAATGCCTCTTGTGGTTACATTTATATTTTGTTTGAAACGAACAAGAGTCACATTTGTACATTGTTACTTCCGAGCAATCCTTATGCTTCACCAAATGTTCTTTGAGGCTCTGTTTATATTTTGTCTGATAAAAACAAGAGTCACATTTGTACATTGTAACTTCTGAGCAATCCTTATGCTTCACCGAATGACTTTTGAGGTGGTGTTTATATTTTGTTTGATATAGACAAGAGTCACATTTGTACATCAATATCCTTGATCCATTTGTATTCGTCAATTTCTGTTTAACATATGGTTTCGATAGATCCCTTTCGAAGTTCGGCATTAAACGTTCTAGTCTTACACATAACATTGTGGTGACCTTTCGTCGTGGCAAAACAACACCGTCTTCAAGCCTGAAATTAATAAAAATGTTTATTATTACTGAACTGAGAACTAATAATCATACTCTTCACAAATAATATGAAACCGAGAAATATATTGCATTTAATCGGCACATTTTTAAAACTATAAGCATTGTCCACAGAGAAAAATATTCCATATAATTGTATCTCTAACTTCCTCATCCATAAAAATGGGAAGGTAACTGCAATATTTGTTTTGGATATTTATTCAAAAGTAATTTTTTTTTTTTTGATAATTTAGTATACGAAATAATTGAATAAGAAACCAACAATATTCTCATTGAAAAATATTATATATCGTCACTTCAGAAGAAAAGTGACAACTCAAAAAACATAGTTTTGCAGAAAAGAAAATTTAAAATAGTTAACATTTTAAAAGGTTTGCTGAATAAACTGTAATGAGAGAGATATAACTATTTTTTATATCACTGCTATTAAAACAGATCAATTGATTTAATGTAGCGCATTCAGTTCAGACACACGACTCAACTAAACTTATGACGTTATTCAAGATCAAGATTGACAACACTATAATCGAGATGGGGGAACAACAACGTGCGTAAGTGGCGAAATCAGGGCATTTTATGTATGACCTTTCCTTAGGGACATCTCTATCGTAGTTGTGAACTTTTTGTGCAAGAAAGCCAAATCAAACAAATTTTGAATTGTCACTTTTCTTCCGGAGCGACGATATGCGATTTATCATTAGTATGTTAAAAATAATTGAATGATGTGTTTTTATATTTGCTTATTAATTTAAAAGCAATTAAGATTAGGATTTACCAGTGCGGCGCTAGTATCACCGGCAATATGGCTGCAAAGTCGAACTATTCGTGTCCAAAACACAGCTTTATTGAATGGATAATCCTAGTTTCCTTTTAAATTAAATAAGCAAAATTAGAATTTGGCTGCAATGCTCGGACAGCAATGAATAAATTTCAGTATGTTGATATTGTGTGGTGCAAGTGAGAAAAGTGCAAAAAAAATCAAATTGTTTTCTTTATGCCTATCTTTCGTTAACCAAAAACAAAATAATTGATTAGAATTTGTCATCGATTATTCCCTCAATCATAACTTGAAAACAAACTACCTTCCCTGAAATGTAAAGAACAAACTTGAAGGGTTTAAAAGAGAATTAGTTTTTGTTTGCTTATAATTATAATAAAACATATTTATAGGATTCGGCAAAGAGGAGAAAAAGTTATCTATCAGAAACAAAAAGCGAAACTAGGTACTTGCCTATCTATAAAAATATTAATTTCCAATATTTGCACTCTCTCGATAGCCAGATAACTTTTACTGCTGTTAGCCAAATAATATAAAGAATATATTTTATTACAAACTTGAAGTTATTATTGTCGCTGTATTTTAGATTAAAAGAAGCCGAAACCACTCTTGACGTAAATTTACAACCTCATGCATGTTGTGTTTGCACGAGATATTTTATAGAAGCATAGTACAGTATGCTGGGATTCACATACCATGCTTATAGTTTTATTTATTTTTAGACTATGCAAAACTGTTGGATGAAAATTTCCCTTTTAATCTCTTAAAGGTGCGTATAAGCTTGGCGAACCGAACATGTAATGTAGCATGCAATGCAACAGATTCGTCAAATTGGGACGGTCTTGCGAACACGATACGAATGGCTATTTCGGAGCGCGCTGCGAACCACCGCTTGTCGGTTTTTCGACGAACACAAAGGGATTCGCAGTGCGTAGTGGGACGGCATTCGTGATGTTTTAATGTTTTAACGAACATGGACTAATCGGAGGAGGCGGCTTTGCTGTTAACAGAAATTTACAAGTATCATAGTGTTCTTTGGGACCAAACGAACCCGAATTATTTTAATAAAAACAAAAAGAAAGATGCGTGGATGGAAATTGCTGCTTCGATGTAGCAACCAGAGGAAGCATGTAAAAAAATGTTCATTATTATTGTTTTATTATATAAGTTGATTATCATAAAATTTTTATATTGGCCGTTGCTGTGCTGGAACTTCAAAACTCCCAGTAGATCATAGAAGCTTTCGTTTTTTACTTCCCTCGCATACCGAAGGGAAGTATTGTATTCGAGAAAAAATCACCCTCCGAGGTTTTTTCGGATTCTGACGTTTCAGATCACGGAGATTACGAAAATATAGGTTTTTCAATTCCGTCAGTCTGTCTGTCTGTCTGTTGATGCATTTACTAAAAAAACTACTTGACGGAGAGCAGTCAAATTTGGTAGGTAGTTAACCCCACTGTTAGCGAAGAAATGGTAGAACTTTCACTGGAAAATATACAAGGTGGATCGTCTAAAGGGAATAAATAATGAAAAAAAATTTGTTTTGGTCAAATTTAAAATTTCCACGTTTCATGACACGCTAAACCTATTTCAGAAAAAAAATTTTCAAATTTTTTTGAAAAATTTTTTACCACTAAAAAATTTTTTTGTCTTTGTTCAAATTTAAAATTTCCATATTTCATAGCGTTCTAAACCTATTTAAAAAAAAATTTTTAGAATTTTTTTTACTATTTTTGAAAAAATTTTACCATTAATACAGACTCAATTTTTTTTTCTTTGTTCAAATTTAAAATTTTCACGTTTACATGGCATTCTAAACCTATTCAAACAAATTTAAAAATTATTTTGATTAAAATTTTTTTTGAAAAGAATAGAATAGAATAGAAGGAAACTTTCCTTTTTGCTCAAATTTAAAATTTCCACGTGTCAAAAATTTTGATTTTTTTTTTAACATTTTTGAAAAACTGAAAAAAAATGAAATTTTTTTACCACCACTGTATTTCCACTCCACTACGTGTATGTGGAATTGAAAATGTGACAGATGGCAATAATATTAGGCATATGCACCTATTACACTATTATTGAAAAATGTACAGGGTGGTCATCCCAAGAAATAACTCAGTCATGGTGGACATTTATAAAGGTATTTGGCCAAGCCTTCCATATTTGGCACCTGTTATTTAGTATTGAACTTTTGCTGTTGGATGAGCACTCTGTATATTTTTTTGACCAAAACTTATCAGGTGTTCTTTGTAATAATAGTGATAACTATATTCCGATTATTATTTTCAATGTCACTTCGTAATTATTAATTTTTTAGAGTGACCACCATGAACAAATAAAGAGGGAAGTTCTGTGTAAATACTTTTACCGATTTTTTTTTTTTAATATTTGCGATAATTAATAAGGCACTACTGCCTAAAACCAAAGCTTCAGCTTTATCGTCGGACATGTTTTTGGTCTGTTACCATCGGATAGACTAAACAGTTCACCGTGCTTGCTCGCGGCGTGTTCGTCAAATCGCACGGTTCGTAAGATGTTCGTGGCGTGATCGCGGGAGACAAATTTCAACGAGCATTGCATTGCATGTTACATTACATGTTCGGTTCGCCAAGCTTATACGCACCTTAAGATGCAATAAAAACATTACATTGTATAAACATTCTCGCGATTTGTTGACTGGAACGCACTTTTAATCAAAAAACTCTTTGAAATCTTTGTTTACTATGCTTACAATGACACATGTCCCCAACTAGCCGTCATTATTTAGTTACAATATGGGCCCCACGTTGTGCATATCCCAGTATTGGTTTATCATTATGATAAATTCATATATTATAACAGTATATTCTTTCGTAATTTTTAGCATACTGAATGCATTATTCTTTAGTTCACAAATTATTCGAAATTTCTTATGCTCTAAAGTGGCATGTAAAATAAAAGAACCAGATGTGGGTTGTTAAAGAATGACTAAAAATTAAAATTAGATATTCAGATGTTATTAAATAAATTGATAATTTTTGGAGTCGTTTTGGAAATATTTGATTTGCTAGCATCTCCCGAAGGTAAGTTGTCAAAAGAATGCAAACTATAATATCTTTTATTTTTGGAAATATTTCACTGAGAAAATATTGTTTTTGCTTCTCTGCAGATCACGTTCACTCTAATAGATAATAAGAAACAACAAATTAGTAATTGTTAATAAATTAAACACTGCTTTTAGATGAATCAATCAATATATTATAAATACTCTACATATGTTTCGGCTTATTAGGCCTTTATCAAGAGTATTACATAGTGAATACTAAAGTTTCTGACGTGCTTATTCAATTTATACCTAAAAGTATTTATGTTTTAATCTATTTATGACTTAAGCTACTTAATATTTAATTTAACATAATCAATTATTTGAATGTTTGGAGTGGACCTAAGCTGATTATATAAATCAAAGGATATTTCTTAACAATTGGTTTATTATAGGGGTGTTTAGGAAATTCTGCTGGTCATTTGTGGTGCAAGGGTTGTACTTGAAAGATTTTTTTATTTCTAGTTGTTCTAGCAGATCTAAACGTTTACCTTTTCTTTCTGAATGAAGTAAATTTATGTTATCAGTATCTATGAAATGGTTGTTTTCAATACAGTGTGTTGACATTCCTGTATTTTTATTGTTATTTAAGATTGATTTTTTGTGTTCTTTTACCCGGTTGACAACGCTTCTACCACTCTGACCGATATAGACAGCATCGCAATCCTTACAATTAATTTTATATACACCTGATTTATCAATTTTATTTAGTTTTTCTTTGTTATTAACCAAAATGTTTCCTATATTTGTTTTGTTCACACTTATTGTAGAGATACCCAAATTATTCAATTTTTTAGAAATCTTGTTACTAAATTTCGGAACATAATTAATAAAACTATATTTTGTGGGTTTGTTAGGCACAGTGAAAAATTCTTTTTGAAGCATTTTGCGTTGTTTGTTTTTGACCATGTTATCTATTAGTGACTCGTTGTATCCGTTATTTCTTGCAATTTGTTTAATTATATTTAATTCTCTATCAAAATCACTTTGATCTAAAGGAAAATTCGTCAGTCTATGTATTAGACTATGAAAGGGTGAAATCTTAATTTGCCATGATTGCTGCGAATTATAATGTATTACTGTATCTGTAGTGGTAGGTTTGCGGTAGATGCTAAATTTCAACTGATTGTTATGTTTTTTAATATTCATATCTAGAAAGTTTAATTGACTATTTTGCTCCGATTCCATTGTAAACTGAATTTTACTATTAAAAGAATTTAAGAAATTAAGGTAATTACTTAGGTTTCTTTCTGTACCGGTCCATATACAAAAAATATCGTCTACATATCGAGTCCAATAAAACACATGTGTATTTAAACTGTTATTGCTATTAAAAATTAAATTATCTAGGTTTGACATAAATATTTCAGCTAACAAAGGAGAAATTGGTGAACCCATTGGTAGCCCGTCTTTTTGTCTAAAGAATTCACCATTAAACTGAAAATAGTTTTGTTCAATACAAACTCTCGAAAGATTTTTTAACTCTGTTTTTTCGGTTTCGCTAATTTGTGAATTATCTATTAAATTATTTAATATTAATTTTAGTTCTGTGAGCGGAACTGAGGTGAACAGACTTTTAAAGTCAAAGGAGAATAATTTTGCGTTATTTGGTATTATTAAATTTTTTGTATTTTCAATAAATTCAAAAGAATTTTTTATGGAATATTTAGATTTAAAATTTATTAATTTTGGTAAAATATAATTTAGTTTTTTACATAATTTATAAGATGGAGCATTGATGTAAGACACTATGGGGCGTATAGGGTTATCGACTTTGTGAATTTTTGGAAGACCATAGAGAATGGGGGCCGAAGAGTTCATAACTTTCAATTTATACGCGTCATTACTTTGAATAACAGTATTACATTTCTTTAAGTTGGATACAATTTCAGACTGGAATTTATTGGTAGGGTTTTTATTGATTTTTTCAAAGTCTTCACTATTTAAGATTGTTTGTATTTTTTTGTTATATTCTGATTTTGTTAAAATTGTTATGGTGTTACCCTTATCCGCTTTACAGAGAACCAAATCATAATTCACCAGTTTTTGTTTAATGCTGTTCAACAGGTTTATTTCTCCCTTGTTAGTGTTACATTTTGTCGAGGTAAATATATTAGCTAAACTATGTCTTTCCAATTCTGAGATTTCCTCCACTGAGAATGTAGCTAGCTCTGTATTAACGGCAAGAAGTTCAAAATCTTTTTTACTTACATTATGTGGAGAATATTTTAAACCTTTTCAAAATTATTCTCCTTTGACGTTAAAAGTCTGTTCACCTCAGTTCCGCTCACAGAACTAAAATTAATATTAAATAATTTAATAGATAATTCACAAATTAGCGAAACCGAAAAAACAGAGTTAAAAAATCTTTCGAGAGTTTGTATTGAACAAAACTATTTTCAGTTTAATGGTGAATTCTTTAGACAAAAAGACGGGCTACCAATGGGTTCACCAATTTCTCCTTTGTTAGCTGAAATATTTATGTCAAACCTAGAAAATTTAATTTTTAATAGCAATAACAGTTTAAATACACATGTGTTTTATTGGACTCGATATGTAGACGATATTTTTTGTATATGGACCGGTACAGAAAGAAACCTAAGTAATTACCTTAATTTCTTAAATTCTTTTAATAGTAAAATTCAGTTTACAATGGAATCGGAGCAAAATAGTCAATTAAACTTTCTAGATATGAATATTAAAAAACATAACAATCAGTTGAAATTTAGCATCTACCGCAAACCTACCACTACAGATACAGTAATACATTATAATTCGCAGCAATCATGGCAAATTAAGATTTCACCCTTTCATAGTCTAATACATAGACTGACGAATTTTCCTTTAGATCAAAGTGATTTTGATAGAGAATTAAATATAATTAAACAAATTGCAAGAAATAACGGATACAACGAGTCACTAATAGATAACATGGTCAAAAACAAACAACGCAAAATGCTTCAAAAAGAATTTTTCACTGTGCCTAACAAACCCACAAAATATAGTTTTATTAATTATGTTCCGAAATTTAGTAACAAGATTTCTAAAAAATTGAATAATTTGGGTATCTCTACAATAAGTGTGAACAAAACAAATATAGGAAACATTTTGGTTAATAACAAAGAAAAACTAAATAAAATTGATAAATCAGGTGTATATAAAATTAATTGTAAGGATTGCGATGCTGTCTATATCGGTCAGAGTGGTAGAAGCGTTGTCAACCGGGTAAAAGAACACAAAAAATCAATCTTAAATAACAATAAAAATACAGGAATGTCAACACACTGTATTGAAAACAACCATTTCATAGATACTGATAACATAAATTTACTTCATTCAGAAAGAAAAGGTAAACGTTTAGATCTGCTAGAACAACTAGAAATAAAAAAATCTTTCAAGTACAACCCTTGCACCACAAATGACCAGCAGAATTTCCTAAACACCCCTATAATAAACCAATTGTTAAGAAATATCCTTTGATTTATATAATCAGCTTAGGTCCACTCCAAACATTCAAATAATTGATTATGTTAAATTAAATATTAAGTAGCTTAAGTCATAAATAGATTAAAACATAAATACTTTTAGGTATAAATTGAATAAGCACGTCAGAAACTTTAGTATTCACTATGTAATACTCTTGATAAAGGCCTAATAAGCCGAAACATATGTAGAGTATTTATAATATATTGATTGATTCATCTAAAAGCAGTGTTTAATTTATTAACAATTATTTTCAAGATGTTTCACAAGGAACCTACCACAAGTTCACTTCAGTGTATTAACAAATTAGTAATTCATTATGTATACCGATGATATAATTCTGACGGCAATACAGGGTATCCCACATAAAACTCCTGAACCCGGGACTCAGTGGTCTCAAATCTAATATGTAAGCAGTGAGCCGATAAATGTATATCTAGCTATAATAAAAAAAGCATCCCATGTAGAACCTCTTTATATTTCTGCAGCTTTACAGAAATATCATTCTTCTTGATTCTTCATACATCCATAGTTATTCTTAAATATTGTATACATACTATTTTGCAAGTATTGCAGGGATAAATTATAAAATAAGTGAATACTTAATAGTGGAAGAGAAAATTAATTTTTCCTATTTAGAATCAAGCCTAATTTAATATTACCTATAGAAATCTGATTCATCCGTTTTTATTTCGAGTTCCTCATTAAATAAACATTCAAGATCCTCCACTTTTCCCAGGTTTTCCTCTTTAAGATTGTTTTTTTCAAACAATTCTTCTGTTTCCACTTTAATCACATCGAAATTTTTACCCTCTTCTTTGCAGGCGGATACACTGTCAATTACAAACCCTTCTTCATTCTTAAATATCATGTTATCCATGTCGTCCACATTTTCTCTTTCCTCACAGAGTCCTTTTTCTTCTTTGATTACATTAACCAAGTTCTCATCTGCCTCATTAAATAAACATTCTTGATCCTCCACTTTTCCCAGGTTTTCCTCTTTAAGATTGTTTTTTTCAAATAATTCTTCTGTTTCCAATTTAATCACATCGAAATTTTTACTATCTTCTTTGCAGGCGGATACATTGTCAATTACAAACCCTTCATCATTCTTAAATATTATGTTATCCATGTCGTCCGCATTTTCTCTTTCCTCACAGAATTTTTTTTCTTTGATTACATTAACCAAGTTCTCATCTGCCTCACTTGTTGTTACATCTCCCATCGTAAACTGCAACAAATGGCTTAGCTTTATATGATCCTTATTGTCTACGTCTAGAGTTTCATAATATTTCTTAATCTTGTCTTCTACACAAACAGTTCATCACAAAATGGAAACAGGTCTCTAGTGAGCCACGGCAGGACAGACAGATTACAGGTTTCTTGATAATACTCAAATCCTATCAAACACAAAGCATATATTGTAAATAAAATCATACACGAGAAATTAATCTGCATATTTTAATAAATGTGATGGCATTTTAGAGTTAAAATTTAATAAACGTCAGAGTTAAGGAAGAATTTTAAAATTTTTATCATCGTAATCACAAAACGTATATCAGAGTTCTAACCAATAACCAATTAAATCGCATGACTTTTTTAGATGGGTACATTTTGTGGAATAAATTTTAAAATTTACATGGAGTTTTAACCTAAGTGATTAAAACTACTGCCGGTGGTTTACAGTAAACAGAATACTGAAAACAGAATTTTTTAAATTTTTTTCTCTTCACCATTTTTTAGATATTCATGGTACGTGCTTAACATGGCAGTAGACCCTTGTTTGAATTACTGATTTTGCAAGAAAGATATAATTAATTTTAATTAATTATAGTAACTGGTACCTAATATTTTGAGATTATTACTTTCAGAGCTATGCAGTAAAGTGGAAGCATAGTAATCACAAAAAATTGGCAACTATTCTTTTTCTTGTGGAAATAGGTTTAGAATGTCATGAAACATGAAGATTTAAAATGAGAGAGAACAAAACATTTCTGTCGGACTGTCTGTAAGTTTTGTTTTGTGCATGTTTTCTCTGAAACACTTTCCCTAAACATGATAATTTGAGAATAAAAAAGATGTGGGTAAATAGCGACCTTTTTCACCTATTATGACCATAAAAATAAAAAGTCTTTAAGCCATTCTTTGACATTTATTTTAAGTCCAAGCGTTCAATATTACGTTTAGATAAAATTTATATAAAACATACCACAGTAAGTTGCAATGAAAATGTCTCAGTCTCAGTTTGTTGGTTATCTGACACTTTCGAACTTTCAACAACTATTTCACTATAAAGTGATCAATGAAGCACAATTAATTGTCGCTTAGAAATAAGACTATAACTCTACATTATAGAAAAAAATATATAGTGGTTTATGATACTTCATAATGAAAGCTCGAAAAGACGTCGACAATGTTAGAAAACCAACAAATATGCTCTGTTGTAGACATTGTTAAAGCAATTTATTTCAGTATTTTTTATACAAATTTTATTTGAAAACAATGTTGAACACTGGAACTAAAAATAAACATGAAAAAACGGCTCAAAGAAACCAACCCTTACCAACATTTCATCAGCTATCGTATCGTGGATTACTGGAATAGACTACCCAATGAAGTAATCACATCAACTAGTTTGAACCAATTTAAAAATAGCCTTGACCTGTACCTGAACACTAATATTGTGCAATAATAGAATTATTTACAAACATTCATTTTCATATACAAGGTGTCCCAGATTTAAAGTGACATAGACCGATGAGAGATAGAGCACACTTTTCTGAGTTCAAAACACCCCCCACACTCACCCTTGAAAGTGAATGGTTTTCGAGATACAGGGTATTTTATGATTCTTCACTGAAACTAAAATTCACCATATATTTGGAATGGGTGGACGTATTTGGATTAAAGTTGGTACACATATAGTGTAAACACTGTCATAATATTCGATGGCACGTTTATGGTTACTTCCTAGCAAATTTTCGAAAATAATGGTGAATGATATTTAAATTCTACGAAATACGCAAACAACCAGTTTACGTCGCTATGTTATTAATTTTACTTAAACACTTATTTAATGTATTATTGTTACTTAAATTTGATTCTAATTGCACTTAAAATTTGTACGGCCATATGCAATATTATATAGAAAAACAGCTTGCTTAAAAATAAAAGTAGGCTTGTGTCAATTCTGACATTTATAGTTTAATACATAGTCATGTAAGTCACCTTTAGAAATTAAGTCTAAGTATTCCAAGAAGTCATTTGAGTCATTAAGATAAGGTTTTATATTAACAAATCTACTATAATAATTTTAAGATGCCATTCCAATTTACAAATGAAGAATATGCAGATATGATTTATTTGTATGGTTTTTGCGATGGAAATGGAAGAGCTGCAGAGAGAGAATATGAAAGACGTTTTAGAAATCGTCGTACACCAAATCGTACAACATTTTCAGAGGTGTATCAATTTAGTAAGGAACATGGGCAATTTCCCTCACAGGCAAAACATGAACATGTTCTCAGAGATTTTCAACAGCGAGAGGAAGTATTACAGATTGTTCATATAAATCCAACTGTAAGCATCAGGAAAATCAGTAATCAATGAGAAAAACAAGAGTATGGCGAACTTTAAAAAAAGAATATTTATATCCTTTTCATGTTCAAGTAGTTCAATGACTTGAAGACGGTGACAGCGTTCCGAGTTAAACATTTTGTAGGTGGGTAGTTGCGCACAGACGAACAGTTTCTAGAATTCTGTTCACAGACAAAGTTCAATTCACGCGTGATGGAATAAGCAACACCAGAAATCAACATCTATGGGCAACTGAAGATCCACATGCTACGCTTCAGAAAAATTCCCAACACAGATTCAATATAAATATTTGGTGTGGAATATACAATAATTATCTAATAGGGCCACACATTTTTGAAGGGAGACTAACGGGTGAAGTTTATTTAAATTTCTTAATAGATGTGTTACCAAATTTATTAGAAAACATCAATGTCGATGGTGCTGGATCCCATTTTTCTGTACCGGTGAGGGAGCATCTTAATCGACGTTACACCAACAGATGGATTGGTAGAGGGGGTGCAGTTAACTGGCCACCGAGATCTCCTGATCTCACCCTCATGGATTATTTTTTATGGGGACACCTAAAGTCACAGGTGTACAGTGAAAATATTAATACCCGTGAACAATTACAACAAAAATTTTTTAATGTATGTGACAATATTAGACACAATCCGGCTATGATCGATAGATAGGTGAAAACGCTTTTTAAACGTTCACAAAAATGTATCGACGCTGGTGGTGTTCATTTCGAAAACCTATTATAGTTTCAATTAATTGTACCAGTGTATAAAATAATGCGACGCGCTTTTCGTACAATGGTACTTAATTTGGACACGGATTGATGATAGCGCGGCAAAACAAATATTACCCGAGCTCAGTAGAGAGCAGGGTGGGTTAAAAAAACATATGAGGGCGCCACTAGCTTATATGTTCGGCCCTAAGCTAGAAAAGCCCCTGTTGTAAAAGGAATCCGTTCCCAAAATAAAAAAAATAACAATATTAGTATCTGTAACACATCAACAAGTCTTTACCTTGGTATCTAGGCTCCCCAGATCAAGATTCTATACTATAGCATTGCAAACTGACTTGAATAAATGAACATTTAAATTTAAAAATTGTTTATTTCCTGAGTAGTGACAAAAGCAATAAAAGTTTGGTGAAAACTAATGTGTATACCCTGTATTGTAGACGGGCAGTGTATCACCTATTATTCTTATAAGCAGTGTATAACAAATGTTCTTAAACAAGTCATGAAAATCACCGGACGTGCGCACGTAAGGTTTACAAATTATTTTACAATATTTTAATATACGACTTCGCACAAGGACGGAGCAGCAAATATGCTATGCCTTTTTTTTGAGATAAGGAAATAAAATTCTTTCACTAAATGAATATAAAAATTGATCTTACGTAGATGTTCAGAATCAACGTTACATTCGATCAGAACTTATAAAATCAATACTGATTCAAAACCATCTATACTGTATATTACGTCACAAAATAATAAAATAATCTAAATAATCGAATTAATTATGTAAATAAAAATTTAAGTATGCAACCTTATCTGAATCCTTCTGTCTCTCCCAAATTATAAGAATACCTCGACTTCGTTGGACATCCAGGAAGCACACGACGTTGTTGAAGTAGGTCGTCGTAACTATGCAAAGATAACCATGTGGTAACCAGGTACGCCCAAGCATACGTAACTCTCCGATTACGGAACTTAATACCAATAATTCTGTAGAACTTATCAGGACTATAACTTAAATTACTCCAGCGCAAAATACTCGAACCTAAAAACCCTAAAACAAAATAACGGCTCATTACGCAACCACCAGGGACATGGACAAATTCAGCACTTACCTCTTTCGAGGGTTTCGTTCACAAACAAATGAACCAGTATGATTCAAGCGGGCCGATGGTGTTATGGCTCAACGAAGTAGGGAATGTGGCCTAGCAATATAGCTCCTCTATAAAAGAGATACAAGTTTCCAAAACTCACTTCACAATACGCCACAAGGCAACTCCAAAACAACAGAAACTGGCTTATTTAGCCCTGACGAGAAAATCCCAACAATATTGCAACAAATTGCGTATACACGTCAAGACTTTACTAGGTCACTCCAATAATTAAAAATGGCCTACACTCTTTTTCCCTTATCACCTTCGCAATCTAGGATGTCCGATAGAAGATATTTTCTTCCTCGTTCATCCTGATACGAATTCCCATTTAAAAAAAAGGCTCATATCAGTCGGTAAATATGAAGGTGGAGCGCTACGAGTTTAATTTTAAGTCCCACATAGGCAACCAAATTAACTATGCTACGCTTAATGAGATGTGGAATTATTCTAATTTAATCTGAACTATATTGGAGAGAGAGACTCATCGATAAATAAGCAACCAACTTTACAATCGGTGGACCTAGTTGTTTGCTGAGAACGGTATGTTGTTGTAATGACCAAATGGATCGTTACAATAATTAGTATCTTTTTAAAATTTATGCTGTAAATTATGATTGAGCAAACTGTTTTTCTTTATTTTTTCCTTTTTTCTATTTTTCGTTTTTCTTTTTAAGTAACAATAATATATTAAATAATTGTTAAACATGTGTTTAAGTAAAATTAATAAAACAGTTACGTTAACTGGTCGATTGCGTATTTTGTAGAATTTAAATATCATTCACCATTATTTTCGAAAATTTGCTAGGAAGTAACCATAAACGTGCCATCCAATATTATGACAGTGTTTTGCACAATAATCCATAGACATTTCAATAGTTATCCGCCATTTACAAAAAACTTATTTACAAAATAAGAATTGAGTCCTGTCCTGGAATTTTTACGAACTAAATTATGCTATTAATCGGACTAGGAGTGCACTGTATGTGTACCAACTTTAATCCAAATACGTCCACGCATTCGAAATATATGGTGAATTTTAGTTTCAGTCAAGAATCATAAAATACCCTGTATCTCGAAAACCGTTCACTTTCAAGGGTAAGTGTGGGGGTATTTTGAACTCAGAAAAGTGTGCTCTATCTCCGGTATATGTCACTTTAAATCTGCGACACCCTGTATACATGTATGTATATTTTATGTTTTTCTCTTTATATTTATCTATATATTGTATTTACTTGTCTATGTCACTAGTTTTAGTTTATACACATGTACTTGTTCTTACTTTAGGTATAAACATGCAGCGCTAGGCTGCCTGCCTTGTATGTAATAATAATAAATAATAACAAATAATAATAATAAAAAACTTTTTATTTTCACGATCATGATAGGCAAAAAAAGGGCGTTAACTACCCACCTCCTTTCTTGAATTTCTAAAATTATTCAAATTATCTAAGTTCCGAAAATGGTCTAAGAGCTACTGGGCTCGACAACATACCATTTTCACAAGGCTGGAAATATGCTAAAATATTAGTTTAGGTCTCTCTAAAGAAGGAATGGCCAATAAGGCTAAAGGACGTCGGTGGGGTGAGCAACAAGACATTTTTCAAAGCGGTTACCATTTAAGTTGATATTTATATATTTACGTCTACGAAGATGAGGCTTTCAAACGGCAAGTAGGGAGCGGCGAAAGAAATACTTTGCATGCTGGAGGTTCAGAGTTCAAATACAACATGCAAAAACATTTTCACTTTTATTTTCTATTTTTCGGCCCAAATCTCTTCCTCGAATATTATATTACCTATATTTCACGTCCATAAATGTTTCCCTTTTTTACTGCTTATTTAATTAAAGAGTTGGGATATTCAAATCGATGAAGTATGCAAAAAACTTAACAAAGCATATTGCTATATACATAAGCTTAAGAACTCCCTAGATACTGAGGCTTTATTGCAACTGTATTATTAATTGGCTTATTGCCAAATATCCTACAATATTATAATGTGGGGAAGTGCAAAAAATTTGCAGTGAGTTTTTGTCTGCCAAAGCACATAATTTGATTAATTTTTAATCTTGATTTCACTACATTACGTAAAACCTCTTTCAAAAGTCACAGAATATTAACGGTACCATCCATATATCTTTTGTTAAAGTACATTAAAAGGAACAACCAATGCAAAACTGTTGCAAGTTACCATAATTATAATACTCGTCATGATGACTTATTAGCTCTGCCTCATTATAATACCTCTCATTTTGAAAAATCACCTCATTTTTCTGGTATCAGTTTTTACAAGTTACTTAGTGTGATTAAGGAGGTCAACAATTTTAACAAATATAAATCTAGTCTCAAACAACTTTTACTTGAGAAATGTTTACACTCGTACAATGAACTTTAATCTGTATTTGTATCACATTTGTTGTTTATTGTGTTTTATATTTACTACGTATTGTCCCACCTTGTATACTGAATTACGTATTTTTTTCTTCTTATTGACGTTCACATCTGTATTGTAACAGTCTTAGTGATTATATATAAATAAATAAATAAAGTCTGTAATTGTTTATTTGTGGCATATTCAGATTTTCTTACTTTTTATTGGGTATTTTGCCACTGAAAAATATTTAAAAATTTTAATGAAAAAACCTCTGCGCCAAACGGATCAGACAGAGGTTGGTTCTTGAGTACTTGACTGTTTCAAAAAGTCTCACTCCTAAAAATATATAAACTAGAACAATGTTATAAACTAAAAACTGAAAATCATGGAAAATTTCCAGGAAAGTAATATTAATAATCTAGCTTATAAACCCATTGTATGGTGGAGATATGTAGATGACATTTTTGCTATATGGCCTTATAGTAAAGAATGTTTAAGTAATTTTTTGAATCAGATTAACAAAAAAGAACCTTCAATTAAATTTACAATAGAAATAGAGAATAATAATGAATTACCTTTCTTAGATATTTTAATTAAAAAATTAGATAACACATACCAAACCAGTGTGTATAGAAAACAAACACACACAAACAGATACTTAAATTTCAATTCAAATCAACATATTAGTGTTAAGAAAGGTGTTGTTAAGTGTTTGTATGACAGGGCCAAAATTATTTCTTCAAATGATGTAATATTAAGGAACGAAAAACAATTTATAAAAACTGTCTTATTAAATAATCAATATCCTGGGAGTGTTGTTGATAGTCAGTTATTGAACATTGGCAGTAGAGAGAATATACTATCACAACCTGAGGTATTTAGGTCAATGGCAGTAATTCCATATAACATGGTTTATCGGATAAAATACGGTTTTCCGTACGAACGGTTTTTCAAACGGGCTCCACGCTAAGATCGGTTTTATCAAGAACCAAACCTCCAAATATTGTTCAAAATTCAAAAAATTGTATTTATAGTGTTCCGTGTGAGTGCGGAAAACATTACGTAGGTGAATCATCTAGACCTTTCAACGTAAGGCTTGGTGAACATAGAAATTACGCTAGAAGGGGAGAATTTGAAAAATCCAAAATTTGTGAACACGCGTGGGATAATAATCATAGAATTAAATGGGACTCGGCGAAGATTTTGGAAAAAGAGAACAACGGAAATAAAAGAAAACTTAAAGAATCCGCGATTATTTTATTAAACGAGGATAGATGCGTTTCGAATTATTCAATAGATTTTTGTACTAGTTGGTTGCCCATCCTTAGATACGAAGTAAGTAAAAATAAGATAAATATAATTTAATGTCTCACGTGACTATGGAAATACATAAACAAAGAACTGTCATGGTTGACGGCCAAAAAAGTTTTGAGAACGGAAGTAGATTCTCTTCCGAAACGTTAACTACCTATAGCATTGATTTTCAGTTTTTAGTTTATAACATTGTTCTAGTTTATATATTTTTAGGTGTGAGACTTTTTGAAACAGTCAAGTACTCAAGAACCAACCTCTGTCTGATCCGTTTGGCAGAGGTTTTTTAAATTTTTAAATATTTTTCAGTGGCAAAATACCCAATAAAAAGTAAGAAAATAAATAAATATAAAAATAAATAACTTGAGTAATTATGCTCTAGCAGCGAATGCACTGTCAATGTCTGTTTCACGGCTAATAGCCTTTTTATTGGGGATATTGGAGTTAAATTCTACAAAAAAATTCACAGAAACCATCACACAACCAAAAAGTGCAATAAATCATTTATTCACATATATTAATTTCTACTATCCTGTGCGTTATTTAGGATACTTACTATATTCGGCAGAATTATATCCAAGACGTCTCTTGTATCTCCATCGAAACCTTTAAACTTGTCAGATATTTTCAAACAGTCTGCATATTTTTCTCTCTTGAGTTCCCATGTTACTGTTAATTCGAACTAATATAGACGATAAACGTTGTCAGCTTTCATACCATAACCACAGTATATTTATATTTTAGGCATAGGTTTTCTGTGATTAAATATGTAATATAGCACTTTTAGCTAATGATGTGGTTTACACAAATTTACTTCAAGTGTCCAGGTCACTATCAACGTCTTTATTAGCGTTATAGTTTCAGAAAAACAATAATTACAACGATAGGCCAGCGGTACAAAAATTATGTAGTGGAACAAATCTATGATAAATCAAAGCGGAAAACGTGAAGTCGAGTCGATTTGAGAATTAGGTTAGTCTTCTTCTTCTTCCTTTTTGATGTACAATTGACCAAATTATTAAATTAGATGTATTCCAAAGAATTTATAAAAATAGAAGATACACATTTATAAGTGTGTAGTGGCTTATGGTCTGTTACCATTACCAGTATATAGTTGATAGGTATATGGCGTCACCTTAAACTAGGATGTTTCTACTCTAAGGGCGTGACCGACACTAAAGTGAGCCGAACAAAAGAAGCTTACTGCTCTGGTATTTTGAAGGACAACGGTCCGCTGTATTTCTATTTCAAAATGGCATAACCTAACCTAATAACAATTTTGTTGCTACTTTCTCTGAAGGTCTGAAGTAGATTTTTGTTGGAGTATCGAAAATTAAAATATTAAAAATGACCACTCAAGAAATATTATGTAGACTATGTTTAAAAATATGTGACAGTTCTAAAGCTTTAGAGGGAAATATGAAGGACTTTTTAAATTACCTTCTGCCAAAAACGGTAAGTTTCAAAAATTAAATGTTCAGTTGTAAAAGGAAGAGGTGAAGTTTGTGAATGTATTTGGTTTTGCTTAATATTCTCTACATAGGTACCTATTTTGGGACACTCAATGCATTAGGAAAATTTTCTTTTAGAGTTTAACTGCTTTTCTGGAGCCTGTGATATGTACAGACTGTGCAGAAATGCTAAAAAAATATTATGATTTTAAAACGATGTGCATCAGTTCACGTGATAATATAATTCCATCCGTCAGCAACAACATGAATGCCGTCAAACTGGATCTAACAGATGTTCCTCTGAGCAGAAATGTAAATAGTACTGATATTTCAGAGAATCAGGAGACATGTGAAGTTTGCATGACCCCATTAACAAATGGTTCTACCATACCCCTTTGCATTGAAGAGAGAGACGTTACATTAGAGAAAATGATTCAGCAATGTCTTCCAGAATTGGTATGTATCAGTCAACCTTACGATGAAAAGTTTACCAATAATTAACATAGGCGTGTTGAGTTGAGCTATTAACAGGTACGAAATAATATGTCAACCAGGGTTTGGGTGATATTTGACAATTTATGAAGGGCAGACCCTCGGACACAGTTGTAAGAATGTTTTCACTTTCGTATATATGTTATTTTCACATACATGACCGTAGCTTCGTAGTGCAAATATGTAATCACTTTTCATTTACAATATGATGTTCACTAGAAAGCGGTGGTTATTTCTGTAGCATTATTTTGACGCGCTGGTAAGCTATTCAATACTAAAATAACTGGTTACTCGTAATGAACGGTGAACGACAGAAGGTTGGCTGTGCCTGTATTTATGAAAATAAGAAAAGCCCATGATAATATGACGTTGGTGTAGAGTTGTAGTTGTTGATTGGTTAGGTCTACCAAGAATTAATTTTAATCATAACTTTTTGAACAGGCAGACAGTAGTATTATATTGAGTGTAGCCTCAGTCGTTATTAAAAAAATATATACAGGGTATCGCAGGACTATGGGGCGTAAAGTTTGGGTTAAAATAATACTATAAAATTTGTTTTCATAGAACGATCATGAGCGTCCCTGGCAAGATTTGAATTTTGCGCTTGTCAAAACTTATTATCTAGGAGAAGTAACACTATAACTTTGAAAGTGTAGTTTAAGCTATGTATACATTTAAGCATAGTGCGCCTCCCCTGAGGGTTACGCCCCTGGCAGCCGCCCGCCTGGCTAACTCCTGGCTACAGCGCTGGAGCTATTTGCCCTTAAAGGTTAAATTTTGAAATAATTCTTTGCTGATTGCTTGGGAACTACTTTATTGATTATAATGAAAATCGGACAGTATAAATAATAAGTAAATATCTTTGCTTTAGATATGTGGAATCTTTCCTTTCATATCCTGTCCAGGAAGCCAAGAGTGGAACATTTCTAATGCTTTTTACCTATAAATTTTGACAAACTAATTTTTGATACTTACGACATTTTTTAAATCCTTAACCAGTTCCTTAAAAAGTACTTTTATTTTACATCACATCAGCAAAGTCATCAGTTACCGAGAAAAAATAATTTTACCCAATAAAGGACTAAGAAATGCTATTATAATGAATACAATGAAAAACGAGTACATAAAACTTGTGAGAAAACAAATAAATGTAAGCATCAAACCCAAATGATAAATAAATTATATGTGAGATGGACATTATTTCTTAAGAGAAGTGTAGCAGAATAAAACGACTCTAGATGCTATTGGACCAAATTCATTCTCAGTAGATCGATAATAGGGAAAGAAATGTTTTTCTCCAGTTTTAGCGCTCTGTCGCCACTACTAACCCCTGGACCGTAATAAATATAATTTTTATTTTCATTTTTTATCTCTGTAAGTTGTGCAATAAATTGAGAATGTAGATGAGATTTAAATATATCTTGGGAACAAAATTGTGCTGATTTTGCTGCCTGCTTCAAATAAAATAGAATAGAATAGAATATTGCTTTATTTGATCCTTTACATAAAACCCCTCAAGGGATATAGAACATGTCAACATTATAAAACTAACAATATATATATATAACACTTAACACAAAAAGTAAGCACACAATAATATATCTACTTTAAAATATAAAAAAGAGAGCAGAAAAAAAAAGAAATTTCAATGATGTATACACTAGCTGCATTTATATACCTATAGGTACTTAAGATAATAAATATAAAAGATATTATAGAATTTCGTTGTTAAAATATTCATTCAGGCTATAAAAAGGGTTATTCAGTAAATGGTTTTTCAACCTCTTTAACATAACTCTTTCTGGCGAACTTCTTATTTGCAAGGGTACTTTGTTCCATATTTTAATCAAAACATTATGAACATTTTTTTTGAATATAACTATATTTGGTTTTATCAGTTAAAAGGTTTTCTTTTGTTTTTGTGTCATAACTATGTGTCCTTTGACTCTCAGTAAATAAACCTTTGTTCTGGACTATAAATTTTATTGCCTCATATACATATAAAGAAGTTGTCGTGAGTAAACCGTTCTCTTTGAATACCTCTCGGCAGCTATCTGCTTTTTTCATCTTAAATATAGTTCGTTAACATCTCTTCTGCAAAATCAGCACTCTCTGTGCATCCACTGAATTGCCCCAAAATATGATTCCGTATCGAATTTTTGATACAATGTATGCATGATATGAGTTCAGAGCTGCTATTACACCTAAGCTATCAGTCAATATTCTTAAGGCATAACAATACTTTGCTATATCTTGTGAAAGAGTATCAATATGTGGTTTCAAATCAAGTTTTTGATCTATTTTGATTCCCAGGAATGAAACTGTATTTACTGTTGTTACCAAAGTTCCGTTTACCTCAATTTCCATACTATGGTTGCCTCGAGCCCCAAAGTTTAAAATTTGGGTCTTATCAACATTTACTAGAAGATTAGATGCAATCCAAGTTTGGAGCAAGTCAATAGTATTTGTGAGTTCACTGCTGGCCACTTCTCTGCTCTTTTCACTAATGATCAGAGAAGTATCATCAGCATATCAAATTACATCATGTTGCACAATTGCTGGTAATTCATTAGTATATAAAATATATAACAAAGGACCAAGGATAGATCCTTGTGGCACACCTTTTTTTATTTTTATAGCTCTAGATTTTATTAAATGACCCTTTTTGTCTCTTTCTATAACCGACTGCCTTCTTCCCATCAGGTATGATTTATTTAAGACTTTTTGCCACCCCTCTGATCCCATAACGTTCCAATTTCTCGACCATAATGCCATGGTCCACACTATCAAACGCTTTGGATATATCTAAACAGACAGTTAAAGTATGTTTATCTTCATTCATAGATTCGAAGAGTTTTACGAAAGCTCGATAAATCGCTTTTGTTGTAGATCGACCTCTACGGAATCCATATTGACAGCCTGTGATCACAGCATTATCATCGAGAAAGCTTATTAGTCTTTTGTATATAATTTTTTCGAATATCTCACTAATATTTGACAGGAGAGAGACAGGCCTATAGTTTTTAAGTTCCTCTTTTTTACCTTTATTCTTATATACTGCTTTAACATGTGCCACTTTTAATCTGTCTGGAAATACCACTGTTGCGAAACAGGGATCGATTATATGTGCCAAGGGAACCGAAATCAGATCAGCCACTTTTTTTAGAAGTGATATTGGAATTTCATCCTCTCCCACTGACTGCTTATTCCTTAAATTTTTGATACACTCATATACCTCGTCCTCAGTCACAAACTTTAAGAAAATTGTCTTATTATTTTTAGTAATCTTTGATAAATCTACCTCCAAAGCTTTATTCGTGTCTGGGCATACATTTACAAAATAGTTGTTTACTTCGTCTAACAATCTACCATAATTTTTCTGTTTGTTGTCATAATTACCTAATATGTTGTTCTTTGAATTGTCCTTGCCCATGATTTTCTTTATCATCGACCATGTTGCTTTAGTTTTGTTTTCAGATTTTAAAATATATTCGGTATTATGTAGCTGTTTTGCTCAATTAATAACTTTTTTTAGAACATGTGAATATTTTTTAAAGTGATCTTCGCTCACCTCGCCAGCTACTTTTAGCTTGTAAAGCATTCGTTTTCTTGCACATGAGATTTTTATTCCTTGCGTTAACCACGATTTATTTTTATTATCTTGAATTTTTTTTGGGCGAATTAATCTATTCATTATCTCCTTAATTTTATTAATAAAAGTGTCATAAGCTAAGTCTACCTGATTTAACTCTAATACGTTTTCCCACTTTTCTGATTGTAATTCAAAGTAATATTGGTTTAATTTATTCTTTGAAAATATTCTTTTTTTGATGACTTGTTTGATACTGATTTTTCCGCAGATAGTTAAAAGAAAGGATCTGAGCATGTTGATCAGAAAGTGCTGTGTTTTCGATTGAGCTGCTGTTATATTCAAAATTAACAAAAAAATTATCTAGAAGAGTAGTTGACTTTTTTGTAACTCTAGTTGCTTCAAATATTGTTTGTGATAAGTTATATGATTTTAATAGATCTAAGAAAGTATTAGTCGTTTCATTTTTTTGGAAAAGATTAACATTGAAGTCGCCACAAATTGTTTCGTCAAAAAGCCTGAAATGTACCTTAATGTAAGAGAGTATTTCTTCTAATCTTTCTATAAACACATTAAAATTGCCGAGATTTGTGCGATACACACTGGCAATAATTAGTTTATTTGACTTATCTTGTATACTTGCACATTCAATCTGTCCTTCTATGCTTTTTTTCAATTTGTTCAACTCGCTCAAACCCATTGTTAAGTAGAGTATAGATATATACACCGCCATGTTGCATGTTTTTCCTCGCATATGACGATTTTAATTCATACCCATTGAGTTTAACAAAGGTCTCTTCTTCACTTTTCATCCAGTGTTCTGTCAGACAAATGATATCTGGTTTCTTATCTCGGGTTTCAATGTATGCCTCAATTTCATATGTTTTATTTTTTAAGCTTTGTATATTTTGATGTAGAATACCTGTCACGTGATTTAGTGCTTCTTTCCTTTATCCCTTCTATTTTTCTATTACTGTACTGTACATCCTTGTCTTTTCCACTAGTTAGCTTATTAGGTATATTTGCATTTATATTGGATGATTGAACGTTCTGATGGATTACACTTATTTGTTGTGTATTTTTTTCACAGCTTGTAGTGCTATTTGTATACTTATTTGTTTGTTCGTTTAAGCTAAAAATCTGCGCCATTATCTTGTATAAAATCCTTGTGTTTGGTGAAATTAAATCTTTTTATGCCAACTTCCTTCGGCCAGAATTCTGGGTTATACATTTCATCTTTCCTAGACAGTGGGGCAGTAACTACAAAACATTTTAACCTATTTGGTATCCCTGGGAGTTCTTTAGCCTCGACTGGGAGGTCCTTATAACCTGGCTTCTTGAGCAAAATTTTTTTTATCATGTCTGCGTTAACGTGCCTCTTTACCCTATATACAGGGTGCAATTAGTTTCATGTCATTAAAAAAAACTGGTGGTAGGGAACGACAAGACAAACAAAAAAACCTTATATAACATGGGGTCTAAATAAATTATCTATCTATCTATCTATTCTGCCGTACCCTTTATTGGTTTAAGAGAATACACTGTTGACATGAGTTGTAGTTAGATCGGTATGTAATAGTGGTTTATTGACATAACAAGTTTTTCTTCTGGTAGACATGCCAACATGCATTTTATATACAAACTAGCTTGGTTAATGGTAGCCAAATGGTTTCTCCAAATAGGAAGACGTCAGTTTTTGTTCCTTATTGCTCATATCAGTTTTTCTCATAAACGGGTTACTTTATTCATGTAGAAAGAGAGCATCGTCATTGTCGAAATTCGTTGGACGAATTTAAAAATGTATCTTGACTTAAAAAAAATGTTATGTCAAAATTTAGGGATGAAGAGCATTAGGATGTTCCTCCTGTGGATTACATAAGTGGGGGTCTCTTTTCAGTGGCTTGACCTGCTATGGCCCTAGCGTGTAATCACCCTTACTGGTCTGAAAAGATCCTTGCTATTATTGTGATAAGTATTTGATACCTTTACTGCATTTTCTATAAAAACTTGCTTATTATTTTGCTAATTTTCATATTCATCAAATTTTACGTCATCCCCTTTGTAAAAACTGATAAGTAGGTACTCGTATTTCATAATGACAGCATTTTCCACATCTGCTTTTTGTTTGATAGGATTTAAGTAACGTCGAGAAACCTGCAATCTGTTCATCCTGCCGTGAATCGCTACAGATGTGTTTCCGTTTTATAAACAATTGTCTGATTGTTGAAGAAAAAGTTAAGAATTATTGTGAATCTCTCGATATAAAGAGTATAGATCAAATCGAGTTAAGCAGTTTATTACAGTTTATAGTAGAAGATGTATCAGGAAAGGTAGATACTGATTCAGTGGATATAATCAAAATAGAAAAACAATTATGTGAGGAAAGAGAAATCGTTGATAAGAGAGAGATTGTTAAAGAACATGCTATATTTAAATTGGAAAGAATATCCTGCGATGATAATAGCGAAAATGTTAAAGAGGAGGTCGTACATAAAAATGAAAGATATATGGACATCCCTGATATATTTAACAATGAAGAGCAGTTTATACCAAACGAAATGTTGTTCTGTAAGGAAGGTACTAATGATCCTGATGTAATTAAAATAGAAGACACATTCTACAAAGAAAAGGAAATTAAAGAGGAAATCCTTGTTGAAATGGAAGACCAAAAATTTTTAACTACCGAGAATATTGAAATCAAAACTGATGAGCCGGATTTCTACAGGTAATAAAACATTTTAAATAAGGATGTTTTCTCTTGGCTAATTTTCATTATGTATTCATTTATTTTATTAGTCCACAGCACATTTCAGAGAACGTATTCTTCATCTATATTCTGATATCTATTTTATATTTTTATACGTTCGAATTTACTTCTTGAAAATATATTGAAATGATTTTACTGGGCGCCAAACAGTTTCTTAAAAGCTGTTAATATTATAGACTATAGAACACCATTAGCATGACTATCTACAATCTATAGAATGACTCTTACTCAGGGTTCAACGAAGTCGGTTCAATAAATGCTCATCGATCAAGATAACAATCTAAATAAATCAAACTCAATATTGAACGAACAAAGCATTAATTTATTAACAAATTTGAACTTGGAATGTAATTAACAAATTTAAATAACAAAATCTAACTTAACTAAAACTGATAAATATGGCCTTTTATTTAAAATAAATATGTACCATGGATTTGTGATATTGTAAAGCTTTACCTTGTCTAGGTTTCTTTCGACTCGAGTAATGTTAAATTAAAACCTTTAACTGGTTATTATAATCCTTGAAATATTATGTCACTTGACTGACTTTTTAACCTCTCAAGGCTTCTTCTTCTTCTTTACTGGATTGACGTTTGTTTATAACCTCCAATTTATTTTCAAGATTTCCTTGAAGTATTTCTATCACTTGATTGACGTTTGAGTTTCTTCACCATATAAATTTGCTAACTGGATTAACAAATACTTCCCTCTTCTAAATCTGCTTTCCGGATAATCTACTTCGTAATACTTTCAAAGTTCACTCACTTTTTATATTTAATATACTTTTACAATTTTTTCTTGATATCAATATATCTGGATTGTAATATTCTAACCTTCAAATTATTCACCACTTTTCTTTTATTTTCAATTTATTAATTATTCGTGGATGAATATTTTTCGCAGCTCGCTGTTCAGCGGTGTATGATCAACTGATTTGTTATTTTAAGTCGTTTAATTGGGTTAATTTCCAATATTTCAATTGTTTTTTTCTATTTTGAGCTAATATTTCGAAATTTAATTTTAATTTAAAATTTAAACTATTCAGTTTTGTTTGTTCTTTATATTAATTGAATACTGTTTTTAATTTTTTAATTTTCCTGATGAATTTCTTATTCTACTTTTCAGGATTAAGTGAATAATTGTAATTACTCGAAATACCTATATTGACATATTACATATACTTTTTAAAATCTACTTATAACTACAATTAACAATTCCAATCTCAAATAAATACTATTTCATACATTTAGATGAATAGCAATGATAAACACAAAATGCTAGTAGCTAAAAACATACTGCAGTTTTTCATACTGACAGAATATTGATATAATAAACTAAAACAAGAAATTGATATGCCAACAAACATTTAACATCATACTATTAGTCCTTTCTTTCTGCATGATGTGAAATATCATTCACAAAACACCTTTCTGCAATGATCTGAAAACTTAAAATGTCATTCAGTGTTTTGTAATCTATGGACTTACTATTTCTGAATTTATCACGCTGCAATGCAACTACTGGTAATAGTCTTTCATTCAATATTCATTTTGTGTAGATTTACAGTGTTTCTACACAATTTAAAATTTTCAGCCCTAAGTTTTGACATGAATGTCAGATTTTATAAAATTTACTTTATTGTTTTTCAAATTCATTCTAAATCATTTTAAATGAGACTGTGAGTCTCTACTTACTAGTTCATGTTTTATCATATACTATTTAGAATAACCTTGTTAAACTAAATTAACTTCATTTTATGTTTATTTAAATATTTTGTTCGTATTCAATATCAAGTTTCATTCTCTGCATCCTACTCGCTGAGAATAAGTGAACTTGAATCAATTAAATAAACCACAGATATTCCTGCTTCTGTATGATCCGTTAAAGTAAAACTGTTATGATTATTTTCTAAAATACATACAATTTTGTGAATTTTATTTATGATTTCAAACACGATACTTAGGTAGTGTTCCACAGTGTGGATACACAGCAGTATATACTAGGGCGACCCATCTCTATAAGGGGTTAAAATTTTTTTGCCAATTTTTTATGTCCCACCCTACGAAAATATTCCATTATACTAGGAATAATTTTCATCAACGTTTCGGATAATTTGGAGAACGTTGAAAGGACCCCGCACTAACCTAATGAAAAATAGCCCTGGGTGAAATTCGCTGAAGTCGATGTGTTATTCCTTTCGAGCTCCTGATCAAAAGTTCTCATAGGCAATAGGTCGCAGAATGGACAGTTCTCGTCATTATTCAAAATTTTTGCCACCAGCTTCAATACATAGCTCTAGTCTAGCTTTTAGACCTCTATAACTGTTCTGGATTTCGAGAAGAGGTATACCATCAACTGCTTAATTAAATTAAAAACATAAACTTTTTCTTTTAAATAGCCCCATAAGTAGAAATCCATTATCGTTAGATCCGGACTTCTAGGTGGCCAACAATTCGTATCTTCCAGTCCATTTTTCTGGAAAATGGCAGTTTAACCATTCTCTGACAATGATTGCAGAATGTGCAGAGCATCCGTCTTGCTGTAGAAACAGTTTCATCCTTTGCGATATGGGTATATTTTCGAGTTGATCCAACAAAAAAGTATTTAGCATTTCCAGGTAAGAATGTTGATTTACATTTCCTTTAAAGAATTATGAACCAATTATTGCAAAGTATGAAATCGCACACGAAACATTCACTTTCTTGGAATATTACCGTTTACATCGTATACGAAAATTAAGATTTTTCGAGGACCAATACCTACAATTCTGTGAACTTACTGTACCATTAGTGGAAAACGTTGCCTCGTCAGAAAAAATAATATTTTCGTGAAAGTGTCTATCACTTAAAATAATCTCGCCCATCCACAAACAGAAATCCAATCTTTTAGCATCGTCATTTTGTTCAAGACCGTGTACAAATTTTGGTTTATATGGATGAATTTTATTTGCATCACACTTTTATAAATTCCTGTTTGAGTTGCTCTTCTTCTCAGAGATAATTTTGGGAACTCATTCAACGAATCCATCGCAATTATCCATCTTCATTAAACGCCTTCTGCTTTTTCTTTATGTTTAATACACTACCAGTTCTTTTACATTTGTTGATAATTTTTTTAACACCCCTATCTGTTAGTAGTCCATTTGGCCAATGTTCTTTGAATATTTCTACGACAGCCTTATAGGAATAGGTATCTCCCCATCCATAGCACTGAACAATGAATATCTTTTGCTCTACTGTAAGCATGATTTTTAGTTAATAATTATTATGCTCATCTGACAGTTATTATTATTAATTTGATAGATACGCACATACACGCATTTGTTTTTCATAGATGAATTGATGAATATGCATTGAAAGTTTTAAAAGATGAAAATTTAAAAAATTAATATCAATATAGTGTTACGTATATTGTTAGGTAGATAAGAAAAATTCTACCGACTATGATTCGCTAGCGATACTACAATTTTTAATAATGAGTCACTTAACTTTGTGGAGTCGGTGCTACCAGGTGCTCCGGGTCAGGAATAGGTCCCAACGATGCTGTATCGTACTCATTTTAAGATAGAAGCTATGTAGCGAATATTATTCTTGAAGTATTTCTTATTTTCTTTCTTGGTTACAGCTTTTCATTTCTTTTTGGGGAGCTCTATATAAAATGTACATGTAGCTTCTATCTTAAAATGAGTACGCTACAGATGCCTCAAAGTAGATCTCCCAGGTAGTGGTATAATTGTCCAGAAAATATCTTGTTATCACAGTTAACTAAATGCCTTGTAAATTATTTTCCTCCAATCAAGATCGATGTACAATGTGGTATTTCACAAATCTAAACCATGTGGTAACATTAAGTTTGTCCAAAAATTACTAGTACAAAATCCTATTGTTCCCAGTTAAATATGATTGTGGAAATCTATCGTCCAGTATAAAACTTTCGTCCAGTAGAAAAACTATGACCTCGTGTAAAACTGTTCCCCAGAACAAAAACTCTGGCCCAGCAAAAACGTCTACGATAGAAATTAATGGAAATTAGCATGGTTTATAACCTTAAAGAAATTAGCATATGGCTTGAAAATGATGTAAAGTCTTAACAGGTGGTTAAATAGTATGAACTTACCCAGATGTATTCTGGACGTTGATTTAACTTATAAATCCGATTTCAATCTAATCGACTGGTTGAGATATTACTAGCATGAATATTTTCAACACACGGTGAAATAAATCATAATCCGATATTAAATTATCGATAAGCACAAGAATGGCTTCTGACTTAAAAACACCAAGTTACTTTCGCCTTAACTTTCAGGAAACCAAAAAGAACGACTTCTTTAATTCATCAACTATTTATCGGCTTGTGATTACAGAAAAACTACTTGCCAACCTACTAACTCTTATACTGGACATAGAAATAAATTGTTCCTTTTGACCTACTAGATTTGTGAAATTATTGTACATGGAACCTTGTATTAAGCTTATTTAATTAAATAAATGTGTTTATTGTTGTTTACTCTTTGAAATGCATTTAATTTTTATTTAAAACTTTTAGAAAGAGATGGTTATCATAAATTAATCAATCGGTACCTACTATTTACGCCATCTGTTGATAGACTAGCTAATATATTAAGTGCGTTTCCTACTGGCCTACTTGATACTTTTGTACGTACAAGAGTGTAACGTGGGAAATCTACCTACCGGCTGTTTCACCCTCTTAGAGTGTAACAATAGGTTGCTCCTTCTAGGGATATGTGTATATTTTGATATTGTTCACCATTTTTTTTAAAAATACTGCCAAAGTTAGGTCAAAGTAAATGAAAATCGTATTTGTGTAAAGTATTGGGATTACCTTGGAAATGAATCATCAAAGTTGGCGTATATTTTTGAAATTTTGCACAGGACTATAACTTTTTAATCTGAATAACTTTTCTTAATGACATTTTGCTGTATCTTTTACAGAAAAGGTACTTTACCTAACAAGAAATTCGTTTTTGCTTAACTGTCATGACTTACGCAATTTAAAAAAAAAACCAAAAGTTTACCCAAAATAACTTTAGAAAAGCAGGGGTGAACCCCCAAATATGAAAAAAAAATTCGAATTTTTTTGTCCATTTCACCTACAGTGAACTCAATCGGAGGACACGCTGTATATGTAAATATGTCTTCTCTTATATACCTTCTTATTGTTGATTTTTCGAAAAAATATTATTTATGAAAAGTTTAGCTTATCCTGGAAAGCAATGAGCAGGGGTCAGATTTGCGATAAAATGCACAGGGTGTTCAATAATATAAAAAGAAATTATTAGACAAAATGCCTTTATTTTTCATTATTCTTGAAAACTGTATTTAACATAAATGTTTAAAAACTCGATTATTTCCTAAATATGGAGTTTACTCAAACAGGGTGATAATCACCTTTCACAAAAATAAAACGCTGCCACGGTTTTGTAACTATTTAATTTTATGAAGACAAAAATTATAAGAAATTATTTAACTCTTACTTTACATTTCACTGAAGTAGTTCAAAATGGTTTTCTCAAAGTGAAAATACATTAAGAATTAAAATACTAAACTAAAAATGGAACTACTAGAGATTTTCAGATTATTCTACGAATGTTGTATATTCTCAGGGGGTTAAAATAATTTTTATAATTTTTCAGGAATGAAGAGGGTGCTGTTTCGCCACGTCAGGAAATCAGCACAAGGCTACATACAAATGAGTCTTGTTCATTTCAGACAGAATATAAACATCAACTTAATGATCATTTGCAGAAACATAAGGATCCATTAGAGGTAATAATATAGACATATGGCTTTTGTTCATATCAACACTACCCAAGTAGAACATAATGCTGACTGGTACTTGTCTTAAAGATAGGTCAATATAGATACGGAAATTGACAACTATTTTGATGTTGTGCAGTCCACAAGTTTTGCCTGACTCTGGCCAGGTAGGAAAATAACACCAGCAGATAAAAATAAGAAAGTAGTAAATGAGAATGACAAGAGCATCAAATCCTTGGTTTTAAGGTGCTGAAAATGAATCTGACGTTAGTTTTTAAAAGTTAACTCTTGCTTTCCTTTAATGCATCAAAGCGATTCCTTTCTCCTTTCATGGAAGGGGCGTCCGGTATGGTCGAAAACGGTCGGAGAATGGAAAGAAGGGGGGGCATCAGTTTCGTGAGGATGAGTTTTATACATGTGTCAAGTTTGGACGAATCAGACGTGCCTTCCCTGAGATATCCAGGAGGCACCATGGAGACCAAGCTGAAATAGATGCAGAGAAACCGACTATGAGACGTTTGGAGACGGATCTCATCACCCCATTTTCCTTACATTTCTACCTATACGCTCCCTCGCTGCCACCCTAATATTGACAGCGTCAGGTTGGCCCTACTGGCCTGATCTCTACTCACGTAACAACGTCCTGTATTCGCTTTCCGTCCATATCTTCTGGTTCGGTCTCCACAGCTCCGCTCATATCTCGGAGATGGCACGTCCAATCCATCCAAACTCGTGCCTACAAAGTCGATACACTCCTCCACTCTGTTCTCCGACTGTTTTTGGCTTTACTAAATGTCCCTTCTACGCAAGCAGACAGGATCGTTTTAATGGATTAAAGGACAAGAGCTAACTTTTACATATGAAGGCCACTTTCGTTTTCAGCACCTTCAAGGTCTTAAGGATTTGATATTCTGGTCGTTATCACTTGCAATTTTAAGTTTTTTGTGTGCCGGTATAATTGATCATGTAGTAGCGTAACATATTGGACTATGCTGTGTATTTCAGTTGTCATTTCTATTATAATTCATTGCTGAAAAATGTTTTTATCTTTGTGTAATAATAATAATTGTTATTATAAATCGGTTTTATTAAAACAAATCATTACATATACTTTAAGAGCGAAATTTAGCCATAGTGGCTACTCTATTATACAATTTTATTACTACAACAACAAACAAACAAAAATAAGAAAAAGACATGAAGTGTAAACGAAACTGATAATAATATAAAATAATGTAACGAAATATGGAATTATACAATATTCAACTAAACTAAATATATGTAATAAAATATTTTAAAATATCAAATACAATAAAATATAACAGTGTAACATGTAAAAATATAGAATATAAAATCTTAAGCATAATTGCGCAACATACTAGCACGAATAATAAGAAACAAAAATATTAACAAAATTGAAATTAGCAGAAATTGAAATAAAATAAGTAATAAATTGAATACAAACAATTTTACTGAAGTCTCAACACAAAAGTTAATAGAAAGGCACAAACCTGTTTTAACTGAGTTTTATGACATCGGATTCTTTGTCTTCTCTTCTTAATGGAGGTCGTCTTCGTGGAGGGAGTAGGCTAGTAAGTATCCTGAAGAGGTTACTAGGTCTCGGAAGAGCTGAGGGCGATGTAGAGACATCAATGGCTAGACTTTTTCGGCGTGTTCTGCACTTGCAGAATAAGTACACAAATAATAGTTAAAAGATTAAAACCATTATGAAATAAGGGAACCAGAAGATGTGTTTGGTAAAGAAGGGTTCATTTATTAGGTAATCTAAGTCTTTTGAGTACTGGTCTAATTTGTGTTTGGCGATTTCGAGGCCCTCAGTGTTTAGATTATTTAACTTTAAAAAGAACAAAAGGAGCAGCTGCAATATGTAGAATGATATGGTTGATAAGGCCACTTGTATGTGATTCGAATGAGTGTTTTGAATTGCGCTATATTATTTTATTAACATATATACTTGTATATTATATGTATTTATCAATATACAGCGTGACCCAGAGTTAAACAGCTAAACATTCAAGATCGATTTTTCAGGTTAGTATAAAACTTTTAAATTTGTTTTCCGAAAATGCACCCCCTTCGAGTTAGAGCAAAAAGAAAGAAGAGAGAAAAATGCATCTAATTTCATGGCATTGTGAACAGGACTTGAAAATAGACGGTCGTCATCCATATCGTCTGCATAAAGTTAACAATTTGTAACCTGATGACCTGCCATGAAGATGGATTGATTAGCCAGGGTATGGTAGGTATTGCTGCTACTTCTGGATATCCAAACTGGATATTATTTACCGCCAGACTGGCTACATATACCAGATGGGATATGGGACATGCTTGTTGTCAGCAGGATGGGAAAATGTAGGTGTTTGTGAGATGCTTTTAAAATTCCATCTATCATCCTCCTTGTTTGTCTTCTTCTGAGCTATCTGTATCTTTCTTTTCTAAATCTAGCAGTGTGTATTGTATTGATATTTCTTTATTGTACCTTATGAATTCTTTGTTCTATAGTAGGGAGATATTTTAGGTGTCATTTTTTGCTGTTTTGTTGTATACTTTAGCGAGCTTCTATTTTCGTGCGTGGGCTAAGGTTTTTCCCATGATGTTTTTATCCTCCGTGTACTTGGTATATGTTGTCGTTTTTCTGCGACCTTCGTTTTCCTTACTTGTTCTTATTAATTGTATGCACATAGGAGATTTCTTCCATGGTAACGTTTACCGCATTGCTATTTTTGCCTATTGGAACACGTTGATCTGTTAAGTTCTTCCCCTGTTAATTGTTTTCCATTTCCTCCTGGAATCTTTTATATTCTTCTTTCTATAGTAGGAAAATGTTTCAAGTATTATTGAGTGTTTTGTTGTATCCTCTACGTATTTCCAGTTTCATTGACTCTAGTTTTCCATGCAGTATTTTATGGACTGTGTTGCTTTTTGCTGTTCTCTTTGCCTTAATATATTTTTTAATCCTCTCCCTTATGTTCCATCCAACAAGATATGGTCTATTACGGAGTTGGGTGTTTGCGTTGCTCCATGTATTCAGACATGTTTGGTTCTCGCTCCCTGTGTTTCTTATTGTCCCATCGAAAAGCTGTGTGCCAAGTTTTTAGTGGTCTTCCATTTCCGGTTGACTATGCTTTTTTCTTCGGAGGGTGATTCATACCAACGAAACAACTTTCACCTGCACTGATATCTTTAATCAGCGCAACACATTTGGGAGCACGAAAATCCTCATACCATATGAGTTAGCTATTTTCAGTGTCAATTTTTGCTCAACGTTTGGATGGGATTTTGCATTGACTCACTCATTGATCCAATTTTTCTGCCCCCACGCCTAAATGGTCCCGCCTTTCCTGATTTTTGGGAAATGATTTTCAACCAATCATAGATGACATGTCTTTAAATGGTAGAGTAAACAGATGGTTCCAATTATATGGATATTCCACCATTACACTCTACCAGTTCACCGATGGTTGCACGACTATTGTCCGGAAGATGTGATCAGTCGCCGTCGAGACCTCCCCCGTCTTTGACCTGCGCTCTCTCAGGATGCGACTCCTACGGAGATTTGCTTTGGGTCATTTTGTATGATGTTATTTTACCATTTTTAGGAATTTGGCCAAATTGTAGATTAAATGTTGGGTCAACATAAAACATTAAACATTGATTTATATTTGAATACAGTATTATTTCTCTCTTTTCAATAAAGTTTAACCAGACATTGATTCGATGTAGTGAAATGTTCACCTTTATTATAGATTTAATATTGATATTTTATATTGAGCCAACATTATTTGAATAAACTAGTATTTGTTCAGCATTAGTGTTCTACCTGGGTAAGTGCCAGGTGTCTCAAAAGATAATATGCAAATGTAATTTTCGATCATTTCAGACAAAATATAAAGCCAGCCTCAAGCAACATAGGCAATATATTTTTAGATATTCTCAAATGTTCGAGGGTGGCTCCATATTTTGTCTGAAATGATCACATTTGTGTCACACAACTGACCTCTGTTCGTGTCAGATAGCACATAAAAAAGGGACAAAAAATTGCTAGTGCACAAGTAACAGTGTACAAATGTGACTCGTTCATTTCAGGCAGGATATGAAGGTGACTTCAAAAAACATTTGGTGAAGCATAAAGGTCCATCAGACGTATCAATGTTCAAAGGTGACACTTGTGCATATAAGTCAAGGAAGAAACCGTACCTTAAATCACAACTACTGCTCGATAAGGATCTATCAGAAGTGACAATGTACAAATGTGACTATTGTTCATTTGAAACAAAACACAAAAATAATCTCAAAAGACATTTGGTGAAGCATTGGGATCCATCACAAGTAACAATGTTCAAATGTGACTCTTGTTCATATCAAACAACAGATAAAAGTTGCCTTAAAAGACATTTACTTGGACATATGGATCCTTCAGAAGTAACAATGTACAATTGTGCCTCATGTTCATATCAAACAAAACGCAAACATGGTCTCAAATCACATTTGATGAAGCATAAGGATCCATCAGAAGTAACAATGTACAAATGTTGCTCTTGTTCATTTCAGACAAAGCATAAAAGTGTCCTCACGAAACATTTAGTGAAGCATAAAGATCCCTCAGAAGTAACAATGTACAAATGTGATTCTTGTTCACTTCAGACAAGGTATAAAAGTGTCTTCAATGAACATATGGTGAAGCATAAGGATCCATCAGAAATAACAATGTACACATGTGACTCTTGTTCATATCAGACAAGGCATAAACGTGTCTTCAATGTACATGTGATGAAACATAAGGATCCATCAGAAGCAATAATGTATAAATGTGAGATTTGTCCACATAAGTCAAGAGAGAAATGGAACCTTAAAAGACATCTGCTGCTCCATAAGGATCCATCAGAAGTAACAATGTACAAATGTCCCTCTTGTTCATATCAGACAAGGCATAAATATTATTTTAAAAAACATTTGGCGAATCATAACGATTCATCAGAAGCAACAATGTAGAAATGTGATACTTGTCCATATGAGGCAAGAGAGAGAAAGGAAACCTTAAAAGACATCTGCTGCTCCATAAGGATCCATCAGAAGTAACTGCACAAATGTGACTGTTCGTATCAAGCAAGTAAAGCTGGTCTGGCAATACATTCATGGGTACATAAAGATTTCTCAACTAGCAAAATTTGTAATTTACCTTACTTTAATCTAATTCATTGTTGTCTAATAAAAAATAATATAATCAAATTTTGTTTTACTGTCATTGTTTTTTCTGTTCTAAAATTATTCATAAAAAACTATTCCCTAAAGTAGATAAGATTTATTCAAAAACTGATAATTTTAGAGAAAGAACACGAGACTTTGTGTGGAAAATTCCAAACTTTTAAGTTCTGCTCATAAATTAATTTAAGTGTCACACAATAAAGTTGGGGCTAAATTATACCTAGGCCCCCCAGTTTCACCTGCTCCTGAATGATTCTCGTACATAGTTGTCATTTTTTCTTAAAAAGCATAAAAAGTTAAATTCCTATAAATTATCATTTGTTTATCTTTAGACGTTTCGAAAATATTCATAAAAGAAAACATTTTCAGAATTACTTGAACACCCTATATCTCGGAAACTAATCACTCCCCGACCCATGTTTATAGGAACTTTTTTTCTTATTTTGAAAAGTTCTATGGCTTGGTGAAGTTTGGTCTATACAATTCTGGACACCCTGTATAGGGTACCTACCTAACCATGTACAATAAATGAAAATTTTAATGGATATGTTCCAATGTTGTAATTTCCAAGTAGGTCGTCCTGAAATGGGTTCAAATTCTGAAAATACCAAATCTTGCAGCAGTGGCTCCAAAAATATATCCAAATTTAGAACCTACATGAATTTGTAACTAGGTTGATTGAAATATCAGCTGTGTGCACCAATCCCTAAAATCCAAGAAACACGTGGTTATCAGTAGTTAGGAAAGCTCGTCAGCAATATTGAAGTAAATCAAAGCTGGGATCCAAAGAAAATCCAATAAGACAATTTATAATTCCACTGCGAGTCGTCGGTGTTACAAAACTCCTGTTGGAGTCACCAACTTATGTGACCTAAGGTATCATTTCTGCAGATTCTAAGTGACCCAAGGTATTAATTATCTTGTCGGGGTCACCAATTTAAGTTGATACTATTGAAGAAATTGCAAATATTTTAATTATGTTCGAAACCATTATGCAGCTAATAGTTTTATAGTATTCGATAAAACTTTACTACAACACTTACAGCTTTCACTTCAATGGGCGTGGCCTCCTAGATCGCCTGATATTACCTCTTGTGACTTTTTTCTATGGAGGTACTTGAAAAATAAAGGGTATGCTACTCGGCTGCGTAACAGACAAGAGCTTTGCCATAGGATTAGGCAAGCTTGTCAAGGAATTACTCCCCAAACTTTAAGAAAAGTGATTGAACGGTTAACAAGGGTTGTTGAAAAGTGTATGTTATTGGAAGGTGGTTATGTTGAGGAGAATTTTAAAAAGTTGTTTTTAGGTTTCTTTTAACAACTAAATAAAGTCAAAAAAGTAATTTTTTTTTTAAAGAAATTAATTAAGTTTTCGTTTCTGCCATAATCCGTTTTTGAGATCATGGAGAATGTGGATTAAGGGGTTTTTGGACATGCTGAATCCAAATATGATGGAATAATTTGTCTAAAATAACCCCTAATATCCTTTTGCCAAAAAACCTACCCTATTTTACCTCCTAAAACCGCACCCGAAAGAAAAATGAAAATGTTTACTAGGTATATCAAATCAAATCAAAATATACTTTATTGTTCAGAATTAGGGTTTCTCATTAACAAAGTAAATAAGCGTAGGTCCATAGCATATATAGTTTACACAGTGCACCTACATTATATAAATACAAAACATAGATTACATATAAATTTTAATACAATAATTATAATAGTTAATGTAAAAAGTCAGAAAATACGATAAGATAAGGTAGTAAATGCCTAATTAGAATGTGTCAGTATAGTACTCATCTAAATTATAATAGGGTTTAACAATTAAAAGGCTTTTAACCGCCTTTCTGAAATTTGTATTTGAGCTCATTTCTTTAATATTATTTGGTAAGTGATTGAACATCTTATAGCCATTGTAAATAATTGAGTCTGACTAGAGTGGATCTGGGAATTGGCAGAGTAACGTTATTGACTTGCCGAGTTACATATTGTATGGAGGAATTATTTATAATATTACTTTTATGCTTATGAACTAAACAAACTGTTTCTAGAATGTAAATTGATATCACAGTGAGAAATCCATATGTCAAGAACAGTGGCTTACATGATTCACGAATTCTAGTGTTGTGCAGGTAGCGAATAGCACGTTTTTGAAGTACCAATATTGTTTGTAAAAGATATTTACTACATGCGCCCCAGGAGGCAATGCCGTACCTTAAGTGTGATTCAATTAGTGAAAAATAAGCAGTCTTAGCAGCTTTATAACCCAGTTCATTTGTGATCACTCTGATACCAAATAATTCATTCTTCCAACATATAATTACCACCCAAATTTGAAGAAAATCGCATTATTATTAACTGAGATATTAGGGTGGATTTATGAAAAGTGACACTGTATATAATATTGAAAAATTTGCGATCCGAAGTCATTTTCTTTGTTTTTCTCAATTTTAAGCGATTTCATGAAAAATAAACCATCAACATATAGACCATTTTAAAGCAATTTCAGCGGTTAGAATGAGCCCGGATAGAATACTTAAATCGAAAAAAACACCAACAGAATTTTTCATGATTTTCTTTTTTTTTCGGAAACTACTTGTTTCCCAGATTCTAAAAAAATCATGCTCATGCAATGCAAAAGAAAGTATACTTTCACAACATTTCATGTAAATTAAATTATTTTTACGAGAGGAAAAAATAAAAAACCGATTTTCCGCTATTTTCTCGGAAAATTTGAGACTAGGTTGAAAAATGCCTTATATGAAAGTTTTATATTTTTTATCGCTACCACTTCTGTGAAGGACATTTTCCGCTAGGAGATCACGTTTCGCCGAAAATCACAAAAAACACTTTCAACCCCTAAACAGCAGTCCCATTTCACGATTTCACTTTATCTTGTGTTTAATTTTTGTTTTTCTCTTCATTATAACCTTAACTAAAATTTCCTACTGGTCCTTGCCTGTAGCTATTTTTTTTTCAAAAAGATATTGGCACCAGCCTATTATGCTTTAAGCAATTTTCTAGAGTCAAATAACCTATCAGCTTCATTTCAAAATAGGGTTAGAAAAAATAAATCAACATCCACTGCCACTTCGGAGGTCTGCAACTTTATTTATGAATCACTAAATAATAAAACACATCCAATAACGCTAATATTTTTACTTAAGTCATGCAGTTGATTCAATTTATTCGATTAAAAATTCACTTGATTATAGTTACAGATTCCTTAATGTACAATACTGTCATTAATTTGAGGGACTTTTTCTTATGTAGCACCTAGCTGATTAAACATCTGTGTTCAAAAGATAATTAAACTAAGCATGATCTCAACTATATAACAATAAACAGTTTATTTATTATCATAAATAACCGGGTGATCAATACACCTTAACTAATTTTTTTCCTTCAATTCTTTGGGACTTTCTGCCACATGTGTTTTCTTTTTAAGCGGTGCTAGGGGAATCTACAAAATATATCACAATTAACCAGTATGTTACTGGTAAATAACCTCTACGCCTGTGATGTTTACGTCAATGGATCAGTTAGAAGTTTTTTTTTTAAATAAACAACACAAATAAGTACCTATAAAAACTTGAAATTAAATATTTCACCGACTTTTCGGAAATCTGTTTCCTTTTTCAAGGCTTTTTTTGAAAAAAATCCTTTTTGCTGTGTATGACAAATACAGGAAAAGGAAACATTAGATTTCCGAAACGTCGGCGAAATATTTAATTTCAAGTTTTTATACTTATTTGTGTTGTTTAAAAAAAAACAACCTCTAACTGATCTTTTGATGTAAACGTCACAGGCGTAGAGGTTATTTACCAGTAACATACTGGTTAATTGTGATAAATTTTGTAGATTCCCCTAGCACCGCTTAAAAAGAAAACATACATGTGGCAGGAAGTCCCAAAGAATTGAAGAAGGAAAAAAATTAAGATAATGCCACAAATAACATTTAGACAACACCTTAACTAAATAACCTAAAACTAAAATTAAACTAATGCTGGTTAATTATTTTCATATAAATATATTTATAGAATATTTATAAAGTCATTGTATCTCTCAGTAACATAGGTTCTGCATTTTTTGTTAAACTTTTTGTAACATTTTATGTCTAATGTTAACTGGCAGCAAATTGTAAAATTTACGTCATAAACTGCTTTTAGAGAAATTAGATAGAATTGGGGTGCGTGGTCGCAAATGAATGGGTGACCAATTATCTAAGTGGGAGAAAGCAGATTATAGTTATTGATAATGTTAAGTCGGATCCAAGGGACATAATCGTGGATATACCACAAGGTTCGGTCTTAGGTCCTCTATTTCTTATAATAATTATTAATGATATATCAATCGTACATCAGTCCTAATTTGAAAGTACTCTACGCAGATGATAGTAACTTTTGTATAACAGATGAATCCAGCGATTTAGCTGTTGAAAAGGCCGATACCTGTGCCGATGAATTTAAAAAATTTTGTGTAAGCCATGGTTTGTTAGTTAACCACGATTATAGTGCTCTTATAAAAATGGATCATCAGTCTATTGAGCATGTAGACTTCACAAAGTTCTTAGGGGTGACCTCAGATCAAAAAATTATCTGGAAAAAACACATTAACCCTACAATGTATAAATTTTCAACCTGTTTTTTGATAAGGCAGTTAGTTAAATAGTGTTACGGCAGAAATATTAAGATTGGCATATTTTGGAGTCGTACAAACAATTTTGTCATATGGACTTATATTCTGGGGCTCCTCGGCCCATTTTGAGAAGGCATTTATAATGCAAAAAAGTCGGAGTACATCCCCGAACACATTGCAGAGTTATTTAAAAAGGGTATAGCCGGATAGGAATGAACGATCTGCCCCCGTTAGGAACTGCCTATAATAACTATGGTGTCATGTAGGCAAGTCAATGGGTAAACGATGTATGTAGGTTCTTCAGTCCAACATTCAGCTGCTGCAGAGATATTTAAAAAGAATTGAAAAAATGGGGACTTTTTCAAAAATTTATTTCTCATATACTACTTAGAGAGATGAACGAAAAATGATAGAAAGTTAACATTGTGAAGAATATTATGCAACAAACTCATATACAGGAATAATAATATTAGAAAATGTATTCGAGGCCTTATATCACGTGGTTTCTATTGATAAATCACTTTCTAAAAATTACCATAAATAGATCCTAATGCGTTCTTGTACCACCAGTAGTTTCATTAAAATCGAAATGGTAGAACACTTTAAAAAAATATATATATGTATAATAATTATAGTACCCATTTATGAATCGACAAATCTGTACATACTGTATATAAATTCGCATTTTCTGCCCCAGTTTGTCGATCTTCGTCACTATCTTTTATAACAACGTTGAAACTATTTGTCTTTAATATTTTTTAAAATATTTAGACCTGTGTAAAGCAATCGTATAGGGAAAAGGAGATAGAAATGCAATAAAACAATGACTAGGATAAAAGCAAAAATTTTTTCGTATACGGAAGAGTTCAAGCATATAACCACAGGGACTGCATTTTCAAACGATGCGAATCGGTGTTTGCACGAATTATGTTTACTATAATTATTATTTATTACGAATTCGGACGTGCGAAGTCACATCATTTGAACATTTGAAATCAATTTGCACAGTTTGAAAAACAAGTTCTGATTTGTTTAAATGTACTCTACATAATATTGAAATTATTATTATACCTTCTTTAAATACTGAAATTGTCATAACGATTTAATATACTAGTCATTAGCATGTAGGGTAGCAACATATATTTTTAAAGTTGATATAATATTAACGTCCTCATATTATGTACGCAATTTGGCGAAATGCATGTTTAGTCTAGACAAGTGTTTAAACAAGTCTATACAGTTAATGTTGCCAATTCGCGGCTATGCCGACTAGCATCCGTTGGATTAGTGATTCACATAAGTAAAGATCGTATGTATACCTAGTGAGCGATACCTAGTGAGCGAAAGTTGGTTTTATTTTAATATATTACTTGAGTATTATCTGAATTATTAAAAAATGTCTAAATGCAAATCTTGCAATTAAAAGTCGACACAATAGTCATAAAAGATGAAAATGAGGTAAACTTTTATAGTTCTGCTATAACGAAAAACATTGCTATAGGCGCTAATTTGTGTAATAAATGTCGATTAATACCATATCGAAGTCCCAGTTCTAGTAAATATCCGGCAGAAATAGAAAAAAGAGAAGAACAGAGCTCGAGTAATAAGGACGAGGTAGAAAACTAAACTTGTTCTGAAATTGTCTTTCATATAGATTGTGATAATTACGAGTCCTCTCTACACATAAGTATTGTATTATATGCCAATCGGAAGTAATTATCCATGTTATCCCTCGTGAAGCTAGGCGTCAAGCTTTTGTAATGAAAACAAATTTTAAACCTGAGGGGGATCGTTGCTGTAAAACTCATTTGATAGCTAATACATTCTATGCAGATGAACTTTTGAATCTTCATATTTATTCAAACACCAGTAGTGTAATGTTAACGAAATAAGTGCTAAACCTTACTTCGACTTATGTAACTGTTAATTTTTATATATTAAATATATTCAAATCCTATATATAAATCGAGTTTTCTACGCACCAGAGTGGATGGTAAATAAAAGATCATTTGACCTTTAACGGGTACGGTAGAACAGACATGAGAGGTTGTTTCAACCAGGTAGATTTTTTGGGTTGGGACGGCATTCCGAGCTAAGGGCAGAGAGTGTCTAGCAACGGCTGTGATAAGACAGGGTTTAGTTGTTGTTTAAGCAAGAACATTTAATGTTTTATTATGGTGACGATTACTTGTTTGAGTGTTGTTGCTACGTTTTATGTTAAATTGTGCATCAGAGTAATGTGTAAAACACAAAGTGCAAATATTTAATAGTCAATTAAATGGCAGAATGAATCTGTATTAAATAGCAGCAAATTGCGTGATTAATCTGAATTAGTTGCTTTGATACTATCCATGATAATTTGTGATTTTAAGTACCTGGTTTATAGTTTGTATGTTTATTTGTTGAGTGCCATCAGACCATTGACCTTCACGTGTCCAGGAATGAAACTAAGTTTTTTATTTTATGTACTAGTTGTGGTAGTTCAAGGCTATGCGCGTGGAGAAACAATATTTTTAGTGCCATTAAAGAACTAGTTTCGTGATTGATTTTTCTTCCTGAGTGAGATCGGTAGACAATCTGACCGCTTTCATGTTAGTCGGAGACCTTGGCTACATCGACTAGATTTGTTGACAATTTCGTTGCGTTAATAGGCATACATAGTGGCTTAGTGTGTAATCACTAGCAACATTTACTGCTACCCAGGAACAGAAAAACCATTACGCGTTGAAAGCTTTTTGTATGTCTCTCCAATTTGGGTATTCGGTTGTGACACCTTTTGATGGTTAAAATTTAGAGTACCATGTCGATTTATGTAACTAGTTTAAACTGATTTAATCCTTGTTAAAATACTATTGGTTGTACCATTTTTAGTAATTTTAGTGAGTAAGTTATCAGTTTTCTTAGAATAGCCATTGAGCTCAAGTCTAATGATACAAACTATTGTATCGATTTACCTCTGTAATACTATTTATGACTAGAGTATTTTGTTTGTTTTTTGTAACATCGAATGTTAATAGATTATTTGTTTTAGTAGTTGTTAAATTTCATTAAGCTAGCACTCATTTAAACTGGGTTCACCCAGTGTTTCCTTATTTTCCGGGCCAATTTATAGTTTAAAGTGAGCGGAAATTGTATTAATTGTTTTCCAGTAACTAAAAATAAGGTGGCGTCCAACTATCGTTTTTTTGTTGAGCCTTGTAGAGCTGTGTATTTATTTGTTGGTAATTTCCTGTTATTAAGTATTTGCCAAGGTAAGTGATAACCAATATTAAGCCAAGCTATCAAGGATAATCTGCCCCTTGAGATCTTATGCTTTATTTTGAATTATAATTATGATTGCTGATTTAATATAACTAAAAAGCAAGGTTATACTTACTGTGATAATTCCCTTTCCAACAGTTTAGCTAACTGCACCATATCGGAACAGACACTAAAAACATTCATTCGACTGACTTGGGAGAACATTATTTATTTGAGAATATTTCTCTAACATCAATGAGAGATACAGTTTCTCGTAGTGTGGCGCAAGCTTTAGTTGTATTTCCATTTAAGTTAACTGAAAATTCAAATCGAACAATATCATCTATCTTTGGTCTAGAACGAGAGCAACAAGTATCCGAGTTTTATAAACAAATATTAAAGGGTTTTGAAGTAGCTATTTTACCACAGCGTTTTGGATCTACCGCAAATACTAGAGACGATCTGATTAAATATAGATACCAAATTGTTAAATGCCCACCACAACCAACTGGCACTGATTTTTGACGGCATTTATATTCGCCATGATAAAAGCAGTAACAATGAGTATCAACGTAAGTCGTATCCTGGTCAAATAAGAAACCCCTTTTTAAACCATTACAATCACTGAACTATTCTTAATAAATGGAAGACTGATACAGATACATGCGCGTGAACAAAATACTTCAATCATGCAATTCAAGGTCCCCGGGATTTGCGTCGCTGCAGTAGAAATCTAGCTTTAAAAGTATGTTGGTGCTTGAGTCAGAATTCTTCTGGAGGACGTTATGCGCAGATGCAATTTTTCTCTGCTTTGTCTCCCGTGGCGGGAGGTCTTGGATTAGTGCAGAATTTCAGAGCCGGCATCAAGTAATTAATTCTCTTGTTTTTATCGCTCGTTGAAATTGAAAAGTAAATAATTATGTTTTGGGCATGACAACTTTTATGTCCTTTATTAAAAATTAAGACAAATGTTAACTATATAAGAAATGTCAATCTATACACGCATATTTTTGATGATTTCGGGAAAAAGGACAAATTAAAAACACTTGCAATAAAAATAGAGACGGCCCTCGCGTTCTACACACTGCGATTGCGCTCCTACCGGGGGTCGCCATACTTGCGCGAGATTCAATTTGACACACCAATATGTATAGACATTGGCATTCCATTTATATGTATAGGTCAGTGTTTACAATATGTACAACAGATGGTTACATTGTGGATATTGCCGGACCTTTATATGCCACCCAAAATGAGGCGATGATAATGAAAACATTATTGGCCGAATCTGCTGATTTGAAACAGTTATTACAACCTAATGACTTATTCATTCTTGATCGAGGTATTAGAGATGCGCTGGAGGATATCAGCAATAGAGGATTTATTCCAATAATACCAGCCTTCAAAGGTAATCAACCTTAACTGACAACAGAGGGGGCTAATGTTTCTAGAAAGGTTACCAAAATACGATGGATTATTGAAGCTGTCCATGAGGCAATAGCTCAAAAATATAAACTTTTACACAACACTATGCAGAATAAGATGCTTCCGGATGTTAAACTCCTTTGCAGAATTGTTTTGTTTGCACAACAGTTTTGGAAAAGAGTTGTATTCGGATGGAGAATTATGTGACGATATTATTGACAGAATAAATACCAGAATGGATGTGCCAAACACTCTTAGTGAAGAAGTCACTGCAAAATGTTGGAATCGACGGAAGAAGGCATTTAGACAATTAGTGGCTACAGATGTAATGGGTTTTCTTCAACTCAGTAAACGTGACTTAATGCTTTTTTTTTACCGGTTCATATCAATTGTCACAAGCTGTAGCATATTTAGCAGAATTAATTGGAGATGACAATAATCCTCAAGTAAAATATGTTACAGAAATGCCAGCTCTACTAGAGATAGAAGTGAGATCTCGTCACATAAACAGTAAAATCTTCCACTGTTACTTGGAATATGTCCCTCACAGTTCAAATTACAAAAGTATTTGTCAGTATTGTCGTGATTGTCCTAATGGTAATGGAACTGTTGGCTCCTGTTCACATGTAGCGGCTGTCATCTATTATCTGTCACATGCGAGATATCTTTCAAGAATATTTAGACCAGCTGATATACTTTGTAAAATATTTGACACGAGCAATACCAATGTTGTCATAAATGATGATAGTGATGAAGATTGACAAACTGGGGCAGAAAATACGAATTTATATAGAGTATGTAAAGATTTGGTGATTCATAAATGGGTACCACAATTATATATATTTTTGAAAGTGTTCTATTTTTTCGATTTTAATGAAACTACTGGTGGTACAGGAAGCCATTAGGATCTATTTATGGTGATTTTTAGAAAGTAGTCACTCAATAGAAACCACATGTACCACCATAGTGCACTGTAACAAGTTTTTCCGTAACTTGTTGTCAATTATTTAATTAGTTGCCAAATATTTTCCATTCAGCATCCGTGCTACATAAAATTCGAATTACCCGCGATAAAAATCCCAATGCGAAGTCACCACTGAGCATGCGCGAGCGGAGTATTAGGGAGAGATGGAATTAACAGCAAAGAAAACCGGCACTTTCCGTCTTGACGTCGCTGAGGTGAGACTATTCTAATTTTTTTTCTTAAAAGATTTGAAGTTTACAGCCATCCTATAATACTTTGTTGAAAGTTTACTTTTATTATTGAATTATTATTGCATTAGAATAATAACCTAGTTATTTTAAATTCTTATTGAATTTTAAGCCGGCATTTAATTGAATTATAGTATATTTGAAGTTAACAATGTGGTTAATAAAAAACCACTTGTTAGTGGATTGCCCCAGCCGTAGTTTATTTGTCAATTTGGGACAGTTGCCGCAGATTATTTTATGTTTAGATATTATATTAATAATTTTTGCCAGTAGTTTATATTATATACTTACATATAGGTATATATTTTTTTGTATTTAGGGTCGCTCTAAAATTTTTTATTAGATAATCTCATTTCACGACTGATATACTAAATTATTGAATTTGTCGAAAAGTGAGACGTAAAGTCAATTTATCTAAATTAATTTTGTCATAGTACCGGAGAGCATCTCCAAAAATTTTTATTTTATTTAATTTTTCTTGTTTTCAATTTTAATATCTATTTCCCTTGTTCTACTTTGAACATTTTGGTATTAACAATTTTTTCTTTAGACCATTTTGCTTCATAATAACTTAACTTTTGTCATTTATAGTAATTTTGTGGCCGAATTTTTTTGATAAGTTAGTAGTAGTTTTTTCTTTCGGTCCTCAACCATTTTCTTAAATTAATACTTAAATTTTACAAATTCTAATTTTGTGTAGTTTTTATAAAAAGTCGTAACCTTGGCAATTTTTTTAAATTCTTTACAATAAGTTTTAAATAATTTATTTAGTCATTTTAAATTTAAATAATTAGTTTTTTCTTTGTGTAACTTAATTTGTATCAACTGGTTCCTGATTTATCACTGTTTTCATGTAATAATCTAGATCGACCAACCCTGGATTAAGCACATGGTAGTTTTGCTAGTGGCTAGATGAGAATTATAATTGGCTGAACATTTCCAACTTCATGTCATCCTGGAACCTCCTCGTTGACCCGGACAAACAATATAAGTCCTCAATCCCAGGTACCTGTGGCCATCTTCAGGAATTGACACCTTGGAACTCCGCACTCGCCGCCCAAAGTTACGTAAGCAATTAACTACCATCGTAGCTTTTCTTGGTCAGAAGATTACTAGATATAATTGTAAACCAGTTGATATTTTCAATGTTACAAGTTTCCGCTTCAAATTATATTCAAATAATTTTTTTCTCTTAACAAATTTTCATTGCCACATTATATTTTTATTGTAGTAAATTTTGAATTTTTCATTAATTCTCACATTTAATTGTAAAGTCTGTAAATTTTAAACTTTATTGTTAATATATTGTTATATTTTGTTAATTTTGCTTTTGATTGTTTCCTCCTTAAATAGTTGCAGGAATATCATTTGTACGAATACGCTGGCGCCCAGCTTCTTTATTTATTTTTGTTTTGTAACATTCAAATTATTAAATAACTTCTCGCCACAGAGTGACCTTCGACCAACCTTGAGCTAACCGGTTGCTACTCTTTCATAGCTTCCTCAACACCCAGCTGAGAGGTTATGGTTGCAATACGAGAAATAAATATTTTAAAAAGTCCCATTTTTAAATTTTTTTTTAAAAATATCTCTGCAGCAGCTGAATATTGGACTGAAGAACCTACATACATCGTTTACCCATTGACTTGTCTACAGAAGTGTAAAATAAAAGAAAATGAAAATAAGAAAAATATCCTTATATTAGCAGATGAATATGGTCAAAACATAACACACCAACTGAGGAAAATGTTAAATCTAAACTTATACAACATAATTTCAATAAAAAAACCTGGAGCATTGCTAAATCAAGTAATGAACAATATTTCTACATTAACAAAAAAAATTACACTTGAAGATTACGTTATAATTATAGGAGGAAGAAATGATATTGACAACAAAAGGATCCCATCTTTTCGCATCCTTTGCAATCACCTCAAACTTTGTACACAAACTAACGTAATATGTGTTTCAGTGCCTTATAGCAAAAGTGACAGTGTTAGAAATAAGTATATCTTTAAATACAATAAAAAATTGTATGAATTTCTGTACAAATTTAATTCATTTACAGAGGGTTACATAAGGTATGCAGAGATAAATAGAGGGGAGATAAAAAATGAACATAATAATGCATCTTTAGCTATTAAAATAAAAAATGCTTTATTTTATAAAGAAAGTAAAAATTTAAAATTTATTCAAACGACAAATAGTATTCCACCTGACATAACTGATATAGATTCAACCACAGAAGATACTATAAACGATTTTTTATATCCACGTCTGTCACAGATAATTCTAGTATAATTGGGAGAAATGACACTGTTAAGGTAGGCCATGTTAATGTCCAAAGTTTAATGTCAAATGCTTATATTAGTGAAATATTGCATATAAATATACAGTGTCTGCGAAATAAGTGTAATTCATTTGAACAAAAAATATTACAGTACAATTTTATTGGTATATTGGTAAGTGAACATTGGTTGAGATAAGAAGAATGTAATCTATATCAAATAGAAAATTACTACATGGCCGCATCGTACTGCAGAAAGGAAAATATACACGGAGGTGTTTGTACTTTTATTAGAAATGACATTTCTTCAACTCCTGTTGTTTCTGTAAACTCCATTAGTGTCGATAAACACTTTGAAGTTTGTTGTATTTATATAACTAGCTATAAGGTAAATATTGTCACTGTATACCGGTCCCCTTGTGGTGACCTAAATATTTTCAAAGAAAAACTGTATCAATTATTTGATATTTTACCCATTCAAACCAATAGAGTTATTGTTGGTGGTGACTTCAATATAAATTTTCTCAAGCGTTCTAATCAGCGTGAGGAAATAGTGAACATATTTTTATCAAATGGCTTTGAACAAAAAATCTTTGAATTTACACGGATACAAGGCCTATCAAAAACTTGCATTGATAATATATTTACTAATTTTGCGACCGAAGGTTCAAGTGTTCATAATCTTCATTTATCAGATCATAGGGCCCAAATTTTAAAATTTAATTCAGGTGGTATTGCCATTAAAAAACAGACTAAATGGATACATAATAGAAACATGGCAAACAGGTTGAAATTTAATAGATGTCTTGAAAATGAAGACTGGTCTGAGTTAATACAGGAAAAAAATCCTATTAAAGCTGTAGAAACTTTCTATAATATAATGAACTATCACCATGATGTCAATTTTCCTAAAATTCTAATAAACAATAATGTAAAGAGAAGAAAACAGATGTACAATAATGAGGTAGTGCAGGCTAAAAAAGAAATAAATGCTTTAGATACAATCTTTAATCAAAATTTACCAAACAAGGATGACATATTAAACAGACTAAAAATTAAAAAATATGAATACGAACAGCTGCTTCAAAAAATAAAGAAAGAAAAAGCAATAAATGAAATATCAAATTCTGAAAATAAACAAAAAACTATATGGAAACTCGTAAATGAAAGTAGAGGCAAAAAAAATGTAATCATTAATGAATGCTCTGTATCTCCAGAAAATTTCAATCACTACTTTACTGAAGTAGCAGAAAACATTTTAAAAAATATACCAGCTCCCAATAAAACCTATCAGCAATACTTAGGAAATTCTAAAATTGACAACAGTCATTCATTTTTTTTCTATCCTGCTACAGAACAAGAAATCTTACATATAATTAAAAACCTCAGAAACTCAAAGTCAACTGATATATATAATCACACTGTTAGTATGTTCAAAGACAACTTAACATCCCTTGTTGGCCCAATTACCTATATTGTTAATTTAATACTAGAAAGTGGAACATTTCCTGATAAATTAAAAATAGCAAAGATCATTCCGTTGTTAAAATATGGAGATATAAATGATGTTGCCAATTACAGACCTATTGCTTTACTTCCAATTTTAGCTAAAATAATAGAAAAAATAATTGTACAAAGAATAACAGATTATTTTGTATCAAATAACTATTTTTCCCAAAGGCAGTATGGCTTTAGGCAAAACCGTAGTACATCTGATGATGTACATGAACTAGTGAATTTTATATGTGAGGGATTTGAAGAGGGCAAACAAAGCCTAGCTATTTTTATTGATTTAAGTAAGGCATTTGATTGTGTGTCACACGAAGTCTTACTATCCAAATTGCAGTTTTATGGGGTTAGAGGAATTGCACTAAAATTAATAAGCTCCTATCTCTTGAACAGATACCAATCAACACTTTTTAATAATGAGTTAAGCTCAAGTTTGAAACTCAAACATGGGGTCCCGCAAGGAAGTGTCCTTGGGCCACTGCTTTTATTAATTTATGTAAATGACTTCTCCACATCAAATGTCTTTTTTAACATACTTTTTGCTGACGACACTACCCTAGCTGTAAATATTGATAAAAACGTGAATACTGACCGTATTAGAGAGGAAATTATTGAGACTGCCTCTGATTGGTTCAATGCAAATTATTTATGTCTTAATAGAAATAAAACTCAATCATTAGAGTTCTCACTAAATTCAAAAACAAATGACACTGTAAAATTCCTAGGACTTAACATCAATCAAAATTTAAATTGGCAAAGTCATATTGACAATCTTTCGAAAAAATTGTCATCCATCATATATGCTATAAAAAATATAAAATATAAAATAAATATAGATGCAGCTCTAATAACATATCATGCTTTATTCCACAATACTATGACGTACGGATTATTAAATTGGGGAACTTCTTGCCATATACAAAAAATGTTCATCCTCCAAAAAAGAGCTATTAGAACATTAGCTGGTATTCCAAATTATGAAAGTTGTAAACCGTGGTTCACTAAGCTTAACATATTAACTCTGCCTTCTGCAATTATTTACTTTAATTTAGTTTATGTAAAAGAAAATTTGAACAAGTTTGCTACTAATATGGAATTTCATGATCACTTGACCCGGTCACGGACAAACTTAGTAATTCCTTTACACAGATTAACAAACACAAATAAAACATATATGGGTATAAAACTCTTCAATAAACTACCAATAACTGTGAGAGAGGCACCACTGACTAGGTATAAATTAATCATAAGAAAACATTTAATTGAAAATGTTTACTATGACGTAGATAACTTTAGTTTTAGGTAAAATTTTAAATATAATGTATTTTGTTCCATGTTGATATACTTACACATTTTATTATTTGTTGTTTAACTTTAGTATATTTTTTGTACTGTGTGATATATTTATTTTATTTTATAATAATTGTTTACCTAATATGTTTTTTATATATCTATGTATCTTTGACCTGTCTAGGCACTACGGTGTAAGAAGACCAATAAATGATCTATCTATCTATCTACATGACACCATAGATATTATAGGCAGTTCCTATCGGGCGCAAATCGCCCATTCTTATCTGGCTATACCCTTTCAGAATTCTCACTCTTCCATTCCTGTATATCTATATCTTGATTTTAAATACAAAGAGGCATAACATTTATTAACTAGAAATAGGTCAGTATATACCCGACACACACAATAAAAATAATCTATATCTACCATTTTCTAGACTTTCTGTTTGTCAAAATTCTCACATATACCAAGGTATTATCTGCTATAATAAGTTCATACCTTTGTAGTAATTAGTAATTTTAACAAATTTAAATCAATACTACATAACTATTTATTAAATATGACATTTTACTCATTTGCCAAATATCTGGAAATGCAACGATGTTCAACATTTTTTGTTTGTTATATGGGTTCATAATTTGCTGTTTTATACAATTACCATTTTTATACAATGACTTATTTTATACAATTACCTATTCATACTCTTTATTTTTTCTATACTATATTTGTATTTGTTTGTTTCTAAATTAGGAAAATCAAAGCATTTAACAGATCTTGTAACTGTTGTACTTAGTGCCTTCAAATAATGTGACAAAAGTAGAATATCCTATTTCAATAAAAAATATTGCCATGTTTGGTCAGGTCTGAAAATATTAAAGTTGTTATTAAATTCACACGCAAATCATTCCTACTTGTTCACTATCACCTTAAAATTATAAGGCCACTTTGCTAGTTGGGGAACCGTTATGTAACATTAAATGTTTTACAAGGCTAATTCTACTTCTTACTTGATACGAACAATAGTGACATTTGTGCATTGTTACTTCAGATGGATCCTTATGGAGCAGAAGATGCGATTTAAGGTTCACTTTCTGTCTTGACTTATATGGACAAGCCTCACATTTGTACATTGTTACTTCTGATGGATCCTTATGTGTCAGTAGGTGTCTTTCAACATGAGCTTTTTCTCTCGCCTGATATGAGCAAGTGTCACATTTGTACATTGTTACTTCTGATGGATCTTTATGATTCATCAAATGTTCTTTGAGACCCCTTTTACATCTAGTCTGATACGAACATGAATCACATTTGTACATTGATACTATCGATGGATCTTTATGCTGCAGCAAATGTTTCTTGACGTAACTTTTTTGTCTCGTCTGAAATGAACAGAAGGCACATTTGTACATTGATACTTCAGAGGGATCCTTATGGATCAGTAGATGTGATTTAAGTTTCCCTTTTTCTTTTGACTTATATGGACAAGTTTCACATTTGTACATTGTTACTTCTGATGGATCCTTATGTGTCAATAAGTGTCTCTGTAAATTAGTTTTGTATCTCGCCTGATATGAGCAAGTGTCACATTTGTACATTGTTACTTCTGATGGATCTTTATGCTTTATCAAATGTTCCTTGAGGCCACCTTTACGTCTAGTCTGAAATGAACACAAGTCACATTTGTACATTAATACTTCTGATGGATCGTTATGGAGCAGTAGATGTGATTTAAGGCTTTTTTTTAGTCTTGATTTAAATGGACAAGTCCCACATTTGTACATTGTTACTTCTGATGGATCTGTATGCCTCAGCAAATGTTGTTTGAGGTTACTTTCATGTCTAGTCTGAAATGTACAAGAGTCACATTTGTACATTGTTACTTCTGATGGATCTTTATGATTCAGCAAATGTTTTTTGATGTAGCTCTTATATCTCGTCTGAAATGAACAGGACTCACATTTGTACATTGATACTTCTAATGGATCCTTATGCTTCATCACATGTCTTCTGAAGGCACTATTATGCATTGTCTGAAATGAACAAGAGTTACATTTGTACACTGCTACTTCTGATACATCCTTATGGAGCAATAGATGTAATTTGAAGTTTCCTTTGTGTTTTGACTTATATGGACAAGTCTCGCATTTGTATATTGTTACTTCTGATGGACCCTTATGATTCACCAAATGTTTTTTGACGTCAGCTTTACGTCTTTTCTGAAATGAATGGGTCACATTAGTACATTGTTACTTGTGATGGAATCTTGTTCATTAGCAAATCTTTTTTCGTCTCTATTTTGTGCCATCTGAACAGATGTTAATTGTGTGACTATTTCAGATAAAATATAAAGCCAGCCTCGAACATTTGAGAATATACAAAAATACATGATTTTTGAGGCTGGCCTTATATTTTGTCTCAAATGATCAAAAATCACATTTGTACATTATCTTTTGCGATACCTGTCACTTACCCAAGTAGAACACTAATACTGAGCAAATGCTACTTTATTCTAAAATTGTTGGCTCAATATAACGAATCAATAATGAACGTGAACATTTCACTACATCGACTCAATATCTGGTTCAACTTTATTGAAAATATATGGAAAAACTATATAATACTGTATTCAAATACAGGGTACGGCAGAGGATGGGTGTTTTTGGGACGGGTGGTATATGTGAACGGAGAGGATTAGTGCGGTTACAAAATCAAACTTCAAAATTCAACCCGACAAATGCGAGTTTATTCGCAAAGTCGCTAATTTAGGCCATCTCATTACTAAACACGGTGTAAAACCGAATCTAAATAATAATAATAATGTATCTTATTTGGCATAAGCTAATTCTTTGCAGATAAAAAATGATTTAAAAAAAGTATAAATATAAAAAATATAACAAAAAACAAATGTGAAAAGTCGATGCAATTTTAAATTTTCCTCGACCGAAAAATCCTAAAGAAATAAATAAATTTTTAAGTTTAGCCGGATATTACAGACGTTTCATCCTTAATTTCTTAAAAATATAAAAACCGCTAACGAAATTATTACAGACATACCCTTTAACTTTGACAATTGTTCAAACTCTTCAAAATTTGGCACAAACTTTGACAACACCAATTTTGATCTACCCTAATTCTAACGACGAATTGACGAATCGGAAGATAATGAACCTGACGAGGACGGAATAATAACGGCGAAATCACTAACGAACAAATCGCTCAAAAATTTGATATTTTTGCTAATTTGTACAAAACAAAGGCGTTAAGAGATTATTCGAAAATCAAAACTTCCATCAAATAGTTTATAGACAAGGGGCGCAAAAATATAACCTTTTTTCAGCAAGATAACTTACAAAACTCATATCATAAAGTAATCGAAGGCATTTTCAAGGAACCCCAACAATTCTATAATTATTAACATTGTATCGAGCAAATCAGTCAGGCATAGGAACGATTCCTTTATTATTTGATGTTGAATCAGTAGCAGAACATTTGTTCATGATATTGTACAAGGCACAGGATATTTTGGACCTTTCCAAAACATATTACGTTGAGAATAACTTAAATCTCCCAATAAATGAAATGTTTTCATTCATTTTCGCAGAGAAAGACTTAAAAATAATAATATGCCAAAACATTGTGAAGACTTCCGACGAAAATAAAATTCCGATATTTTTAGATTAACACCACTGCGGTAAGAATAATCTTTACCACAGAATAAACGAAACAATGCGGAGAATAAGAAATAAATATAATCGGCAAGGATGATCTTAAGATGTCGATAACTTTATTAAGTCTTGTGAATTTGTGAAAAGAACAAAGTATACCGTAAAAATATGACTAGTACATTATTAATTATGGAAACACCAAAAACGCCATTTTGAAAGAATCAATATTGGCATAGTTCGGACCACAACACGAAATTACGCCCTAACCATACACGACGAGTTAAATTTACACAAGCATACGCGATCCAAGACAAATCTGCAAAATCTGTTGTAAACACCCTGACACTATATTTTCAGTACTATGGTACTCCTTTGAGAGTGCATTGCGACTATGGTTTGATGCCATAGGCTACATAGCTTTTGTACTATATCACAGATATTTATTGTACTTAACTCTATTTTAACGTATTAAAGATTCGTAATATAACAGTATTTAAAGTATTTAAACTACTATTTATTTAACTTACGGCCGTATTCACCATCGTCTGTTAAATTAGTACCAGGGAGTTAAGTCTCCAACAGTCTGATAAAGTTCCTATTTGGTATTCACCATAGATGATAAGGGCTTAACAGTCAGTTAAATCATCTGATAAGTTAACAGGAGAAATTCGAGCTGTTAAACCCTAACAGACTGATATCGACACGTCAACTGTCAAATAATCCTTGTTTATATCCAGACATTTTTTTCAATAAAAATGGAAAGAATTAATATAGTAATATATTATTTTTGAACAAGAGGAGTTATTAGTTCTTTTTCACGATCAGTAAAATTTGGTGACCGTCTATTTTTTTCTATTTCCATCTTTATTGAATTTCTATAATAAAAATTAAATATAAATTGTCTTATAGATCGCTGGTCCTAAAAATTAATACTTACTATTTAAAATGTTTATTAATCTGGATACAAGAGCACACAAATTATTTGTTTATTTACGATCATAGATAAATATTTGCGAGCACTGTGAGCGAGAAAAGAGGATAGACTATTTTCGGTCACCTGATTTTGACAAATGATCATATTAGGTTGATGTCACACTGGCGGCGCGGAGGGCACAGAACTCATTGTTTTGTTTTTTAGAGACGAGTAAAAGCTGTTATTTCTTAATAACAAGCTTGAACTGCTTCTGCTAGCAACTCATCTCTAATTGTTTACATTTGCATTCATTCCTCTGTGATTGGATAAGGTTTGTGTGCCCTCCAGACTGTCAAAATCAGGTGGCCGAAAATAGTCGCTTTCTTAAGTTACATGTTTCTGGTAACTTTCATTTAACCACCTGTTTACTATCAATGGTCTGAAATGCGACGGTGAATAGGGTATTTTTTGTCAGGCTGTTAATCTTTATCTCTGTTTGTTACCAAACTGTTAAGTTGAAAATGGTGAATATGACTATTGAGCATTTAATTTTATTTGAATTTCCCCTTTTTGTTGGGTATGTTTGGAGCTAAATGTCCATATCACAATAATATATATACTTAACAAAAATTATTCGTGTGTTAGGGATCTTAAATATGTTATGCATTGTGGTTACGATTATTTCTTTCAACGAGGTTTTCAGACTTCACCTCAAAAGTAAGCAGTTGTTTTTTTTCACTAGACATTGCTTACCAAATATATCTAATTTGAGTCGAGCAGGATTTAATATTCCAGTTAGCAGCCATTATACTTATTTAGGAATAGGTTAGTTCTTGGCGCCTTGAAATCTGCTCCTACCTCTGCTCTATTGGCAGAATGCAGTGAACCACCATTACATCTTAAGTGTCACTTTTTGGCACAGAAATTCCTCTTGAAAGACAATAACGTTGTTGAGAATAATCTTCCTCGAAAACTTGCCCAATTAGCAACTCAAGATTTGACATACCCGTATGGGCAAAACAAATCATGTCCCACCTTGGCAGATGCCTTTGCTAAGGTGACTGAATATGATTCTAGCTATAGTTTAATTTTATTTTTATTGAGTAACACAACCAGAAGCTCTGGTGGGAGGTAAGGAAAACTTTTAGTGGGGAGGGATATTGGGCCAAAATGCATGAAAAATGAGGTGAGGAGCTTCGCCTCGAAATCTATTTCAGTCTGTCCGTGCTATGCCGCCCCCGTCTTAATGTGGGAGGGTCGACTCCTCGCTTGACCTCTTTCCACCCAACGTCTCGTAGTCGGTTTCCTATTTGGAATGATTTGGTCTTAAATTCAGACATTCTGGATCAGCCATTTTATTTATTTACTATTTAAATACCAAGTTTGTAATTAACGACCTCGAATACCTATAGCTTAATATTTTCAGAACGAAATAACGGAAATTTTAGAAGTAACGACTTTGGCAAAATTCTCCTTCAGAAGAAAACCTGTTGGCTCAAAAAAGTAATAGAAAGCCATTAAAAAATATTAAAGAAAATCTCTTCAATTTCAGTCGATTTCCTAATTACTTACGTATTTTGACTAAGTACATTTTACTATGGACTGTAACTAAATACAGCATACCTCATAGAAAGTTGTGCATTAACTACTGTATCTCTGTTGGTTTGGCCTCCATGGCGCCACCTCCATATCTCGGAGACGTTGCGTCGGATTCGTCCAAACTTGACACGTCCATATAGAACTCGTCCTCAGGGAACTGATGCACCCCTTCGCTCCGCTTTCTGACCGTATTCGGCCGTACCGGCCCCTTCCACGATAGGAGACACGAATCTTATAAGGGCATTAAAGGAGAACAAAAGCTAACTTTTAAAAACTAAAGTCAAATTCGTTTCCAGGACCCTTCAAAACAAGGATTTGATACTCTTGTTGTTTCACTTACAACTTTTTTATTTTTACCTGCCGGTGTTATTTTCCTGCCTGGGCGTGGTGAGGCAAAGATTGTCTACCACACAACACCAACATAATTGCCGGTTTTTGAATTTATATTGACCTATCATTAAAACAAGTACCAGCAAACATTATGTTCTAGTTGGGTATTGTTTGATATGGAAAGAGTTATATTTGTATATTATTACCTTTGAAGGATCCTTTTGTTCCTGCAAATGATCTTTAAGTTGATGTTTATATTCTGTTGTCTGAAATGAACAAGTGTCACTTCTATGTAGCCTTGTGCCGATTTCCTGACGTGGCAAAACAACACCATCTTCATTCCTGAAAAATTATAAAAATTGTTTTAACCCCCAGACAACATAAAATGTTCATAGAATAATCTGTAAATCTCTAGTAGTTTTATTTTTAGTATAGTTTTTAATTCTTAATGTGTATTTTCTCTTTGAGAAAACCATTTTTAACTATTTCAATGAAATGTAAAGTAAGAGTAAGAGAAATAATTTATTATAATTTATCTCGTCATATTCATATTAAATAGTTACAAAACCGTGGCAGTGATTTATTTCTGTGAAAGGCGATTATCGCCATTTTTGAGTAAACTCCATATTTAAGAAATAATTGAGTTTTTAAAAATTTATGTTAAATAAAGAATATTAAAAAACAAAGGCACTTGGTTATTTTTTTTTACATAAAGAATATTTTCTCGAAAAATCAACAATAACAAAGTTTATAAGAGAGGATATAATTACATACACATTTTGTGGAATATTATGATAATATTCGTTGAGAAATATTATGGAAGAAAAATACTTGTGTAATAATCAAGAGTCGACATCTTTCAGCGATAACAGGGTCACACTCAGGAGCATTAAATAAAGTACAATGAATTATGTTAAAAATACATTGAAAACTAATATCACATAAAAAAGTAATTTTCAGTTGGCAATAATGTAAATCAAAAATGTTTGTAAACTAAATTACGAAACCAACAAATCCATTAAACGTAGATATGAAGTAAAATTAGCTATCGCGTTGCATTATTACATAGCTACTAGCTAATAAAATGAACTTAACTAAAACAAATACTATTACAACCCGTATTTATATTTGAAAAATAAACTACTAAATATTAAATGACAAAAACACAGTTAATATAGAAAACAAACAATTAAACATTGCAGCGAAATAGCAGAATAATATTTATACTGTAGCCGTGTGTTTACTGCTCAGTGACAGTTTGAATGACTCCATCGATTTGTGTACAAAGTCATATGAGTCAACCGGTATTGTATATTAATCGTGGGCTAGACGTTAGCAGTTTACTGCGAATGCCCAGTATTTGGTATTGGGCATAATTCGTTAGCGAAACTATTTTTCTAGTAATTTTTCTCGGTTTTTGTGTAGTTTTTATTGTGTTCAGATTACGCAAAATGCTAAAATTTAAGACTTAACGACGTATTAGCTCATGAAAGAATAGAAAACTACCACAAATTGCATTTTGATGGTGTCAACGTGCACTGTGATGTTTGTAAAACATTGATTGATCTTAAGAGAAAGTGCAACTTTGAATTGCGTCAATTCGATGAAACGTGTATCGAATATTGAAGACTTACATGCTGATGAATTCAAGTAGGAGTTAATAAATTTCATGATTTCATCCGACGCTCCAGCTGAACCGTCCGTATTTTAGACAATTTTCAAGCTTCCAGATGAATCATATCTTCTGAAATGCTATCTTAAAAAAGAATGTGAAAGAAGCTGAAAAAAATTCAAGATCTTCAAAACAAATACATATGTCTAAGTATTGACTACAGATGCAACAGGCCGCCAAATATTTAATACCCTTTTGTGGGGTTTAGACATACGAGGAGCTGTGAAACCACGTTTAGTGTCGTGCAAATTTGTGGAAAAGAACTGATCACGTCACGATTGTTACCTCAGTAAAAGACACACTTAAGTGCTTAAGGCGGGAATCGGAGCAATGTAATAAAACCATGTTTGCATCCGGAGTAAGTACTTTACCAATACATTTTCTCAGTTCCAACTGACTGTTATTGGGTATTAAAAAATTTTCTCTCAATAAAATAACTTTTTAGAAATACAAAAGGTAGTATGTTAATGTTATAAATAGGGATAACATAAAGAGAGAAGTTACAATTACAAATTCACAATTATCACAACATAATATTTCTTAAAAAATTAAATATCAATTCAAGTCCAACTCTGTTAACTCTGAAAAATTCCGACCCTCGGTAATAACGATCACAGTGAATTGTTGTTATGCACACAATATTCCCAGAGAAAATATAATTGCATATACATTTTGTAGAATATTAACGTCATTTAAGACGCGAGACATTGTTTATCACTTTCTTAAAATCGTCAACAATCTGCCAAAAAGACAAGTTGATGTTTGACAGCCTACTTGATTAAACTAATAAAAAAGATATGAAATTCATTTTCTTAACAAACGTTTAAGACGCCGCAATTCGAAAATGAATAAAAATTGGATTATAATCATACACATGTGTATTGTATATATACTCAAAGAGTTTGGCACCTTCCTCCTGACTCACACTGTATATACCTCCTTTCTGATGTGGTGTGGACGAATAAAATAAGTGAATACATAACGAAAAATAGCCTCGAGAAAACATCCATATTTAAAATGTATTATTACCTGTAAAAATCCGACTCTTCAGTTTTTATTTCAACATCCTCGCTGGTCAAAAATTTTTGGTCTTCCATTTCAACAAGAATTTCCTTTTTAATTTCGTTTTCTCCATAAAATGTGTCCTCTATTTTAATTACATCAAGATTATTAGTACCTTGTTTACAAGCCAACATTTCGTTTGGTATAAACTGCTCTTTATTATTAAATATATCAGCGATGTCCATATATCTTTCATTTTCCTGTACAACCTCCTCTTTAACATTTTCACTACCATCGCAGGATATTTGTTCCAATTTAAATATAGCCTGTTCTTTACCAATTTTTCTGTTATCAATAATTTCTTTTTCCTCGCATAATTGTTTTTCTATTTTGATTACATCAACTGAACCAGCATCTACCTCTCCCAATACATCTTCTATTGTAAACTGTAATAAACTGCTTAGTTCGATTTGATCTGTACTGTTTATATCGAGAGTTTCACAATAGTTCTTAATTTTTTCATTAACAATCAAACAATTGTTTATAAAATGGAAACACATCTGTAGCGATTCACGGCAGGATGAACAGATTGCAGGTTTCTCGATATTACTTAAATCCTATCAAACAAAAAGCAGATATGAGAAATTATTATATCATTTATGAAATACGAGTACTTATCAGTTTCTACAAAAGGTATGACATATAATTTGATACAAATGAAAATTAGCAAAATAATAAGTATGTTTTTATAGAATATGCAGTAAAAGTATCACATGTGGATCACAATAGCAAGGATCTTTTCAGACCAGTAAGGGTGAGTACATGCAAGGGCCATAGTAGGATAAGCCAAAGAAAAGTGATCCACACTTATGTAATCCACGCTTTTTATCCCTAACTTTTGAAATAACATTTTTTTAAAGTTAAGATGACATTTCTTAATCCTTTCAACAATTTCCGACAATGACGATGCTCTTGTTCGACTTTAATAAAGTGACCCGACTATGAGAAAAATTGATATCTGCGATAAAGAACAAAGACTGACATCTTCCTATTTGGAGGAACTGTTCCTGATAAAACCATTTGGCTTCTAAACCATTACCCAAGCTAGTTTGTACATAAAATGCATGTTGGTATGTCTACCAGAGGAAAACCTGTTTTTTTATGCCAATAAACCACTGTTATACACCGAACTAACTACAACTCAACAGTATATACTCTTATACAAATAAGGGGTGTAGTAGAATAAGTAAGGTAAAATGGCCCCAGAAGCTTTTGGACCAAATTCGAGGCCAATAGATTGAGAATAGGGAAAAGAAATGTTATTCGAATAAAATGTAAGAAACATGGATATGAACAGTTTCAACGGTTAAGTACCACTAAACATTGCATCATAATAGTCTTTACTTTTTTTAAAAACCACCGCTTCTAGAAGTTATGACCAAAATTCGACAAGAAACTACCCATAACACTGTATCTTTGGAACAAATTTTGTGTAGGCCTATCATTATTTTCATAAATAGATAATTGTTTCGTTATTATAATAATTTATTTAATTTGAAAGAGGAAGCAGATTCAGTACACTTTTTTCCCCAAGATGTATTTATATCACATCTACATTCTTAATTTTTTTCATAATTAACTTACAGAGATAAAAAATTAAAACGAAAAATTATATTTATTAGGGTACAGGGATTAGTGGTGGCGACAGGGTGCTAGAACCCAAGAGAAACATTTCTCTTCCTATCGTCGATCTACTGACACCGCATTTAGTCCAATAATAATAATAATAATATTTATACTTTATTAACCATTCAAGATACGAAGTACATATAGCAAGTCAAAGTGTACATGAATGGATGTCTAGAGTACAATTCATGAAATCTATCAATAAAATTACTAAACTAAAAACCAGAGATAAATGAAGTAGGTATATGTGACAAATCAACAAAAAACACATGAATCGAAGGTAAAGAATACAGTTCATATAAAGTTATTAAACAAATTTTCTGAACTAAGAATACTAAGATGTAACCAAAGCTTAATCAGTTAATACATAAAACAAAATTAACATAACAAATATATGACAAAGTACGTGTGCATACATAATATGTGACCTAATAAGTAGAACCGATAACATCATTTACATTCAATAAAGTCGGATATGTTGTAATAGCCTTTATTCGATAGATAGTCTTTTAGTTTTATTTTAAATAGCTTCTAGAGTCGTTTTACTTTACTTATTCTGCCACACCTTTTGAATATTTTCTTAAAAAATATTGTCCATTTTTCAATTAATTTATTTATTACTTGTGTTTGATGCATACATTTATTTAATTGTTTTCTCATAAGTTTCATATACTCACTATTCACGGTATTCATTATAATAGCATCCCTTAGCATTTTATGGGGTAAAATTATTTTTTCTAGATAACTGATCGCTTTACTGATGTCAAACAAAAGTGTCTATTTTTAAAGAACATGTTAAGGAATTTACAAATGTTGTAAATTTCAAAAATTAATTTGTCAAAATTTAGGGGTAAAAAGCATTAGGGATGTTCCACTCCTGGCTTCCTGGACAGGATATGAAGGAAAAGATTCCACACATCTAAACCAACGATACTTACCTACTATGTATATTGTCCAATTTTTATTATAATCGATAAAGTAGTTTCCAAGCAATCAGCAAAGAATTATTTCAAAATTTAACCTTTAAGGGCAAATAGCTCCAGTGTCGTTGCTAGGAGCTGGCCAGGCGGGTGGCTGCGAGGGGCGAAACCCTCAGGGGGGCGCACTATGCTTAAATGTATACATAACTTAAACTACACTTTCAAAGTTATTGTGTTGTTTCTTCTAGATAATATATCTTGGTGGGCGCAAAATTTAAATCTTGCCAGGGGCGCTCATGATCTTAGCTACAACACTGAATAGCTCCAAAAGGGTGCGTTCTATGAAAACAAATTTTAGGTACTTATAGTATTATTTTAAACCGAACTTTACGCTGCTGAAGCATTGCCCCATAGTTCTGCGATACCCTGTATATATTTTTTTAATAACAACTGAAGCTATACTCAATATAATACTACTGTCTGCTTGTTCAAAAAGTTATGATTGGTAACCTATCCAATCAATAACTACAACTCTACATACACCAACATCATATTATCATGAGTTTTTCTTCTTTTCATAAATATAGGCACAGCCAACCTTCTGTCGTTCATCGTTCATTACGAGTAACCAGTTATTTTAGTATTGAATAGCTTGCCACCGCGTCAAAATAATGGTACAGAAATAACTACCCATTTCTAGTGAACATCACATTGTAAACAAAAGGTGATTATTTGCATTGCAAAGCTACGGTCATGTATATGACGATAACATATATACGAAAGTGAAAACACTCTTACAAATGTGTCTGAGGGCCTGCCCCTCGTAAATTGTGAAATATGACACACATTATTTCGTACCTGTTAGCCTTAACTCGACATGTCTATGTCATTAGTAAACTTTCCATCATAAGGTTGACTGATACATACCAATTCTGGTAGACATTGCTGAATCATTTTCTCCAATGTAACGTCTTTCGTTTCAATGCAAAGGGGTACGGTAGAATCATTTGTTAATGGGGTCATGCAAATTGCACATGTCTCCTGATCCTCTGAAATATCAGTACTATACTCATTTCTACTCAGAAGAACATCTGTTAGATCCAGTTTGACGGAATTCATGTTGTTGTTGACGGATATAATTATATTATCACGTACACTAAAGCACATCACTTTAAAATTAAAATATTTTTTTAGCATCTCTGCACAGTCTGCACATATCACAGGCTCCAGAATAGCAGTTAAACTCTAAAACAAAATTTTCCTAATGCACTGTGTGGCCCAAGATAGGTATGTAGAGAATATTAAACTAAACAAAATACATTCACAAACTTCACCTCTTCCTTTTACAACTGAACATTTCATTTTTATAACTTACTGTTTTTGGCAAAAGGTTATTCAAAAAGTCCTTCATATTTCCCTCTAAAGCTTTAGAATGGTCACAAATTTTTAAACATAGTCTACATAATATTTCTGGAGTGGTCATTTTTAATATTTTAATTTGAGACGTTACTACAAAAATCTACTTCAGAGAAATTAGCAACAAAATTGTTATTAGGTTATGTCATTGTGAAATACAACGAAGTGGTTGGTGAAATACGAAATACAGTGGACCATTGTAATGAGCCTTTCAAAATGCTAAAGCAGTAAAGCTTGTTTGTTCGGCTCACTTTAGTGTCCGTCCTCAAGGTATATGTAAATTACATCTAGCTTGAGTGTAGTGTAACCTTTTAAATGCAACTAGTTCAATTCTCAACAGACGACAATAAATGGTACTCTCTAATTTCAAAATGTCAGAGAGAATGAAAAACTAAATTTTGCCGTATGGTTAAAAACTCACTAGGCGATTTTTGCCAAAATCGGTCACCGCCTCGACAGATACTGTAATTTGTAACTAATGGCCGGTTTTCAATCAATGCGAGGATAAAATTATCCTATGGTTCGTTTGTAGGAGGGCAACGATGTATCGATATAAAATAAAGATCGATATATTAATCTTAAACCATGAATACATTCATATCGTTTTTTTTGTTGCAATATATTGGTTGAAATATCGATATTTTTCTAAATATATCGAAAACTTGCATATTACCCCACGGCCTGCGAAATTTTAATCGAGATAAATATTGTACTGTAAAGGAATATCACCCCTCGCTTTCCGAAGTTATACCTTAAGCAATATTCATTAATGTTGGACATTAAACGTTAATTTACAAAATATATCAATACATAGAAATATCGATAACTTTTTGTTGATATATCGAATATATTAATCTGTGTCTTGTGATGTATCAAATGATTCATATATCAATATATTATATTTTTTGCCATCCCTATTCGTTTGATGTTTGAACGCAGTATCACAGCATAAATAAAAGACAGTAGGCAAACTCAAAAGGCGGGAAAGGTTTGCGCTGATCGTTCGCGAATGACGCCATTTAGGTGTAAAACCTTGTAAACAGTGAGGGCGGTAAAGCATCCAATTTAGTGCATTCATAGACGTGTTTTTGTCATCGCCAGCGCTGCTCGCTTAGAAATGAACGGGTGGTGCGCCGCGGTGTCATCGGCAGTCAGACAAGAAATGACCTGTAGTGAATAGTAGTGATGGGTCGTTCATGAACGAGTCGTTCAAAGCGAACGACTCACTTCAGTGAACGAACGGCTCACATTTAAAATACAACTCGTTCAATACGCCATTACGACTCCGTACCATTCGTACCGCACTGCAGTTCAGTGAGCGTTAGCGCCTGAGTGGTACACGGCACAGATTGTGTGCTGAGCTGACGAAGTTTCGAATGGATCACGAGCTGCCCTATCGTTATCGTTCAGTCGTTCACTCGTTCACAAACGACGCAAGTGCAGGCTAACTCATACATTTCTTCCAGTTGCCGTGCTATCCGCAAAATTATAACGTAAAGATAAATGTATATGAGTTTTTTGTCCGTTAGTTGTTAAGAAATCAATTATTTTTTCACTTTTTATTTATCCTATCTCATCTACCCTCATACCAACTACCCCCATACCAGAATCCCCCTCACCATGCGTGTCATAAATGCACATATAATTGTGATTATGTTTTATAAATTATCAAAATAATTTTTATGATTCTATTATACAATTTTATATTTTATAATTATTTACAGGGTGGTCTTTAAATGATAGGTACAAGGTTCTTTCACATAATACGTTTCTTCTGCTTTTTCACTTTTTGTTTGGAAATGACTGAATTTACACAATTCAAAAATTGAAGGGATGAAAATAAGTGAAAATATAAGATCACATTTAAAAATCTAACAGCACAGAGTGCAAGGAGTGTAATGGCGACTATACTGTACAGTAGCATATTATATTCCTTGCATTTTGAGCTATCAAATTTTTCAATATGAGCCTATATTTCCACTTTTTATCCATTCAATTTTAAATTTGTGTAAATGTCATTCAGCCATCTCCGAACCAAAAGTAATAAGAACATAGAGGGGAAGCGTAGCATTAAAGAATCTTGTAACTATCATTAAAGATCATCCTGTAAATATTTATAAAATATAAAATTATATAAATGTTAACAAACAGTACATCAAAAGAACATTATTTAAATATAATTTTCATAATTAAATTATATTTCTTTTAATATTACTGAAATATTATTGTAGTAATCAAATTAAAACGTTTATTTTGTTACATTTAAAAAATGTAGTCATAATGTAGTATTTAAAATATAACATTAAAACATTAATGTAGATATGTTGAGAGGATATTGCTTTAATGTTGTGTTTTTAATAATATAACTTTGTAACATTGCTGACTGGGACATAATCTATAACATACTTGTTATATAAACGTTAAAATTATCTATTGAATAATGTTACAAAGTAACGATGATACATTACTGTTTTATTTCGGTAATGTTTTCATGTTTAGTGGGCAATGTCAGTCCAGCTGAACCGACTTCTAGAACTTTCAAAACAGATTCCTTCCTTAACTACACCCCAAACATCATACCCTCAATCTCCTATCACCCCTACCACGCCTGTCACGCCAGAAGAAATATTCCATACCACAAAAAAGAGGAAAAAATACCATAAAGTCAAATTTAACCAACAACGTACCTCTCAAACCATTGATCAAACCGCTGCCCCCACAATCGCCCCCACATCCACCGCCCCCGCCACAACCACACCCGCTGCCACCAAAGCAAACAATTCCCCCCCCCCCCACACTAACAAATGTCCCAAATATTCACTCCCCCAATAGACAAAATACCCCTGTAATCTCGATATACACCGAAAATCATAATGATCTTATACATTTAATTAATACACATACAAGACAAAAACCAATATACAAATATAATTCTAGATCCCTATCCTGTTATCCCAGCACTAAAACTGACTTTTTGACTATCATGGATATACTCAAAAGACAAGACATTCAATTCCACTCTTTCTATTCGCTACAGGATAGACCAGTAAAAATAGCCATCAAATATATTCCGAGAGAAGTCACCAATGAATACATACAAGCTGACCTATATAGAATTCAAAAATATCATACCAATCAATATTTCAAGAATTATATCTAACCGAAATGGTAATAAAACTATCACCCCGGTAGTAATCTTAACCCTGTCTAAGGAACAGGAAGCAAGTGTACGCTCCTTGACGGAGCTCTGTCAATACAGAGTTACCGTCGAGGATTATCTCGGGCCAGCTGTCTCACAATGTCACCGCTGCCAGAAGTTCGGGCACTCCTCGCAGCTGTGTAACCGTGTCCCACATTGTGTGAGATGCGGCCTTACACATGCTGGAGCGACCTGCGACACAGACGCATGCAAATGCGCTAACTGTGGAGCAGCGCACCCTGCCAGCTATAGAGGATGCCCGGCCTACAAAACAGCGGTGGCAAGAAGACAACAACAAAACACACAAACAAATACACGAGCTCACCCCCACAGAATACCCCCACGCACCTCTAACAATAAACATCCCAATATAACAGACAAAGAATTCCCACCACTAATCACCACTTCAGCAAACAATAATCAACCCCTTACATGGCCACACACTCAAACAAGACAAACCCACACAGAAACGAACAATGATACCGATATACTTAACCCACTTAGGGATAATCTAAACTTACTAAGACAATTCGATCTTATTAAAGAATATTAACTACAATAGGGAAAACAATAAACAGAATTCAAAACACTCACGACACATTTGAGAAAATCCTCATAGCCGTAGAATCATTTATACAACTATTCACCACATAATGTCCACAAATACACAACCTCCGAAACCAACACATCCTCCCCATAACACCCTTACCCAATACCACTGCATGCTCACAACAAACACTACATAAGCAGACACGTGTGCCAGCCATCAAAACATTCACAAACCACAGAAACACCATAATCAAAACACAACTATTATTCAAATCAGCACCAACATTCATTACAAACAAACCAGAAACCCCACAAAATGAAAACAAACATAGACCACACAATTCAAATTATCATCCAACAAAACCAGCCAGCTCAAATGAGAGCAAGTCTAAGAAAAGAAAACGTCTCCAACCTACGGCAAGCGCCAAAGAGGCGGACGCCGACTGTAACCCTCTCTATACTGAAGTACGAGCAGATCATCAGTCGATCAGCAGCTACCGAGCAACTAAGTCGATAAGACCGCTCACCCTTCTTCAAGTGTAAAAGTAATTGTGTGTTTTTATTTACTACCCTCGCCCTTTCCAGGGCGCCTCTCTGGACTAATAATCCAGTATAAGGTTTCACAAGTGAACTATGTTCACCCGCAGTGGCAAGGTAGTGGGCTCGGGGGATATGGACGACGCATCGGCGGCGGCCCCCACTCACTGCATGGCACACCCGACAGTATCCCAGGACAGCGAAGCGCTGTTCACCCAGAATGGTAAGGCAGTGGGCCCACAACAGGGAACCATCAGCCAGGCTTAGGGCTACCCACGTACGAACAACTGGCCCAACTACTGGCCCTGACAACGTCCAATCTAGCCCAGGTAACCTCCCAACAGCAAAACAGCTTGCCCCCCATCACTGCACGGAGCTCCCCACAGCCGCCTGACCACCGGGAGCCTAATTTCCGTGGACAGCGGTTATATTTAATACCTCAGTGCACCAATCGCCGACCAATCAGTGCGCGCCCCGCGAGGTCGCGATTATATAAAAACTCGCCGGCGACAACAGCCGGCATCCAGTCGATCGCCAGCTCTTCTAGAGTTAACAAGCAGTAGCTACGATACCAGTGCCCCCCTGGCACTCTTTACTTAAACAGTTGTTTTATTTTAGTGAAAAGTATTAATAATAAATAATCTCAATTTTAATAATAACAAAAGTGAAAGTATGGCCACCAGAAGCGGCAAGCTCTTCAACCCCGTCTTGACCGACACAGAGGGGGATTTGTTCTCCCAGGAGGCACCCCCGCTCACCGACGCTGCCCCAGCGACGTCCGACGCATCGCCCCGACTCCGAGTTCCAGGAAGGCCAGGGATTCTCTGGGGTATCCACACCTCCCTCCGATGCACTCTGGGAAACGATAGTCTCCGAGCACCTGGAGCTGACGCCGCCGTCGCATCGGCTAACACCGGCGTCAGAGCGACGACGCACTACGGATACCCGGATTCATCATTCGACGCTGCCAGAGGAAGAACACACGTCCACTACCACGGCGGAGGCAACGGCGACCACTCTGCCTAGCTATGAACAGCTAGCCCACTTACTGGCCATCGCCGCGGCCAATCTGGCCCGGGTGGTCCCCCTTCATGACAGGAGCGTCGCACCGCAACCAACCACGCCGGCCCCCCTTCATGACAGGAACGTCGCACAGCAGCTCACCACGTTGGACCCCCTCCATGACAGGAGCGTCGCACCGCAACCAACCACGCCGGCCCCCCCTTACGACAGGACCGTCGCACCACAGCCAACCACGTTGGACCCCTTTCTCGTCAGGAGCGTCGCACCACAACCAACCACGCTGGCCTTCCTTCACGACAGAGACGTCGCACCGCAGCCAGACACAATGGTCCCCCTTCATGCAGGGTACGTCACGAAGCAGCTCACCGTCCCGGCCTCCTTTTATGCCGGGCACGTCTCGCCACACCCTGGCACCCAACAAGGAAAACACGACTCCCAGCAGCCAAGGACCTCAAGACCAATTCACCAGTCTCCAACCATCCTCACTACCACGGTCCCCTACGCTGTAGGGCAATCTTCACCACAACCGGCCACTATGGCCCCCATTCATGCAGGGAACGTCTGGCAGCCGCCAACCACGATGTCCCACTTCATACACGGAACGTCTCGCAGCCGGAAGCCAATCAAACAGACTTTTTCCGTGGACACTTTGTGCGGTTTGTCTAGGATCATTTCTGTTCTTGTTTTAAAACATGGGTTTTGTTTGTGCTGCAAAACATTGCCAAAACAAGTTATTTTTGCAAAGTCATTTTTTAGGTTCCCTACTGATATAGATAGTTTGTTAATCTTGAGTATATTATTTTTTCAAAAATTTTGCTTACATTTGAGGGTAAAGCAATAGGCCTATAATTGTTAATAACATTCTTATCCCAATATTGTCGCATTATCTTAATTTTTTTCCTTCTTCAATTCTTTGGGACTTCCTGCCACATGTATGGTTTCTTTTTTAAGCGGTGTTCGGGGAACCTACAAAATATCACAATTAAACAGAATGTTACTGGTAAATAACCTCTACGCCTGTGACTTTTACGTCAAAGCATCAGTTAAAGGTCGCTTTTTTAATTAAACAACACAAATAAGTATAAAGACTTGAAATTAAATATTTCGCAAAAAAAGATTTTTCAAAAAAGCCTTCAAAAGGAAACTGAATAGATTTCCGAAACGTCGGCGAAATATTTAATTTCAAGTTTTTATACTTATTCGTGTTGTTTAATTAAAAAAGCGACCTTTAACTGATCCTTTCACGTAAAAGTCACAGGCGTAGAGGTTATTTACCAGTAACATACTGGTTAATTGTGATATTTTGTAGATTCCCCGAGCACCGCTTAAAAAAGAAAACATCATGTGACAGGAAGTCCCAAAGAATTGAAGAAGGAAAAAAAATTCCTATCCACTTTTTTCTTATATACAACTTTTACATTAACAATCTTTAACTTTTCTGGGAATATTCCAGTTTGCAACGATAAATTTATTATATGACTCAGAAGAGTAGATACTTCTGCAGCAACATGTTTCAGAAGTTTTACTTGTATTTCATCTTCCCCTATAGACTTAGATATTGTACTCCATCTAAAATTATTATTTATTAGTGGAATGGCGACATATCTCTTGCCGACCTTCGCATTTTCATACATAGTTTTTTTTTGTAAAATGTAAATTTTGTACGAATAAAGACATTCATTATTTTTATTTGTTCCATTTAACTATTGTAACTAAGTTCAAAATAGCCTTTACTTTAATTAATTATTTATTATAAAACAAAGTTCAAATTCAAAATATATTTTTTTACAACCTTTATTTATTATGTTTAACTTAAATTGTGTAATACGGTCCTGTCGGAATTATATTTGTGAAATGAAATTATTTCGAAACCAGCCCTGATTTTTACACCGAAATGGCGTCTTCAAGGTCAATGATTTTAGTTTTGAAAATTCAACGGTTCTGGCGAGTTTCTCTGCTGTCTTTTTCTTATGCTGTGGCAGTATAGTCATAAAGAACATTGTACCACAGGGTATACAAGGACAATCCACATGGACAACCGGCGTAATTCCTTTGATGCTAAGGTCATCGGAGCTATGACGTCATCCGTTTAGCAAAAATAAGAGAATTAACACAAAAGACAGTCAGACAGAGAAGACAAAATAAACGAAGAGTTGTTAACTCCAAATTAAAGAAACACGACATCCAGCAGAAACGATTTCGGGATTTGTCGGGTACGCATTTAGTGAATTTGTCCAAGCTTACTAAGAGACAGGTTGGCTCATTAGAATCGACAAGTACTAGGTCTCGTGCACATCTCGATGACAGCCGCGTTTCTTCATTTTATAGAAAAAAGTTTCGAAATTATTTAGTCAAGGAATAATTCTATTCTAATTAAGTAATAAATACCTACATTAATTGAACTGACTCTGCGGTAGGTAGGTAGGTAAAACATATTAAATAGAATAAGTATTAAGAACACTTGGTACTACTGTTTCACAATTTTTATTCAGATTTCTCCAACATATGTTTTGGCCTTTCGAGCATTATCAAAGAATTATAACAACTAACCTAAAAGTGACTTTCAAAATATTTATAAGATTTAAGAGGTATAGGTAACCTAACTAACATATTACTTATTTCTAAGAAAGTTTGCAAATAGAATATTTTGCTAAGATGATTTGCGTTATCATAAGTATTTTTTTTGTTAAAACTACATTATCATTATCTAACCATAAGAAAAACTGGTTTGCTAATGAGATTTTGCAGGACATTCATTAGAAGTTTTTCAACTTGCAGTTGGATTAGAAACTTGAAATTTGGTATGCGGCCATAATCGATCATGCCCGTTCTATCTAAAATATTTTCAATCCTCCAACTATACAGGGTGTGCCAAAAATTGGTACCAACTTTCTTATTTTAAATGGAAACCTATATTTTTCTTTACATGGTTCGATTGGTCTTCTAATTCTGAGTTTAGATAACCTAAGTTATGTTAACTTATCTATTACGATTTTTGACATATGTCCAATTTTTTGAAAAAAATTGCCGCTGTAGTAGTTTACAAACAAATTTGTATCTCGCAAACCTTTCAAAATTATGAAACCAAATTTGTGAAGCAGTTAGCTGGAAGTCCAGGCTAACTTTTGATATCCCATCGGTGGTCCCATTTTGCACTAAATGGGCGCAGTCGATTTTCAAATGTCGCAATCAAAAATCGTCAAAAAGTCAATTTTTTCAAATGGCACCTACTATTTTTTTTTACACCATTCGAAAGAAAATTGAATTTTAGGGTGAGTTACTTAAGCATTCCCTATACCTAACTTCACCCCATATCGAGTTATTCAATATAAATCAAGAAATACCTTATCTTGCCGAGAGATTCCTTACTTCGTCAAGTATGCCATGGAAACAAGACAGTTGTAATAATTTTTAAAGAAAAATATGGATTCTTATTTAATTACACACAACACCAATAAATTATTATTAACGAACAAGAACAATGTTGACGAAATTCTGACGTAAATGTTCAATGTGACCACCATATTATGGTTCAAATATTCTATTATTCTACTTTCAACAGATTGCGTAGCACATCTTTGCGCCTACCATCAATGTAAAATTGAATTTTAGGGCCACTTTTATTAACATTGTGTATGTCTATCTACAGTCGTTTTTGAGTTTTTGGCATTTTTTGAAAAAAATATTGTTTTTTTTTTCTCAAGGGTAGTAGGCTTTGGAAGCAATCATTGCATTTTAATTTTTATTCAAAAATCGTATTGCAATAATAAATAATAACAACAAAATAACAACAAATAAACAGATTAACAAAATAATTATTTCAATACAAATGCTCAATGTGTGCACCGTTTTCACTGACAGAATTTCGTCAACATTGTTCTTGTTCGTTAATAATAATTTCTTGGTGTTGTGTGTAATTAAATAAGAATCCATATTTTTCTTTAAAAATTATTACAACTGTCTTTTGTTTCCATGGCATACTTTATGAAGTAAGAAATCTCTCGGCAAGATAAGGTATTTCTTGATTTTTATTGAATAACTCGATATGGGGTGAAGTTAGGTATAGGGAATGCTTAAGTAACTCACCCTAAAATTCAATTTTCTTTCGAATGGTGTGGAAAAAAATAGCAAGTGCCATTTGAAAAAAATTGACTTTTTGACAATTTTTTATTGCGACATTTGAAAATCGACTGCGCCCATATGGTACAAAATGGGACTATCGATGGGACATCAAAAGTTAGCCTGGACTTCCAGCTAATTGCTTCACAAATTTGGTTTCATAATTTTGAAAGGTTTGCGAGATACAAATTTGTTCGTAAACTACTACAGCGGCAATTTTTTTCAAAAAATTGGACGTCAAAAATTGTAATAGATAAGTTAACATAACTTAGGTTCTCTAAACTCAGAATTAGAAGACCAATCGAACCATGTAAAGAAAAATATAGGTTTCCATTTAAAATAAGAAAGTTGGTACCAATTTTTGGCACACCCTGTATAGTTGGAGGACTGAAAATATAGAACGGGCATGATCGATTATGGGCGCATACCAAATTTCAAGTTTCTAATCCAACTGCAAGTTGAAAAACTTCTAATGAATGGCCTACGTGAATCACCCTGTATAAGGTATCCGTTTCATATGTTGTCTCTGTCCCTACCATGCAATTTTGTATCATATGATTACTTGTTCATTGAAATCCTGTTTTATGATGATTACGAATCACTCTGCTGAACGAAAGCAGCTAGTGTTTGAAGTTTTTTTCTTATTAGGGGTAACTAAATAATTTCTTACGATAAATGAGTGCCTTAAGTAAAGGGTAACTATTTAATGGTTAAAACTCATAGACCTATGATTGGTAAGCCACCTGTTAACTGTAAAGGGAGCTCTTACCGTTTGCTTGCTTACCACCGCTTGCTTTCGAATTAACAGTAGTAACTAGTAGTCGGCTAGATTCTCACCGCCTGGTTCCCCATACGTCACAAAATGGCGCCCGAACAGGGACCTAATTAGATAATATTAAACTAAAATGGCATATCTTAAGTTTTCACTTTATGTATAAAGAACTCAGAATTTTTGTACCTAACCGTTTTTTTTGTTTCGTAATTTTTATTAAATGTTAATAAACTTTGTTATTTACCGATATCTGCCTTTTACTGTTGAATGTGAGTGAAAGTCTAATCTGCCGTCCAGACCCCTGGACATACCGTGTCTCCACTGTAGCTATCCCAGTCCTACTGCAACAGGCTGCATTAGGAAGCTAATGTGGGACCTTTCCCCACATAAAAATTGCAGAGGTGGCGTTAGAGATATCCGAATTTCACCGAAATATAGCTCAGCGCTACATTGACGCTTTCACTTGCCTATGCGCTAGGCAACTGGAAGAAAGCACATCACAATGACTTTAAATAACGTGACAAAAGTAGAAGAATGTCTTATTTCAACGGAAAATATTTTCTCTACGTGTTAATAGCACCGCGCCTAATTATCGGACTGAAAATATTAAAGTTGCTTTAAAATTCATTAGCAAATCTTTTTTTACATTTTTACATGTTCACTACCACCTGAAAGTTATATAGCCACTTTGCTAGTTGAGAAATCCTTATGTACCCGTAAATGTATTGCCAGGCCAGTTTTACTTCTTGCTTGATACGAACAATAGTCACATTTGTGCACGGAGACTTCTGATGGATCATTATGCTTCACCAAATGTGCCTTGTGGCAACTTTTATATATAGTTTGAAATGGACAAGAATCACATTTGTACATTGCTACTTCTGATGGATCCTTATGGAGGAGCAGATGTGTTTTAAGGCTCTTTTTCTCGCGGGACTTATATGGACAAATCTCACATTTATAAATTTTTTCTTCTAATGGCTTGTTATGATTCGCCAAATGTTTTTTAAAATAATATTTATGCCTTGTCTGATATGAACAAGGACATTTGTACATTGTTACTTCTGATGGATCCTTATGGAGCAGTAGATGTGATTTAAGGTTACGCTTCTGACTTGTCTTAAATAAACAAGTCTCACAATTGTACATTGTTACTTCTGATGGATCCTTATGCTTCACTATATGTTCATTGAAGACACGTTTATGCCTTGTCTGAAATAAACAAGAGTCACATTTGTACATTGTTACTTCTGATGGATCTTTATGCGTCACCAAATGAATCCTGAGGCAACTTTTATGCCTTGTCTGAAATGAACAAGAGTAACATTTGTACATTGTAACTTCTGATGGATCTTTATGAAGCAGTAGATGTAATTTAAGGTTCCTTTTCTGTCTTGACTTAAATGAACAAGTCTCACAATTGTACATTGTTACTTCTGAAGGATCCATATGTCGAAGCAAATGTCTTTTAAGGCAACTTTTATCTGTTGTTTGATATGAACAAGAGTCACATTTGAACATTGTTACTTCTGATGGATCCTGATGCTTCACCAAATGTCTTTTGAGACCAGACTTGCGTTTTGTTTGAAATGGACAAGAGTCACATTTGTACATTGTTACTTCTGATGGATCCTTATCGAGCAATAGATGTGATTTAAGGTTCACTTTCTGCCTTGACTTATATGGACAAGTCTCACAATTGTACATTGTTATTTCTGAAGGATCCATGTGTACAAGTAAATGTCTGTTAAGGCAACGTTTATCTGTTGTTTGATATGAACAATAGTCACATTTGAACATTGTTACTTCTGATGGATCTTTATGCTTCAGCAAATGTGTTTTGAGGTTATATTTGCGTTTTGTTTGAAATGAACAAGACTCACATTTGTACATTGTTACTTCTGACGGATCCTTATCGAGCAATAGATGTGATTTAAGGTTCACTTTCTGCCTTGGACAAGTCTCATGTTTGAACATTGACACGTCTGATGGATCTTTATGCTTCACTAAATATTTTCTGAAGTCACCTTTATATCCTGCCTGAAATGAACGAGTCACATTTGTAAACTGTTACTTGTGCACTAGCAAATCTCTTTTGTCTCTTTTCTATGTGCTATCTGACACGAACAGAGGTCAGTTGTGTGACACAAATGTGATCATTTCAGAGAAAATATGGAGCCACCCTCGAACAACATTTGAGAATTTCTAGGAATATATTGCCTAATGTTGCTTGAGGCTGGCTTTATATTTTGTTTGAAATGATCAAAAATTACATTTGCATATTATCTTTTTAGACACCTGGCACTTACCCAGGTAGAACACTAATGCTGAACAAATACTAGTTTATTATTCAAATAATGTGGGCTCAATATAAAATATCAATATTAAATCTATAATAAAGGCGAACATTTCACTACATCGAATCAATGTCTAGTTAAACTTTATTGAAAAGAAATGGAAAAACTGTATACATTCTCTTCTCCATAGCAGGTCATCAGGTAACATAAAGATCTTGGAAAGCAAATGAATGGACATACTAATACAGGGCGTCGAAAAAACACAGTTCGACGAAACCTGAAATTACATCTGGAATAAGCGGGTAGGACAAATATTCAGGCAGATCAGCCAAGAAATAAGAACAAAAAGATGACTATTACAATGTTAGGTGATTTCAACACTTACGCAGGAAAAGATAATCAAGTGCATACAGATAAAAACATCATTGGTAAAAACTACTTCACACATAGTCAAACGGAAAAGAAAGGCCACTAAATACTTGGCACACAGCTTTTAGATGGGACAATAAGAAACACAGGGAGCAAGAACCAAACATGTCTGAATACATGGAGCAATGCAAACACCCAACTCCGAAATAGACTGTATCTTGTTGGATAGAAAAATAAGGGGGAGGATTAAAAAATATATTAAGGCAAAGAAAACCACAAAAAGCAACACAGTCCATAAAATGCCATATGGAAAACTAGTCAATAAAACTGGAAATACATAAAGGATACAACAAAGCACCCAATAGCACTTGGAACATTTTCCTACTATAGAAAGCATATATAAAAAAGATACCAGGAGGAACTGAAAAACAATTAACGGGGGAGAATAGATCAACGAGTTCAAATAGAAAAAAATAGCAACGTGGAAGAAATCAAATATGAGCACATAATTAATAAGAACTAAAGAAGACGAAGGTCGCAGAAAAACGACAACATATACCAGGTACATGGAGGATAAGAACATCATGAGAAAAACCTTAGCCCACACATGGTCAAATGAAAATGGAAGCTCGCTAAAGGATACAACAGCAGAAAATCACACCTGAAATATCTCCCTACAAATCGTTAACTTTATGCAGACGATATGGATGACGACCGTCTATTCTCAAAGTCCTGTTCACAATGCTATGAAACTAGATGCATTCTTTTAATGGCAAAGTGTCAAAACAACTGGAAGTGATGTCTAGCGTGCCACAAGGTTCTGTCCTTGGGCCTTTACTATTTCTAATATATTTGCATGATTTGGCTTCTGTTAATATTCAAGGAGAGTTCACTTTTTTTGCGGATAATACCACGATATTCTGGCATGGTAAATACATCAATGAACTCCATGAGATCGTGAGTAGTGATTTAAAAATGATTAAAGATTGGTGTGATGCTAATTTATTATCTTTTAACATATCTAAAACTAACATCATTACATTTAAGTGCGACCTGAATGAGGTATACTTGGACGACAAAATTATAAAAAACCAAGCTGTAGATGTAGATTTTTAGGCCTACATATCGACAGTAACTTAAAATTTGAAAACCATATCTCAATATTAAGTAAAAAATTAGCTACTAATTGTTATGCAATTAGAGTGGTGGCAAATGAATTAAACTTCGACTCAGCAAGAAATGCATACTTTGCCCTTATAGACTCAAATTTACGTTATGGTATTTGTTACTGGAGTTCTTGCTCGCAATATTTATTTAATAAAATTTTTGTTCTGCAAAAAAGGGCTTTAAAGTACATGTGTAAGGCTAATGTAAGAGACTCGTGTAAACCACTGTTTTTGAAGCATGGAATTATGACGCTCTCGTGTATATTCATTTTTGAGACAAGCCTCATGCATAAAAAGTTTGGACGTGATATAAACGGGGATTCGGTTCGCTAGAGACGGCTCACTCATAACATCACACTTCTTATTCCATTAACGGCTCAGATAAAAAACTCAATTCTCTATAATAGCAGAAAAACATTTAATCATCTTCCTGTAAATTTGAGGCAAATTATAAGCAATAATAAATTTAGAAGAGAACTTAAGAAATTATTGGTTAGCAAGGCTTATTATTCACTGAATGAATTCTTTCACGACACATTTTATTGACCCATTTTTATCACTGTTTTATACATAAAATAAATGTAATCCTGTTTGTTGTTTTTGTTTTAATTTGCTCTTAATGTCTGTAACTATTATTAGTATTTAAGTTTGGCTTTGTCAACAAAAATTTTTTGTATTTTTTTCTGACAATAAAGCATATTCTGATTCTGATTCTTCTATCTTTTTCCTTTTTGCTCTAACTCAAAGGGGGTGCATTTTTGGAAAACAAATTTAAAAGTCTTATATTAACCTGAAAAATTGATCTTGAATCTTTAGCGGTTTAACTCTGGGTCACCCTGTATATTGATAAATACATATAATATACAAGTATATATGTTAATAAAATAATATAGCGCAATTCAAAACACTCTCATTCGAATCACATGCAAGTGGCCTTATCAACCATATATCATTCTACATATTGCAGCTGCTCCTTTTGTTCCTTTTAAAATTAAATAATCTAAACACTGAGGGCCTCGAAATCGCCAAACACAAATTGGACAAGTACTCAAAAGACTTAGATGACCTAATAAATGAACCCTTCCTTACCAAACACATCTCCTGGTTCACTTATTTCATAACTGTTTTAATCTTTGGATTATTATTTGTGTACTTATTCTACAAGTGCAGAACACGCCGAAGAAGTGTCTACATCGCCCTCAGCTCCTCCGAGACCTAGCAACCTCTTCAGGATATTAACTAACCTACTCCCTCCACGAAGATGACCTCCGTTAAGAAGAGAAGACGAAGAATCCGAAGTCATAGAACTCAGTTTAAACAGGTTTATGCCTTTCCATTAACTTTTGTGCTGAGACTCTTCAGTGAAATTGTATTCAATTTATTTCTTACTTTATTTAAATTTTTGCTAATTTCAATTCTGTTAATATTTTTGCTTCTTATTATTCTTGCTAGTATGTTGCACTTTTACGATTTTCGTATTTTACATTTTGTACTTTTTACACTGTTAAATTTTATCGTATTTGATATTTTAAAATATTTTATTACATATATTTAGTATAACTGAATATTGTATAATTAATTTATAATTCCATATTTCATTTCGTTACTTTCTTTTGTATTATTATCAGTTTCGTTTACACTTCATGCCTTTTTCTTATTTTTGTTTGTTTATTGTTGTAGATATAAAATTGTACTTAGGGTTAAATGGAAGAATAGCCAGTGTGGTTAAATTTCGCCCTTAAAGTATATGTAATGATTTATTTTAATAAAACCGATTTATAATGACAATTATTATCATTACACAAAGATGAAGACATTTTTCAGCACTGAATTAAATAGAAATGACAACTGAAATACACAGCATAGTCCAATATGTTACGCTACTGTATAATCAACTATACCGGCACACAAAAAAATTAAAATTGCTAGTGATAACGACCAGAATATTAAATCCTAGGCTCTTGAAGGTGATGAAAACGAATCTGGCCTCAATGTTTAAAAGTTAGCTCTTTTGTCCTTTATTTCACTAAAGCGATCCCGTGTCCTTGCGCAGAAGTAAGGCCAAAAACGGTCGGAGAACAGAACAGAGTGTATTGGCTTCGTAGGCACGAGTTTAGACAGATTGGACGTGCCGTCCCCGAGATATGGGTGGAGCTGTGGAGACAGAATGAGAAGATATGGACGGAAAGCGAGAACAGGACGTTGTTACGTGAGTAAAAGTGAGGCGAGTTGGGCCAACCTGACGCTGCCAATAATAGGATGGCAGCGAGGGGGCGTACGGGCAGAAATTTGGCCAGCAACGCAATGAAAGAAGTTATAGTTCAAATTTTATTATTAATGTAGTAGGTATGGGAAAACTGTTAGCGGAGATCGATATTAGGTCAAAATGTAAGGAAAACGAGGTGAGGAGATCCGCCTCCAGACCTATTTCTGTCCGTCAGCCCTATGTCGCCGTCGACATAATGGCGACAGGTCGACCCCTCGCTTGACCTACTCTGCTTATCCAACAACGTCTTATAGTCGGTTTCCCTGCATCACTTTCAGTTCAGAAGGCACATCTGTTTCATCCAAACTTGACACGTACCTATAGAACTCATCATGAAACTGATGCCCCCCTTCGTTCCATTCTCTGACCGCTTTCAACTGTAATGGACGCCCCTTCCATGAAAGGAGAAAGGGATCGCTTTAATGCTTTAAAGGAAAACAAGAGTTAACTTTTAAAAACTAATGTCAGATTCATTTTCAGCACCTTAAAAACAAGGATTTGATGCTCTTGTCGTTCTCACTTACAACTTTTTTATATTTATCTGCCGGTGTTATTTTCCTACCTGGCCGGAGTGAGGCAAAACTTGTATACTGTGCAACACCAACATAATTGTCGATTTCGGTATCTATATTGACCCATCTTTAAAACAAGTACCAGACAGCATTATGTTCTACTTGGGTAGTGTTTGATAAGAACAATAGCCATATTTGTATATTATTACCTCTAATGGATCCTTATGTTTCTGCAAATGATCTTCGAGTTGATGTTTACATACTGTCTGAAATGAACAAGAGTCATTCCTATGTAGCCTTGTGGGGATTTCCTGATGTGGCAATACAACACCATCATCATTCCTGAAAATAAAATTTTTAATATAATTGTTTTGGTATTAGGTTAGATCATAATTAAAAATATTTGATATCTAGTGAGTATAATAACCCTTATACCTTATAAATTAAATACAATTAAAGTTACCTTTGGCATAATAGTTTTGACATTTCTCAATTTCAATCACATTTTGTTTATTGGTGTGTCGATAGAACTGTATTATTGTACCTAATTATTGTTTTCTCTGTGAATATTTATTATTAAATATAGTTTCTCATACAAATGAAGATAAATTAAACATGATATTAATTTATGGGGAATGTCGTAAAAATGCTTCAAGAGCTGTAAGTTTATATGAAATACGTTTTCCTGACAGACCTTTACCAGATTGGAAAACTTTTGTAAGTATGTGTTCTAATTTGAAAAATTATGGAGGTTTTAAGAAACCGAAAACAACAAGAAGAAAAAAAACTGCAACTGATGAAAATATTGCATTGGTATTACATCAAGTAGAAAATAACCCAAACATGTCAGTATGCAAGTTGACAGAAGAAACAAATATTGCACGTTCCACCTGCCACAGAATTCCTAAACCAAACAAATTTTTTCCATATAAAGTTCATTTAGTTCATCATTTAATTCCAGGGGACAATGAGCGGAGATTAGATTTATTGGTGCAATTTTCAATTCTTTTAGAAGTAAATCCAAATCTTTTAGATACAATTATGTGGAGTGATGAAAGTCGATTCCACAACAATGGAGTAATCACAACACATAATTGTCGTTACTGGTCTTAAGAGAATCCTAGGTGGATGAGACATACCAGATCCCAGAATCGCTTTGGAGTAACTGTTTGGTGTGGTATCGTTAATGGTTACATTGTTGGCCCATACCTCTATCATGAGAATTTAACAGGTGAAAGATATTTACAATTTTTGCAAAATGATTTACAAGTACTATTAAGGAATTTGCCCGCTCAGTTGGATAATAGGTGGTTTCATCAGGATGGAGCAGGCCCACATAATCATCACAACGTTGTTAATTATTTAAATCAAACATACCCAGGAAGATGTATTGGTACCAATGGAGTACTTAGATGGCTCGCTCGATCTCCTGACATTACTCCATTAGACTTTTATTTATGGGGATTTTAAAAAAGTGAAGTGTACAAAGAACCAACAGAAAACATGGCAGATCTTCATAATAAAATTTATGCTAGTGTTGCCGCCATTAATCAGCACCATTATTAGAAGTTTGTGGATCTGAACTAATTAATAGGTTTATGATGTGTGTTAATGAAAATGGCAATAATTTTGAAAATCTATTAAAATTGTTAGTTTAATTTCATTAGTTCATAAAAATTGTTTTATGTTTGTAATTCTTTTTTTATTGCTTAAATGTTTGAATTATATGATAAATAATATTTTTAGTTTTTTTTTCCAAGGGTTACTTCAAATATATTTAATTCATAAGATATGAAAAATTCTTTAAATATTTTCTCCTAAAATTTGTAAATTAAATACAGATTGTCCCACTTAATGGACTAAAATGTTGAAGAGATTACAATTATTCAATATTGGCAAATGCCAACATTTGGACTCAAATATCTCGAAAACGGTTAGTTTTATGAGAAAATATAATTGCATACACATTTTGCAGAACATTAACGTCATTCATTGTAATTAATACATTAAGAAAAAATATTCGTGTAATATCAATCACAACTAATTCTTATAACATATACAACTCATATACAGGGTGAGTTCGGAGGAAAGTGCCAAACTGCAGTAGTCTATACCACACATAAGTGTACTGTCGTAAGTCTTACAACCTATTTTTGCTAAAATTTAGTTGTGTACATCCAACTTTAATATCTGTGTCATTTATTTACATCAAGTTTGAACCTATACCAGGGCTCTCTTTCACAGGAATATTTTTCACTTCATCTACATCTTGCCTACAGCACGCTCAGATATTATGGGAAGTTCTGTTATTATTACACAAAATGCTCAAACATACGACAAAATATTTCTACCAACCATTATATGATGTGGAAATTATTGTCGATATTCTTCAACCACAGTATGTGTTCAATATTCCCTGAATTTTCCATATTAGATTAATAATATTCCAGTTAAAAATATAAATACATTATAACCTATTCTTACAATATCTATATCTAATTATTATTACTGTATAATGATAACAAATAAAATAAACCCTGCAAAAATAAATTTGTACGCAGGGTCTGAGATTTAAGCTTTAATTTAATCTCCAGTAAATATTGTAGGTCTGTGTGACAGTTTTAAATCTGACCACTAAGGAGCAAGTGTACTCTGTCTGCGCTTTTCTCGATATTTTCTACATGTTTTTTTATATATTTTGTTTTATCTCTAAAACCCATTCATTTCGCTCAAAGTGTGTGAATTATATCACTAGACCACTTCAGTTGTTCGAATACAACTACAATCCGCTGTCCCTACCGAATCATACTCCAAGTGAAGATAACCAAGCCCAAAACATTCAGCCAATAAAGTAGGAAGTGCGACCAAGTTCGAACAATTATTATTTTTCTTAGGTTTAATATTTTCATTCAATTCCTCCCAGTACTACATTGTCACATTTAAGACATAAGTAGATGTGAGACATTGTTTATTACTTTTATAAAATCGTGAACAATCTGCCAGAAAGACAAGTTAATGTTTGACAATTGAAAAGTGACAGCCTATTTAATTAAACTAAAAAAAAAAAAGATACGAAATTTACGTTTTTAACAAAAGATGCCGCAATTTGAAAATGAATAAAAATAGGATTACATTCATACACATGTGTATAGTATATGCTCAAGGAGTTTGGCAATCTCCTCCCGACTCATCCTGTATATACTTTCTCTGAAATGTGGTGTGGACGAATAAAATAAGCTAACAATAACGGAAAATAGCCTTGAGAAAATATCCATATTTAAAATGTAATATTACCTGTGAAAATCTGATTCATCAGTTTTGATTTCAATATCCTCGGTAGTTAAAAATTTTTGGTCTTCCATTTCAACAAGGATTTCCTCTTTAATTCTGTTTTCTCCGTAAATTGTGTCTTCTATTTTAATTACATCAGGATTATTAGTACCTTCCTTATAGGCCAACATTTCGTTTGGTATAAACTGCTCTTCATTGTTAAATACCATATCGGCGATGTCCATATATCTTTCATTTTTATGTATGGCCTCCTCTTTAACATTTTCACTATCATCACAGGATATTTGTTCCAATTTAAATATAGCATGTTCTTTACCAATTTCCCTGTTATCATTGATTTCTCTTTCCTCACATAATTGTTTTTCTATTTTGATTACATCAACTGAACCAGCGTCTACCTCTCCCGATACATTTTCTATTTTAAACCGTAATAACCTGCTTAGCTTGATTTGATCTGTACTGTTTATATCGAGAGTTTCACAATAATTCTTAATTTTTTCATCAACAATCAAACAATTGTTTATAAAATGGAAACACATCTGTAGCGATTTATGGCAGGATGAACAGATTGCAGGTTTCTCGATAGTACTTAAATCCTATCAAACAAAAAGCAGATATGAGCAATTATATTATTTATGAAATACAAGTACTTATCAGTTTCTACAAAAGGTATGACATAAAATTTGATAAATATGAAAATTAGCAAAATAATAAGTATGTTTTTATAGAATATGCAGTAAAAGTTTCAGACCAGTAAGAGTGAGTATATGCAAGGACCATAATAGGATAAGCCACTGAAAAGTGACCCACACGGTGGAACACCCTAATGCTTTTTATCCCTAAATTTTGAAACAACATTTTTTTAAAGTTAAGATGACATTTCTTAATCATTTCAACAATTTTCGACAATGACAATGCTCTTGTTCCACTTGAATAAAGTAGGGGTATCATTATTTTCATGAATAAATAATTGTTTCTATATTTTAATATTTTATTTAATTTGAAAGCGGCAGCAAATTCAGTACAGTTTTTTCCCCAATGTGTATTTAAATCACATCTACATTCTTAATTTTTTTCATAATAATTAATTAACTTACAGAGATAAAAAATGATATTAAGGTACAGGGATTAGTAGTGTTGACAGGGAGCTAGAAACTCAAGAGAAACATTTCTCTTCCTATTGTCGATTTACTGACACCGCATTTAGTCCAATAATAATAATAATAATAATATTAATACTTTATTAACCATTCAAGATACGAAGTACATATAGCAAGTCAAAGTGTACATGAATGTATGTATAGAGTACAATTCATGAAATTTATCAATAAAATTACTAAACTAAAAATCGGAGATAAATGAAGTAGGTATATGTGACAAAACAACAAAAATCACATGAATCGAAGGTAAAGAATACAGTTCATATAAAGTTGTGAAACAAATTTTCTGAACTAAGAATACTAAGATGTAATCAAAGCTTAGTCAGTTAACACATAAAACAAGGTTAACATAACAAATATATGACAAAGTACATGTGCGTACATAATATGTGACCTAATAAGTAGAACAGATAATATCATTTCCCATCAATAAAGTCGGATATGTTGCAATAGCCTTTATTCGATAGATATTCTTTTACTTTTATTTTAAATAGCTTCTAGAGTCGTTTTACCTTACTTATTCTGCCACACCTTTTGAATATTTTCTTAAGAAATATTGTCCATTTTTCAATTAATGTATTTATTACTTGTGTTTGATGCTTACATTTATTTAATTGTTTTCTCATAAGTTTCATATACTCACCATTCATGGTATTTATTATAATAGCATCCCTTAGCACTTTATGGGGTAAAATTATTTTTTCTCGATAACTGATCGCTTTACTGATATCAAACAAAAGTGTCTATTTTTAAAGAACATGTTAAGGAATTTACAAATGTCGTTGTAAGTTTCAAAAATTAATTTGTCAAAATTTAGGGGTAAAAAGCATTAGGGATGTTCCACTCCTGGCTTCCTAAACAGGATATGAAGAAATAGATTCCACACATCTAAACGAAAGACACTCACCTACTATGTATACTGTCCAATTTTTATTATAATCGATAAAGTAGTTTCCAAGCAATCAGCAAAGAATTATTTCAAAATTTAATCTTTAAGGGCAAATAGCTCCAGCTTTGTAGGTAGGAGCTGGCCAGATGGGTGCCTGCGAGGGGCGGAACCCTCAAGGGGGCGCAGGGGTGCTCATGATCTTAGCTACGACGCTGAATAGCTCCAAAAGGGAGAGTTCCATGACAACAAATTTTAGGTATTTATAGTATCATTTTAACCCAAACTTTATGCCGCTGAAGCATTGCCCTGTAGTCCTGCGATACCCTGTATATATATTTTTAATAACAACTGAAGCTATATTCAATATAATACTACTGTCTGCTTGTTCAAAAAGTTATGATTAAAATTAATTCTTGTTAGACCTAACCAATTAAGAACTACAACTATACATCAACGCAATATTATCATGAGTTTTTCTTATTTTCATAAATACAGGCACAGCCAACCTTCTGTCGTTCATCGTTCATTACGAGTAACCAGTTATTTTAGTATTGAATAGCTCGTCACAGCGTCAAAATAATGGTACAAAAATAACTACCCATTTCTAGTGAACATCACATAGTAAATGAAAGGTGATTATTTGTATTGTGAAGCTACGGTCATGTATAAGATGATAACATAAATACGAAAGTGAAAACATTCTTACAAATGTGTAAGGCCTGAGGGTTTAATTACCGGAGGGTCTGCCCTTCGTAAATTGTGAAATATCACCCAAACACTGATTGACATACGTTATTTCGCACCTGTTAATTAGCTCAACTCAACATGCCTGTTATTAGTAAATTTTTCATCATAAGGTTGATGATACATACCAATTCTGGAAGACATTGCTGAATCATTTTCACCAATGTAACGTCCTTCGTTTCAATGCAAAGGGGTATGGTAGAACCATTTGTTAATGGAGTCATGCAAACTCCACATGTCTCCTGATCCTCTGAAATATCAGTACTATACTCATTTCTGCTCTGAGGAACATCTGTTAGGTCCAGTTTGACGGCATTTATGTTGTTGACGGATGGAATTATATTATCACGTGCACTGAAGCACATCGCTTTAAAATCAAAATATTTTTTTAGCATTTTTGCACAGTCTGTACATATCACAGGTTCCAGAATAGCAGTTAAACTCTAAAACAAAATTTTCCTAATGCATTGTGTGGCCCAAGATAGGTATGTAGAGAATATAAAACTAAACCAAATACATTCACAAACTTCACCTCTTCCTTTTACAACTGAACATTTCATTTTTAAAACTTACTGTTTTTGGCAGAAGGTTATTCAAAAAGTCTGTCATATTTCCCTCTAAAGCTTTAGAACTGTCACATATTTTTAAACATAGTCTACATAATATTTCTTGAGTGATCATTTTTAATATTTTAATTTCGGACATTCCAACAAAAATCTACTTCAGAGAAAGTAGCAACAAAATTTTTATTAGGTTATGGCTTTCGAATTATAGTCTACAGTGGAAGAGATGGGCGGTCCGAGCAGACCCGTTCCAAGTGAACGAATCCGAAGGTGGAACGGGTCGGACCGAATCCACGATGTCGATCGAACCGGGTCCGCGGTCCGGTCCATTGATCTGTTATGGTATGTAAGTCCTGGTACTGTTCTGAGCTGTGCTCCTGAACTCCTGACCCTGGACTCTGACTGACTGCTTGGATAGTTTTTATGAAGTTTGAGTTGACTGTCGTCGCTCCATAAATAGTAAATACCCCACTTGCACACTTAATACTTAGGTGCCTGCGCCGTGATTTCAAGATTTGATTTACTATTTATCCAAACCCATTCGTATTACTGCAAAATTATTTTATTATAATATGACTTATACAATAATTAATAATAAGACTATTCAGTGAGTCACAATCACATTACACAGTCACACATCACGATGAGGAAATTTTGAAGTGGATCCAATCGAACGAATCCAGTTGAATGGGTCCACAAGCGGAACGGATCCAAACGGACCGAATCCACTAAAGGAGCCGGACCGCCCATCTCTACCATTGTGATGAGTCATGAGTCCTACAAAATGCCAGAGCAGTAAGGCTAAGGCTAGGCGCGCACGGGTGACTTTTGTCACGCAACTGTTTTGTCACCTACCTCGGAGTTCATCGAGTCTTATGGAGATGCGCTCACGAGCGACGTGACTGTCACGTCGCTTCGTGAGCGCATCTCCATAAGACTCTACGGACTCCGAGATAGGTGACAAAACAGTTGCGTGACAAAAGTCACCCGTGCGCGCCTAGCCCAAAGCTTGTTTGTTCGGCTCACTTTAAGCTGTTTTTACTTCCCTCGCATACCGAAGGGAAGTATTGTATTCGAGAAAAAATCACCCTTCGAGATTTTTTCGGATTCTGACGTTTCAGAACACGTAGATTCCGAAAATATAGGTTTTTCAATTCCGTCAGTCTGTCTGTCTGTCTGTTGGTGTATTTACTAAAAAACTACTTGACGGAGAGCAGTCAAATTTGGTAGGTAGTTAACCCTACTGTCAGCGAAGAACTGAAAAATATACAGGGTGGACCGTCTAAACGGAATAAATAGTGAAAAAAATTTTTTTTTGCTCAAATTTAAAATTTCCACGTTTCATGACGCGCTAAACCTATTTCAGAAAAAAAACATTTTGAAAATTTTTTTCACATTTTTGAAAAAAATTTTACCAAGATGAAAAAAATTTGTTTTTGCTCAAATTTAAAATTTCTACGTTTCATGACACGCTTAACCTATTTCAGGAAAAAAAATTTTGAAAATTTTTTTCACCAATATTTTTGAAAAAATTTTTACCACTAAAATGAATTTTTTTTTCTTTCTTCAAATTTAAAATTTTCACGTTTCATGGCATTCTAAGCCTGATTAAAAAAAAAGTTTTTTGAAATTTTATCACTAAGATAGAATTTTTCTTTTTCTTTCTTTGTTCAGGTTTTAACTATCCACGTTTCCATGACATTCTAAAACTATTCAAACAAATTTAAAAATGTTTTTGAAGAATTTTTTGAAAAATTTGAAAACATGTTTAATCCATTTATATCACTACTATAGAACAGACGAAAAAATTTTTTTTGCTCAAATTTAAAATTTCCACTTTTCATGATATTCCAATTTCGGAAAAAAAAATTTGCAACATTTTGTTACCAGTTTGGAAAAAAATTTAACACAAGAATGCTCAAATTTAAATGACATTCTAAACCTAGGTATTTCAGATAAAAAATTTTGAAAATTTTTTTCACCAACATTTTTCAAAAAGTTTTTACCACTAAAATAGATCGATTTTTTTTTTATTTGCTCAAATTTAAAATTTTCACGTTTCATAGCATTCTATATAAACCTATTAAAAATACATCATTTTTAATTTTTAAACTTTTTTTAGCACTACTATAGAACAGAAGGAAACTTTCCTTTTTGCTCTAATTTAAAATTTCTACCTTTGACATTTTAAACCTATTTCAGAAGAAAAAAATTTGAAAATTATTTTACCATCTTTTGAAAAATTAAAAAAAAATGAAATTTTTTAACCACCACTATACTTCCACTCCATTACGTGAATGTTGGATTGAAAATATGACAGATGGCAATAACATCTGGCATATGCACCTATTATACTTTTATTGAAAAGTGTACAGGGTGGTCATCCCAAGAAATAATTCAGTCATGGTGGACATTTGTAAAGGTATTTGCGCAAGCCTGCCATATGTGGCACCTGCTATTTAGTATTGAACTTTTGCTGTTGGATGAGCAATCTGTATATTTTTTTTACCAAAACTTATCAAGTTTTCTTTGTAATAATAACTCTAAAAGTGAATTATTTATTTATTATTTGTTTGCTTATAGTAATGAAACATTTTCTTTATAGGATTTTGCAAACAGTGGAAAGAAAAGCTATCTATGAGAACTAAAGGAAAAACTATATATATAAAAATATTAATGAAATCTTTGCATTCTTTCGATAACCTGACTTCTGGTTATGCTAGCAAGTAAAATTCTGATTTGCCATTCTCATTTTAACACTAGCATCCAACCTAGTCCCCTACGGCTAAACATGCATAGAGTATATAGGCTCCAATACTAGTTAGCTAATAGATAGGTGTAGATTTGTTGTTTTTTATCAGTCAATGTCAATTATAATTATTTTATACCATTCATGGAAAATGTCTTAGTTTTGCATGGAACATCGTTATGAGTGGCTTTAGGCTTTTCTGAAGAGTACCCAATAAGGACGAAAAACGTTTCAAAGGCTAAGCATTTCCAAGAAACTGAATGAGATTTTATGAAAATGTAATTCATTTGACTGAAAAAAAATTTTAAAGACAAGGTACGTAAATAAATTAATTTCAGGCCTTTGTTCTCATTTTTAACTGAATTTACATATCGTAGGGGATCATGTAGATACTAGTTTAGCCTGCTTAGCCGTAGGGGACTAGGTTGGATGCTAGTGTTAAAATGAGAATGGCAAATCAGAATTTTACTTGCTATAGCATAACCAGAAGTCAGGTTATCGAAAGAATGCAAAGATTTCATTAATATTTTTATATATATAGTTTTTCCTTTAGTTCTCATAGATAGCTTTTCTTTCCACTGTTTGCAAAATCCTATAAAGAAAATGTTTCAGCAATAACTCTACTCCGATTATTATTCTCAATGTCATTTCGTAATTATTATTTTTTTAGAGAGACTGCCATGAACGAGGGAAGTTCTGTGTAAATACCTTTACCGATTTTTTTTTATTCAGCGTGAGCGTATTGATGTGCTTATAAGCGGATAGTTTTTGTTGGTTAAGCGGTGACGTCATTTATGAATGCGCTTTATAGAGTCCTCTGAGACCAAAGAATTTATATAATAAAGTTCTTTGTCTGAGACCGCTTCAAATACATGTTCGGGATTAAAGTGGGGATAAACGTCGCATTTGTTGTTGTTTCTTTCTGAATTTGAGGTTATTTGCTTGTGTATCTTGACCATATACTTATAGTTAATAAGTATATGATCTTGACATTGTACAAATAAAAACGGAACAAGGGCTAGTCGAAATTACAATAAAGGCTTATTAATCACAGTCGACTCGGAGACTACTCAAATTTTGCTGTTATTTGAATAACGTACATATTATTGGAGTAACGTCTTCAGTGCCATTTAACAGATGATGCAATAATAATAAATTGCTCTAGGTTTGATCATTTATTAAACTAAGATAAAGGTTTAAAGAGTCTATCTTCATTTCAATACACTATCCAAGGGCCAGACTTAAAAACAATGGCGACAAGGTCGAGGATGTCAAATCAAATCGAAGCATATGGCATATGGCATTGTCTGCAGAATTCATTTTCGTGACGTCATCGTACAATGTGCTTGTAAGCGCACCATTAATACGCTCAATAAAAAAAAACCTGCACAAGTGTCCGTCCTCAAGATATACCGGGTGAGTCACGAATTGCGCTCGCCCCAATATAATTCCTAAAATATTTGAAATAGAAAATTGAAATTAGGAGGCCTTATTACACGACTAAAATGCCATCTTTTCAATAAAAGATCAAGTTTGGTGCACATCCGGTTTGACCGGAAATGCCCACAACTTTCGATTTTTAAATGGAACACCCTATATATTTTTACATTTTTGGAATCTAGAGGAAATTTTGAATACAATACATCCATTTTGGTCACTTTTTGATAAACATTGAAATTTTATTTCTGAATCCAGAGTGCTGTGGTGCCCAAAATATATTTTAGTTTGTGTGCTACGTTACTATAAAAATAAAAAGAGCAATATGATTGCATTACTTAATTCTCTAGAGGCGTTTAAAATTTTTAAATGTGATTTTTACCCACTAACTCGGTTTTTTTAAATGGGAATTTAATCGTTCACCAACATTTTTAAATACCTCATTTTCATAAGAATCTAATGATACCAACATTTTGAAAATCCGCTCAGAAATATTTGAGATTTCAGCCAAAATACAATGCAACCAAGCTTTTAGAAACATGCAGCTAATAGATAATAGATTAGTGGGCTTTGGAAACTAAAATGGCACATTTCTGTGTAAATCTGGTAACCTAATAACATTGGAAAAATTATAGTAGCCATTGAATGTAACTCTCTCGCTCATTAGAATCGGCAAGTGGTGTACGTCACGTGCACACCTTGATGATAGCCGCTGTTCATTTTATAGAAAAAGTTTCGAAATTATTTTGTCACGGAACAGTTGTATTCTAATTAAGTAATACATACCTACATTAATTGAACTGAGTCTGCGGCAGGTACTTAATAAAACATATTAAATAGAATAAGAATTAAGAACACTTTGTACTGTTTCATAACTTTTATTCAGATTTCTCTAACATATGTTTTGGCCTTTCGGGCAATATCAAAGAATTATAACTAACCTAAAAGTGACTTACAAAATATTTATTTGAGAGGTATAGGTAACCTTATTAACATATTACTTATTGCTAAGAAAGTTTGCGAATTGTTCTGTCAATTGAATAGATACATAAGAAATGAACATAAAAATACTTCGTGTCGTATGTTATGAAGCAACCTCTCTTTAGTGACCTTGGGTTCTGACAGTCAGCTGAATTCAAAGAATTTATATAAATCTTAGACTAGGAAAGATAGATTATATATCTTTCCTACTCTAAGATATAAATAGAAGCCGAGATAAAGTGTAAAAGTTATACGATACTGTTGCCATCATGTCCAACATACCTTTTTCTCACCATTTCGTTCTAAGATACAATATTGCCTATAACGCTATCTCTGTTGCAATCACTCCAAGACCGTGGTATGAGTGTAGCAAAGACATATGTGGAATTTAGTAATTTAAGAACTGTCTGTTTTAACTACTCTAACCTCAAAATCATTTTCGTGTTCTGTAAATTTAAACAATTATTCTCGTTGAATCGTAAAATAGTGAGAAAATATGTTGTTTGTGGTGTAGTTGAGGATAAGCTAAAAAAGCTGCCAATGACAGATATATATTAAATTCCAGTAACGTGGCAAAGGGTACATGGAACATAATAAATAGCAAGCGTGAAGGGAACCTAGCAAAAACCGAAAGATTTTCTGACCAACTCCACCCCAATGATCTCAACCTATTCTTTGTAAATATCGTGAACGAAATCACGGCAAATATTCCCCATACAAATGTTGATCCAGTGAGCCTATTAGATTCGTTTACAAACAATAACCATGCTTTTTTTTTCCTTCTTCAATTCTTTGGGACTTCCTGCCACATGTATGTTTTCTTTCTAAACGGTGCTATGGGAATCCGTTTAGAAAGAAAACATACATGTGGCAGGAAGTCCCAAAGAATTGAAGAAGGAAAAAAAATTAAGATAATGCCACAAATAACATTTAGACAATAACCATCCTAACTTTCAGTTTGACGAAATCACATTAGTCGAAATGAGAGATACAATTAATTCTATAAAAAACAAGCCTAGTAAAGACTATTATGAAATAAATATAAAAATTATAAAATATGTGAAAGATATACTTATCTCCTCTCTCACTAAACTATTCAATTTATGTATAAAGGAAGGCGTGTTTCCCGACTGCCTAAAAACATCAAAAGTCATCCCAGTGTACAAGAAGGGTGATATAAATGACATGTCCAACTATCGTCCAATATCGATTATACCCATTCTTGGGAAAATTTTTGAAAAATTGTTATATAAAAGATTAATGCACTATTTTGAATCAAATAGCTTGTTTTTCGTAGGGCAGTTTGGTTTCAGATCGAAGAAATCTACGTCAGATGCCATAAATCAGTTATTGAAACATATTATTTATTTATTTATTTATTTGAATACAACCACCCAACAGGTAACCAATTACAGGGTTATAGAAGCATTTGAAAACAAAGACTACACCGGCTGCACTTTTTGTGATCTTTCAAAGGCGTTCGACTGTGTTCGACATAATATATTACTTGGAAAATTGAATAAATATGGCATCAGGAAAAATGCGCTGAATCTACTAAGAAGCTACCTAGAAAACAGAAACCAAGTTACTGTATACAATGGTGTTGCATCGTCAATAAATAAAACGTATCATGGAGTACCACAGGGGTCCATCCTCGGACCCTTGTTATTCTTGATATATGTCAACGATTTGCCTCAGTATGTATCACATGCCAGTTTTGTATTGTATGCTGATGATGCAACCAAAATAAATACCCACAAAAACATGGTAGACTTAGAAAATATTATGCGACGAACACAGTCGAGTGCTTCTGAATGGTTCCAATCGAACATGTTGTGCTGAAACACCAGCAAAACTGAAAATATAGTATTTTCCACTCGTGATTTTGGAAACTATCAAAACACAGATAAGGTCAAATTTTTAGGCGTGGTTCTTGATCCCAAACTTTGTTGGGACCAACATGTCGATTACGTTTCTAAAAAACTATCTAAGTGTATATATATGATAATCAACCTAGTCAGGGAGGTGTCCCTTAATGTCGTAAAAACGGCATACTACTCTATGTTTCAAGGAACATTTTCTTATGCAATACTAACATGGGGACATACTAATCATCTAAGCAGAATATTTGGTTTACAAAGACGCGTAATTAGAGTGATGTCGGGTATTGGTTATAGAGATGATGTAAGGCATAAATTCAAAGAACTCAATATATTAACTGTGCCAGCTTTTTACATATACACGTGCTTACTTTATGTAAGGCTAAATCGAAATGATTATACCAGTCACCTGAGCGTGCATGATCACGACACAAGGTCGAGAAACAACATAGATCTGAAATACTTGAGATTAGAAAAAAGCAGAAACGGAATTAATTATTATGGTCCCGTCTTCTTTAACAAGCTGCCATCTCATATTATCTCTCTCCCAGAGCAATCATTTGCCCGCCACATAAAAAATTTGCTAATAGAAGGAACTTTCTACTCCTTTCAGGAATTTTTGGCGACTGACCTTTCAAATGAAACCCAACACATGTAACACACCAATTATGTTTGTTTGTGAAAGCGTTCTTATTTATATATTTGTCAGTGTCATTTACAAACTTTAGCGTATGTTTCATTTTTTTACTTCTTTGTATTTTTATCTCAAAACTGTAATGTGACTTATGTAAAACTGTATTGTTGATAACATCAATAAATTATTTCTATTTCTAAGAATAGCCTGTTGTCTTACATTTATTTGTCATGTTAAAAACAGTAGTACTGCAACAAAGATGGGGCTATAGTAATTTTTATCATAAAGAAAGAGATGGTTCCCAGCAAACATTTTTGTCAAAATTAGCTCCAATTCGACTTGGGACAAGACAAATTTACTTACCAAAGTAATTATAACGTAAAATTGACTGGAAAAATAGACCTCCGATAAAAATTGACCAATTAGTCTTAATTTAGATTTAAGTTTACGTAAATAATACCAATTAATCTACCTCATACACAATTTTCTTTGAAGGTAAATTTAACGAAAACAGCAAGTGGAAAACTACTAAAAAAATCTACCAAAATTGACGTCAAGGGTAAATTTCCAATAAGGTCGAAATAGGTAATATAATTAGGTAGTATTTACCTTTTTAGCGACTAAAAATATTTCTAATAGTCGAATATCTTTCTAGGTAGATTTTGTTGGAAATCCTACGTAATATATACCTAAATAGCAACTTATTTGGTCATTTTTATTACTCTTCTTTGAAGTAATATTAGGTAGACAACATCGGTAAATTCTACCTAGATTATCTACCTAATTTTACCAATTAAGTCAATTACCCTTAAACTGACCTTAAAGTTACTCTAAAAAAATACATTTTAAACCTCTTTGTCGCAGTAACCTGGCAAATCGACCTCAAAGTTAATTTCACTATAAAATAGTAATTCAGAAGCTAACCCCCGTCTAACCTGTTTGTAGAATTCATATTATTTAGGTTATTTGAACCATTAGGTACTTAGGTGGTATAGTTATTATCTAAAAATTATTTCAGTCATTAAAAGAGGCCATTAACGTAGCATGGTTGGATAATTCGTTGTGCCAATGTACAAATGAAGTATGCCAAAGGTAAAAAACCACCGCTTAAGGAATCACTACTTCCGCATCCAAGTCTTTTTAAAGGAGAACATCTTGACTATATTTGCACTCTAGTATGTGGAAATAACTGCCTACAGAATTTCAATAAAAGGGTATTGCCGAATGCCAGCCGAGCTTCCAGAACTTTCGGGCGCTGTCGAATACCAAGGCAGTATCATATGGCTCCATTATGACAACTCACTCGTCAACACAATACACTAGTCGAGTTAAAATTTACACATAATAAGTAGAATTTACCAATAGGTAGTATATTCAAAATAAGGTAATATAAATAGGTTATATTTACCTACAAGTAATTATTTGATATAACAACAGAATTAATAATACTTTCAATAGGTAAAGTTAACCAAAATGTCGTGAATTTTCGTGTAACTTGACCTGTGATAATTTCCACCTATAAAATACGTAGATTGTCATGGTAATTTTAACTTGGAGGTCTAATTAGCACAAGACGCCATATTTTCTCAGCGCAGTTGAAGTATGATTCCAAATTGTAGTTTGTAAAATGAGTGTATATGGAAACAAACTGACGAAAAGTTTAAGAAAATACATAATTATACCTATAAACTCATATTTAACAAGTATAGTATACTTTCGGCTCAAAATATTACAATAATTTTTTTATTTGGTAACATAAATTTTCTTACAGATGAATATTTTTGAGGGGCATTAGTATTTTATGGAGTACAGCTGATATTATTCACAGAAAAATTTTCGGCGCATTGATTTCAATAAGCGAGAACTGCAAATACTTTCCTCATAAATTGTATTTATTTTAGTTACCGGCATTCATCTTGTATTGTTATTGTGAGTTAGGTATCTCTTCAGTTTTGTAAGTGACTGACAACCATGTGTCGACTACTTATAGAGAAAAATACCAAATAAGTGTAAAAATCTTACTTTTTTCCACTTGGCGTCATTTTTAAATTTCACATATGTCCGTAAATTCTACCTAAAACTAGTCAACTTGATGTCAAATTGACGTTGAATTCAAGTAAAATTTACCTAAACAGGTATTAGTAACCAAATGTACTGTGCGACTACAATAAGGTAGGTACCTGTTTCATGTGTTGTCTCTGTCTCTACCATGCAATTTTGTATCATACGATTACTGTTCATTGAAATCCTGTTTATTATGATTACGATTCACTCTGCTGAAGGAAAGCAGCTATTGTTTGAAGTTTTTTTTTATTATGTGTAACTAAATAATTTCTTACGATAAATAAGTGCTTAAGTTAAAGTTAACTATTTAATGGTTACGTTAGAAAAATCACGATATCGCCCAACACTACCGCTCTTACCACCGCTTGCTTGACAAAAGTAGAAGAATGTCTTATTTCAACGGAAAATATTTTCTCTACGTGTTAATAGCACCGTGCCTAATTATCGGACTGAAAATATTAAAGTTGCTTTAAAATTCATTAGCAAATCTTTTTTTACATTTTTACATGTTCACTATCACCTGAAAGTTATATAGCCACTTTACTAGTTGAGAAATCCTTATGTACCCGTAAATGTATTGCCAGGCCTGTTTTACTTCTTGCTTGATACGAGCAAGAGTCACATTTGTGCACTGATACTTCTGATGGATCATTATGCTTCACCAAATGTGCCTTGAGGCAACTTTTGTATATAGTTTGAAATGGACAAGAATCACATTTGTTTGCTACTTCTGATGGATCCTTATGGAGGAGCAGATGTATTTTAAGGCTCTTTTTCTCTCGTGACTTATATGGACAAATCTCACATTTATACTTCTTTTCGTTTGATGGCTTATGATTCGCCAAATGTTTTTTAAAATAATATTTATGCCTTGTCTGATATGAACAAGGACATTTGTACATTGTTACTTCTGATGGATCCTTATGGAGCAGTAGATGTGATTTAAGGTTACGCTTCTGACTTGTCTTAAATAAACACGTCTCACAATTGTACATTGTTACTTCTGATGGATCCTTATGCTTCACCATATGATCATTGAAGACACGTTTATGCCTTGACTGAAATGAACAAGAGTCACATTTGTACATTGTTATTTCTGATAGATCTTTATGCGTCACCAAATGATTCCTGAGGCATCTTTTATGCCTTGTTTGAAATGAACAAGAGTAACATTTGTACATTGTTACTTCTGATTGATCTTTATGAAGCAGTAGATGTGATTTAAGGTTCCTTTTCTGTCTTGACCTAAATGAACAAGTCCCACAATTGTACATTGTTACTTCTGAAGGATCCATATGTCCAATTAAATGTCTCTTAAGGCAACTTTTATCTGTTGTTTGATATGAACAAGAGTCACATTTGAACATTGTTACTTCTGATGGATCCCAATGCTTCACCAAATGTCTTTTAAGGCAACTTTTATCTGTTGTCTGATATGAACAAGAGTCACATTTGAACATTGTTACTTCTGATGGATCCCAATGCTTCACCAAATGTCTTTTGAGACCATACTTGCGTTTTGTTTGAAATGGACAAGAGTCACATTTGTACATTGTTACTTCTAGCGGATCCTTATCGAGCAACAGATGTGATTTAAGGTTCACTTTCTGCCTTGACTTATATGGACAGGTCTCATGTTTGGACATTGATACATCTGATGGATCCTTATGCTTCGCTAAATATTTTTTGAAGTCACCTTTATATCCTGCCTGAAATGAACGAGTCACATCTGTACACTGTTACTTGTCCACTAGCAAATCTTTTTTGTCTCTCTTCTATGTGCTATCTGACATGAACAGAGATCAGTTGTGTGACACAAATGTGATCATTGCAGAAAAAATATGAAGCTATCCTTGAACAACATTTGAGAATATATAAAAATATATTTCCAAATGTTGTTTGGGGCTGGCTTCATATTTTGTGTGAAATGATCAAAAATCACATTTGCACATTATCTTTTGAGACACTGGCACTTACCCAGGTAGAACACTAATGCTGAACAAATACTGGTTTATTATTCAAATAATGTTGGCTCAATATAAAATATCAATATTAAATCTATAATAAAGGTGAACATTTCACTACATCGAATCAATATCTAGTTAAACTTTATTGAAAAGATATGGAAAAACTATATAAATTCTCTTCTCCATGGAAGATCATCAGGTAATATAAATGTCCTGGAAAGCAAATTAATGGACACACTAATACAGGGCGTTGAAAAAACACAGAGTTCGAAAAAACTTGAAATTACATCTTGACTAAAGGGAATAGGACGAATATTCAGGTAGATCAGCCATGGAATAAGAACGAAAGGATGACTATTATAATAGGTGACTTCAACCCTTATGCAGGAAAAGATAATCAAGTTCACAATGCCATGAAACTAGATGCATTTTTCTCTCTTTTTGCCCTAACTCAAAGGGGGTGCATTTTTGGAAACCAAATTTAAAAGTCCTATATTAACCTGAAAACTCGATCTTGAATGAACTTTAGCAGTTTAACTCTGGATCACCCTGTATACTGATAAGTACACACATATAATATACAAGTATACATGTTATATAAAATAATAAAGCACAATTCAAATCACTCTCATTCGAAACGCATACAAGTGGCCTTATCAGACATATCATTTTAAATATTGCTGTTGCTCCTTTTGTTCCTTTTAAAGTTACATAATCTAAACACCGAGGGCTTTGAAATCGCCAAACACAAATTGGACAAATACTCAAAAGACTTAGATGACCTAATAAACGAACCCTTCGTTACCAAACACATCTCCTGGTTCACTTATTTAATAACTGTTTTAATCTTTGGATTATTTGTATACTTATTCTACAAGTGCAGAACATGCTGAAGAAGTCTAGCCATTGATGTCTCTACATCGCCCTCAGCTCCTCCGAGACCTAGCAACCTTTTCAGGATATTTACTAGCCTACTCCCTCCATGAAGACGACCTCCATTAAGAAGAGAAGACGAATAATCCGAAGTCATAGAAGTCAGTTAAAACAGGTTTATGCCTTTCTATTAACTTTTGTGCTGAGACTCTGAAATTGTTTGTATCCTATTTGTTTCTTATTTTATTTCAATTTTTGCTAATTTCAATTCTGTTAATATTTTTGTTTCTTATTATTTGTGCTAGTATGTTGCACTTTTATGCTTAAGATTTTATATTCTATATTTTTACATTTTACACTTTTTATATTTTAGTACATATATTTAGTTTAGTTGAATATTGTATAATTAATTTCATTAATAATTCCATATTTCATTTCGTTACTTTCTTTTATATTATTATTATCAGTTTCGTTTACACTTCATGTCCGTTTCTTATTTTTGTTTGTTTATTGTTGCAGTATTAAAATTGTACTTAGGGTTAAATGGAAGAATAGCGAGTGTGGTTAAATTTCGCCCTTAAAGTATATGTAATGATTTATTTTAATAAAACCGATTTATAACAATTTTTCAGTACTAAATTAAATAGAAATGACAACTGAAATACACAGCATAGTCCAATATGTTACACTACTACATAATCAACTATACCGGCACACAAAAAAATTAAAATTGCTGGTGATAACGACCAGAATATTAAATCCTAAGCTCTTGAAGGTGCTGAAAACGAATCTGGCCTTAATGTTTAAAAGTTAGCTCTTGTTGTCCTTTATTTCACTAAAGCGATCCCGTGTCCTTGCGCGGAAGGGACATTCAGTAAGGCCAAAAATGGTCGGGGAACAGAACAGAGTGTATCGGCTTCGTAGGCACGAGTTTAGACAGATTGGACGTGCCGTCCCCGAGATATGGGTGGAGCTGTGGAGACCGAATGAGAAGATATGGACGGAAAGCGAGTACAGGACGTTGTTACGTGAGTAGAAGTGAGGCGAGTTGGGCCAACCTGACGCTGCCAATAATAGGATGGCAGTGAGGGGGCGTATGGGCAGAAATTTGGCCAGCAATGCAATGAAAGAAGTTATAGTTCAAATTTTATTATTAATGTAGTAGGTATGGGAAAACTGTTAGTGGAGATCGATATTAGGTCGAAATGTAAGGAAAACGAGGTGAGGAGATCCGCCTGCAGACCTATTTCTGTCTGTCAGCCCTACGTAGCCACCGACATAATGGCGGCGGATCCACCCCTTGCTTAACCTCCCCTACCTGTACAACAGCGTCTCATAGTCGGTTTCCCTGCATCTCTTTCAGTTCAGAAGGCAGATCTGATTCGTCCAAACTTGACATGTATGTATAGAACTCATCCCCACAAAACCGATGCCCCCCTTCGTTCCATTCTCCTACCGCTTTCAACCGCATCGGACGCCCCTTCCATGAAAGGTGAAAGGGATCGCTTTAATGCATTAAAAAAGAACAAGAGTTAACTTTTAAAAACTAATGTCAGATTCATTTTCAGCATCTTAAAAACAAGGATTTGATGCTCTTGTCGCTCCCACTTACAACCTTTTATTTTTATCTGCCGGTTATTTTCCTACCTGGCCGGAGTGAGGCAAAACTTGTGTACGGTGCAACACCAACATAATTGTCGATTTCGGTATCTATATTGACCCATCTTTAAAACATGTACCAGACAGCATTATGTTCTACTTGGGTAGTGCTTGATACGAACAATAGCCATATTTGTATATTATTACCTCTAATGGATCCTTATGTTTCTGCAATTGATCTTTGAGTTGATGTTTATCTACTGTCTGAAATGCCCAAGAGTGATTTCTATGTAGCCTTGTGGGGATTTCCTGACATGGCAAAACAAAACCCTCCTCATTCCTGAAAAATTATAAAAATTGTTTTAACTCCCAGATAACACAACATTTGTAGAATAATCTGTAAATCTCTAGTAGTTCTATTTTTAGTTTAGTTTTTTAATTCTTAATGTATTTTCCCTCTGAGAAACCATTTGTAACTATTTCAATGAAATGTACAGTAAGAGTTATATAATTTCTTATAATTTTTGTCCTCATAAAATTAAATAATTACCAAACATGGCAGCGTTTTATTTTAGTGAAAGGTGATTACTTATTATTTAAGAAATAATCGAGTTTTTAAGTATTTATGTTAAATAAAGTTTTCAAGAATAATGAAAAATAGACAGTTTGTCTAATATTTTCTTTTTACACTTTTGAACACCCTGTATATTTTATGGCAAATCTGACCACTGCTCATTGCTTTCTAGGATAAGCAAAACTTTTCATAAAAAATATGTTCTCGAAAATTCAATAAAAAGAAAGTGTTTAAGAGAAGATATATTTACATATATCGTCGCCCTTATCACGTATGGGCGTAACTAACAAAAAATGCAAAATTGAGTTACGCCGGTTCTAGGCTTTCCATGGGTGAACTTTTCATCTCACGAAGTGGCGCAACTGTATATCTTATAGTTTCGTCACAAACGATATAATAATTGAGGGCGTATCTGCCAAAGTCTCTACATGGTTTCTCACGTAAAGGCGTAAAACAGATAAGTCTGTTCAAAAACTTATCTTTCCTGTCATCCAAGGGGGATCAATGTTCACTATGTGTAACTTTTCGAACAGGAGACGAAAAACAGTTTGGAAGACAATGCTCATATTGCAGAAAAAACTGCTGTCAGGAAAATTAAATCTAAATGTAAAGAGGAAGCCCAAAAAGATAAAAGCATGTTATATGGAATAGTTGATGTGCAGCAAGTTTTATATCTGCCTATTTCAAAGGAAAGCCCAATTTTTTATAAAAGCCGATTGTTATTAAAAACTTGACAATTTACGATATTGCTAATAAAGAAGATTTCTACTTTGTCTGGAATAAGGCCATAAGTAAGCGTGGTTCTTCAGAGGTCGCAACCTGTAACGAGAGTTGCTCTATTCTTTCTCATTAGAAGAAATATCTTTATGATATTTCGAAACTTCACATGGGCACAACGAGGGTGATTCTGCTCATAGTGCAATTTCTTCTGCAGGGGACATATGTATTCCTGCCCAGCTTCACTCTAGTATTTGATTAGTGTGACGGAAACAGCCCTATAGAGAGAGTTATACCAATGAATTATAATGACTTTAAAGATTTCAAGTCTTTTTCAAAGCAACTTAGTATCTTGACAATTAGAGAAACTGATCGAGGCAACGTGATGTAGCCAAATATGATGGAACTAATGGTGACCAAAAGTACAAATACAATATTTTTAAAAAAAAGCAATCTTGATAAAGAATACGACTACATTACTTTGAAATGTTTAGAAAGTAGCATATCCAATATGCAACTTCATGCTTTAAATAATGATCCCAAAAATACCTGAATGAAAATATGAAGATTTGTTTTCACTCTGTGTAAAGAATTTTTTAGATCTTTGCGTCATGGCTAACAGTGAATTAATTCATCGTTATTCTTTTCTTTGCAAACATTACAGTCAGCATTACAGAATGTTACATTTTTACTTATAGCAGTATTATTTTTTGTTAGAACAGTAATGGAATTGAAAAGTAAAGTACACTAGTTGTGTAAAAAGCTATTAAATAAAAAAATTACACTAACTTTCACCATTTTTTAATGGTTATTTATCGTCTCTATTATAGACCTATCTTACGTAACGATATAAATATACTTTCACGTAAAGGCGTATCTGCAAATTTAGTCCTCTAAAAAAAAAAGTATGATAGGTACATTAACTATTATTAAATGAGCATAAAATACATATTCTCTGGGTATCAACTCTAAGATATCATTTTAGAATACTGTGAAACAGAAATGATACGGCCATTTCAATGTCACACATTTCTGTTTTTGCTTTCTCCTGTAAAATATGCAAAATTCAGATACGCCCATACGTGATAAGGGCGACGATATATTTTGTGGAATATTATGGTCATATATTCGTTGGACAACATTATGATAGAAATACTTGTGTAATAACAATCACAGTCAATTCTAATTATAGAATAAAATACACTCAATATTCACAGAGAAAATATAATTGCATATACATTTTGTAGAACATTAACGTCATTCACTGTAATTAATACATTAAGAAAAAATATTTGTGTAATATCAAGCACAGCTAATTCTTATAACACACACAAGACATATACAGGGTGAGTTCAGAGGAAAGTATCAAACTGCAGTAGTCTATACCACACATAAGTGTACTGTCGTAAGTCTTATTATACTCTTCGCAAATACAAAATGAAGAGTATATTGCATTCGATCGGCACATTTCTAAAACCGGTAATATTGCTCGTAGAGAAAAAAATTTTCATATCGCTGTGTTGGTGATTGAATTCTGAACAACTTTCAAAATGTCCGTCCGTCCGATTGCATTGAAATTTAGACAGTAAGTTAGTGTTAGCTAGAGGAAGAACCCTATTGTCTTTGAGCAAAATAGATCGATGAATAAAAAAGTTATAGATTTTTTAAATTAAAAAATAATGTATATTATTTTTTTGGTCCGTAATTAAACTAAAAATATCTAAAACTAATATTACTTACAAAAAAACTGCAAAGAATATCCTATAGATTGTGCAACAATTATATAAATAGTGTAGTAAATCTATGAGGAATATAACGGTTAGCTTGTTTATAACCTATGAAACATATTCTTTATAAGATTTTGCAAACAGCGGAAAGAATAACTATCTATGAGAACTAAAAGAAAAACTATATGTAAAAATATTGATGAAATCTTTGCATTCTTTCGATAACCTGACTTCTGGTTGTTAACAAGTAAAAATTCTTATTTGCCATTCATATTATAACACTAGCATCCAAACATAGTCCTCTATGACTAGGCAGATTAAACTAGTATCTACATGATCCCCTACGATATGTAAATTCAGTTAGAAATGAGAACAAAGGCCTGAAATAAATGTATTTACCTACCTTGTCTATAAAAATTTTTTCATTCAAATGAATTACATTTTCATAAAATCTCATTCAGTTTCTTAGAAATGCTTAGCTTTTGAAACATTTTTCGTCCTTATTCTGGACTCATCAGAAAAGCCCAAAGCCACTAACAACGATGTTCCATGCAAAACCAAAGCAATATCCATGAATAAGTATGAAATATTTATATTTGGCATTGCCTGATAAAAAACAACAGATCTTCACCTATCTATTAGCTAACTAGTATTGGAGTTTATATACTCTATGCATTTTTAAAAGTGAATTATTTATTATTTGTTTGCTTATAGTAATGAAACATATTCTTTATAGGATTTTGCAAACAGCTGTGACATTCAAAATTACCTGAATGCCACTTGTTAATTTTTATTTTAATACCAATGAGTTTTTGTAGTCTGAAATTACAATTCACTAAACTTATTAATAAATTTTTCAGTTCAATCCTGAAGCCGTCCTTGTCTTACTGAATCTGGAAGAATTTGTGTTCATCAACTCAACTTTAAATTATAAATTAGCATACAAGCGCCATCTGTTACTTCTCCTGCAATACACCTACAAGTCATCTGGTACAACAAATATTTAAAAGAAGAAATCTATATTAAGTGAATAAATCCCAAATCAATAAACAAAATTATAAATCGATAATTCTGATTAAATTAGGACTCATGAATTCATATAAATGATACAGTAGAGTAATTGTGTAGATTTGTATTGTATTTAAAGAATTATTTACGTTACCAGTACCAGCGACATCTCGCGTATTTAAGGGTAACTAGACCATATCAGATATTACACGGGATCGAAAACAGAGATTTTTTCCTGTCGACTTCGAGCGATACAGACGTATTTCTGACCAGTTAACACCTCATCTGGATGGTATGTTAAGATACTTTATAATATGTATATAATTGCCTTCTGTAGCATTTGTTGTGTATGTATTTGTAATTTAATTGTTGAATTTATCATAATTAAAAGCGATGTTTGTTGATCATAAATTACCTGATCCGTGGCGCGTGGCATGTAAAGATGAAGACCACGCGGTCAAGTTAATGTATGAACGGGGTATTTCGAGACATGTGTTTAACTCGGTATTAAAACATATTTAGAAGTAAATTTTATTAATGAATAATTGAGGTTTAATAAGGGTTTAAAGACAGTTCGAATTTAGTAAATTACGTTTTCGTAAACTTATCGAATAATTAAAACTCAAAGGAATTTAACTTGATATTAGTAGGGGCGAGAAGGGCATGTTAATGTAATTTATTTAGAGAGACACCAGTAATGCATTAACGTGGGGATTTTATCAAACACATTAAGAGTGCCCACTAATAAGCAAGTAATTTCAAGTGTAGTAACAGATGATGACTCTTGTAGGAGGTGTTAAGTTGACCCTTAAGATTGGATGTTAAGTTGACCCTTAAGATTGGATGTTAATTTAACCCTTAAAATTGGGAATTTTACCATAAATTTGGCTTAACCGTGTGCCACAAAAAAACTGGGTTGCTGCTATTAATCCAGGGGAGCCAGATTATTTGCCAAGAAGGAGTCTTTGTAATCCAAGTCTTGGTAAAGAATAGTCCCCGCTGGATGAGAGCACCAAGTTGTTGGGTTTGGTAACCGTTCACAGACGTCTAAGTTCTGAGAAGTCGAGGGATATCTGCTGGATGTCAATAATCGAGTGGTGGGGAACACAGGGAAGATTCAGTGAGAGGAGGACCAGGGTTGTTACTGCAGAACGCAACCGGTGGTAACATAGTATCAACTGAATTTCTCTTCAACATTCAACTACATTATTCAACTTTCGAAAATTTTAAGTATTTCTAAATTTTTACCTATATTGCCTTCGGCTATTTATTAATTTTTTTACATTTAATTATTTCACAGCTTAACGATAAATTGTCATATTTTGTAATTTTTTTGGTCTTCAACCTTATCATACTTATTATTATATATATAAACTTTCTGTAAGGAAGTAGCTACATCCAAACCATAAGGTGTAAATTAAATTCAAATCAAATCACTTCAAAATTTGTAATAGAGTCAATAAACCAGATATATTTAACAGTGTTGAGAATTTTATGAGTATCTATGACATATTAATTATCTCTGAGTAGTCACAGTCGTACAGTTAGACAAGTACGTTGTAGATGCTTTTTTATATGACTACTGGCGCCCAACCTAAAATAAATTTTTTTTCTGAATAATTTCCGAACCACGACCCAGTCTCCACAAACAAAACGAGAACCGGGCAACCGCAACTTCCTAACCTGCTGGGGGCAGAAGTTGGTGGTACACAGCAGAAAGAATAACTTTCTATTAGAACTAAAAGAAAAACTATATGTAAAAATATTAATGAAATCTTAGCATTCTTTCGATAACCTGACTTCTGGTTATGTTAATCAGTAAAATTCTTATTTGCCATTCTCATTATAACACTAGCATCCAACATAGTCCCCTATGACTATGCAGATTAAACTAGTATTTACATGATCCCCTACGTTATGTAAAGTCAGTTAAAAATGAGAACAGAGGCCTGAAATAAATGTATTTACCTACCTTGTCTATAAAAATGTTTTCATTCAAATGAATTACATTTTCATAAAATCTCATTCAGTTTCTTAGAAATGCTTAGCTTTTGAAACATATTTCGTCCTTATTCTGGACTCATCAGAAAAGCCCAAAGCCACTCATAATGATGTTCCACGCAAAACCAAAGCAATATTCAAAAGCTAAGCATTTCCAAGAAACTGAATGAGATTTTATGAAAATGTAATTCATTAGAATGAAAAATTTTTTAAAGACAAGGTAGGTAAGGAAATTAATTTCAGACCTTTGTTCTCATTTTTAATTGACTTTACCTATCGTAGGGGATCATGTAGATACTAGTTTAATCTGCCTAGTCGTAGGGGACTATGTTGGATGCTAGTGTTATAAAGAGAATGGCAAATAAGAATTTTTACTTGTTAACATAACCAGAAGTCAGGTTATCAAAAGAATGCAAAGATTTCATTAATATTTTTACATATAGTTTTTCTTTTAGTTCTCATATATAGTTATTCTTTCCACTGTTTGCAAAATCCTATAAAGAATATGTTTCATTACTATAAGAGATCTAGGAGTCTTTTTTGATGACAAATTATCATTTGCCAAACATATCGAGTTAACGGTCTCCTCGTCTATGAAAACCTTAGGGTTCATTTTAAGCCTAAGTCAGGTCTTATCCGGAACAATGACGTCTTAATCAAACTATTTTATTGTTATATACGGTCTAAACTCGAGTACTGCTCACTTATCTGGAGCCCTATCTATGATTATCAAGTTAAATCAATCGAGGTCTGTTCTGAGGAAATTTTTAAAATTTCTCTGCTTTCGCACTGATGGTAATTATCCAAACAGAGGCTGCGACCAGACGTATCTGTTAAATAGGTTTGACTTCGACTCACTACAATTTAGAAGGCAATTCTACGCTATAAAATTCCTGTATTCGCTCATACACAACAGGGTTGATTGCCCTCCTGCACTAAGCCAGTTGAACTTCTTGGTTCCAAGAGCCGCTAGTCGCAAACCGCTCACATTTTATTGTCAACCGGCACGAACCAATATAATGCTGAAGTCTCCTATATTCGTTATGTGCTCTACCTACAACTCAATTTGTGATACTTGTGATATATTCGACTGTTCGATAAATACAATTTATACTTCTCTTAAGAATTGCAGCATCCCATAGTATTAAAACAACAAACATGTAGTGTACTTGTAATTAATTTTAGATTGTCACTCATATGTATGTAAGAAGCTGTGTATTTATATATATATTTTTTTTGTATTTTGTTGCCTTCTTGTCCTGTAATTGGTTCTTTTGTACTGTTGGACAAATGTATTAAATAAATAAATAAATAAGCAAACAAATAATAAATAATTCACTTTTAAACATGTTTATAGCCTAGTTTTGCTAAAAATTTAGTCGTGTACATCCAACTTTAATATCTGTATCATTTATTTATATCAAGTTTGAACCTATATCAGGGCTCTCTTCCACGTTTCTACTAGCCATTGTATGACGTGGAAATTATTGTCAATATTTTTCAACCACAGTACGTGTTCATTATTCCCTGAATTTTCCAAGTTAGATTTAAGCTTTAATTTAATTTTCAGTAAATATTGTCATTGCCATAAAACATATTTGAATTGAATTCGCATAGAACCTTACTATTCGGCTGCAAGAAGGAGGAGAAGTAGGTCTGTGTGAGAGTTTTCAATCTGACCGCTAATGAGCAAGTGTACTCTGTCTGCGCCTTTCTCGATATTCTCTACATTTTTTAAAATATATTTTCTTTTATCTCTGAAACCCGCTCACTTCGCTCAGTGTGTAAATTATATCACTAAACCACTTCAGTTTTTCGACTACAACTACAGTTCGCTGTCCCTGCCGAATCCTACTCCCAGTGAAGATAACCAAGCCCACAACATTCAGCCAATATAGCAGGAAGTGCAACCGAGTTTGAACAATTATCAGTTTTCTTAGGTTTAGGTTAGATTTTCACTCAATCCCTCCCAGTACGAGTGTTCCCATTGCAAAAACAATAAATAAATAAATACGACATTGTCACATTTAAGACATAAGTAGATGTGAGACATTGTTTATCACTTTCATAACATCGTGAACAATCTGCCAGAAAGACAAGTTAATGTTTGACAATTGAAAAGTGACAGCCTACTTGATTAAACTAATAAAAAAAGAAACAAAATTTACTTTTTTAACAAACGTTTAAGATGCCGCAATTCGAAAATGAATAAAAATCAGATTAAATTCATACATATGTGTATAGTATACTATCAAGGAGTTTGGCAATCTCCTCCCGACTCATCCTGTATATACTTTCTCTGAAATGTGATGTGGATGAATAAAATAAGTGAATACATAACGAAAATAGCCTTGAGAAAATATCCATATTTAAAATATATTATTACCTGTAAAAATCTGACTCATCAGTTTTGATTTCAATCTCCTCGGTAGTTAAAAATTTTTGGTCTTTCATTTCAACAAGAATTTCCTCTTTAATTCCGTTTTCTCCATAAAATGTGTCAACAAGGATTTCCTCTTTAATTCCGTTTTCTCCGTAAAATGTGTCTTCTATTTTAGCTACATCAGGATTATTAGTATCTTCCTTACAAGCCAACATTTCGTTTGGTATAAACTGCTCTTCATTGCTAAAAGCCATATCGGCGATGTCCATATATCTTTTATTTTTATGTACGACCTCCTCCTTAACGTTTTCACTATTATCATCGCAGGATATTCTTTCCAATTTAAATATAGCATGTTCTTTAACAATCTCTCTTTTATCAACGATTTCTTTTTCCTCACATAACTGTTTTTCTATTTTGATTATATCAACTGAACCAGCATCTACCTTTCCTGATACATCTTCAATTGTAAATTGCAACAAACTGCTTAGATCGATTTGATCTATACTCTTTATATCGAGAGATTCACAATAATTCTTAATTTTTTCTTGAACAATCAAACAATTGTTTATAAAACGGAAACATATCTGTAGCGATTCACGGCATGATGAACAGATTGAAGGTTTCTTGACGTTACTTAAATCCTATCAAACAAAAAGCAGATATGGAAAATGCATTTATGAAATACGAGTACCTATTTATCAGTTTTCACAAAGGGGATGACGTAAAATTTGATAAATACGAAAATTAGCAAAATAATAAGCATGTTGTTATAGAAAATGCAGTAAAAGTATCACATGCGGTGATTAAACGCTAGGGCCATAGCAGGACAAGCCACTGAAAAGTGACCCCCACTTATATAATCCATGGGTGGAACACCCTAATGCTCTTTATCCTTAAATTTTTTGGGATGTTCCACTCCTGCCTTTCTAGACAGGATATGGGCTGAACCCTGGGGGCACACTATGCTTAAACGTATACATACATAACTTACACTACACTTTCAAAGTTATTGTGTTGTTTCTTCTAAGTACCTAACAAGTCTTGGCGGAAGCAAAATTCAAACCTTACCAGGGGCACCCATGATCTTAGCTACGATGCTGAATAGCTCCAAAAGGAAGCGACCTATGAAAACAAATTTTAGATACTTTATAGTACTATTTTAAACCAAACTTTGCGCCACTGGGGCATTACCCTATAGTAGTCCTGCGATACCCTGTACATAGTTTTTTAAACAACTGGGGCTACACTCAATATAATGCTACTGTCTGCCTGTCCAAAAAGTTATGATTAAAATTGATTTTTGGTAGACCTAATCAAGAACTACAACTCTACACTAACACCATATTATCATGGGCTTCTCTTATTTTCTCTGTCGTTCATCGTTCATTACAAGTAACCAGTTATTTTAGTACTGAATAGCTCGGCAACGCATCAAAATAATGGTACAGAATATCCACTGATTTCTAGTGAACAGCACATTGTACATGAAAAGTAATTATTTGCATAGAGAAGCTACTGTCATGCATATGACAATAACATATATACGAATGTGAAAACATTCTTACAAATGTATCTGAGGGTCTGCTCTTCGTAAATTGTGAAACATGATACACAATATTTCGTACTTGTTAGCTTTTAACTCAACATGTCTCTATGTTATCAGTAAACTTTCCATCATAAGGTTGACATACGTACCAGTTCTGGAAGACATTGCTGAATCATTTTCTCTAATGTAACGTCTATCCTTTCAACGCAAAGGGGTACGTTAGAACCATTTGTTAATGGGATCATGCAAACTCCACATGTTTCCTGATCCTCTGAAACATCAGTACTATTCTCATTTCTGCTCATAGGCACATCTGTTAGATCCAGTTTGACGGTATTCATCTTGCTGTTGACGAATGGAATTATATAATCATGTGCACTGAAGCACATCGCTTTAAAATCAAAATATTTTTTTAGCATCTCCGCACAGTCTGTACATACCACAGGCTCCAGAACTGCAGTTAAACTCTAAAACAAAACTTTCCTAATGCATTGTGTGGCCCAAAATAGGTACGTAGAGAATATTAAACTAAACCAAATACATTCACAAACTTCACCTCTTCCTTTTACAACTGAACAGTTAATTCTTGAAACTTACTGTTTTTGGCAGAAGGTTATTCAAAAAGTCTTTCATATTTCCCTCTAAAGCTTTAGAACTTTCACATGTTTTTAAACATAGTCTACATAATATTTCTTGAGTGGTCATATTTAATATTTTAATTTCGGACACTCCAACAAAAATCTACTTCAGAGAAATTAGCAACAAAATTGTTATTAGGTTATGCCTTAGAGTAGAAAAGATATATTTTCAGAAATCTGGTACGATTTTATCTTTATCCACTTTATAAATCTATTACTACTTTGTTAGTTCGATCATAACGTTGCAAAGCTTGCAAACCATGCACGCTTATTAATTCAGAGTAGTTCTTGTTTCGGATGTAGCCTACTTACTATGTCGCGAATCTACGACTTGCAAGATATGTGGCAACAGCGGTTACGGTATGACAGCTGGCAACGTGCAGACAAAGTTGCTTTCGTTCAGCAGAGTGATTCAAAATCTTAATAAACAGGATTTCTATGAACAGTAATCAGATTATACAAAAGCTGCCATCGTTTGCAGTGAACATAATAAACAGGATTTCAATGAACAATGATCATATGATATAAAGTCGCATGGTAGGGACAGAGATAACACATGAAACAGGTTCCTTATGATTACGTATCGAATCACTGCGTGATCACTGCTAAACGAAACCACTAAAAGAATATTTGGTTAGAAAACAATCTTTTAATCTTTTAAACAATTTTTTAATAGCAAACGATTTTTATGGTGTTTTAGGTGCTGCATCTCGGATTTACAGTAAAATGGAAACCCAAGAGAGAATAATATGCAGGCTTTGTTTGAAAATATGTGACACGTTTAAAGCTTTAGATGAAAATGCAAAAGGTGCCTTGGATATAATTCTGCCAAATACAGTAAGTGCAAAGATTAGAGAATTAACAAGATAAGACAGTAAGAGACAGAGAAGACGAAATAGATGAAGAAGCTTTAGTAATTTTTTTATGTTGATTTGAACATTATTCTTTAAAAGCAATATCAGGGTCTCGTTTTATCTGTAACCTACGATTTTTTAATTCATTTAGTGCAGTTATACTCCCTGTACTTCTATGAACTTTCAGCTTTCTTGCTTTTTCTTTTATATTTTGCACAATACGGTTATTATACCAAGGAGGTTATTATACTCTTTGCAAATACAAAACGAAAAGTATATTGCCTTCGATCGGCACATTTCTAAAACCGGTAATATTGCTCGTAGAGAAAAAAATTTCATATCACTGTGTTGGTGATGAAATTTTGAACAACTTTCAAAATGTCAGTCCGTCTGTTTGTCTGTCTGTCTGTCCGTCATGTTCTTGTAAGCCCGATAACTTCAGAACGAAAAGTCCGATAGTATTGAAATTTGGTTAGAGAAAGAACCCTATTGAATAAAATCTATCAATAAATAAGAAAAGTTATTCGTGTTTGAAATTAAAAAATATATTTGTTTTGTAATTAAACAAAAAATGTTTGAAAATAATACAATTTAGAAAAAAAACTGCGAAGAGTATCCTATGGAATCTGCAACAATTATATAACAAGTGTAGTAAATCGGCGAAGAGTATAATGGTTAGCCTGTTATTATAATAGTATTATAGCGCTTTTTGATTTTGTGATATTTTTCATGAACTTTGTTTTAGATACTAACCGCTATGCAGGAAGTTGTGATATGTACAAACTGTGCCGACTTGCTTTTTAAATGCTTTAATTTTAAAGCACAGTGCATCTGTACACACGATTATATAGCTCCATTTGTTGATAACAAGGATGCAGTCAAACTAGATCTGAAAGATGTCTATTTGAAGAAAAATGAAAATTGTACTGGTGTCCCAGAAGATGAAGACATATGCGGATTTTGCGTCGATTCAGTAAAAAGTTGTTACGCTATATCCCTTGGTAATGAAAGTGGAGACATATTGGAGAAAATGATCAAACAATGTCTTCCAGAATTGGTATGTATATATCGGTATTTTTTATGTTAAATGTTACAAATTTTGAAAATTCTGCAAAGTAACAGATGACGCATTGGGACTTTTGCAGATTTTTTCAGAATACGGTAACTTACAGCCGCCTGCACCGTTTTTGTTAAGGGTGGCTTAGCGTTAAGCTTTACTTTAAAATAAAATTTCGTCTGCACCGCTACCAAAGCCTGGCTTTAATCCCCCAAGTCTCCCTTTAATTTAAGCGTCCGATATATTCGGCTTAAAGTAACCTTAACTTTAAACCACAAGCACGCATGCTCATTGGAAATAGTTTGCATGCAATTTGCAATTGGCTCATCCATTTCCATTAACGACGGTTTTGATTGAAAATAGAACTTAATGTTAATGAGAGTGTCTTTAACCAAAAAAAAAAAAAAAATTAAAGTAACCTTCACTTTAAGCGTCTGTTTTTTATTTTCAATTGTTTTTATACTGATTTATGTTACTCAAAACATGCTGTTTTTCCAGCACCGTACAATTATGCGACCTTTTCTTTCTATTTCAAAATTATTTTCCATTTTCCGGAGTTAATTTGTGGGTATTTTAAGTGCCGATGAGATATGGCGAACTTTGGTTTGACACTACACTTTATATTCAACTAAATTTACCAAAAGACAAAAAGAACTGTCTATAATAAATAATAATAATAACCCTAATATCTAAATACCCAATATACCCGGCTAATAAAATATGTATATGATTATAATTAGGGAACATCTGGGCCTCAAATCGTAGATAGATTTTGGAAATACCTTAATTAAAATATGGTAATTAAAGATTACAAGAATTTCGGAACTGAAACTCTCTATATACCTATCTCAGCTTGGGTTTTTAGTTTTCAGGCACCCTATACCTATTATTTAATTTAATTTTTATTTTATTTTACTTCTGACAACTGACGCAAACGTTACTAGAATACTTACTAGGTTCTCCTCGGTCTAACGCAGAATTCCCCAAACAGACACTTAAATTGCAGCGTTGCTACTATACCTCCACACTTAACTAACTGTACTTAAATTTTGAACGGTGCAACTGCACGAAAGTTAAACCTTCCTTAAAAATTTAAGGGCCCTTAGTTATTCCTAGCTTAAATACAAAACGGTGCAGACGGCCGTTAGTGTAATAGAACACCAATCTGAAGTTAGTATTCACTGCAAATGCATAATTTTGGCAAAAAGAAACATTTTCTATCAGTGTGCCCACTAAAAATACCTGGAATTTCATGACATAAGCCAATGGTGTATTTTATAGTGATTATTCTGTATTAAGAGAGAACAAATAATACTCCTTGTAATTTTGCATTAATATTTATTTTATACAATAATGGATACATCGCTAACAAATATATATGATAATACTACATAGTTAGCCATGAAAACAATTAAATTTTGACATTGTTAGTAATTAGTTATTTGTGATTGTGTTATTAGTTTTTGTTTTATGCTATACTTATAAATAGATTTACACTAATGAAGAATAATTGGACATGACATTAATGACATTAATTTATGGACAATTGCAAATAAATAATAATTATCAATAAGAAAACTACTAACAATTAAGAAAATGAAAACATTATTACTTCACATGTTCAAAGAGGTGTCCGTTCGCTTCTAAACATAATAATTGCCTAATCAAATGCAAATGAAAATTCCCTACAATGTAAGAGTAATCTAAAATAGAATTGAGGAAATGAATATATTACTAGCAAAAATACTCGTGATTATTTCAAACTTTTACTAAAGACTCATCATAGATAAGTACAAAAACATATATCCTTCTAAACAAAATACTTTGCTGGCTACATGCCACGAACAACATTGAATTATAAGAAAGAAATATGCACATTACGTACAGATAACTGTCACAATAATGTTAGTTTTAATTTTAAATTATCCTGTTCAACAAAACCAAAAAACAACTAAAGACAAAAACACTTACCAAAAACTTTAAAAACTTTCACAGACACGTGTTTCTGTATCCTACACAAGGATACTTCTTCAGTGCTACTTCTTTCACACATTATTGTGACAGTTATCTGTACGTAATGTGCATATTTCTTTCTTATAATTCAATGTTGTTCGTGGCATGTAGCCAGCAAAGTATTTTGTTTAGAAGGATATATGTTTTTGTACTTATCTATGATGAGTCTTTAGTAAGAGTTTGAAATAATTACGAGTATTTTTGCTAGTAATATATTCATTTCCTCAATTCTATAATAATTGCCCTTTGTTTATCATGCCTTGCATACATACATGTTCAAGAACTTCAACATTTAATCAGCGATATTCAACTCGTATTCCATTTTTAAGATTTTTGACGTAAACGTAAACTTTTTCTATTACATAGGGCCCATGGAAGAAATCCATCCGTGTATGATCCAGATATTTGGCAGGTTCGTTACAATTATAGCATTATGAGGTGGTGCCCCGTCTTATTGTAATATCATGTTATGCCTAATATGTAATTCAACGTGTTCTATGATATTTAACGATTCTTCTCTTAAAAACTGTAGATATCTCCGGTAAGTCTGCCTTCGTGAAACTTTGACCCTGTAATCAGTCCATTAAGAATTCCGCACCATACATTAATTTTGGAAATTAGTTTCTCAAAGCCACTGAGGATTATCGTGAGACTAATAATGGTAGTTATGTCGATTGAGTATTCCATTATTATGGAAACCTGATTCATCTGACCACATGATCTAAGAAGATTTCTTGAGCAATTGCCAGTATTGATACAAAATGTAGACGCCTCTCGTAATCTCCAGGAAGTAAGCCCTGACATAAATGTGTTTTATATTGTCGCAGTTTATTGTTTTTCAGAATTCTTTGAATTGAAAAATATGAAATGTCATATTCAACTGTATGTTCTTCATCTCGTGCGGTTCTAGGGCTAAATACATTTTTTTTTTCTCAAAACTTCCACTTTCACCTATAATAATTCTTGCCAATTTTATAAACATTTTGTCTGATGCCACCGGCCTATTTCGAGAGCGTTCATGGTATAAATGTTTGGCTGCTTTATTTTTTTCCGCACTCTCCATAAATTAATGTCATGTCCAATTTTCCTTCATTACTATAAATGATAAATCTATAAGTGTAGCATAAAATAAAAACTAGTAACACAATCATAATTAATGAAAAGGTAAATATTTTTAATAATACCATTCTAAAAGTATTTGATAAACACTGTCCATGTAAGACAATTGTAATAAAAAAACGATACTCTCCATGGCTAACTCCGAATTTGAGACAAATGATTAAACTAAAGAACAGTGCCTTCCAGAGATACAAAAAAACTCAACTAACATATCATAAAAGATATTACCTAGACCTTAAACATATTGTGAATACAGCTATTACCAATGAAAAGAATGCCTACTATAATTACGAAATGCAAAAGTGTGGTAAAAATAGTAAACTAATTTGGAATAAGGTACAAAAACATAAAATCATTAACAAAAGTTATACTGAAATACCCAATGAAATTAAAGTCCCTAACTTGATGAACGACCATTTTCTAAATAGTATACCTAAAATAGCTGTCAGTCCAAATACTTTGAACCACTTTTTACAGAGTCAATACAACATTAATGAGCCTTTTAAGATCAATTTAATTACACCATCAGATGTTTTATCCTGTATAAATAATTTAAAAAGTAATGCCATAGGCGCAGGCGATAATATCTCTGCTAAAATGCTAAAGCTGTCAGTACCACATTGTTTAAGTCCCTTAACAAATATAATCAATTACTCTCTAGAAACTGGCACTGTACCCCACTTATGGAAAATTGCGCAGGTAACACCTATCCCTAAAAAAGACAATCCAGCTGTAAATGATTTGAGACCCATCAGCGTCTTACCTGCTCCTTCTAAGATATTAGAGAGAGTAGTAAATAGTCAGGTTGTTGACTATCTTAACAATAATAAAATCTTACCAACTTGCCAGTCGGGATTCAGGAAAGGTTATAGTTGTACTACAGCACTTCTCAAGATTACCGATGATATAACAAGGGGTTTTGATAATGGCCAATGCACACCACTAGTCTTAATTGATATGTCAAAAGCGTTTGACTCAATTAATATAGAGTTGCTTCTTGCAAAACTATCTTTTTATAAAATTACAAATGTCGCATGGGACTGGTTCTCCAGCTATCTACTAGATAGACAGCAAGCCGTCAAATTATGTAAACAAGGCGAATTATTCTTATCTGATTTTAAAATAACCCAAACAGGCGTCCCCCAAGGGTCAATTCTTGGGCCGCTACTATTTTCAATCTATACAGCAGACATCTGCTCAGTAATTCAAAATTGCTCAGTACACATGTATGCTGACGATCTACAGATTTATCTTAACTTTTCGGCAGATACATTAGAATCCATTAATTTAGCAAACCTACATTTAAATCAAGATTTACAACATGTGTATCAATGGGCCACAGATAATTCATTGGTGATAAATCCTATAAAATCTCAGGCAATTATGTTTAGTCGGTCTGGTTTCGACACTAATAATTTCAATATTAAACTAAACAACAATATAATTGAATGGAAAGAATCTGTCTCGAATTTGGGGTTGATTATGGACACAAAGTTAAACTTTGATAAACATGTCAGTAAGGTTTGCCAATCAAGTTTCTTCAAACTAAAAAGTATTTATGAATTTCGGGATAGCCTACCAATATCAACAAAGTTGATGTTATCTGACATGATTGTACTATCCATTGCCAATTACATGGATGTCGTCTATGGACCTTACTTAACAAGTTTTAATACATATAGATTACAAAAAATACAGAATTCTTGCATAAGATTTGTGATGTCTTTACCAAGACGAGAGCATACCAGTCAACATATCAGAGCATCGTGTTGGCTTACAATGGAACAGAGAAGACTTTTACATCTGAGCTGCCTGATACATAAAATATTGAAAACTAATAGTCCGACATACCTACGAGAACTAATGATACGTCGTAGAGAATTGCATAATGTAGAAGTTAGAAACAACAATATGCTGTCTATTCCCCAGCACAAGACAGAGTTTTTTAAAAACAGTTTTAGTTATCAGGCAGCTCATATTTTTAATAAAATGACATGCTTACAGAATGATACAGTCAGCGCTGCCACTCTCAAAAGGCAGGCCAAAGACTGTATACTTCTTATGTGACAGCCAGTGAATGTTGTAATGTTTTATTATTTGACGCTATAATAATATATACTATTTTATTTATTTTTGTTCTTTTAACTGTCCTATTATATATTAATATTAAGCAAATGTAAATTAGGTGTAAGTGAAAACACGCTATGCGGTATCTTCCACCTTTTGTCTGTAAAAATTTGTTTTTTTCTGGCAATAAATGTTTATTTATTTATTTATTTATTTATTTATAAATAACAGTATTTCCAATTTGACATTACTAACAATGTCAAAATTCAATTGTTTCCATGGCTAACTGTGTTATTTATTTATTTATTTATTTATTCATTTATTCATTTACCCAACAGTAAAACCAATTACAGGGCAAGACAATTAGTGCATGTATAATACAAGACAGAGATAAAACAAGAGATAAATCTACAGGGAGAATAAATTAGTATTTAACAAAGATATTTAAACAGGATGTCATTATCTATTAATATTAACACAATATAGTGTATATTTGAGATTAGAAAAGTTTATATCACAGTTATTGCTTAAATTGTTACAGTCTGTGCACATGGTATTAATTGAAGCCTTTAACATCATATTTGTTGAACATAGATTTGGTTGAAATGTAGTTGGATGTCTTGTACATAGTCTTGGTACGTTGAATTTTATTTCACTTAACAAGTTGGGGCAGTCAATATGATAATGGATTAAGTTACATAAGAAGTATTAACCCTCATAGTACTAAGAGATAGTAAGCCAAATCTATCCAACAGAGAAATATGGTCTGCATCTTGAAGTGGATATGTCCGATCCACTTTGTAGGCCAGAAACTCGACAAATTTACGTTAAATCAATTCTACTCTATGTAGCAGTAATAAATTGGATTCCAGATTAATGAGCCATACTCCAATTTAGATCGAACATAAGCGTAGTATAATGTTTATAGGAAGTCAATGGTAATAAAATACAGAGAATTACGTATGATAAATCCCAGCATTCTCGATGCAGACTTACATGTTTGAGTAATGTGTATACAAAATGACAGTGTAGAATCAAAGTATATGCCTAGGTCCGTAACCTCTGTGCATCTTATAAAAGCGTCACTATTAATTGCGTAGTTGTATAACAATGTCATACTAAAAAGTTCAAAACTTTAACCTCAAATATCAGAAAAAAGGTAATTCAATTTTACACAACTTGACGTAAAAGAATATAAGGTGTTCCATTTGACTTAAACAAGTTTTCGCGGTTTGAAGTTGACAAAATGAAAGGCGAAAAACGGAACACTTGGTATTATATTATTGAATTTATTTCAGTTGTAGAACGTAGTTCTCCTTGTGTTCTTTCTCCATGCCAAAGAGCAAATGAGTATGTCCTACACAGAAAAAGTTATAACGGTTCTTGCAAACTGTTTCACCTCTCAAATTTTTTATAAAATGTCAAATATCTTCGAAACTACTGGGTTTAGATATAGGGTGAGCTACATGCCTGAACTCAGAATTTTATTGTCATCTCGAAAAGTCGAAAATATATAGGGTGTTCCATCTAAAATAAGCAAGTTGGTATCGACCATGCTTCTAATTAGTTTAGTTGGATTGGCCATACTGACATTAGTAACTAAATTTCCAAAAATTTCTGATGCATACTTTTCTCTATATCGATCGATTCAGTTCCCAGTGAGACACCCTGTATATTATGAAGGAATTCTTTTTATTCTGTTAACTTTCGACATTATTAAATTTTAAGTTTAAAATTTCATTACGTTTATTAAAATTCGCAGATTAATTTTTCATGTGTGGCTTTGGTTTCAATATCTTCTTTTTGTTTTATAGGATTTGAGTATTATCAAGAAACCTGTAATCTGTCCACCCTGCCGTGGCTCACTGGAGACCTGTTTCCGTTTTATGATGGACTGTTTGAGTATGGAAGACAAGATTAAGAAATATTGTGGAACTCTAGACGAAGACAATAAAGATCAAATAAAGCTAAGTCATTTATTACAACTTATGATCAGAGATGGAACAGCAGGCGAGTCGAATGGGAACCTGGTTGACATAAAAGTAGAGAAACAAATCTGTGAGGAAAAAGGAAATGCTGGCGACTTTGACATGGATAATGTGATATTTAAGAATGAAGAAGAGTTTATGCCAAGAAATATGATGGCTTACACGGAGGAGAGTAAAAATGTTGATGTGATTAAAGTGGAAAAGGAAGAGTTGTATGAAGAAGACAATCTTAAAGAGGATAATCTGGAAAAAATGGAGGATCAAAAATGTTTACTTAATGAGGAAATCGAAATAAAAACGGATGAATCCGATTTATGCAGGTAATATTAAATCCAAGTGGGGGGTTAACGACTGATTAAATTACGAATATAACTAACAGATATATAGTCCTATTAAATAAATGTACACTTGTGGCAATTTGAAAAATTCGTTGATCAAGCTATTTTGTGTGACGTTGATCAAGTGTTATGGTGAATAATATGCTCAAGTGATTCAAAGGTGAGCCTATGAGCAATCTGCAGATGGATATTTAAAAAAATCACCAGTCACAATTATGGCTTTTAAGAAAAACTTATGTGAATACCAGTTACGGGACATCTAATTAATGTTTTTGAATCATTTTCATTTCCATGGTGGCTAAAAATTATTTTTCAATTAAGAACTTTTTAAACTGAATTTTCTCATTTTTTTCAAATGGAACACCCTGTATATTTTTCAACGATGTGATGTAGAAATGAAAAACCAAAATTTTTTGTAAGTATTTCCCTATGGCTAATTGCAGACAGAAATTGTTTACTTGCCAATAGAATTTATCACCAACGTTATCCTGAAAGAAGGATTCCTGATGTTAGCAGCTTCCAAAACCTTCTTGATAGATTTCTGGAAACTGGAATTGTCGAATATAAAAAGTGAAAGAATAAAACGTGTTGTGAACGAGGAAAATGAGTTTTCTGTGGTGCTGGCAAAGGTTGAGAATCCCCATGTTAGTCAAAGAGAAGTGAGCTCATTAGTAGGAATAAGTAGGCGGTCTGTGGGTCGAATCTTAAAAACAAATAAGTTGCGTGCATATCATATTCAAATGCACCATTTTCAAAAGCGCCTAAAATTTTGTAATTGGGCCAGAGGTAAAATGCAAAACAGTGCCAACTTCTTCAATGTTTTATTCATAGTAGAGTGCTAGCTTTAATTTTTTGTTACTTCTGTGGGCGTCGCGGGGTTACAAGCTGAATTGTGCATGAAACTGAAGTTTGTACATTAGCGAATCAGAATCCGGAAGTAATAAAAAAATAAAGCGAGCAGAAGGGCAGTAAAATCGAAAAACGAGTTATTACCACTGGCGGATAGTGCAGCACATAGGCTACAAGTCCACATAAAAATCAATTGATATTTTGTACAGAATGTATTTTTTATTAATTTTTGAAAGTTGGCCACAGCGTTGGGTCTTATGGGAGAATAAATTTTAAAACTCAAATATCTCGGTTCCAACACGTCGAAAATCTGACTGAAATTCTGCAATTTTTATGTTTCCACGCTGTTTACTCGAAAACGAAGACCGTAATGAAAAAAACTTACTCTTACAAACATTTACTATCGTCAATTTAGAAGGCAACAGCGTTTAATTGAAAATTTTTACTTGAATTGTAAACAAGATATGAATTAAAATACAAAATAAGTCTTTTTTCAAGCGCTGACTGATTCGCGTCTCCAGTCCGTCACAGTCGCATCTGTCTCATAAATCCCCGTAGCTCCATCTCGTACTGATACGTTGTCTATATTATCATATCTGGAATTTTAAGTGTGTATGCATCTTAATTAGTATATTAATTAGTATATCGTAAATATGCCCTTGTGGGTGGTGAGTGCATACGAATTCAGTACTACATTCCTAATACTTATTAAACTTAATTTTTCCATTTTTAAAAAAACTTAAATAGTGGTTAGTGTACAGTGTTACCAGGGTTAACTAGGTGAGAACTTTTGCTTTAGTTAAATGTAGGGAATTCTACATTCGATGATTTATTTTCAAAAGTTAGCACTGCACGAAATGGAAAGTTCTACAAGTGATAGTACCAGTTCTGAGAGCGAAAACGACTCACTTGTAAAATTTAAAACGCAAAAATAACAACAATGTATAATATGTAAAAAGACTGAAGGTGTTATAATGCAATCAACTGATGAAACTTTCTTTACTTTTATGAATTCCACTAAGATTAGGGATTACATAAACTAAGAGTCAGATGAGGATATACAAAAAGTGATTGCTGATGGCAAAACTGGAAATCTTGTCAACGTTGTTTGGCATAAAATGTGATATATTGCCTATAGGAGCAAACAAAACATTGAAAGTTCAAGAAAAAGAGTGGAAAGACTGAAAGAGTACAGGGCAGCTGATGATATTGAATCTCCACCACTTCCTGATAGATCGTTTCGTAAGGGTGGATTTGACATAAACAAATGTGTGTTTTGTCAGAAGCGGTCTGCTGGGAAGAGATATGTCTAAAAATATAGAAGATAAAATAAAAAATACTGCTTCGATCTCTTCAGAGGTTTTAGAAAAACTACTAACTAATTGCAAAACTAATTGTAATACTACCCCCAACTGAAGATTCTTTGCAATTTCATAGTTTGAGAGCCTATTATCAGGCGAAAGTGTGGCTTAATTCCTTAGAACCCTGTCCAAAATTACTTAGCCTTGCCGAATATGGAAGGAAAATTGATGAAACGGGTGATGTAAATCTGATTCTAACTTCCTTGCCGTCTTTTCCTCCGAATTTGGACGTTCTAGCTTCATATGGATACAAAAAAGGTAAGGCGGAGGTGGCAACAATTTTTTTAGTAACAAAATTAAAATTTTGTGGAAGCAAAGTGTGCACTTGCAAGAAAAATAAAATGGGTTGCATTTGGTCCTGTAAATGCATGGCTTAGAAAACCTGCAAAAATAAATTGACCAAGACCACGGATTTGCCACCGTTAGATGCGAAAAGTGAATTGGACGAATAATTTTGTTTTTTATGAGCTAACCGTATTCCGTATGATTGTTTGTTTGTTTGTTATTTATATTTATATTTGCTTTGACCATACTGATATTATGTCCTAGTGTTTTATAGAGTTATATTTTTGTAGTATTTATATTTATGTTTGCATTTATATCTTTTGTTTTTATTTACTTTTTACATATTTATGTTCACATGTCAAATCACTACGGCGTATTTTTAAATATCCAATAAATTATTATTATTATAAAATACGTCTTTTAGTATGTAGAAGTAATACATTATTTTTATTTAACTAATTTAATAAATTTGTTTGTGTTCTACATAATGCTACACTTGCATTTAGTAGCGATACCACCACCCATGTACGTATTGAAACAGTACGAGATGGAGCTATGGGGATTTGTGAGACAGATGCGACTGTGCCGGAGTAGAGACGCTAAACAGTCAGAGCTTGAAAAATGGCTTATTTTGTATTTTTATTCATATCATGTTTACGATTCAAGTAAAAATTTTCAATTAAACGCTGTTGTCTTCTAAATTGATAATATCAACTGATTGTAAGAGTAAGTTTTTTTCATTAAGGTCTTCGTTTTCGAGTAAACAGCGTGGAAACATAAAAATTGCAGAATTTCAGTCAGATTTTCGACGTGTTGGAACCGAGATATTCGAGTTTTAAAATTTATTCTCCCGTAAGACCAAACGCTGTGGCCAACTTTCAAAAATTGATAAAAAATACATTCTGTACAAAATATCAATTGATTTTTATGTGGATTTGTAGCCTATATGCTGCGCTATCCGCCCGTGGTAATAACTCGTTTTTCGATTTTACTGCCCTTCTGCCCGCCTTATTTTTTTATTACTTCCGGATTCTGATTCCCGAATGTACAAACTTCAGTTTTATGCACAATTCAGCTTGTAACCCCGCGACGCCCACAAAATTTATTTTTAAGCATATTTAACGCTCCGTGGCACTCTACTATCACTGATGAGGCAACTTTTCACAAAAATGGATTTGTTAGGCACAATTTTAATTATTATGCTTCGGAAAATCCTCACTTTTTTATGCAAGTTAATAACCAACACAGATGGTCTACGAAACGTTTGGGGAGGAATTGTTGCAGAACATGTAATAGGGCCACATTTCTTTGACGGTACATTGACTGGAGATATTTATCTTAATTTTTAGGAAAACTATCTGCCACAATTATTGGTAAATCTCCCTGAAAAAATTCGAAATAGGATATGGTTTCAGCAAGATGGTGCTCCACCACATTATTTAAATGCAGTTAGAGACCACTTAAATAATACCTACCCTCATCAATGGATTGGAAGAAATGGACTCACTAAATGGTCTGCTAGATCCCCAGACCTTACAAAAATGGATTTCTTTTTATGGGGATACGTGAAGGAAATTGTTTATAGAGACGCACCAACAACAGTCTAAAATATGAAGGAAAGAATAACTGCATTTGGATCTATCACACGGTTTTAGGAATAGTGGGAACCTCATTTCAAAAGCGCATAGGGTAGTGTATCAATCAAAATGGGCAACATGTGGAACATTTATTATAATTTTTTAGTTATTGAGTTATTTGAAGAAACCTCTTTTTTTAAGTTTATTTCTGAATTTTGAAATTATTTCTCAATAAAACGAAATTGGTTGCAATTAGCCATAGGGAAGTACTTACAAAAAAATGTTCGTGTTTCAATTCTACATCACATCGTTGAATAATACACAGGGTGTTCCATTTGAAAAAATTGATAAAATTCAATTTAAAAAGTTCCTAACTGAAAAATAATGTTTGGCCACCCTGTACAGTTTTAGGAAAAAAAAATTTATTCAAAAACATTAATTAGATGTCGCGTAACTGGTATTCATATAAGTTTTTCTTTAAACCCATAATTGTGACTGTGGTGATTTTTTTACTATCAATCTGCATATTGCATTATTTCAACAAAAAAATTCATTACATCCAAGTGGTTGGGAGATATTCAATGCTAATATAGGAATGAATAGAGACTAGAAAGAGGCTTCAAAAAATGTACTGACATACACAGCATTCACATCTGTTCTTATGAGACAGTCAACGTGATTAATAAAGATTATTATTAGTATTATTATTATTATTATTATTATTATTATTATTATCATTCCATCTTCTCTAATTTCGTCTTGGCTCACCCTGTATGTTCGAAAATAATTTCCAGTTATAGGCTTTTTTATCTAGTTTAATTGCAATTTTTTCAAAAATTTCTAGCTATAGTGGAACTTGAGATATCGAGGTCCTACGCACTATTGCCTCACCCTGCATACGAGGTGCACTATATTACAATTACTTAACCTCAAGGTAAACTACTACTTTTACAAGAGCCAAATTAAATATGTTACAACGGAAATGGCTCGTAAATTGTCTTAATACTAAACAAAAGCATATATTACATGACAATAAGATAATACACTGCTGGCCACTCGAACTTACACATAGAGACTTTTAGGCAAAATTTAAAGTTAAATATTTTCAACAGGAATGCAAATTTTTGAACGCGGCTTGCAAATTTTAAGAGCTAGTTTTTTTCGGATTAAGCTGCATGACGTATATTTATCGTAGGACCATAAGTTTATTATATACGGGGTGATCAATGAAGTCATGCAAAAAATCAAAAAGTTTGTATGAGTGAAATTTCCGCAAAAAATTTTTTTGGTCGTTGCAATATGGTTCCTTACTAAGGTAACATCAATATCTCTAGACGGTTTTGTCAGTTTTTGGATTAAGGCCCTTAGGCCTTGTACACACTACTCAACATAAAATTTGGATACCTAAATCTTTAAAATGCTATAACTTGACATTGGATTGACGGTTCTTGATGATTTTTGCGAATTTGGAATCCTTATTTCACGTAGATTTTCTATGGTCTAAGCATTTTATTTGAGGGTTGAAATTTACACATTATACCGGGTCGATAATAAACAAAAACGTAGCGACAAGAACAAGTTTATTACATTAAATTCTACAATATACAACATTGCTTAACAACGACCAAAAGTCAATTCTTAAAAAATTTATAATTCTAATTCTGGTAATTTTTAATAACTGAAAAAAAAATTAACTAAAAAATTAAAAATTAATTTAATTTAAACTTAAATTAAAATTACCTAATTAAAATTAGGTACATTAATTAAAAAAAAGAGAAGCTAATATTCTGTTGGTCCTCCTGCTCGGAATATTACTTCCCGACATCGATTTGGTAGAGTATCCATAAGATTATTTATAAAATCTTGTGGAATATTCTCCCATTCTTCACGAATGGCCGCACTGAGCATTTCTAAGGTTTCAGGGGGTACATCAAGAGATCTTACTTTAAGTTTTAAATAAGACCAAACGTGTTCGATGACATTAAGATCCGGAGACTTTGCAGGCCAGTCCATCCTATTGATGTTTTGTGCCTGCAAAAACTCTGTGATCCTTCGCGCTCTGTGAGGTCGAGCGTTGTCATCCACCAATAGAATTTCTGGGCCGTAATGTCGAACAAAAGGAACAACAATAGGTTCCAAAATTTCCTCCTGATAAACAGTAGCATTAATGGTTTGGTTGGTAATGAATAGCTCGGTTTTACCATTTCTTATGATACCTCCCCACACTGTAACACCTCCGCCACCAAATGCTTCTTGAGGGGCCATATTTTCCTCCAAATATCGCTGATTTGGCCTTCTCCAAACTAACATTCGGCCATCGGAGTGAAACAAATTAAATCTTGTTTCGTCAGTAAATAAACAATGGCTCCACTCTGCATTACCCCAATTCGCATGCCGATTTGCCCATACCAGCCTAATCGCTCTATGGCGTTGTAATAACCGCACACATTTTGCTCTGCGACGGGCTCTATAATTTAAAATGTTTGGCATTATGTTATGTTTAAAAAAAAAAAAAATCTCACCTCAAGTTGTTTTTATTTAATGTTCTTCTCAATGTTCTGTCCGAAACTCTCACCCCAGTTTGTTGTCTTAAAGAGTCATTTAGTTTTCTAGAGTTCTTTGTTCTATTCCGCATAGTTTCTCTCATTAAAATTCTTTCGGTTCTTTGGTTTATTTTTTTTGTATGTCCACCCCCATGCCCATAATTATGATCACCAGTAGTTTCGACGCAGCGGTTCAAATTATAAATTGTCTTTCGGCTGACATTGTAAATGTGCGCAACTTGCTGTTTTGACATTCCTTCGTTGAGAAGTCGAATGCAATTTTCCCTTTCTGCCGTGATTAAACGCCTCATATTAATTAAACTTTACAAAATTATGACATTGAAATATGTCAGATTATTTCTAAAATAATGTAAACAGTTTTTAATTCCATAGCAACAAATTTGTTTTTCCAATGCCTACTTTGAAATTGACGCGTCGCATAGAAATTACACCCGATCATAATTATGGGCATGGGGGTGGACAAAGAACTCTGTAAAACTGAATGATTCTTTGAGAAAACAAACTGGGGTGTGAGTTTCGGACAGAACAGTGAGAAGAACATTAAATAAAAACAACTTGAGGTGAGAATTTATTTTTACAAAAACTTAAATAATGCCAAAGTTTAGAGCAAGTTGTACCCTACGTTTTTGTTTATTATCGACACGGTATAATGTGTAAATTTCAACCCTCAAATAAAATGCTTAGACCATAGAAAATCTACGTAAAATAAGGATTCCAAATGAGCAAAATTCATCAAGAACCATCAATCCAATGTCAAGTTATAGCATTTTAAAGATTTCGGTATCCAAATTTTATGTTGAGTAGTGTGTACAAGGCCTAAGGGCCTTAATCCAAAAACTGACAAAACCATCTAGAGATATTGATGTTCCCTTAGTAAGGAACCATATTGCAACGACCAAAAAAATTTTTTGCGGAAATTTCACTCATACAAACTTTTTGATTTTTTGCATGACTTCATTGATCACCCCGTATATAATAAACTTATGGTCCTACGATAAATATATGTCATGCAGCTTAATCCGAAAAAAACTAGCTCTTAAAATTTGCAAGCCGCGTTCAAAAATTTGCATTCCTGTTGAAAATATTGAACTTTAAATTTTGCCTAAAAGTCTCTATGTGTAAGTTCGAGTGGCCAGCAGTTTATATACAACAATGAAGGAAGGGAAGAGGTAGCCATGAAATAATATATTACAATGATAAAGTAACAGAAACTTAATCTAATAAAAGATATGCAATTTTGCTTGAATCTAATATTTACTTGAGCCTACCAGTATATAGCCTCCCTGCCAAGTAATGCCAAATACTTAAAAAGGGAATAATACTAGAACTTATCTAGCAGATAAAATATGGGGCACCCCAAATTATATAACTACAAAAAAAATAATACTAGGACTCGATTCTAGCAAATAGATACACATTTCACCGCACCCCGAACATCCGAATTCCTTTAATTTAATTAATCCACATAAGTGATACGATTCGACTAGTCAAATCTAGGAACTTCAGATTACACGACGCGATTATGTAGAAATAATTATCAGTATGTCTAACTACTTAGACATATCCAAAACAAAAGTACTTTGACAAAGCGAATCTGCGATACTGGCAAAACTCAAATAATATTCACGTTATCCAATTTTGCAGGCCACTCTTAGTATATTTGCATATTTTTCGCTCCTTACAAGTAAATTGTTAATATGTCCCTACCAGAATACCAGTTAATACCTGTATTGTATTGTCTTTTTATGATGAATGCAATAAAACAGTGGCGGCTCGTCAGGGGAGGCAGGGGAGGCTGAGCCTCCCCTTGGAAAAACCACCATATCTTCAAAAGTAATATCTTAAGAAATTTCTATTAGGTATATCTTAATTTTCAATATTTTTTATTGTTTATTATTCATTAATTAATTTTCAGTTTATATATAACATTTTTGCATTTCCTTTCCACAAACATACCTATAACGTTACAGTCCAGATAGTCTTTGTATGCATATTTTCCGGTCGGCCGGTCTTTTACTGAATGAACACTGCGGTTCGCTGGAGGCTGATACGAAATAGCTTTACCGCATTTACTTATAACATGAATGACCTTGAATTTCTTTGCGCTGTGTAAAATAGCAACACTCGGAATAGCCAAGTATGAGGCTAGCCTCTCAGATCTCAGTTCTTTATAGCGTATGTGCGCAGGTCATTCAAGAGTCAGGTGATTCACAAAGAAAACGAACTGACGTCTGACAGTTGCGTGTAGCCGGTTAAGAACAACTTGACGTATAAATACATAAAACATTTGATAGGCGGGCTAGAAATAAGTGCTCTAGGTGAAAATATTCCCAACAACATGTCTTGTTGTCCAGACGTGGTGGATTATTTGTTATTAAATGGATTTACTACTCTTATTTATGACGAAAAGGTAAGAATTAAAAGAAATGTCAGGCCTACACCAGCAATGCTTTCGTTAGTTTTTAAAAATGGTAAACAAAACAGAGGGTTTTGTGATAACAATTATAAAAAAGTCGAGTGGTTAACGGCATCAACAGTTAGAAACAAATTATATTGTTGGAGATGTTTATTATTTACTAATGATCAATCTTCAATTTGGGGCAGGGCCGGGTTTAATAATTTGCAAAATTTGTCGCGAGGTTTAGAAAGACACGAAAAATCCCAGGAGCACATTTCATCTTGCATTAAATTCGAAATGTTTGGTAAACAAAATATTGTAAATTTCTTGGATTCTGCACATAAGAGAGAAATAGAAAATGTTAACGAAAAGGTCCGTGAGAATAGGGAAATATTAAAGAGGTTAATAGATGCCGTTATATAGTTATCTTCACAAGAAAATTCTTTCCGAGGACATGACGAAAAACGAGAATCGTGCAATAAAGGAAATTTCAAAGAGCTGGTAGATTTTTTAAAAACTTATGACCCAAAATTAGATAACTTTTTGAATAACGCCACTATTTTTTGAGACAATTCCGGTAAGCTTCTGTAGAATGATCATTTTCAGCACTTAAACGCATAAAAACATTTTTACTAGAAACAAAATGAGTCAAGACCGCCTTTCAAATGTATCGCTTATTTCAATAGAAAGACGTTTTTTGTCAGAATTGAGGAAACGCGATTCATTTTATGATGAAATAATCAACCATTTTGCTAGTTCCAAAAATCGCAGGTTACCACTCATTTATAAAAATATTCAGGCTTTAAAGCAGGGATTAATATAGGTAGTTGTTATTTTAGAAAAAATATTTATTTGTGTTATTTATTTTTTAGGAAATATTTTTTATAATTCTCCATAATATAGAGTTCCGCGGTTATATTTTTTTTATATAACTTCTTTCTCAAAACTATTTTAATTTCTCTTAAAACTTATAATTTTACACGCCTGGCAGTGATAATGAATACAATTTTTTGTTTGTAGAAAAACACTTTAATTTTTTTACCAAAACTATTTTTATTTTTATTAAAAGTTATATAATTTAATTACAAGTGGGATAATAGGACTCCTTTGGATACCGATACTCGAGTCGTAGGAACGAGAATTTCATGAGAATGATTTTTTCATCTCATGATATTTTCTATTTCCTTTTCATTCTATTCTTTTATTAGTTCTATTCTCTCAAGTCGTGAATCGGTATCCTGGCGAACAACCCACGGCAAAAAAATGTAACGCGCCATTGTAATACCTCAGGGGTGGTGGGGAAATGTACAAATTGTAGTCATATTGCACATCAGTTGTCTTTCAGAATATCAAGCCTCCTCTGCAGACAATATCACGAGCCGCCACTGCAATAAAATCATTACTAGTTCACAGTTCAGTAATAATAACCATTCTTATAAATTTCAGGTTTGAAGATGATGTTATGCCGAACCTCGAAACGTCTCTATCAAAACCATGCGTTAAACAGAAATTGAGAAATAAAAACGTCTCGAAGATAAAAATGTACCAGTGTGAGTGCTGTTTATTTCAGACAAAGAATAAGTATTACCTCAAAAAACATTCACTAAAGCATAAAGATCCTTCAGAAGTAACAATGTACAAATGTGACTCTTGTCCTTATCAAACGAAAATTAAAAATACACTCGAAAGACATTTGTTGACACATAAGAATCCAATGTACAAATGCAACTCTTGTTCTTTTCAAACAAGACATAAAGCTAGCCTCAGAAGACATGGTCTGGTACATGCTCAAGTACCAACAGATGTAACAATCTACAAATGTGACTCTTGTTTATATCAGACGATGCATAGACATCTCATCAAAGAACATTCGCTGAATCATAAAGATCCTTCAGAAGTAACCATCTACAAATGTAACTCATGTTCTTATCAAACATTAATTAAATGTAGGCTCAACAGGCATTCGCTGCGACATAAGAATCTTTCAGAAATAACAATGTACGAATGTGAATATTGTACATTTCAAACAAAGCGTAAAGATCACCTCAAGAAACATTTGCTGGTGCATAAGGATCCTTCAGAGGTCACAATGTTCAGATGTGACACTTGTTCATTTCAAACAAAATGTAAATATCGTCTTGGAAATCATTTACTCATACATAAAGATCCTTCAGAGATCACAATGTTCAAATGTGCCTCTTGTTCATTTCAAACAAGATCTAAACGTAGACTCGGATATCATTTACTCTTACATAAGGATCCTTCAGAAGTGACAATGTACAAATGTGATTCTTGTTCTTATCAAGCAAAACATAAATATCGGCTCAAAGAACACTTGCAGAAGCATATGGATCCTACAAATATTACGATGTACAAATGTGACACTTGCTTATTTGAAGCAAGAAGTAAATATTTCCTGAAAAAACATTTGCAGAAACATACGGATCCTTCAAAGGTTACAATGTACAAATGCGACTCTTGTTTATTTAAAGCAAAAAGTAAATATTTCCTCAAGAAACATTTGCAGAAGCATAAGGATCCTTCAGAAGTCACAAAGTACAAATGTGACTCTTGTATGTTTGAAGCAAAAAATAGCTATTTCCTCAAAAAGCATTTGTTGAAGCACAGGAGGGTCCGTCAGAAGTAACAATGTGCAAATGTGACCCTTATTAATATCAGGCAATGTTAGTAATCTCAAAGGCCTTAGTTGTTGCATAAAAAACCTTCAGAAGTTCACTCCACAAGAACCAAGTACATGGAGCAAAATGTTATGAAAATAATTTGTTACAAATGTTTTTTCGATTAACAATAAACGCATTTATTAAAAAATCGGTAAAGGTATTTACACAGAACTTCCCTCGTTATTTGTGCATGGCGGTCACTCTAAAAAATTAATAACTACGAAATGACATTGAGAATAATAATCGGAATATAGTTATTACTATTATTACAAAGAAAACTTGATAAGTTTTGGACAAAAAAATATAGATTGCTCATCCAACAGCAAAAATTCAATACTGAATAGCAGGTGCCACATATGGCAGGCTTGCGCAAATACCTTTACAAATGTCCACCATAACTGAATTATTTCTTGGGATGACCACCCTGTATATTTTTCAATAAAAGTATAATAGGTGCATATGTCAGATATTATTGCCATCTGTCACATTTTCAATCCAAGATTTACGTAATGGAGTGGAAGTATGGTAGTGGTAAAAAATTATATTTTTTAAAAAATTTTTCAAAAGTCGGTAAACAAATTTTTAAAATTTTTTCTTCTAAACTAGGTTTAAAGTGTCAACCGTAGAAATTTTAAATTACAGCAAAAAAGAAAGTTTCCTTCTATTCTATAGTAGTGGTAAAAAAGTTTAAAATTTAAAAATTATGTATTTTTTTAAATAGGTTTAAATTGCTATGAAACGTGAAAATTTTAAATTTGAGCAAATAAAAAAAAATCGATCTATTTTAGTGGTAAAATTTTTTTGAAAAATGGTGAAAAAAATTCTCTAAATTTTTTTTTCTGAAATAGGTTTAGAATGTCGTGAAATATGAAACTTTTAAATTTGAGCAAAAAAAAAGTTCCATTTATTCTAGTGTTAAATTTTTTTTGCAAACTGGTAACAAAATGTTGCAAACATTTTTTTCCGAAATTGGTTTGGAATGTCGTGAAACGTGGAAATTTTAAATTTGCACAAAAAAAAAATTTTCGTCTATTCTATAGTAGTGAAATAGATTAAAAATATTTTCAATTTTTTAAAAAATTTTTCAAAAACATTTTTAATTTCGTTTGAATAGTTTTAGAATGCCATGGAAACGTGGGTAGTTTAAATCTGAACAAAGAAAAAAATTCTATCCTAGTGGTAAAATTTTTGAAAAATAGTAAAAAAAAAATCTAATTTTTCTTTTAAATAGATTTAGAACGCTATGAAACGTGGAAATTTTAAATTTGAAGAAATAAAACAAAATTTCCATCTATTTTAGTGGAAAAAAAATTTCAAAAATGTTGGTAAAAAATATATATATATATTTTTAAATTAGGCTTAGAATGCCATGAAATGTGGAAATTTTAAATTTGAAGAAAACAAAAATTTTTTTCAACTATTTTAGTTAGTACAAAAATGTTGGTGAAAAAAATTTTCAAAAAGTTTTTTTCCCGAAATAGGATTAGCGTGTCATGAAACGTGGAAATTTTAAATTAGAACGAAAAACAATTTTTTTCATTATTTATTCCGTCTAGACGGTCCATCCTGTATATTTTCCAGTGAAAATTTTATCATTTCTTCGCTGTCAGGAGAAAATTAGAAGGGCTTGAGTGCCCCAGAAAGAAGCTATAAAAAAAATTTATAAAATTCATATTTCGCCTCAGAAATGGGCTCTGAGGAGTTTTTGGATCGCTGATCATGAATCCAAGGTCCAAATTAAGGAATTTCATAATCCAGATTGGAATTCGTGCCATTTTTTGATGAAAATTACACTTTTTCGGGCGGAAATTTGCATATGAATATATTGTTGAGGAAGAGTGTTCAAGGGGATGTTTTGGTCAGTGATCACGAATCCGAGGTGAAAATTGAGGAATTCCATATTCGAGATTGGAGTACGTCAGAATTTTTTCATAAGTTTTGGAGTAATTTTTTTTTTATTAAAATGACATTTTTTGCCCCAAAAAATTCTGATCAAATTCTGACGCGTTCCTTGTAAAAAAATAACTAATTTCCCTGAAAATTGTTTCTTGAAGTCCATCGTTTTGCGACAAAAAATGTTTGGAACACCAAAAATCAAAATATGCAATAAAAAGTAGGGGCGCTGAGGTATATAACGAGGAGCGGAACTCAACAACTTCAGTTGTTCCCACTTTTAGCCATTTCTGCATAGAAAATGTGTACTGAGTGACACGTCTCACCTTCTAACTCAATCGTGGATGAACTCTCAACTGGCTACCTCTACTCTCAGGTGGACTTTTAGAACTCTAGAATCTCCCTAAATTCAGAGAAATTTACTTGCCCTGATTGCTACTATCTGCCTTCCATCGTATCTTGTAGTCTAGCGGTGCGCTTTCTCCTCAGATCGTCGACTTATAAATTATCACTTGAAACACACTTCTTAGACTATAATAATCATTGGTAGACTATGAGTTATCGGAGCACTGTTATAGACGTGACGGGTTCTAAGTCGACCCGTGAACTCAGTTTTCTGATTCGCGTCACAGAATCTCACACAGGTCGCCAGTCTTAAATTAATAAGTATGGTTAAAAACATTACAGCAAACCATATATATTTGTAAATCTATATAGCTCTTGTTACCACTCTACAAGCCTCTTAGGTAACAGTAAGCAACTGTCAGATGTCAGTTGAGTATTCGCCGGCCAAACTATCAGTGGAGACGGGCGGGGTCACAAAAAAGATGATTTAATAATTGGGCGCCAAGTAAATTAAACTCCCTTGCAAATACCCTTGAAAGTTCTTACCAATCCCCCAATTTACTAAACAGAGATTGAACACACAAAAAAATGACAAATTTACTTTAAAAGACTAATCCCATATAGCATTTTTGCATTCAGAGCATGTGCTCGGAATGTACTTTATGTACCAAGGAACTAAGAATGAATATTCATTTTGCATGTAATGTATATAATCTGAATGTCAGAGAGCCGTACAGATGACCGCTTCTCAACATCCGAATAAGATTCCCACAACATTCCCATGAACCAAAATGGTACTTGATATGAACCAAAGAGGTATATTGAAATATTGCTAGATACATGAGATATATAGAAGGAAGGTCCATGCTACATTCATAATGTACACTGCACGTTCACGGTATACGCGTACTACCTTCGTAGGAATGACCATTACGTATCAGTGGCAGCTATAAATACTTCACTCATGCCATGTATCTTTTTCAGAGTTTAATTACTACAATAATTTATGACTTACTGTAATCAATGAGTCGCTGCTTCATTCTGAGTATGTTCATGATGAAGCAGCCACTCATCTATGATTTCAATAAATAATAAATTATTATAATAATTAAACTCCGAAGAGAATATGAGTGAAATACTTGCATATAATAAATCCAGTATCTAATTTTAGTATTTAATTGTTACAGTCAATTATTACTTATTCTAATTTTCCACAATACACATTCCTCGTGAAGAACATTATGTAAGTAAATGTGGAATGTATGCACAGAAAATTTGTTTTTACCACTAGTTTTCAATTAAAGTCAATCATGGTTTATCGATCAAATTTTGTTTGAATAGAGCACACAAATGCTGAATTTGTTATAACAGTACTTTACAAACACCCAAGAATATCATTTGTAAAAAAATTAGTTTTACGTTTATACAAGATCTGTTCAAAATCATTTTAAAATACATCAAACATTTATCACTGAAAATTTCAACTCTAAAATCAAATTTAACACATTATTTCTGATGATCATATTACGTTAGCTTAAAGTTTTATCTAATTCAAATTGTGTTTTAAATTGTCCAGAGCAAAACATGATTCTATTCTATTAACTACTAATTATTGTTGTAACAATTATGCATCTTGAATTATAAAATAGGAAGAGGTATAAATAAAACAGTTAGTGCTACTTTAAATATATTTTTATTTTTTGTTATAGTAGACGCAATCGTTACAGTGACTCTACGAGTGAGACACAAGACGAGGTTTAACTGGCAAGGATAACATTTTCCGTCTTTATTATACTTTCACCCGTTGAGCCACTATAACGATTGCGTCTACTATACAAATATGAATTGCAATAATAGAAAACAATTGTGTCAAGAATTTAAATTGATATTTTGTTAACAACAAACTGTTCTTTGCTACTTATAAACTGTCATATTTTACTATAACCAACGTTTTGCCAGTAAATAAAAAATAGTAAAAATTGGAGGGCTTACATTTCCAAAACCAGTACGTGTCTACATGTTGCCGATGCTGATATTTGTAATTGCGAAACTCCACTTGGCATTCTCAACACATGATCTGTGACTGCTCCTATTGGCTGAATACTTTCTTTTGACTTTTCCAATTTTTCGGAGAAGGTATTCTCTTCCTGTCTAGAGGAGGTGGGGATACGCATGCTAGTTCCAACTGTAAAAGAAACGAGAGCATATTTGAATATTTGTTTCACTTTAAAAACTGGCCATAATAAAGTTGAAAAATATAACATCTTACAAACATCTTGCAGAAAAAAATAAAAATAATCAAAAACAAATTAAACAAATTGATATTATCATTAATTTACAAAACAGGTATTTTTTTGGAATTCGGAAATATTTGTACTTGTGATTTTAATACCTACCAAAGTTATTAGAAGAACAACATATTTTCCCTCAACTTCTAGTAACAGCAAAATTTATTTCACTTTGGGAAGTCGACGTCTTCCAATATGTTCTTCGATATCACTATCTTCATCTCATAATAATCTTTTGGGAGGAATAATTTGCTTTTTGTACATAGTCCTTTGATTCGTTTTTGTTCACTCTGTATATCCGATGTGAGTTCTGCTCTTTTCAATTTAACTGCAGCTTATAATCTTCTATAATAGGTATAAAGCAAATTAGTACAAATATGACAACTTATATGTTGCAATCAAGACCGATGGTTGTGATTTACATAAATAAAAGCTCCTTAATATTGAAATAGATCGAACCTACCTTCTTGAAAACAAGATTTATAGTATCCACGCTTCATATGGGATCTCTCTTGTTTTTCAATGATTTATCAAATTGTTTCCGTTTAAATGGTGACCACCATTCGTGGAACGAGTCACTTCGAATTAAACCACCTCCGTTTTTTCCCCAAAAATCGATGCCTACAAACATCATTATTCGTATTACAATAAAAGCAAAGATTAGACCTAATCTTTGATAAAAGTACAAAGGGATAGGTAAGTGTAAGTACATTCAACTTTAGTGTCTAAACATAAATTAAAATATCTGCAAATGACAATAAAGGGGACCTTAAACTATGTGGTAGTTGTATTATTGTACATAATTATTGTAAAATACTTACTGCAATGCAATTAAGTATGTAGTAATAATCATAGGCAAACAAAACACAAACCATAAACAAATTGAAATCGACATTTGACATTTTGACAGCAGAGGCCTAGCGGAATGGAATGAGAATATTGAGCATGCGCACTAACCTAGGGACCGTGGCGCGCGATCACAAGCCTAGTTTGAATTCAAAATTTAAATCATATTTCACATCTACAATTTTGCCAACGATTTAAAATTTATAAAATGGATGTTATTTACCACTGGACAGGGAATGATTATAAATGTACTTAAATCAAATCTGGATAGAGAAACATTTATTTATTTTTATTATAATTAAAGTTAAAGTAGATACTATATAAAAGTAGCAATAGGTAGTCTCATCAGTTGTGATGCAGTTTTATTTTTATTAGTTCATGCGATCCAAATATTTCTACAAAATGTACACGTCTCTATCATACAGATAAAATCATCGATGAACGTTTATACGAGGTACATGAACACATATACGAAGAACATTCCCTGACATATATACATAGTACATGCGACTATGAACATAAACTTTTGTGTATGTTCGATCCATATCGTCTGTATATTCATATTGTATATGAAAATATTATTTATATGAGAATGTTGGGGGAACATACATGGCTAGTACAGTATGCAATTAGAACATTAGGAATGCAAAAAGTACATTCGTGGAATAATAAATGCTATCTGGGATTGGAAGTTTATTACTATATATCAGATAAAGCACAAAAGTATTTAATAGTATTCAGCAGTATTTACAAACAAAACACAAAAAAAAATATCTAAATCTAAAAGTTCGAAAAATGTGGCGCACAAAAAAAAATGGTATTACAGATTCAAAATATGTAAATAGGATTATAACGATATAGCCTAATATTAATTCAATAAAAAAAAAAAAAAATTAAATACGTCTTAATTTCAAAGTACCTAAAATTGGAAAAGTTGACCGGACTAATGAAAGTTATTAAATGCTAATGTCTATGAGTGAAATAAATCAGCTAAAAAAAATACAATATAAAAACTAAATAAAATAGTTGCCTAGGGGACAACCGGTATATATCTTGCAATAATATATTTAACTATCGAATAGAAATAAATTATATTGTATTAGTTTCTATAAGGTTAATAAAGTATTTGCTTTTTTATGAGTATTATCAAAAGAAATTAAATAAAAATAAAAAAACCTTTATCATAAACGCCGCAAAAAAAGCTACTGCAGTTTTAGTGTTGCTTAAGCTTAAGCGCATTCACATAAAACAAAACCAGAAATATAACTCGTATTTCTTTTCAACAAAATTGCTAAGGCTAATCCGAACCTTAAGAAACTATACTGTGAATTAAGTGCAATTAGACAATTTTGCGCTAGGCTAAATAATGTCTTGGTGCGAACCACTTTGATCTTGTTAAATACCAGGTAAGTAAAGAAACATATATAAATATATAAGTTTTCAAAAATAAAATAAAACTATTGCTCTTTAGTTTAACTTGCGTATTCTCCTGTTCCTGTTGAATCCTCGCCTCTGAACATCCACGAAGGTAAGTTGTTGCACAGTGGCGTCGGGACGGACAGGTTAAAAAAATATTCCCCAAAAAGAAACTTATTTCCCAGACTATTATTTTTTCCAGAATAGAATCTGCAGCACTTAGAACTCCTCAGCAGAAAAACGTCAAATAATAGCCCTCCAGTAACACCCTTATAAATAAAGTACAGAAAAAAATTAATTACCTAACTATTTACAAAAAAAAATTGAACATACCCTCCTTGAAGGGTGTTCCACTATATTCCACGAAAATGGTTAGAGATGGTGAGATGTGATGATAGAGAGGGTGGAATAATCACTACACGAGAAAAATAATAAATTACCATTTATAAAATCACATGGACGAGGGGTACTTACAATAATTGCTGTAATAATCCCTAAATAGGTGCGATTTCACAAAACTACGGCCATAATTCAAAAATATACACTGCCAAACATCGAAATCACAATAAAATACTGCACAAAGAATAATCCCGGAGCGGATGTTCACAGACAAAACGTCTTCATGCAGATACCACCAGCCACAAACTACCCACACTATAGACGCTCAACGTAAATTACCGCAAGTTGGCCCGGTCACGTGGTACTTGGAAGTTGTGCTTCCAACCGAGAGATGTCGCAAACTCTAGAGAATATTATATGATATTATGAGCAAAGTTGGCAGCGCTGTGTTATTGGTATGACATTATTGGCAAATGGTGCTGTCATATGGCAAATTGTCAATTTTTACAAGCGTCTTCCTGGATTATTTATAGTGGTGTTTCCTTGTGACATTTTTTATAATGTGCCGAAATTAGCACTTTTCAGTTTATTTTTAGGTCAGAAAATCGCATTTCATCAGATCGAGCCAGGAAATGATTGTGACAGTCCTGTAAATGCTTTCATAGGACTTATTTCTCATTATATGGCTGAGTCTAATAAATGCGATTTTCTGACCTGAAAATGAATTGGAAAGTGCTACTTTCTGGCCAGTTTCTTAAAAAAATAAATAAATAAGAAAAGTGTATTCTCAAGCTTATGTAAATTTTTTCGCTAGAAAACTACCGCTTTGTGGCTTTAGTATGTAGAGATACTTATTTCAAGTATATATTGATACTATGATATAAATACAAATTAAATTAAACCCAAACTATATTTGCTTCTACAGCATATCAGCATAATTTCAGTGTCTTGAAAACTGTGCTAGTCATATTATAATATCAAATATGGCATAGCACTGTTTAAAAGACATGTGTTTTTAAAATCATGTATATTAATTTGAGTCAAAATAATTTAAAGTTCCCTCCAATCCTTTACTACTGCTTCCAACCACCAGAGGCGCGTCAATTTTAGTTCCATTCGAATGTACGGTCGTTGAGCGTCTATAGTGTGGGTGGTTTGTGCCACCAGCAATTAATTAAGAATGGCCCCTCTAATCGCCGGAAATCGACGGAAAAGATCAACACTCATATCAGTTAAAAATCCTATTTGAAAAAACTGATCTAACCAAAGAATTTATATAAATAGAAGCCGAGATAAAGTGTAAAAGTTATACGATACTGTTGCCATCATGTCCAACATACCTTTTTCTCACCATTTCGTTCTAAGATACAATATTGCCTATAACGCTATCGCCGTTGCAAGTACTTCAAGGCCGTGGTATGAGTGTAGCAAAGACATATGTGGAATTTAGTCATTTAAGAACTGTGTCTGTTTTAACTACTCTAACCTCAAAATTATTTTCGTGTTTTGTAAATTTAAACAATTATTCTCGTTGAATCGTAAAAATAGTGAAAAAATGTGTTGTTTGTGGTGTAGTTGAGGATAAGAATAGCCTGTTGTCTTACATTTATTTGTCATGTTAAAAACAGTAGTACTGCAACAAAGATGGGGCTATAGTAATTTTCATCATAAAGAAAGAGATAATTATAAAATGTAATGTCTGAACTTGAGTACGAGATGTTGACAACACACTTATAAATGTGTATCTGCTTCTATTTATATAAATTCTTTGGTTCTAACTCAACATAAAAGCAAGCTATAAAGATACTAGTAAGCGGTTCCTCCACAATTCACTAGATGGCAGGGTAAGTACTTTTCTTGATTTATTAAACCTCTATTTCAAATATGTGAATTCACCACAGTATTAATGCAGTTTTATATTTTGTAGATGTATGAGTAGAAATGCCTAGACCAGACATACCATACCAATAATAATAAACAGTTCCAGTGACTCCATGTAATTTATTAAGTAATCATTAACTTACCACTAATTTGTACCATATATCTCTAAGTGAATAAAGAAAAATATTCTAAATCTATTTAATTTATTACTAATTACCTAAGGAGCAAAATGACCGTAACACTCTCTTGACCTTGTTAACCTCTATAAGTGTACGAAACGTGGATACAACTACCATATAAGAAATTCCAAGCACGAGTATTTCTCCAATAGAATTTCATATGCACCAAATTCCACAAAGGAAATCTGGAGGCTCATTAAATCAAATCTGAATTACTTACCAACAATTCTTCAGGTGATGTTGTGGTAAAGTCACTGACAATCCTAATGATATTACAGAACACCTTCCAACACCGTTAAATTTTAACATGACCCTGCCGTTTAGCTCAGATACAAGATTTTTAGGTATTTCATAGATACAAAATTAAGCTGAGATATTCAAATCGAAGTATGCAAAAAACTTAAAGCATATTATACTGTATACGTAAGCTCAAGAACTCCCTAGGTACTGAGGCTTTATTGCAACTATATTCAAAGGCGTATAATTAGATTAATTTTTAATCTTGATTAACAAACTGAGTATGTTTATCTGTGGTCTTTCAAGAGGGTATAAATCTCAGTATAAATTCAGGGGTAGATACCAAGAAACAGTAAAAATTATCCGTGTCAAATGTTTTGTTAACTTTCCCTTATACAACTTAAGTATGTCTTTTATATTATGTGTAATTTTAGCGATTAAGTATACTTACTATGACAATATGTTTTAATTTTATAATTTTAAACTGTTTTCTCTACCACTTTATTGACTTGTGTAAACACATTGTGTATTGACACCAATTATTCTATTCTATTCTAAGTTAAACTTAAATGTGTCCAAATGCAACGTTAATGAATTATAGCATAGACAATGTGGAACTCCAAAGACCCGTGACTTTCAAGGACTTTGGAGTAATTTTTGATAAAGAACTTTCCTTTGTACCACACATAAATAACATAAGTTCAGAATGCTTTAAAATTTTGGTATTTCTATTCAGATCAAGCAGAGTTCACCAATACTGATACTCTAAAATTACTTTACTTTGCTTTTGTCTGGTTTAAACATGAATACACATCACTCATCTGGAACCCTCATTACGCAACTATGCTAATAGCCTAGAAAGAGTACTAAGGCAATTTGTAAAAATATTGTGGTTCAAGTACAATAGAGTATACCCATCAATTGGTTTTCCACATCTAGAACGCTTGAATAGATTCTTTATGGACACTCTTGGGAACAGGCGGGTTTGGTATTCTCAAATACTTTTGCATAGCCTAATACATAATGAGATCGATTGCCCAGAATTTTTAAATAAATTACAATTTTATGTCCCATTAAATACTCGGATATGCAAACTTTTTATCTTTCCACTCCACGCTCTAATAGACTTAAATGTTTTCTATTCTCAATGTGTCATAATTACAACAAACATTGTGACAAATTTGATATTTTCAGCTGCACTGCTTCCATACGACTTATAGCCATTGAGTTTGTTCTTCCTTGGATTCTGTTTTTATTTAGTTTTATTATGCTTATCTAATATGTGCATTTTTATTTCTTGTTTTTGATCTGTTTTTCTTTGGTAACAATATTGTTATCTTTAGGAGTACTTTATATTTCTTTAATGTATATTGTAAATACCTAATATTTTGCTTTTTATGTATCCGTCCTGCTCTGTAAATGGGTTATACCTGTTGAGTAGTGTATGCTAAATAAATAAATAAATAAGTTGTAGATACATTAATAATGATTTATTGCATGGAATAATAAACAAGCTACAAACGTACAAATGAATAAGATACAGAGAACTGATGTATATCAAATTAATTTTATAAAATAAGTACTAACTTCATCTAATTTTCAAATTAAAACTAATTAATGTTTTTTTCTATTTCTATCAATATCTCTTATTGTAAATACATTTTTTTTTGTACTTCACTTACAAAAAGACCAGATATTATAAAATATATATTATATAGTAATGACAGCAGAATTTATGCCCTTTAAAATATTTCCTTTATTACGATCCGATTGCTTCTTCAAAAATTATCAAAGCTTTTGTATCGAATCGTAAGAAAACGGCCTTCGTGCGTTGGCTCATGACGTCATAAGTTTGATTCTTATTCTACGCGAGAACCGTTGTATGTACGAATTTTTTTGTAACGTCACTTTTTCTCTACAATTTTCTATTTAATTTTCACTTCCACGCTAATTTCCGAATTTTTCGTATTTCAGGTTATTTAAAAAAAACGTTTAAGCTTTACTCCATTTTGTTCTACATTTTACCTACAGAGGCCTTGATAACTTTTCAAAATATCTCTCTCCTACTAAAAACCTACCAAAAATACTGGGCTGTTAAATATTTGCCAATTTTATTTATTAAAGATCGTGAACTGTTGGGATCTTCCTACTTTCTAGGATTGATTCCTGATTCTGAAGTTAAAAGTATTATTTAAGTGACTTTTTAGTTAAATTTAAAAGGAAAGAATTTTTATTCAGTGCCTAGGGCTTAATGCCCAAAGCACTATTTTTACCAATGCTTGGCATAGCTACAAATGGAATCTTATGCAACTGCAAATGCCTCTTGTGGTGATTTTTATATTTTGTCTGAAATGAACAGGAGCCACATTTGAATATTGTGATTTTTATTGGATCCTTATGTAACAGCAAATGTCTTCTGAGGTTTTGTTTACGCTTTGTTTGAAAAAAACAAAGGTCACATTTGTACATTGTTACTTCTGATGGATCCTTATGCTTCAGCAAATGTTTTTTGAGGTCACTTTCACGTCTTGTCTGATATGAACAAGAGTCACATTTATACATCATTACTTCCGAAAGATCTTTATGCTTTACCAAATGTGCTTTGAGATAACATTTATGTTTTGCCTGAAACGAACAAAACTCACATTTGTACATTGTTACTTCTGAGAGATCCCTATGCTTCAGCATATGGCCCTTGAGACTATTTTTATATTTTGTCTGAAATGAACAAGAGGCACATTTGTACACTGTTATTTTTAATGGATCCGTATGTACCAGCAAATGTCTGGTGAGGCCATTTCTACGTTTTGTTTGAAAGGAACAAGAGTTACATTTGTACATTGTTACTTCTGACTGATCCTTATGCTTCACCATATGTCTTGTGAGGCCATCTTTATATTTTGTCTGAAATGAACAAGAGGCACAGTTGTACACAGTCACTTTTAATGGATCCTGATGTACTAGCAAATGTCTGCTGAAGCGGGTTCTAAGTGTTGTTTGATGAGAACAAAAGTCACATTTGTATATTGTTACTTCCGAAGGATCCTTATGGTGTACCAAATGTTTTTTGAGGTCATCTTTATATTTTGTCTGATAAAAGCAAGAGTCACATTTGTACATTGTTACTTCTGAAGGATCCTTATGTACTAGCAAATGACTGCTGAGGTGTCGTCTATGTTTTGCTTGAAAAGAACAAGAGTTACATTTGTACATTATCACTTCTGCTCGATCCTTATGTTTCACTGAATGTTGTTTGAGGTACTCTTTATATTTTGTCTGATAAAAACAAGAGGCACATTTGTACATTGTTACTTCTGAGCGATCCTTATGCTTCAGCAAATGCCTCCTGTAGTTTTCTTTATATATTGTCTCAAATGAACAAGAGCTACATTTGAACGTTGTGACTTTTAATGGATCCTCATGTACTAGCAAATGTCTGCTGAGGCAATTTCTATGTTTTGTTTGAAAAGAACAAGAGTCACATTTGTACATTGCTACTTCTGGGCGATCCCTATGGTTCATCAAATGTGTTCTGAGATTTTGTTTATATTTTGTCTGAAATGGACAAAAGTCACATTTGTTCATCAATATCCTTGAGACATTTTTATTAGCCAATTTTCGTTCCAGTTTTACACATAACCTTCTGGTGACCTTCGGTCGTGGCAATACCACACCGTTTTCAAGCCTGAAATTCGTAAAAATGGTTATTATTATTACTGAACTGAGAACTAAATTATACTCTTCACAGATATGAAACCGAAAAATTATTGCATTTAATCGGTACAATTTTAAAACCATAAACATCGGCCACGGAGAAAATATTCCATATAATTGTATCTTTAACCTCCTTACCCATGAAAATGGGAATGTAGCAATAATTATTTGTTTTTGATATTTAATCAAAAGTAATGTTCTTTCTTGGATAATTTAGTATACGAAATAGTATTTGAGTAAAAAGCCAACAATATTTTGATTGAAAAATATTATATGTGCTTTTTATCATTAGTGTATTAAATAATTGAATGATACATGTTTTTATATCGGTTTATTAATTTAAAAGCAACAACAGGATTTACCACTGCAGCGCTAGTACCACCGGCAATATGGCCACAAAGCCGTAAAAGTACAAACACAATGTTATTAAATGGGTAATTGTGGTTTCTCCTAAAATTAAATAAGCAAGTTTATTAGTAAAATGGCTGTAGTGCTCGATAAAATTATGAACTGCAAGCAGTGCAATGCTGTCCCAAAACATAAGAGGCCAGCAATGAGCAAAATGCATAATTTTTTTAAACATCACAGATGAATAAACCACTAAAAAACATTGTTTTTCCAGTATTTTATTTTTGTTTTATTTTCTAATTAAATGTTAAAAAAATTATTTACTGCAGGTGTCAATTTAACTGCGTTCAGTGGCGAATCCAGAGGGGGGCTATGGGGCTGCAGCCCCCCCCAGAACGGAGGCAATTTCGAAAAAAAATCACTAAACTTGTTTTTCCTTCATTTTTTTTCTTCTTGAAAACTTGGTAACATAGCTTTATTGCTTGACAGGTGACAGATGAGGTGCTCAACATATTAAGCCAACAGAGTCGTACTATTATAGTTGCCATTTTCTAACTTGTTACGTTTAATAATAATTAATCAACAATATTTGATACTAGGTGCTAGCTTTTTATATTTATAATTTTTAGCATCGTTTCTTTTATCAAATAATAACAAACAACAATATTAACTAATACAGTAACATACGTATTACATATGTACCAACAGTCACAAACAAAATTATTTTAACTTATTGGCACTATGAATATTCAAACAATGTTTGTAATTACGTTAAAAAATGGTACATTTTTATCGACGAAACCTATTTTTCGAAGAAAATATTTCTGCAATTCGAATTTCCAACTTTTCATTTTAGAGTGTTTGACCTTGAAAAATACAAAATTTTCGCCTGCGGCGCAATTTTCTTCCCTGTACCCCTATACATCATCATTCTCTACAACTGCGCCACCAACTTCAGCTCCCCCCAGACCAAATTTCTGGATTCGCCACTGACTGCGTTTAAATGGAGAAGTTTCCGCGCTACTTGTGTATGACGTCATAGGGCACATCGCACCGACGGAAAACGTGTTGTATTGTATTGTGCCCAAATGTACAAATACTACAATAAAAACTCCAGAAAAGTTATTTTTTAATGTGCCTAGACGAGATAAAGTTAGGAAGAAATGGTGCAGAGCTATGAGACGAGACGACCGAAATGCAGAATTATCGTCATCCTCAAGATTATATTGCTGCCAGGATCATTTTGATGTAAATTTGCCCATTAAAACTAATTATTTTATAATAATATTATGAAAATATGTACCTAGCCCTAATAATATTATTGTGATAGTTTGTTTACATATCATGGTGAATTTGGTCACTTTCCTATTTATAGGAATACAAAAGTTTACTAACTTCTGTTAATAGGAACCTTAAATTAAAATGTAGAATACAAATGTATAAGAACGGTGGGAATAATAGGTTTGTTCATTTGTGTTGATTTAAAGCAGCTTCAAGCAGTTAAATAAAGATAGTGCTATCATAAGTAACGTGAGTGTGAGAGAGATAACGTGCTTCAAAGTTGCTATAAATCAACACAAATGAACAAACTGACTGTAACTTCTCGACATTCTACATATTATCCGGTTATATATTTATACATATATACCTATGTATGTCAACAGTTATTTTTACTATTAATGTACCTACCTACCTAAAAGTACGTACTTAGTAAGTGACGGGAGGTATTTATTATATAAAAAAGTAAAGCATTCTAAGATGAAAAATATTAATTAATATAACATTAAAACATTGCCTTGTTTACCTATTTTGAGGTTAGGTACATAAATAATTTGTTATATTTAACTACAATAAAAGGATAAAAATGGGCACAATTGAATTAATGTTTAGAATAATGAATGACACATACCTTGTTGCTTTAGTACCTCCAATTTCTGCACTAATAAAATCAGTATTAGTAGCAAAAAAGTTTGTCATCATAAACACATCAACAACAGGCAAATTGTCACTCTGGCCCCGTAAAAACCCACTGTCCGTCATTTTTACCACTTAATAGTTAAAATAAATAAATAAATGAATGATTTCTTTTATGAACATATCAATACACATTTACAAAACACAAAACAATTTACGATTTAACCCCTTGGCAGATAGACGACCATTAGACATTATGCCGAATGACGTCAGACCAATAGCGTGGTGTTTTCAGTCACGTGGATATGTTCCCATAAAATTTTGAATTTCAAAGTCGTTTATTTAGGCTACACATTTTTTTAAAACCTGTTCTTCATTACTTTCTCAACTTATATAACATATATAACGAAAAAATAATAAATTATTGCATTTCTAAAATTCATGCATGTTGCTCATTAATAAATTTCAGTATGTTGATAAAGCGTGGTGCAAGTGAGAAAAGTGCAGTAAAAATCAAATTGATGTGTTTATGTCCATTTTTTGTAGGAGGGCCATAAAAAATCATAAAACAACACTAATTAGGGACTTATTTAATTAATGAAACATATTCTTTATAGGATTTTGCAAACAGTGGAAAGAAAAGCTATCTATGAGAACTAAAGGAAAAAACTATATATAAAAATATTAATGAAATCTTTGCATTCTTTCGATAACCTGACTTCTGGTTATGCTAACAAGTAAACATTTTTTTATTTGCCATTCTCCTTTCAACACTAGCATCCAACCTAGTCCCCTATGGCTAAGCAGGCTAAACTAGTATCTACATGATCCCCCACGATATGTAAATTCAGTTAAAAATGAGAGCAAAGGCCTGAAATTAATTTATTTACGTACCTTGTCTTTAAAATTTTTTTCATTCTAATGAATTACATTTTCATAAAATCTCATTCAGTTTCTTGGAAATACTCAGCCTTTGAAACGTTTTTCGTCCTTATTGTGGACTCATCAGAAAAGCCTAAAGCCACTCATAACGATGTTCCATGCAAAACTAAGACAATATCCATGAATAAAATAATTATAATTGACATTGACTGATAAAAAACGTTTCAAAGGCTAAGCATTTCCAAGAAACTGAATGAGATTTTATGAAAATGTAATTCATTAGAACGAAAAAACATTTTAAGGACAAGGTACGTAAATAAATTAATTTCAGGCCTTTGCTCTCATTTTTAACTGAATTTACATATCGTGGGGGATCATGTAGATACTAGTTTAGCCTGCTTAGCCATAGGGGACTAGGTTGGATGCTAGTGTTGAAATGAGAATGGCAAATAAAAAAATGTTTACTTGTTAGCATAACCAGAATGCAAAGATTTCATTAATATTTTTATATATAGTTTTTTCCTTTAGTTCTCATAGATAGCTTTTCTTTCCACTGTTTGCAAAATCCTATAAAGAATATGTATCATTACTATAAGCAAACAAATAATAAATAATTCATTTTTAAACTTATTTAATTAATTTGGAAATCACACTTAACCTCGATACAAAAGCTTTCCCTCGCTTTTGGTAATGCTAAGTAGTGACAATTCGTTACTACCAACATAAAAGAAGCGTCAATTTAAAAAATGAATAGTACAATTCTGTCTGGATCTTATAGTGAGCATTGTCTTGAATAAAAAGATTTCTGGAGATATGTAGATAATATCTTTCTGATCTGTGGAGCGAAAGGTACCAAATGAACTTGCAGAACATCCCTAATGTTCTTATCTCCAGTAAATGTGCTGCCATCAATCACCGCTGACTCTGAGTGTACTCCTAAACATATGCAATAAACCCAAAATTGGTTCCAAAATTTTATATAAAAGCAGCCATAGAAAAAACTGCACAAAATATGCCAACAGATAACGGAAATGAATATCACGCGTGGGCAAAAATTGCTTTAGGGGCAATATAAAATTAAAAAAATTTAAGCACAGAAGAAAGACAGTCAATATCCTCTTTGAAGAGAGATGAAACCATTAAAATTTTGCCAGTAATGCCAGTTATTATAAACAAAAATACATATGATGAGAAAATCATGAGACTTATCAATGAAGGACCTTACTCAAAATTAAGTAAGGACCCAACAAAATTAACTGAAGGCAACATTTATAGAACTTTATTTAAATACAAAAATGAATTTAATGACTTAACGATGGAAGCTTACACTGCATTATAGCAAGCCTCCTCATTTTTATGGCTTACCAAAAATACATAAACAGAATGTCCCATTAAAACCAATTGTTAGTTCCATTAATTCGCCATGCCACAATTTGGCAAAATTCTTGCTTAAAATTGTTAATTAATTATCTGGAAATACTGACTCGTATATAAAATATAGTGAACATTTAAACATAGTTTTGATGTAGTTAGTCTGTTCACTAATGTCCCAGTAGACGAAACTTTAAAAATTATCAAAGACAAATTGTTAAATCAAAATAATTTGGAAGCTAGAACTGAATTGAGTGTAAATACCATAATGGAACTTTTAACTGTGTATAAAACCAACTTATTTTCAATTGGAAAATGATTTCTATCAGCAGGATTTCGGTATGGCAATGGGTTCTCCATTGTAACCGATTTTAAGCAATATATTTATGGAGGATGTTGAGACTAGACATATTCAAAATTGTACATACAAACCGGTTATCTGGTGGAGATATGTAGATAATATCTTTGCAATCTGGCCTCACGGTATTGAGTTACTAGATAGTTTTTTAGAATATTTAAATAATAAAGAACCTTCTATTAAATTCACTTTAGAAAAAGAAACTAGAAATGAATTACCTTTTTTAGATGTTTTAAATAAAAGAGTAAATGGTACAACTGAAACATGTGTTTATAGAAAACCAACACATACCAATAGATAGAGTGGATCATTAATAATAGGCCATGATTCAAGTGTACATTCTTTGGATCAAAATATGAGGCTATAACCAAACATGATTTAGTAAATTGTTGCCGTGGAAAAAGATACGGGATATCAGAAAATGCATGGAAGTATGTGGAGGCCACATCGAAAATTTACTCTAAATTTTTTCAAAGAATTCTTGAAAGTAGTGGGGGGAGTCGGTTCTAGACCCCCCCACCCTGCCCACTGCAAAAAAGGAAGGCGGCCTCTGATTGGCTGACCCAAGAGTTCCTATAACTTTTAAGCGGGAAGAGATATTTGAATTTTGTAAAAAGATTTCTTCTTCAGAACCCCCCCGCCCTGCCCACTGCAAAAAAGGAAGGCGGCCTCTGATTGGCTGACCCAAGAGTTCTTATAACTTTTAAGCGGGAAGAGATATTTGAATTTTGTAAAAAGATTCCTTCTTCAGAACCCCCCACAATCCCCACTGCGAAAAAGAAAGGCGACCTCTGATTGGCTGACCCAAGAGTTCTTATAATTTTTAAACGGAAAGAGATATTTGAATTTTTTAAAGATTTGTTCTCAGGGCTCATCATTAGTCAACGTAACAATAATTAAAAAAGAAAGATGACCCCACTGATTAGTCGATGGTTTCAATTCACCTTGTATAATAAGTTAAAAATTTAATTCGACTCTTTCGTTTCACCTTGTATAATTTATCAAATATACGCGGAAACTAGTTAAGAATATTGAACTTCTTCGCATGGGAATAAATATATTTACTTGTAATATGAATTTCTGTAAGTGTCAGCAATCATTTTCTTCAACCCTGTATAATCTGTTGAATAAATTTTAAAATAAGCAAGAGAAAATATTAGAAATGTTCGTTTAGAAATTAAAAAATTTTCATTAATAGTATGAGGAATGTGTATAAGTTCTTTAGCCCCTTGTATATTAAGAACAAATACAACATCTTGACAATATTTATTCTAATTATGATACAATCAGATATGTTTTAATTTACGAAAATTAATGTTCATATTTGTCCCTAAGCCGACCCTGTCTAAATAAATTAATGTTGATAATTATGCATTCCGCGATTACATTTTTACACACAGATAAGTTGAATCATAATCATTACCTTTCCCTGTTATGTAAATTGCATTGCTGTTGTCACCTTGATATTTTGTATGCATTTAAGTTATAATTTACGTTGCATGATACAGGAGTGTAACATATTTCATGTATTTTTTATTTCAACTACCATTTCCTTTCTCTTGAATTTTGCATATAAACTCTGTTTTCCCTTGAGTTATTAGAAGAAACATACGTTTTCTAATATGTTTACTGTGTCATAGGTAAGTGATTATATTATTGTACCTTTTATTTAATTTGATTTATTATCTATGTTAAAAATGTTTTATAAGTACATTATGTGTTGAATATAACAAGAGTATACAGCATGCTCATAAAGTATGCTTTTAAAGGTTCACTTAACAGTTTTGAGTTTCCTAAAAACGTTCAGCTTTGCCTTATACGAGGTAAATAAATAAAATACTTCTAAAATTTCATATATATTTATTTAAATATTTGAGCAACAGCGGTTCTGGCATCTATGTTAAAAATGTTTTATACATTAGGTGTTGAATATAACAAGAGCATACAGGATGCTCATAAAGTATGCTTTTAAAAGTTGACTTATCAGCTTTGAGTTTCCTAAAAACTTTCAGCTTTGCCTTATACGAGGTAAATAAATAAAATACTTCTATAATTTCATATATATTTATTTAAATATTTGAGCAACAGCGGTTCTGGCAGTAGTAATAGTACATTTATTTAATAAACTCTGCCCATTTTACAAGTAACGATATTTTTCAATATTCATTTAGATTGTGATATTTTTTATATAATTCAATGTAGGAACTTAAACCTAATTTTTAGAGTTAAAATAATTCACTTGTATAATACGATGTATTCTACTCTTTATGCTAGAAATAATGATACAATATTCGTTTGGATTACAATATTTTTTATCATAACTTATTTTGTTTGAAAGATTTTTCTTTTTTATACAATTCAATATAGGAACATAAACTTAATTTTTTAGGGTTAAAGTAATTGACATGTACAATACGTTGTAAATATTTTTCATGACGCGATTCAGTGTCTGCATATAATAAATCTTCTCTAATACGGGGAAATTTAACGATTCGTAAGTTATCGTATTCATTAATATAAATTGCAACTTTACAAATGTTCATATCAAAACTGGATATAATACTAAAAGCAAAATGTTCATAGTTTCCTCTAATACTTCCAGTGGAAATATGATTATACACTTGCTCTTCAATAGAAAAATATTTTGATGGATACTCAATTGTGTATGGTTTGCAATTCATATCCTCCTCATATATATCTATGTCACTAAAACTGTTCGTTCTACCTTCGACAAAAGAAGCATACCCCCCGGCAATGCATCGTTTTTTATTAGTAGTTCTTGTAACAAGAGCATTAATGGCATTTTTAAATGTAGGCAATTTAATAGGATCGATAAGGTCTATTGAAAAGGGTTCACTTACATAATTAATATGATTCGGTAAATATGACTCCATTTCTATAATGTGAACAAGTTCATGTAAATTAATATTTGAAGAACGATTTAATAAAATTTTATGATTCAATTTTAATTAAAAAATAATGCATTCACTATGATGAAATACTTATAATTAAATATGTGGAAGGCATTTCACTTAGTATATAAAGAAACAATAATTAAATAGGCCACTAATTTTCTAAGAAGACCTGTCGACTGCTAGTGATTATTAAACCATAATCCCATTTTTAACTTAAAATTATCTATATTACCCCATCTACATTCGAGTGATGGTTTTTTACAATCTTTGGAACAAAGTGCGCAATAAAACACAAGTGGACTGTGGTAATGCCAGAAACTTGCAGCAATTTTTGGGAAACGTATTATTAAGTTTACAATTTTATTTTGTTCCACGATTCCTCCATAACAAGGTTCGCATATTATATACTGATACAAATTGCTGTTATGCAAGTCAATCAGGGCAATGAAAGTGCTACAGGCACTGTATTCTACAGTTGTAGATGATGTCAGCAATAAGTTGAAAGTGGAGCCCGCAATGTTTGGATGCTGATATGCGCTATCATATTTTAGAGCAGATAGTGCATAAAGTTTTAATTCAGGTATTAATTCTTCTTTTAATGCCGCATGCAAAACTAAATTTTTCTTCTTTAAACCAGTACTATCTCTATTATCGTCAAAGTTCAACCAATTTTCAGCAACGTTAAACACTGAATGATCACTTACAATAAACAAATTTGATTTTCGAAAATCAGTAACTTCACCATCAATCACGACAAATTCACTATTACTGCTGCTACTACTACTAGAACTGCTGTTGGAAAACATTATGTTTATTTTCGAATTCTACATTCGAGTTTATATATTCCCGAGTAGAAGGATATTCTGATACAATACGCAATATGCAATTGCATTCACTTTTCCGTTAGAGACATGACATTCTATTTGTGTTTAGTGGGGCTGATTTTTAAAGTGAAGGATGCATATAAATATCATGTTTTCTACGATTCAATTCAGTCCCAGCTCAAAAGTCTTCACAAGATTATACACTAGTAGGTAAGATGTTATTTTTTGCTATTTATTTTATTTTTTAACTTATATGTATATATATTCTGTGTCTCTTATAAACGAAATAATTAAAAATCTACATATAAGTACATTATACATACACAAGCCGCAATTGATATAATACTGTATATTTGATTTCACACAGTATAACTTCATTTCAAGTAAATATTTCGGAAAATCATTTTAAAAATGTCAATTTCGAAATTCAATATTATTTTTTAAATATATTGTTACCTTGAAATACTTTTTATTTTATTTCTAGAGATGAGTCAAAATCCCTTAAAAAATTTAAATGCAATGGGCTCGTTTGAGTTCCAGACTATCAAATTGAATGAGCTGACAATGAATAATCCTTACAAAATAGGCGTTTTCAGAAGTATAGATACGGTATTCGGAAGAAGAATTTTAATCGAGCTTGTAGATTTAGGAAAACATGTTTTTCTACCTGAGCGCTTCAAAAATATGACCGATTCCGAAATTGAAGCAATCAATAAAAAGAAATTAGCACTGGTGTTCAAGGGGCAAAAGGAGCTAGAGAACGGAAGAAAATCTAACCACTTGGAATTTACGGAAATTTAAAAAATATGTATTAATAAATTTAAGTTATTAAGTTGTGATTAAGTGATTAAGCTATTAACTATTATACTATGAGTAAGCGTCAAAAATTAGACTGGGAGATAAAAGTAACTAAAACAGCCTTTAAAGGGAGAGTAACAACCATAACAATCTCTAACAGTTTGAATTTTAAAGACCCTAATATTTTTTTACATGAAGTTTCTTATATTTTTCCAGATATTGTTCGAAAAGTTGAATTATTTCCATGTAAAATTAATGCTACATTTGTTGCTAACTTTATATGTCCTAAAGGTAATGACGACAATGAACAACTATCGCAGATATTCTATATTAATACAAAAATACAAAATTATTACGAAACCACCAATGCCGAGACATGGTACGAGGAGTTTGTTTTTGATAAATTATTAAAAAAACTTAGTGAATTTTGTGAAAGGGGCTCGGGTTGGGCTTTGGAGAAAATTATAGGATTAGATATAAATTTTAATAAATGTTCTCTTATTTCTGTAGGGGCAACTTTTATTGACTTACCTAAAGAAATTATCAATAAGAAAGCTGTTATTAATATTCAGTGTTTTGATCAGTGCTATTTCGCGTGGGCGGTTAACTGTGCATTTCAAAACGTTCAAAGACATGCCAATAGAATTTCATCTTATAGACATTTTTCAGAATATTTAAATATAGATGGCATAAATTTCCCTTTTTCTTTAAAGCAGTTACCTAAATTTGAGCGGCAAAACAATATATCTATTAATATTTATTGCTTAAAGAAAAAGCGATCTAAAGACAACTGGTTCGTAGGCAAAGAAATTAACATATTGGATGACAATGAAATTAGTGATAATAATGATGATGATGATGCTGATATAGATACTGTTAGTAACACTAAAACAAAGTATGAAATTATTCCTACTAGAGTTTCAGATTGTGTTAAAAATACCCATGTAAATTTACTTCTCATTCAAAAAGAAAACGAATTAGATAATATAGATGAATTTGACACATCCTATCATTATTGTTATATCAAGTCATTATCTAGATTAATCTCTAACCAAATTTCAAAGAAGGAAAAGAGAAAATTTATTTGTAACAGATGCTTGAGTTTCTTCTATTCTAAAGAAAAACTAGATCATCATGTAGTAGATTGTGTTAAATTTAAGGGGGTAAAATCCGTCTTTCCAAATTCAGAAAATAAGTGGATTAAGTTTAAAAATTACCGATATAAGGAACGAGTTCCTTTCATTATATATTTTGATTTAGAAACTTACTTATTACCTATAGAAAACGCTGAACCCTCCTCATCAACTTCCTATACTATGGCTTATGAAAAACATATACCATATAGTGTAGGTTATTATTTTCATTGTAGTTTCGATGATAGCCTATCTATGTACAATTTTAAAAGAGGGGAAAATTGTATAGAATGGTTTATTAATGAATTAAATGAAATAGCAAAAAATGTTGCTGATATTTTTAACACGCCTTTTCAAATGTTACCTTTAAGCCAAGAGCAAATGGAAACTTTTAATCAAGCTACATTATGTCATATTTGTGAACGCTCTTTCTCAGAGGAGGACCATAAAATTAGAGATCACTGTCACATTTCTGGTGTTTTTCGTGGAGCTGCACATAATTCCTGTAATCTTAATTATAAAATTTTAAATATCATTCCTGTAGTAAGTCATTGCATGAGCAGCTATGATGCTCATTTTATAATTCAGGCATTATGTACAAAATTAGAAGGGCCGATAAATCTTTTGCCATTCAATAAAGAAAAATATAAATCTTTTACTAAGTCACTTAAATTTGAAAATGAAGATGAGGGTATTATATCTTATCGTACTATTCGATTACGTTTCATAGACTCTTTTAATTTTATGGCTAAATCATTAGATCAATTAGTTTCTTACTTGGACGAATTTAAAATCGTTAAAAAAAACTTTTCTCAGTTCTCTTTAGAACGAGTTCAGTTGTTACTTAGAAAAGGAGTGTTTCCATATAATTATGTAAATTCACTTAATAGATTAAAGGATAAGAAATTGCCAAACAAGGAACATTTTTACAACAGACTAAAAAATCAACACATTTCTCATGAGGACTACACTCACGCAGAAAAAGTGTGGAACGCTTTTAATTGTCAAAATCTATCTGATTATTCAGATATTTATCTAAAAACGGACGTACTTCTTTTAGCTGATGTCTTTGAATCTTTTCGTGAGTTATGTTTACAAACATATAATTTAGATAGTGTCCATTACGTCACTAGTCCTAGTTTATCATGGGATGCCTTATTAAAAGTGTCTAAAGTGGAAATGGAACTTTTTACTGATATAGATATGCATCTTTTTATCGAAAGAGGAATCAGAGGTGGACTTTCTACCTGTATTCATAGGCATGCTAAAGCAAACAACAAATACATGGATGACTATAATAAAAATAAGGATGATATTTTTCTAGCCTATTTAGATGTCAACAACCTGTATGGGTTTGCCATGTCTTATTCAATCCCCGAATCAAATTTTAGATGGATGACTATCGAAGAAATTGAAAAATTAGAAATTGAAAAAATTAAACTTGACTCCTCATGCGGTTATATTTTAGAGGTGAATTTAGACTATCCTGATCAAATTCATGACTCACATTCGGATCTTCCATTTTGCCCTCAAAAACTTATACCACCAGGTAGTAAATATAAAAAATTAATGGCTACCCTTTACAATAAAGAAAAATATGTCATTCATTATATTTATTTGCAGCAATGTTTAAAACATGGCTTAAAATTAACCAAAATTCATAGAGTTTTAAAATTTCGTCAGTCACCGTGGATGAAACCGTATATTATGTTAAATACTGAATTACGCATGTCTGCCACAAATGATTTTCAAGTTGAATTTTATAAATTACTGAATAATTCCGTGTTTGGAAAATCGATGCAAAATGTTAGAAATATGCGGGATGTAAAACTAGTAAGTTCTTTTGACACCGCATATGGTATGAATTATTATGCTTCTAAGCCAAATTTTAAAGATCGATTAATCTTTGATGAAGACTGTGTCGCTGTGGAATTGAACAGATGCAAGATATTCTTCAATAAACCTATTGTCGTAGGCTTCTCTGTTTTAGATATCTCTAAAACTCAAGTATATAAATTTCATTATGAATATATGAAAAACAAATTTTCTCAACAATGTCTTAAGTTGTGTTATACGGATACGGATAGCTTACTGTATGAAATTAAAACCAATGATTTTTATCATGATATAAAAAGTGATTTAAAAGAATGGTTCGATACCTCCAATTATAAGGTAGATAATCCGTTTGGTTTTCCGAGAATTAATAAAAAAGTTATGGGTGTCCTAAAAGATGAATTAGGAGGACAAATATTCGAAGAATTTGTTGGTTTACGATCAAAAATGTATGCTATTAGAGCTTATAAATCTAAAAATGATACATGTAAGGCTAAAGGTATTATAAGCAGCGTAACTAAATCGTTAACCTTAGACGATTATCGTCGTTGTTTAGAAACGGGGGAAGTCGTAAGAAAAAAACAAAATTTGATTAGATCTGACCGCCATAATGTTTATACTTATGAACAGAATAAATTAGCATTAGATTTATCAGATGACAAACGACATATATGTCAGTCAGGGATAGACACATTAGCTCTAGGACATTACTCATTACGTGAAGAGATACCTTAGAGAACGTTTTTAAAATTACTTTGTTATTTCAATTTATTTACTGTTTCTAAATTGAATATGTTTTATGTATATCTATTAATAAGAAATTATATTGTAGCTTAAATATATAGTTGTATTCTATACTTAGAATTTGTGTAAATTTTTATTGACTAATTTATAACTAGTTTGTACTAACATTTACTGTAAGTAATATTAGAACCTAAATGTGAGATGCTTTTATAACATAAATAAATAAAATATTTTTTTCTGAATTTTTATTTCTCATTAAACAAATATTTACAATAAATCTTTTGAATCTATCCAAGCGTTTTTCTTCAACCCCAGAAATTTCACATACGCCTTATTTCCCTTTCTCCTTAAAACCTTCTCCACCAAATAGACATCAGAATACTTTGCTTTTTGTAATTCATGTCCATAAAATCCTCCTGTTATGTCTAATCCGTCCATGTCAGACAAAAGATATGTGACAGGATTAGTTAGTTGGGTTTTTCTAATAGTGAAAAGTTCTGTGCTCCAATTAGGGTTATAACCCTTATCAAAAATACTTTTATACTTGCTTATACGAACTACGTTTCCAACCTTAAATTTTCCACTACCGAAAATTTTAATATTAGTGTATGCTTTTTGAAGCAGATGTTTTTCGTTTTTCTTTTTTCTAGCATCGGTCGGTGGCATTCCGATAGTTCTATGTACAGTGTCATTATATTTTTTGGTTACCTCTTTTAAAATATCAATCCACTTATATTTTCCTCTTACGCTGAATTCAAAGTATAATTTACTCTTCAGAGTACGAATAACTCGTTCGGCTATTGCGGCTTTTATCGGACTGAAAGTAGAATACATATTTACGGAATTTTTCTTACATAATTCTTGAAACTGCTTATTCCAAAATTCTCCCCCATCGTCTACCTGAAGATTTTTCGGCAATTCTTCCTTAAAAATTTTTTTCATAGCTGTAGTAACTTCTTTTCCGGTTTTATTCTTAAGCGGTTCGGTCCATAGAAATTTACTAAAACAGTCTATCGCCACTAAAATGTATTTATAACCTCTATTCTGTTTGGAGAATTTTTGAAAATCCGCCAAATCGGCCTGCATTAAATCATGCAGTCCTCGAATAATCACCCTTCGTCTAGGAAAGTTTTTACGAGCAGGCTTATGCAATTCACGAACCACCTGCAGTTTTTCCATGTCAATACACTTTTTTAACTGATGATACCCTCCTCTGATAATTCTTCTAATATACTAGTAATTTGATTGTCCACTGAATTATTACCGGCATTTTTCTCAGCACAGAGAAGCCTAAGCCGATCAACTAATTCATTTACTGAATTCCAATAAACGTACTGAGGAGTGACGTTCGAAGTGGCCCGAAGACCACTACCCGGTACCGAGAAGAACCTGTCTCTTAATCTGGTGTCAACAGGAAACAGTTTTTTAATTATATTTCTGTATTTATTGGACTTATTTCCATTTATCTGACCATCTGATTTATACCCTCTTTTATGAGCGTTGGTTTGGCGTAAGATATCACCGTACCTCAGTAAATCTGCCTGAGTATAATCTTCCGGATTTTTCATAAAAACTAACTGATACAGTCCGTTAGTACCTTCATATTTCCTATCATTTATAATTATATCGTTTCCACTTATTTCAACATTACTATCGCCGATCATCCATTCCTGAGTCTCCGGATTAAAACGTATTCCATATAGACTGTCCGTCACTCCAATCGTATCGCTTACGAGCATTTGTAAATATTTTTTCGGTAGTTGTTCAAACTGAGTCAGGGAAGTATTTATTGCCTCTCGTGATTCCGGAAGATTATAGTGTTGTTGCATAAGCTCAGTAGAGAGGCGGGGTGAAGGTGTCTCAGCTACTGTTTCTGTTCGAACAAAAGCCGGACCCGGATCATCCCAATCCCTCCGAGCGGTAGATTGTGAACTCTTCCCCCACTTAATAATTTTAAAATCCTTACTTTTTCTTTTAATACCCTGATCTATTTCTCCTAAATCAAATACATCTTCATTTTCCTCCTGTTTTTCTTCCTCTCTCTTATACGTTTCGGTTTTTGGGATAGATAGGGGTTCCTTTTTTATATTATCCGCAATTGTTTTGAGTGGATCTATTAAAGGTTTTAAATTTTTCTCTAATATTTTATTAGCTTCAATTCGAGTCTTTTTAAGTTTGAAAATTTTTTTCTTTAGAACGTTTCGCGTTTTTATTAGATCCTTCTTCAGATTTTCATCAGAAGCAGCACGGATCTTCTTCACCTTCATGTTGCACGTACACGTGTATTAAACATACTACTAATTTCCACTCGGATTATTTTATAAGTAGATGAAAGTGTCGAGACCTTTGCGGTATCTCCGCCCAGATTTGACGTCTGCACATTTATCCACGAGTAAAAAACTGAATTTTTCCTTCCAACAAAGTCGACACATTTCTTTAAATTCTTCGAAAGTCATATCGTTGGAAATGTGATGATCGTTGAATACATGTTTTAGATTAAGGTCATCCTGCTCAAAAAGGACAATTAGGTTAGTATTGTCCCTCACGAGCTGCTTTGGCGCGCGAGAATAGGTCTGGCATAAATATAACGTGTCGATTAGTTTATGCCGACCCATGCTGAAATATTCCCTAATAGGACTTTGAGGGGTACATTGTACGTCATCGAAGATGAAAAGAGAATTCGGTTTCGCATCGCCAGGCGAAATAATCTTTTCGGTGTCATCGAAGAACTTATAGTAACCGATGAAGGGAAGGTCACTTAAAATCTTATCCAAATATACGTACATGGGTTGATTCAAAGACTTGGAATACATATAAATATTCTCGAAACTCAAGCCGTTTGGGTTCACGATAAGGCTTATCGCCAAATTGGTCTTTCCCACTCCGGAGGGTCCGGCAATTAGGGCTCGAACGTCATTATTGAATAACTCGCCGTGTCTCTTCTGTTTCTTGACATGATCTTTATCAGTTGCCTCCGTAATTTTCGACGTGTGATTTTCGATAGGAAAACTTTCCTTCTGCTTTACGAATCTCATCTCAGTATCTGTGAGACTAAAGCTCACGGCGATCGAACGAAAACTAACCCAAACATCATGTCAAAAGTTACAGGAAGGCGGTTCGGGGGCGCACCTCCTGAACCTGGTACCTGGACCGTGGGCGGCGACCTCACGATTCTGACAAAGCCCTCGAAGAGTTCCACGTCCGTTCTGAACGATCTGATTAATAAACTTCCCTTCGAGATGCACATACCGGGCGGATATCAGTTTTGTGGACCGGGCACGCGTCTAGAGAAGCGACTACAGCGGGGGGACAGTGGGATAAATAAACTGGATTCTTTATGTAAGGAGCACGACATCGCGTACAGGGACAGTAGTGAGTTATCAGCCAGACACGCGGCAGATCGTCGACTCGTCGAAGGAGCTTGGAAACGTGTCAAAGCGAAAAACGCTTCGTTTGGAGAAAAAGCAGCCGCTTATCTGGTTACTAACGTAATGAAGACTAAAACGAAATTAGGAATGGGCGTGAAGTGCCCACGTCCGAAGGGAATTAAACGAAAACCGAAGAAGATTCCGTTCAAGGGTGGCGTTGTGAAGCCGATTGCGTTAAAGCTGAAATCTGGAAAAATTGAAGATTTGAAGAAGGGGGCAAAACTAGCTCTGTTGGCGGCTAGAAATACCGTCAAGCGAACGGGGGGATTGAAGAAAATTAATTTACCCCGGGTTATGCCCATACCGAAAAGAGGAGGATTCCTTCCGTTTTTACTGCCTATGTTCGCAGGACTTTCGGCCTTAGGGGGACTAGCAGGCGGGGCGGCCGGCATCGCAAAAGCGGTAAATTCCGCCAAGGAGGCACAGAAGCAACTCGAGGAATCACAACGTCACAATAAGACGATGGAGGCTATCGCAATGGGAGGAAAATCGGGAAGCGGACTGTATCTGAAGCCATATAAAAAAGGACTAGGTCTATACATTCAAAAAAACTAATAGCCTCGTTACCTCGACGACCCCTAACCAATTTCGATCTGATTACGTACGCTAGAATATGGAAGATTCCTCACTTTTCGGGTGTTTTCATGAGAAATACCCTTCCTCGAAACATCTCACCTGCTCCGTACGAAAGGGGTATAGTGAATTTGGATATCGATGAGGGTACTCACTGGTGTGCGTATCGAAAAAATAAAAATGTCGTAACTTGGTTTGATAGTTTCGGCAGTATCCCGCCCCCTAAAGAGGTTTTGAAGTATTTCCGAGGTAACGATATTATTTACAACCACGACGCGTTTCAGTCCTACAACACCTATATATGCGGGCACTTATGTTTACTCTTTTTACGACTCGACGAGAGTGATATTTAGAAGATGTCTTTAACATTCACATTGGTGGGGAGGAACAGTGTTTTGAATGCGTCATACTTTCCACCTATAGAACTGGATCCTACCGAGAAATATTCCTTGGGATTAATAGGTTTCTACAGCTATCATTCCATACCGAATGTGGATGAGGGAGGTAATAAATTCTATTACGGTAAGAAGTCTTTGACTTTACCCATAGGATCATACGAAATTGGAGATTTGGAAAAATACATAAATGATAATGTTACGGAGAGTGAAGATAGAATTATTTTGAGGCCCAACCTTAATACCTTTCGAGCCGAGATTTTTAGCCAGAAAAATGACATAGATTTTACCAAAGACGACTCCTTGTTCCGAGTACTGGGATTCTCTCAAAAAATATTGAAGGCTAATCAGATACACACTGCTGATAAAATTATGCAAATTTTCAATGTGAGTACCATAAGAGTTTCCACTAATATAACCTCGGGAGCCTATTTAAACGATGAACTCGTTCATACGATTCACGAGTTTTCGCTGAACGTCGCTCCAGGATACGCGATAAGTGAGACACCTCGAAATATAATTTATTTGCCAGTGATAGCTAGCTCCATCAGCAATATAACGCTCAAAATCACCGATCAACACAATAAACTAATTAATTTTCGAGGAGAGGAAATTGTTGTGAGACTGGAATTAAAAAAGTTATAATGGGATTTTCTTTTAACAATAAACCCGTTGTAGTTTCCGGCGATGGTGCATCGTTTCCTCATCGAAAACATATAAAAGGAGATTCTTTGAAGAAGAAGGTAAGCAGTAATTCGTGTGCTAAAGAACGTCTAACACCGGAAAACGTTCTATTTCTCAAATCGTTAGGTTATAAAGTGAAAGATGGGGACTAATCAGTTAAATGTGTTTGAGGACATCCCCTTCGATGACATAATCACAAAAAAGGAATTTCACACATATTTACCATATAACAATACCACCTTTAATCAAAACGACGAAATTCGTATTCCCATACAATCACAGGATATCTATACTCTTCCCAGTGAAAGCTTTATTAACATAGAGGGCACCTTTAACCACGCCGCGGATCCAGACTGCAAACTGGTTAATAACGCATACGCCTACCTTTTCGATGAAATACGTTTGGAACTTAACGGAGTGGAAGTGGACAAAGTTAGAGATGTTGGATACACGTCAACGATAAAAGGTTTGGCATCCTTGGATAAAGCAGAGAGTGAATCGTTGGAGATGGCCGGGTGGTGTCCCTTTAAAGAAAATAAGACTTTAACAGCGACTCAGTTCAATGCTTGTATTCCACTAAATTTTTTGATGGGATTTGCGGAATTCTATACCAAAATTTTTGTGAATTGCAAATTGGAATTAATTCTCATAAGATCACACACCGATGATAACTGTTTCAAGGGTACAGCAGGTGAAATTAAAATTACCAAACTGCAATGGCACGTACCCCATGTTAGCGTCAATGACGAAGCAAAACTAAAAATTATGAATTCCCTCAAGAAAGACCGTCCAATCCGAATGGCATTTCACAGGTGGGAACTTCATGAATTACCATCCCTTCGTTCGAACATATCAGACAAATGGACGATCAGGACATCTTCTCAGTTGGAAAAGCCTCGATACGTGCTAGCCGCATTTCAAACCAATAAGAAAAATGTCAAAGAGGCTGATGCCACAGATTTCGATCATGTGCGAATAAGAAATATTAAATTATATTTGAATTCCGAAAGCTATCCTTATGATAAACAAAACCTTGATTTTGGGTTGGGGCGCTACTCGGTGGCTTATTACATGTACAAAATATTCCAGAAAGACTATTACAACAGAGAAAGTAGTCAGCCCATATTATCATTCGAGCAATTTAAGAACTGTCCTATATTTGTCATAGATTGCAGTAAACAACTAGAATCAATCGTCACGTCCACGGTTGACATACAATTGGAATTTGAAGGTGATGAACCTTTCCCCGCCAAAACAAGTTTATTTGCACTTATTCTTCACGATGCACTTGTGGAATACAATCCTGTTACGGGAATCGTTCACAAATTGATTTAAGTGGGAGGCTATATATAAGAGTAAAAATAAAAACCTATTGGTTAGTATTGTTTAACGTTCACGTGGTACAATGAAGTTTTTGGTACTAGATTTTCAATTTTACCCCTCACCTCATCCCGCTGTAAAGGAAATGTGTATCTATGATGGACAGAAAATAGGACATTTCGTTTTTCAACCAGAAATCAATTTTTCCTCCCTACCTGACGAGTGCAAAAGACAGGTTAGATGGCTTCAACATAATCATATATGCATTCCGTATAACAGTGGTTACGTAAACATTTCGGAAATTTCAAATATATTATCAAGCCTAACCAAGGAGGCGGATCGTCTATACGTTAGGGGACAAATAAAGGAAAATTTTCTGAAGGAACATCTACCAGACATGGAAATCATAAATATGGAAAATATGTGGGACTGCCCCAGCATCGAGAAAAGTGCGCCGTCATGCGTATTTCACACCTCCTCATCTTGTTATTGTAGCATTACTATATCTCAACAAATGTTTCAATTTTTATTGTCAAAAATGTCATAATATGTATATATTTTTTAATAAAACTCGATATTAAAATATATTAAGCTTTTTTATTTCACCATCTTATGAATTACAAACACCTTCATAACGACTTTTACATTTAACAGTTAATACAAATGCTAGAATTATAAACAACAGTGTACAAAACATAATTAGAAAAATCAAATACAAAGAATAATACGTAACAGATTTCACGTCAGAGTTCCATAAAACAGGTATCCAATCCAAATCAAGGACGGTTCTATTTTTGAAAATAAAACGTAATTTATAATACAAAATAGGACTGTCAAAGTTTTTTAAAAATGTGTCGGATTCGTCCACAAATACTCTCGTCTCGTTGATACTTTGCATATGCATTCTTCGCCAGTCTCTGGGCCATTCCGGCTTGTAATGAGTAGTTTTAATGATCGAACTAAAATCAGTTGTAATGAAGGCTTCGGTAACATCTTCTGGTTGTAATATAACTAGTTTATTATGCAGGAACGCAACCAATTGGAAAACTGACACTACACTATTAAACTGCATTGTTCTTTCTCACGCAAGCTGGACAATCAATAACTCGTGGACCAGGACCGTCGATCTCATCACATCCACGTCCTGAAGGTTTATGCTCACGGCATTCCATGTAGCGTTTCATAAGAGGATCGTTTCGTATATAACCTGGCAATAAATTCCAACCACTCTCCAAATCCCAAACGCTCAACGTTTTAATGAAATCTTTCGGTAGATAATTAAGATCAGCTTGACTCATTTTTGACAATGAACGTACATTTTTGTGTAAAACAATAGAACTCCACACCTTATTTGCAATAATTTGTTCACTCGCGTTCATATTGAAATATACTGATTCATTTAACGAGTTACAGTTTGCTTATGTTCATGAGAGAGGAGAGAGGGCATACTATTAATACCAAAGAAAACATTCCGCAGTTTCATCAAATCGTTCAAAATGAATAGATCGAAGCTACTTTTAGAATCTAGATACTTTCTAAATAAGTCATATTCTTTATGTTTATCCACCGGGATTAATGTTGAAAATAATTTTCAACCCTCTATATTAATTTTAAAGAAATCAGTGAGTAGTGCCGTTTCGTTTTCCAGTTGTGAATTTTCCGAATTTTTAAAATTGAAAACTATTCTCTTGGATTATTTTTCCTCCATCAGTAGTGTTGAAGAATGTCAGAATCAAAATATCCAATTAGAAAATTATGCTTTGAAGTTTACGGAAGAAGCAGGTGAAAGAATATTAAAAATTACCACCAAGAAAGGAAACGTTAACATTACATTAAACGCAGAGAGCATTAGTAGTTTACTTCTCCTTGAAACGCTAATTAATCATAAAATGGAGCAGCTTAACCAGATTGACGTAAAATGGTACTATAGTTCCTGTCTACACAGATATTTGGATGCACTCTGTATGCAGACTCAACTTACTCTACAAGAATTTATATTGAAGGAGAAGTTGGAAAATAAGGCTAGTGACGATTTAATAACAGCTATGTTTGAAATAGTATTATTCCATGAAAGAGGCATTTATAAAGATATTTCATTAATTAAAATATATAAAATTTAAAAATGTCAAATAAACAAACTTGAAATGTTGCCAGTGTTTTATTTATTTACCTCGTATAAGGGAAAGCCGAAGTCTAAAGAAAACCCAAAGATGTAATATAATAATATACAGGGTGGGATTAAAGAGTCTAATTAAATTTACAATCTAATATGCAAGGTGAACTGAAACGATCTATCAATCAGTGAGGTCATCTCCCTATTTCACTATTGCTAGGCTGACTACTGATGAACCTTGAGAATAAATCTTTTTAAAAAATTCAAATATCTCTTCCCGCTTAAAAGTTATAGGAACTCTTGGGTCAGCCAATCAGAGGCCGCCTTCCTTTTTTGCAGTGGGCAGGGTGGGGGGGTCTAGAACCGACTCCCCCCACTACTCCTTTGCGGCATGTTACACGTTAATATAGTTGTTAATAGGGCTTCCTACCAGGAGCAATTTGCCCACACTTATCGCATGCAAGTGAGGGTTAGTTATCTTTCTAAATAAAATAGCAATAGCACTTTGTAAAATTAGAATTATCACTAACTTTGTATAAGGGGACCCTGCCTACCTAAGATTTAAAAAGCCTCCCATGTAGAACCTTTTTATATTTATACAGCATTATACAGAAATATTGCTGCTCTTTATATTCGATAGTAACTATTTAATAGTTTGGACATGCGCAAACACTGCATGAATAAATTATAGAATAAGTAATTAAAAATATAAATGAGAAAATTAATTTTCTGTTCTTAAAATAAAGCTTAATTTAATATTACCTGCAGAAATCGGATTCGTCGGTTTTTATTTCGATTTCCTCATTAAGTAAACATTCGTGATCCTCCATTTTTTCCTCTTTAAAATTATCTTCTTCACACAACCCTTCGTTTTCCACTTTGATGATATCAAAACTCTTACTCTCTTTGAAATCCAACACATTTTCAGATATAAACCCTTCTTCATTCTTAAATATCACATTATCCATGTCGTCTGCATTTCCTCTTTCCTCACAGGGCAGTTTTTCTTCTTTGATTAGGTCAACCAAGTTTCCATCTACTTCACCTGTTGTTACATCTCTCATCGTAAACTGTAATAAATGGCTTAGCTTTACTTGATCTTTACTGTCAATATCTAGAGTTTCACAATATTTCTTAATCTTGTCTTCCACACTCAAACAGTTTATCACAAAACGGAAACAGGTCTCTAATGAGCCATGGCAGGATGGACAGATTACGAGTTTCTTGATAATGCTCAAATCCTATCGAACAAAAAGCAAATTTTTAAGCAATTTTAATACATCTTATGAAACTTTAGAGGTAAAATTTAATAAATATGGAAGTTAATCAACTAAACACAATTTCTTCATAATATGCAAGGTGCAACAAAACTACGGACCATCTCCTGTGAAAATCACAGTACCCACATGGAGCACAGTGGGAAATTTACTCATGAATGATTCTAGTTTACCCTCCGATTGCTACAATTTAAATATATATTCTTCTGATTAACGTATCTGACCCAATATTGGAACATAAACAAACCGTAATTTTATAGTTGCATTTCATGTTTTTTGGGTTGCTGATTAAGAGTATCATATGCACTTTGTCCAAAAATAGTCCAATTTCTAGATATTGAACACTTTTCGGGTCCTGGGAAGTTTTCAGGATCTTTTCGATATATAATTTTTTACTCTAGGTTGCTTAATAATTAATTGTATGTATGAATAAAATTAATTTTAAAAAGCCTAACAAATAAGAATATTTACTCAAGAATGACGTTAAATTCAAGCTTTATATAATTTTCAATCTCATTTTAAAAACCTCCGTTTGTCCTGATATTTGGAAAACTGCGAGAGTATGTCCGGTACTTAAATCTGGCGATATCACTCTATAGTTATATTTATCCTGCGGTAAAAAATTTAATCTCACCACACCAACATGGTTTTATGGAGGGACGTTCCACCATAACAAATTTAGCGATATTCTCCCAATATGTGGATAATACACTCGATAACGAGAGCCAGGTAGACGTAATATACACTGACTTTGCTAAAGCATTTGATCGCATCAATCACGGAATAATTTTAACCAAGCTGAATAACTTTGAATTTCATGAATCACTTATAACACTGATTAGGTCTTACTTGACTAACAGAGTTCAGTATGTATCTTACAATGGGTTCGACTTTAAACAATTTATTGCTATTTCCGGAGTACCCCAAGGATCCAACCTTGGCCCATTATTATTCTTCCTCTTCATTAATGACCTTGTACAGATCATCGATTGTGAAAAGGTGCTATTTGCTGACGATCTAAAAATCTACCATACCATAGAGAATGATCAAGACTGCCTATTTATTCAGAACGAGTTGATAATGATTGAAGTTTGGTGTGACGAAAATAATCTTCATTTAAACACTCAAGTTAGTTTAAGTAAGACAATATTTTTTCTTCCTGTAATGTCTAAATGCGGCAACTGACTTGTAACATTTGCCTGTAGTGTAACATTGAAACATATTCTTTATAGGATTTTGCAAACAGCAGAAAAAAGAACTATCTATAACTAAAATAAAAACTTTGTGTAAAAATATTAATGAAATCTTTGCATTCTTTCGATTCTATGATCTTGAACAAATTATTTTATAAAACATAGTGTAACATGTTACAAATGGAAGATTGCGCAAGTCAAGACAGTGAACTGAGTCACGAACTGTTTGTGTTCCTGCTTGCGCCGTTGGGTCGTAGTTTCCTCTCTGTAAATCTCTTTATGTGTTACAGTTACAATTCAGTTGCTGGCAGTGTCATCGCAAGCGCAATGAATTGTCTTGTTGCATGTACTCGTTTTATGTCAACACTTGTACTAGTGAATAATCCAGTACGATCGGAGCAGAGTACTTCTGTTCATAGATAAATACAGGAAAAAAACAATTTTATGGGATTCTCAACATGAAGAACATTAAAAAGGAGCACACTGGATCTCAATGGAGCCAAATGTTCAACATGAGCATTCCTTAATGCTTTTTAGTTATGGAGTGGTGCATTACCAGTAAGTGTTACAAGTCAGTCACCACCTTAATGTGAAAAATGTGGATACATACCAATTCTGGAAGACATTGTCTTATCATTTCCTCCAACAAAACGTCTTCCTTTTTAACATTAAGAAATATAGCGAAACAACTTTTTACTGAACCGAAGCAAAATCCACATATGTCTTGATCTTCGGGGACACCAATACAATTTTCATTTTTGCTCAGATAGACATCTTTCAGATCTAGTTTGACTGCGTCCTTGTTATTAACAAATGGAACTATATAATTGTATGCATAGATGCACTTTGTTTTAAAATTAAAATATTTAAAAAGCATTTCAGCACAGTTTGTACATATCACAGGTTCCTGCTTAGCGGTTAATATCTAAAACAAAATCACAGAAAGCATCACGAAAACAAAAAGTGCAAAAATAATTTATTCACTTCAATTTCTACTCTTAATTGTGTGTTATTTGGACACTTACTATATTTGGCAGAATTATATCCAAGAAGCCTTTTGTATCCTCATCTAAAGCTTTAAATTTGTGGCATATTTTCAAACAAAGCCTGCATATTTTTCTCTCTTGAGTTTCCATTCCAACTCGAATTAATACAGACGCTACACGTACTCAGTTTTCGCACCGCAACCACAATACATTTATGCTTTATGTATAGGTTTTCTGAGAGTGTGTCGTAACTAATGATGTGCTACACGTGAACAGTATGGTTTACGAAAATCTACTTCCAGTGCCCAGGACACTGTACGTCTCTATTAGCGTTATAATTAAAAAAAAAAGACCTTTAATAACAATAATAACCACATGTACATAATAACGGTGATAATTTAGAGACGAAACGCCAAGCCAAGACGTCGACGAAATCGAGGCTTTGAAGTGAAGTAATCCATGAAAATGTGACCGGTTTGTGATAGGTTATTCTTCTTCTTCTCTTCTATTGCGCTTAGGTGACAGTTCTATTATAAACGTCAAATGAAGGGAAGAAGAAGAAGAATGACCCAATTCTTATACAATTCAATTAAGACAGATTTTATTTTTTTTATTTTTAACTATTTGGTGTACCGTTTCTGAATTATCGTCGTCATATGGGGTCATTAGGGGTTTATGTAGAAACACTCTGCTGAATAATGTGCAAATATTCTTTCTTCTGAAACTATAACCCTAACAAAGACATAGATAGTGACTTGGACACTTGCAGTAAATTTTCCTAAACCACCATTCTCGTATGTTGGTACAGCATTAGTTACGACTTAGGACATAGTGTCTCAGGAAACCTATACATTCATTATAAATTCTATTGTGGTGCGAAAGCTGAGAACGTGTGTCATCTGTGTTAGTTTTCGTAACAGTAAAATGGAAACTCAAAAGAGAATAGTATGCAGGCTTTGCTTGAAAATATGTGACAAGTTTAAAGCTTTAGATGAAGATGCAAGAAGCGTCTTGGATATAATTCTGGCGAATATAGTAAGTATCCCAAATGACGTGCAGGAGAGTACAAATTTATATATGAATAAATGAGTTATTACATTTTTTGATTGTGGGATGCTTTTAATGAATTTTGTTTCAGAAATTAACCCCAGTACATGAATCCGTAATGTGTACAAATTGTGCCGAAATGCTTTTTAAATGTTTTAATTTTAAAACACAGTGCATGTATACACACGATTATATAGTTCCATTTGTCGATAATAAGGATGCAGTCAAACCAGATTTGAAAGATGTCTATCTGAGCAAAAATGAAAATTGTACTGGTGTGCCAGAGGACCAGGACATATGTGGATTTTGCATGGCTTCAGTAAAATGTTGTTATGCTATATTCCTTAGTGTTGAAAAGGGAGACGTTATGCTGGAGAAGATGATCAGACAATGTCTTCCAGAATTGGTAGGTATCGATATTTTTCATGTCACACAAAGTACAAATTTTGGTAATTTTTTTTTTTTTAACGTCTTATTTATTTTAACGTCCTGGCGAAGTTTAGCTAAAGCTATTCCACCACTTAACCAGGACGGCGAAATGAGATACGGTCCATCCAAGTAACGGACTGTCCCGGCGTTGCTTAACTTCGCCGATCGAGTTCTCGCCACTTAAACTGGCACCGTACCTCGCCTCACAGAGTATTGTAGTTTTTGCAGATTTACTTCAGAATACTAATTTGGGGCAATACAACACGAAACTGAAGTTAGTTTCCATTGTAAATACATAGTTTTTGAGAAATAAAATGAAATTTTCTGCCTTAGCAAATTCAAAATTCAAATTCAAATATTTATTGGTCCCTGTTGATCATGTACATGATATAGAACAGGTCATTTAGGCACAATTTTAGGTTACATAATATAAAAAAAACTTATACTAATGGCCAATATAGTATTATACACTAAAACACACAATTATATAAGACAAAACACTGGGGAGAGACGAACAATGTAAAATTCGGAAACAAATTAAAAGTTTAGTAAACAAAGCTTATAAATACATGTTCATTTGTTCATTAGACGTAACGTTATAATATATAAAAATAAATTCTGATACAGACTAGTCAATTTAAGTTCAAATTCGAGTGTATTTATTAAAGATAAATATGTGTATAAGAAAAGGCACAGTTTTAAACTTGCCATTAAAACGAAAACAAGCAAAGAGAGGTATACAAAAATATGGATAGATTACATAGCCTTGTATGTCATAGAAATTAAATTAAACAAAGGAAGTGGAGTAGTGTATCAGCTAAAATATTCCGTGGTGTTGTATATCAAGCAAGATTAGCTTTAGTTTTTTTTTTAAATATATTTTCTGTGTCTATTGATTTTATATCATTTGGCAGGTATTAAATATTTTGGCACCTATGCGAGAAAGGTAGATGTAAATTATTTATTTGGCGAGTACTTATCTGGTGATATTTACTATTTGTTAAAAATTTATGTTTATTGAAAACAAATAAACAAATTTCAAACATATATAGACTATATAGAGTATTTTAAATTTCTTGAGGATCTCTTTGCACGTGTGAGTGCTGGATATGCCAGCAATACATCGTAAAATTCGTTTCTGAACAACAAACATGTCATGTGAAAGGGTAGAGTCCCCCCCAAAAGCAGATTCCATATCTTGATTGACTTTCTACCTGAGCATAGTACAATGTTATTAACTGATCTTTTGTAAAAATAGACTTTAGGTTTGTAAATAAAAAACAAATGGAAGATAATTTAGAAGATAAAAATTTACATTGTGTTTTCCAGTTCAAACAGGGTTGAATGTATTGTCCTAGAAATTTAAAGTTGTGTTCGTTAGCTTGAATGCAGAATTTATCTTTGTTATTAATAGGTAAATTGATGTTAGATGTCTTGTTTTGGTATGAACGAAATCTGCTCATTTGCGTTTTGTCCTTGTTAAAATATAGGGAAATACCGTTGAACCAGCTTATTGAGTATTCAAGAATGCATTTGTTTTTTAAGGTCGCATTTATCTGATATGATGATAGAGGTATCGTCTGCGTACAAAGTAAAACATACATAGATAGTGTCATAATATCGTTGATATATAAAATGAAGAGAATAGGACCTATTACGGACCCTTGGACTACACCCATGTTTATTTCTTTTAGATCTGAGGTGTAATTACGTATTTCATTTTGATTTACATGATTTATACTTACATATTGCTTACGTGGCTTTATTTTTTAATTTTCGGTACTCTAACTTTCAGTCAATCTTCATGATTATTTCCGGTAATAATAGGGCGCCTGGGTTTACGTCGAAAGACTAGAAGTATTTATCACTTCTCAGTTTAAAAGGTTTAATTATCGCCACTAGTGTCCAAATAAAATGTTCTAGAAATGCAATTAACACTATTTTCCTGTTCGAAAATAACCCTTGCACAGTGTCCAGTAAGATAGTTCTCCATGTTTGCACTTCCGAGAAAAATACTGTCCAACCTTCTCGAACACTTCTGAAATCTTTTTGTGATAACTCCGTTTCCTGACACAATTCTAAAATGCCTCCATCCCCTGGGAAACACTCCTAAAATCGTAGATTCATAAATTATAACACGAGATACCGCTAACTCACTATTTATTGACTACGCTATTTATTTACTTATTTACAACATGTTTACTAGACAAACACAACCTTAAACAATATTTATTATTATTTTGATACTTCACTTTACTCTTCGCTTTGGATCGCTTCGAATTGATCTGAACTTTACTGAACTGAACAGAACTTATTTAAAACAGGTATCGGAAACAGTCCAGCAAAGTTTCGTATTCTTTTAAATGATTTTTGTATGTGTTCCTCTCGTTACGTTTAATATTTTAACATGAAATTATATAAATCTACACTTTTGTATTTTTATGTAGCACCCAAACCTCCTTAAGCTTAATATTTGATTTTATTTTCAATATCTGTTTTTTATTTGATAGGATTTGAGTATTATAAGGAAACCTGTAATCTGTCTGCCCTGCCGAGACACACTAGAGATCTGTTTCCATTTTGTGATGAACTGTTTGAGTGTGGAAGACAAGATTAAGAAATATTGTGAAGCACTGGATGTAAGCAGTATAAATCAAATAAAGCTAAGCCATCTACTACAGTTTAAGATGAGTAATGTAACGGCAGATGAGGCAGATGGGACCTTGGTTGACATCAAAGTAGAAGAACAACTCTGCGAGGAAAGAGGAAATGTGGACGACATGGATAATGTGATATTTAAGAATGAAGAAGGGTTTATACCTAAAAATGTGTTGGCCTGCAAAGAGGAGAGTAAAAATGTTGATGTGATTAAAGTGAAAAAAGAAGGATTGTGTAAAGAAAATAGTCTTAAAGAGGAAAACCTGGAAAAAATGGAGGAACAAAATGTTTTACTTACAGAGGAGATAGAAATAAAAACTGACGATTCCGATTTCTGCAGGTAATATTAAATTAGGCTCAATTTTAAATATGAAAAATTCATTTTCTCGGTTATGTTTTTTTAAATATTCTCTTGTTTTACAATATATTCATTCAAATTTTGCTCGACTGATAAAATTGACAATCTTGCCATCTGCATTCTTCGAGTCTTATGTTCGCAGTTTCTGGTGTTGTCAACAAGAGTTCCACAAGAGTTTCACATATCCTTAACATGCCTGGACTGTTTCCATTTGCTTGGTTTACAATCATAATTTTTCTTTTATTATAATTTACATTTAAACCATACTCAGAGCTTATTATTTGGAGGTTGTCCAGAAGGTACATGAGCTTATCTTTGCTAGCTGCAACCAAGGTGGCATCATGCACAAATGTCAAGTTGAAAACTTTAGTTCCTCCTATAACTACTCTACCTTGCCAGTCCTCCAACCCATGTCAATCACTATTAGAATATCTATTCTCGGAGTTTCGCTTAAATGAGCCATAATGAAGTTGAATAAATAAATAAATCTAATTAAATGCACTGATGCGTGAGAGTAACTAAGAATAAAGTTACACTAATTGGAAACAAAAATATTTCATTTCCCAATTGATAGTTTTTTAACGCACAGAAAATGGTCATTTCTTTAGGTTTCCTAACTAATTTTTTAGTGTACTTTAAAAAGACTGGTGGGTGCAATTTTGTATTAAAAACTTTAAAACCAACAGTAGATCAGTTTCAACTTTTCGTCTATACCAATAATTTCGAAAAAAATATCCCAACCGAGTTTACGGGACATTATGAAAATTTTGCATTTTTAAAATTAATTTTATGTGATTAATGCACCAAATTTAGACAAAAATTCGGGGGTTACTCACAATCCAGTTGAGTGAACGCGCACTATTTTCACGTTAAAAGGCGGTAATTTTGAATTATAATTTGGCCTGTTTCATAAATATGCTTAAAATTAATTTATTGCATACATATGGACCTTACGTAGGTCCTGTATTTAATGTATACAGAAGACTGATAACATTAGGTTCATGGGGTTAACAGTTGATCACAAGCTTACTCGGCAGGAATAGATTTCCACTGTCTGTTCAAAACTTAGCAGAGTAGTTTATGTTATAATTCAGCTCAGAAAAACAGTGTGAGTCTGTTTTAAAAAAACTATATTATGGATTGGTTCAATCTACTCTGAATCTGAAGATATTAAGCATATGGCTGGAGTATCACCCTTAAACAGTTGTGAACCATTGTTTCAAAGTTTTAAAATATTAACATTAAAATTTGTATATATCTTTGTATATAACTGCAGCAAAAAGCATGATATCACGATTATATTACAAGAAACTGTCATGATACACCAATCTTTTGCGGGACTAACTATGACTCAAATTGTTATATTAAAAATTCACAGTAAGACACTGTTATGAAGTCAATGTATCTGTAGTATTAAATTACATTAGCTGATAATGACTTCTCTTGCTTACGCTTATCTCAGGTTTCAAGGTTCATATATTATTTTATTTCCGTTCTCATAGTTAATGTCAAATTGCTCATTTGCCTTTATTTGTTCTACATTTAGTTGACAATGCTTTTGTAAACTTATAAATATTACCAGCAGACGTTATTGTTGTCAGTATTATATTCACCATTATATTAAATGTTTAAATTCACAGTTATATTATTATTTAGAGTCATCGATGACTCCATGTAACAAAATAAATATTTTTTAAAAGTCTAATTCGAAATCTCAAGTATAATATATATGGATATTAAATGCTATAATAAAATGAATTTCTGTAAAAATACCAATACTGTTGCTATTTGAAAAAATAAATTGATTATGTTTTTAACAGAACAAGCTCTCTATTCAGTGGATGAATCCTTAAGCTGTTAATTTTAAGCCATTATTATTTTCTAAATATGATTGCCCAAATTGCATATTTTCCATTGTACATTGTCATTTATTAAAAATTGTATTACTTTGTATTGACTAGTCACATAACTTAACTTTGTATTTGTAATGTATAGTGTAGGTTTGCTGATGAATAAAATGATTGATCAATTGATTGACTGTAGGTGTGGACGCGATTGCGTCGAAACTAGTGAACCGTTCTTGGTGAAATTTGGTACGAGGGTAGTATTGGCACAGTACATGAGCTGAAAGCTTTAGCATTTACAAGAAATAGAAAACAAAGTTAAAACTACTTTATCTCAAATCTATGATTGGTGTCTTATAAATTGACGACAGATTCACAAAAAATAAAAGTGGTCTGTAACCGGGACCTGATATAGTAATCTCTATGTATTTCAAAGTGCTGAACACGAATCTGATATCTGCTTAGCTCTATCACCCACTAATTTTTTGTAAATCGCTAAAAATAGCCTAAGAGATCTGATTTGTTTAAGTTATTTTCACGATCTACAAAAAATTTATGGGTGATGGAGCTAATACGCGGACATCGGTTTTGTGTTCAGCATGTCGAAATACATAGGAACTACTATGTCTGGTCCCGGCTACCGATCACTTTTTATTGTGGGCTTGTGTAATAAATAATGAACAGTCATGACCCAATTTCATAACAAATGTGAAAAATCCTATAATTTTAATTCAATCTTGACAATAAACCGATTAATCTTGAATCATACTTGAAATTTCTTGGAATGATTGTTGACAACCAGTTAACATGGAGGGATAAAGTTGATAAATTTCTGTCAAAAAAATTAAATAAGGCGAAAATCTTGTTGCTTTTTTACTCGAATATTATTTCTTATATTAAATTACGCAAGAAAGAAAATCACCTTTGAATAAATGTCAAAAGCAAATAATAATTGCAATAACCTCCCCATGTTTGTCTGTGGGGAGGTTGAAGAAACAATGGTATGAATTTTTTTCTTCATGAGCGATGCTTACAGTTCTAGAAATATGCCAATTAAATGCAATATACCTCCCTTTTCATACTCGTTCACAGTTCAATAATTGATTATGAATTTTAGGTTTGAATGCGATTCTGTTTTGCCACGAACGGAAGTCACCACAGGGTTATGTGTAAGGTTAGAACGTTTAATGCCGAACCTCGAGGGAGAGCTATCGAAACCTTACATTAGACAGAAATTGACGAATAAAAATGTCTCGAGGATATCGATGTATAAATGCGCCTCTTGTTCATATCAGACAAGACGTAAATGTCACTTCAACGAACATTTGCTGAAGCATAAAGATCTTTCAGAAGTAACAACGTACAAATGCGACTCTTGCTCATATCAGACAAGACGTGAATGTGACCTCAAAAGACATTTTATAAAGCATAAAGATCCTTCAGAAGTAACAACGTACAAATGCGACTCTTGTTCATATCAAACAAAACATGAATATAGCCTGACAAGACATTTGCTGAAGCATAAAGATCCATCAGAAGTAACAATGTACAAATGTGATTCTTGTTCATTTAAAACAAAACGCAAAGATCACCTCAAAACACATTTGATAAAGCATAAAGAACCATCAGAAATAACAATGTACAAATGTGACTTCTGTTCATTTCAGACAAAACTTAAACATTACTTGAAAACACATTCGCTAAAGCATAAAGATCCTTCAGCCGTAACAGCTTACAAATGTGACTCTTGCTCATATCAGACAAGACATATATATGTCCTCAAAAGGCATTTGCTGAAGCATAAAGATCTATCAGAAATAACAATGTACAAATGTGATTCTTGTTCATTTCAATCAAAAGTTAAATATTGCCTGAAAATACATTTATTGATGCATAAAGATCCTTCAGAAGTAACAACGTACAAATGTGACTCTTGTTCATATCAGACAAGACTTAAATGTTACCTCAAAAAACATTTGCTGAAGCATAAAGATCCTTCAGAAGTAACAACATACAAATGCGACTCTTGCTCATATCACACAAGACGTGAAGGTGACCTCAAGAGACATTTGCTGAAGCATAAAGATCCTTCAGAAGTAACAACGTACAAATGCGACTCTTGTTCATATCAGACAAAACATGAATATAGCCTGACAAGACATTTGCTGAAGCATAAAGATCCATCAGAAGTAACAATGTACAAATGTGATTCTTGTTCATTTCAGTCAAAACGCAAACATTGCATTCAGACACATTTACTGAAGCATAAAGATCCATCAGAAGTAACAATGTACAAATGTGACATTTGTGCATTTGAGACAAAATTTAAATATTACCTGAAAACACATTTCATGAAGCATAGAGATTTCTTAGAAGTAACAATTTAGAAATGTGACTTGTTAATTTCAGACCAAACTTAAATATTGCCTCAAAGCGCATTTGGTAAAGCATAAAAGTCCGTGAGAAGTAACAATGTACAGTTGTGACTCTTGTACGTATCAAGCAAAAAGTAAAACTTGCCTCGCACAACTGGTACATAAAGATTCCCCCAACTAGCAAAGTGGCTTTATAATTTTTAAGTGATGGTAAACAGAAAAGATTTGGGAGTAAATTTTAAAACAGTTTAAAATTTTTCAAGCCTTTAAGTGTAGTGCTAGGAACATATAGACAATATTTTGTATTGAAATGGCACATCATCTAAAGGCAGTGTGAATACCAGTTACAAGATTTGTTAAATTTCTATTTGTCTTTCCATCACCGATCACCGATTTTTATAGCTTTTTATTTTAAAAACGACATTATAATATCTGCAAGAATCATTTCATAGCGTTAATTTTTTTACAACCTATACATTATAATGTTTTGTTAATATACTACTTTCTATAGTCCTTGACATGTTCCATATCACTATTTGTATGGTCTTATGATAAATTATTATTAATATTTACTACTTAATTTGTGTTTGATAATTTCCAACTAGGAAAACCTCTCGCAGGCCAAGTGGTCCCTTATTGTAACAGTCATAGACCAGCGGTCGTGACACTATTAATATCTGAAAGTACAAATTCCAGGTTATACTGCTTATTTTAGCAAATTCCCTGATATTTCCAGGTTTTCCCTGACTGAAATAAATTCCCTGACAATCCCAGGTTTTCCAGATTAGTAGACACCCTGAATGTAGCTGGCAATAATAAATATTTCACCACTTCGCCATTGATAACCAATGAAAGTATTAATTTGACTAAAATAGATATTTAGTTGTGAAAATACGACTCTTATTCATTCCAGTTAAATGTAACTTGTTTAAATTAGGCAATATTTTTTCCCCATGTAACATCTAAAGGAGGCAACTGATTTGTAACATTTGCCTGTAATGTAACATCTTATACATAGCACATTCCACAAGTCAAGACAGCGAACTGAGTCGCTCGGAGCGTTCAATATGAGCATTCCATTATGCTTTTCAGTTGTGGAGAAATGTAACATGATCGCTGTGAATGTTACATTACAAGTAAGTATTACAAGTCAGTCACCACCTCAACATAAAAAATATTGATACATATCAATTCTGGAAGACATTGTTTTATCATTTCCTCCAACAACACTTCTTTTTTAAATTAAGGAATATAGCCAAACAACTTTTTACTGAACCGAGGCAAAATACACATATGTCTTGATCCTCTGGGATACCAGCACAATTGTCATTTTTGCTCAGATGGACATCTTTCAAATCTAGTTTGACTGCGTCCTTATTATCAAGAAATAGAACTAACTATATAGTCTTGTGTATAGATGTACTCTGCTTTAAAACCAAAACATTTGAAAAGAATTTCGGTACAGTTTGTACATATCACAGCTTCCTGCGTAACGGTTGATATCTAAAACAAAATTCACAGAAAGCATCACAAAATCAAAAAAAGCAATTAATACTTTATTCACATACATTCTTCTACTCTTTTAATTGTGCGTTATTTGGACACTTACTATATATTGTCATCGGCAGTCAGACATGAAATGACCTGCGATGCGCCGATGCGCGCCGCCACCTATATTTATAACCTCGGCGAAAACAGCTCTGGCCAATCAGATGCGCGCTGGCCGGCTAGCTTTTACATAAAAGCGCACGCCGGAATCCAGCGAGGCATCAGTCGATCAGCAGCTACCGAGCACTTAAGTCGATAAGACCGCTCACCCTTCTTGAAGTTCAAAGTTAATTGTGTGTTTTTATTTACTACCCTCGCCCTTTCGAGGGCGCCTCTCTGGACTAATAATCCAGTTTCAGATTTCACAAGTGAACTATGTTCACCCGCAGTGGCAAGGCAGTGGACCCAGGGACCACGAACGACGCTTCGACGGCCGGCGGCCCCCACTCACTGCATGGCACAACCAACAGCACCCCAGGACAGCGAAGCGCTGTTCACCCAAGACGGCAAGACAGTGGGCTCAGGGATCATGGACGACGTATCCACGGCGGCCCCCCTCACTGTATGGCATACACAACAGCACCCCAGCACAGCGAAGCACTGTTCACTCGGGACGGCAAGGCAATGGACCCAAGGACTACGAGCGACGTATCGACGGCGGTCCCCCCTCACTGTATGGCAGACCCAACAGCATTCCGGGTCAGCTAAGACTCGCTGTCACCAGAGGAGCAGCATTTTGCCAGGTTCACTCCGCTGCCCGAAGAAGTCTCCACCTCCTGCCCAGAGGAGCTCAGCGACCGGCCGTTTAACATCGATTCTACCCCGGACTGGCCACAGTTCAGCAACGCTTCGCTGACTCCACGCCGACTGCCGGCCACCCCTCGCGGCATGGTACCATCGACCGCTGCATGCCCGAGTAGGAGTCCATCCCCGGAGGGTCAGCGATTCTCCGCGCACACTTCGCCGACCAGTGGCACCTACCTATCGACCAGCGAACCAGGACTGGGCTTCCGGGGGATGACTACCCCTCTACACCAGATGCCACCAGCCAACCAAACGACGGCACCCAGCGCCACTCCAAGAATACAACAAGTCGCCATCCCAGGGCGAAACAGCCGGGGCGATCCCTGCCCCCTCAACAACCACAACAAGGAACCATCAGCCAGGCCTAGGGCTACCAACATACGAACAATTGGCCCAACTACTGACCCTGACAACGTCGAATCTTGCTCAAGTAACCACACAGCAACAAAACAGCCGGCCCCCCATCACTGCACGGAGCTCCCCACAGCCGTATGACGTCAGGGAGCCTAATTTCCGTGGACAATATTTGACAGAATTATATCCAAGACGCCTTTTGTATCTTCATCTAAAACTTTAAACTTGTCGTATACTTTCAAACAAAACTTTCATATTTTTCTCTCTCGAACTGCCATGTTACTATTAACTCGAATCAGTGAACTCTGTACTTACTAGATACTTAGGTAGAGTTCACTGACTTGAATTAACACAGACGATACACGTTCTAGAGAGGGGTCGTTATTTCTGTGACGTTGTTTTGTCGCGGTATTTTTAGGTAACGTACCGTCTCACTAGATATTGTCTGTAATTGTTTATTTGTGGCATATTCAGATTTTCTTACTTTTTATTGGGTATTTTGCCACTGAAAAATATTTAAAAAATTTAATGAAAAAACCTCTGCGCCAAACGGATCAGACAGAGGTTGGTTCTTGAGTACTTGACTGTTTCAAAAAGTCTCACACCTAAAAATATATAAACTAGAACAATGTTATAAACTAAAAACTGAAAATCAAAGCTATAGGTAGTTAACGTTTCGGAAGAGAATCTACTTCCGTTCTCAAAACTTTTTTGGCCGTCAACCATGACAGTTCTTTGTTTATGTATTTCCATAGTCACGTGAGACATTAAATTATATTTATCTTATTTTTAGACGAAGTAAGTAAAAATAAGTGGCAAAATACCCAATAAAAAGTAAGAAAATCATTCTCACTAAGTAACGACTGCACGTTGTCAACTGACCTGCCTTGCCACTGCAACGGGCTAAAGTAATCTACTAAGTTACTCTAACATCTATGTTTCATTACAATTATAATCAAACAAATAATAATTCACTTTTAAATCTGAAGGTTCGAAATATTTATACAAAGATATACAGATTACCCCGGATTTTCATGTAAATTACATCGTAATCGGAAGTCGGCAATTTTGGTTTTTTTACGTCACATAATTGGATTCCTTTTTCTTATTACTACACCAGAGTTGAAAATAATTCATTGGCCCAATGAAAAGTTACAAGAGTGTCCTTTTTATTGGATAAACCACTCGGTATACTACACCCAAACCCAAGCTGCGGTTTTATGAATATATAACCAAGTTCAAAATATATATTATTTATGCACCAAACAGCACAAGTACGTCCAGTGAACATCCACTGGACGAAATGCAATAAATTTGTGGACGTCTAATGGGCGTCTGTACAACTTGGCTGCCAATGTTAAAAGAAGAACTTCACAAACTTAACATTGTATAAAAACTAAAAAAACTGATAACTATATCAACAGTTCTATGTGAATAGTAAGTATCTATGGATATTGAATATAACAAACATTGTTAGAGCTGTGTATTTGTCATACACAGCAAAAAAGATTTTTCAAAAAAGCCTTGAAAAGGGAAACATTAGATTTCCGAAACGTCGGCGAAATATTTAATTTCAAGTTTTTATACTTATTTGTGTTGTTTATTTAAATAAAGCAGCCTCCAACTGATCCTTTGACGTAAACGTCACAGGCGTAGAGATTATTTACCAGTATCATACTGGTTAATTGTGATATATTTTGTAGATTCCCCTAGCACAGCTTAAAAAGAAAACACAAATGTGGCAGAAAGTTCCAAAGAACTGAAGAAGGAAACAGAAAATTAAGATAATGCCACAAATAACATTTAGACAATATTTATTTATCTATTCGACAAAATATGAAATTAAAGAATATATATATATTTTTTATTTTATTTTACTCATACACCATCTAACAGTACAAGACCATTTACAAGATGGGAAAAATATTGTGAATAGATATTATTATGATGCTCCATTTAGTTATGTTATAAAAAATTTGATGTGGACACTTAAAACTTAAAGCAGAACTGGCTACCTCGCACTCGTACACATTTAGGCGGGAAACACGAACTTGAAAACAATTAGTCTACAGCACGTTTTATTTATAATTATAATTCAGGATTTAAAAAATATTTTTAATATAATTGTAATGGAATGGGTAAAAAAATGTATTTATTTTAGTAATTATCAATTAAGTGTAACTAGCTGTAATTTAAAAGGGCAAAAAATTGTTCCAAACGTTGTGTTTTTAATTTGGCTTTTTTTTAGTTTCTTGCCTACATATATTTTCAATAATCTCGGTTTACAAAATATTTCCGAAAAAAGCCCATGTTCTAGGCCGAGAATACCGTCGATATGTCGAAAAATTACATTTTCTTTTTCGATAAACGCGTGGAAATGAATCAACAAACATTACTCTATATGGATCTCTGAACACTTATGGACATAACATGAACGTCCAGTGGATGCATTCTTCTCGTACATCCAGTGGACGTCCAAAGTGTATCCTTACATCTTTGAACAAATATGGACATAGAATGGACGTCCAGTGGACGATCCTTTTCTGTATATCCACTGGATATCTTGGTATGGATGTCCACTGGACGTACAAGATATGTCCACGAACATTCGGACTGGTTCTGGACATAAAATGGACATCCACTGGATGTTGGGTGCTGTCTGGGGCACTACAACATATTACTAATCTTATAACATATACATATATCCTTATTAGTGTCTACCATTAGTAAAAAAATGTAAGAGCCCATATTAAATAGAAACTAACAAGCGTTCAATGCATTACCAATGTGACTAGGCGACTAAAGGACTAAATAGGTTACGTTACGATCTAAAATAACTGAATTCAGAAGACGCTACGCGACAAACCTGATTTCTTTAAATCGCATTGCGTCTGACGGAGCTATTCGAATCATTTCGTTTCTGTCGTTCCAAAATCGCGTTGTTTTGTCGCGGTATTTTTCTGGAGCGGTCGCGTTTGTAACGCTACATAAGTGGAAACGCTTTTCCCATATCTACATGTTCTCAGCTTTCGCACCATAACCACAATACATTTATGCCTTAGCTATAGGTTTTCCAAGACAGTATCGTAATTAATGATGTACCATACGAGAGTAGTGGTTTACGAAAACCTACTTCAAGTGCCCAGGACACATGTATGTCTTTGTTAGCGTTATAATTAAAAAAAAAAGAGCAATTGCACATTATTCATCAGAGGTTGTCTTCATAAACCTTTAACACTACTAAAAACCACATATAACAACGGTGATAATTTAGAGACGAAAAGCCAACGACACAGAGGTCGACGAAATCGAGGCGTTGAAATAAATCAATGAAAACGTGACTGGTTCACTGGTTTGTGATAGATTATTATTCTTCTTCTCTTCTATTGCGCATTAACAAAGAATCTTAAATTCTTTGCGCATTAATGTCTTCCAATGAATGGAAGAAGAAGAAGAATAACCTAATTCTTAAGCAAAGTCGTTTTCGTAGATTTGCTCCAACAAATAATTAACTATTATATCGTTGGCATACCGTTTCTAAATTATCGTCGTCATATTGGGTCATTAGGGATTTATGAAGATACACTCTACTGAATAATGTGCTGTACTGTACTGTACAATGTTTGTGTTTGAGTGTGGAAGACAAAATTAAGAAATATTGTGAAGCACTAGATGTAAGCAGTATAAATCAAGTAAAGCTAAACCATCTATTACAGTTTAGGATGAGTGATGTAACAGCGGATGAGGCAGGTGGAACCTTGGTTGAGATCAAAGTAGAAGAACAACTCTGTGAGGAAAGAGGAAATGTGGACGACATGGATAATGTGATATTTAAGAATGAAAAAGGGTTTATACCTGAAAATGTGTTGGCCTTCAAAGAGGAGAGTAAAAATGTTGATGTGATTAAAGTGAAAAAAGAAGAATTGTGTGAAGAAAATAGCCTTAAAGATGAAAACCTGGAGAAAATGGAAGAACAAAATGTTTTACTTAAAGAGGAGATCGAAATAAAAACTGATGATTCCGATTTCTGCAGGTAATATAAAATTAGGCTCAATCTTAAATACCAAAAATTCATTTTCTCGGTGTTTTTTTAAAATATTCCCTTGTTTTATAATATGTTCATTCAAATTTTGCTCTACTGACAAAATTGACAATCTTGCCATCTGCATTCTTCGTCGAATCTCATACTCGCAGTTTCTGGTGTTGTCAACAAGAGTTCCAAGGTAGACTATCTTGTTTACTACTTCATAATTACATATCCTTAAAGTGCCTGGACTGTTTCCATTTGCTTGATTTACAATCATAATTTTTCTTCTATTATAATTTCCACTTAAACCATACTCAGAGCTTATTGTTTTGAGGTTGTCCAGCAGGTACATGAGCTTATCTTCGCTAGCTGTAACCAAGGTGGTATCATGTACAAATGTCAAGTTGAAGACTTTAGTTCCTCCTGTAGATACTCTACCTTGCCAGTCCTCCAACCCATGCCAACTGAGAATAAAGTGACATTAATTGGAAACAAAAATATTCCATTTCTCAATCGATAGTTTTTTAAGGTACAGTAATTAATGTTATTTACTTAGAATTTTTTAGTGTACTTTAAAAAGACTGGTGGGTATATATATATATTTTTTTTTTAATCACTTATTTAACGTCGGCCTATTTCCGCTACCAAGGCCAATCACCGACGCCAGGAGACGAGCTACCCCCAACCTGGAAATTTTGCCGAACCTCTTCTCTATCGAAGAGTAGGGATCTTTTACTTGCCTAACATTTAATAGACAAGGGACCGACTGCTTTACATCCCCTCCGAAGGATGGTATATCCACTATGTAACCCCCGCCTAAAGTTACATACCTTCTACGCATGCGCTGATATACAAGCCGTTAGAAGACGGAGCGAGAACGCTGTGTTTCCCTGGAGAGGCTCACCCATCCAAGTACTAACCGCGCCCGACGTTGCTGCATTTGCGTATCGAAATACGAGTATATGCAGACGTCTCTACGCTCGCTCCTTCTGGTGGGTATAATTTTGTATAGAAAACTTTAAAACCAACAGTAGATCAGTTTCAGCTTTTCTTCAAAACCAGAACTTTAGCAAAAAATTCCCCAACCGAGTTTACAGGACATTATGAAAATTTTGCATTTTCAAAATGAGTTTTCTCAGTAATTAATTCACCAAATTAAAAAAAAAAATCGGGAGTAGTTATAATTCAGTGGTGTGAAAGGGCATTATTTTCAAAATGGTAATTTTGAATTAAAATTGGACCTGTTTCATAAATACGCTTAAAATGAATTTATTTCAAACATATGGACCACTTAGGTCAAGTAATCAATCTGTACAGAAGACTGATAATATTAGTTTCATGGGGTTAACAGTTGATCATAAGCCTACTCGGGAAGAATAGATTTTTACTGTCTGTTCAAAACATAGCAGAGTAGTTTATGTCATAATTCACCTCAGAAAAACTGTGTGAGTCTGTTTTAAAAAATACTGTATTATGGATAAGTTCAATCTACTCTGAATCCAAAGATATTAAGCATATGGCTGGAGTATAAACCTTAAACAGTTGCAAACCATTATTTCAAAGTTTTAAACTACTGACATTAACATTTGTATATATCTTCCAGCTTATCATGCGTATAACAATAAATATGAATAAACTGCAGCAAAATAAAGCAAGATATCACGATTATATTACAAGAAACTGTCATGATATACCAATCTTTTGCGAGACCAAGTAACAAATTGATCCGGTATATATGGGTATTAGCTAGAAATAAAGGCCCTTTTAATATTGTTTTAAATAATGAAGGTACTATATATGATGAGCCTTAAATAGTCGCCTCACTATTTAATGTTTTTTTTTATAGAGGTGCCGCGCGCTGCATGCAAATTCCGAAATTAAACTGCGATATGCATACACACAGCAGAGTTCAGCAGACACATTCATTATTTTTAAAACCATTCAGCGTAGATGAATTGCTAAATTTATTAATAAATAAATTTAAACCTAAAAAGTCGCCTGGTCCAGATGATATTCCCTGCTTTATAATAAAAAAACTAATGCCTTATATTATTAAACTACTAACATATATCATTAATTTATCTTTTGAAACAGGAACGTTTCCGAATAGCCTAAAAACTGGAAAGGTGAAACCTATTTAAAAAAAAGGATGCCCAACTATTAGAAAATGTGAAAATGACCTGTAACCGTGCCCTTTGGATTTTCAAGAATTTTCGAATATTTTTATTTAGATAGCTGGTAAATTACTTAGAAACTTAAAATAATTACAAAAAACTAACATGGTTTCTCTAGTGGTATATCGATCGGCATGGTAATGCATTCTTTTTCAATAAAATTTTAGAATTCGTTGGTGCCGGAGAGTGTCCTGTCGGTATATGTCGTGATCTCAGCAGGGCATTCGACTGCATCAATCATAGTCTATTAATATTTAAATTATTTGATTATGGTATACGGGGTCTGTCATTAAACTGGATCACCACATTCCTCGAAGATCAGACAAAAACGATAACACTGTATCTAGTGTTAATTCGGAATGTTTAAATTTAACGATAGGCATTCCACTGGTTTCTATTTTGGCCCTGTGCTTTTTGTTTTGTTTATTAATGATATTGATTTTTTGCCATCAACCACAAATTTCACAATGCATGCTGACGACATTTCGTTGATAATAAAATCCATCTGATAATATTTTGGAACAAAATTGTAATGCTATTTTAAACACATTAAACTATTGGTGTTCCCATAATAGCCAGTATCTCAATACCGAAGAAACTCAAGTTATCACATTTCGTGGTAGGCAAAGGAATGTGATTGAATATTAAAATAGACAATAAAAATATTTCTAATACTGCGGACAATGTTAAGTTTCTGGGAGTATATTTGGACGAATGCCTAAATTTGAAGCGTCATTGCGAAACTTTGATGTGTCTGGTATCTTTTTTTGGGTAAAGTCCACCATGTCTTCAAATGTATTTATTGCTCAAAAACGTGTCTTACGATGTATATTTTTTTGTATATATCTTTATAGAAAATAAAATTCTTACCTTGCCTAGCATATATACGAAGTTTGTATGTATGTTTTTAAAAATAGAAATAGTTTCATTTTAAATAGTGACTACCATAAAGTCAATACAAGACAAAAAAATAATCTCCATGAACCTTGTGTCAGATTAAAAATCACCAGTGAGTCTTCAAGATTTATAGGTCTGAAATTATTTAACTATCTACTGGATGACATAAAACATCAGGAAAGAGAGTATTTATTTAAAAAAAACTACTAAAGATGTTTTTATCAAGACAAATGTTATTATTCTGTATCAGAGTTTTTCTGCATTTAAAGTACCTATACTAAATACACAGCAAGTTAACATTTCTTTTCTTTTACTTTTATGTATATTTTTATAAATAGAGATAGTTTCATTTTAAATAGTGACTACCATAAAGTCAATATGAGACAAAAAAATAAACTCCATGAACCTTGTGCCAGATTAAAAATCACAAGTGAGTCCAAGATTTATAGGCCTGAAATTATTTAACTATCTACTGGATGACATAAAACATCAGGAGAGTATTTATTTAAAAAAATAATGAAGGTGTTTTTATCAAGACAAATATTATTCTGTATTAGAGTTTGTCTGCATTTAAAGTATACTAAATACACGGCAAGTTAACATTTTTTTCTTTTACTCTTGTTTACAAATTTTGTTTTGTACTGCACATTTTTCAGTGTTCTGTGTCTTCATCATATACAATTACATTATATTATGTTCTATTATATTACATAACTAGTATGACTTGTCTTATATCACGTACATGATCAAAATAAATAAATATTTGAATTTGAAATGCTATAATAAAATGAATTTCTTTAAAAATGCCGATATTGTTGCTATTTGCAAAATAGATTGATGTTTTTAACAGAACGAGAACCTTATTCAGTGGATGAATTCTTAAGCTATCAATTTTAAGCGAATATTTTCTAAATATGCTTGTCTCAAATTGCATATTTTTCATTGTGCATTATCATTTATTAAAAATTAATATGTATTACTTTGTACTGACTAGTCACATAAGTTAACTTTGTATTATTAATATATAGTGTAGGTTTGCTGATGAATAAAATGATTGATTGATTGACTGTATGTGTGGACGCGATAGCGTCGAAACTAGTGAACCGCTTTTGATGAAATTTGGTACAAGGGTAGTATTGGCACCGTACATGAGCTGAAAACACTTTAATATTAACATTGGTACACTGCAGGGGCGCATTCTTGGACCGCTAATCTTCCTCCTGTAGGCATGACCTTCCTGGTCACATAACCCATATAGCATTTTTGCATTCAGAGCATGTGCTCGGAATGTACTTTATGTACCAAGGAACTAAGAATGAATATTCATTTTGCATGTAATGTATATAATCTGAATGTCAGAGAGCGGTACAGATGACCGCTTCTCAACATCCGAATAAGATTCCCACAACATTCCCATGAACCAAAATGGTACTTGATATGAACCAAAGAGGTATATTGAAATATTGCTAGATACATGAGATATATAGAAGGAAGGTCCATGCTACATTCATAATGTACACTGCACGTTCACGGTATACGCGTACTACCTTCGTAGGAATGACCATTACGTATCAGTGGCAGCTATAAATACTTCACTCATGCCATGTATCTTTTTCAGAGTTTAATTACTACAATAATTTATGACTTACTGTAATCAATGAGTCGCTGCTTCATTCTGAGTATGTTCATGATGAAGCAGCCACTCATCTATGATTTCAATAAATAATAAATTATTATAATAATCAAACTCCGAAGAGAATACATGGTATGAGTGAAATACTTGCATATAATAAATCCAGTATCCAATTTTAGTATTTAATTGTTACAGTCAATTATTACTTATTCTAATTTTCCGCAATACACATTCCTCGTGAAGAACATTATGTAAGTAAATGTGGAATGTATGCACAGAAAATTTGTTTTTACCACTAGTTTTCAATTAAAGTCAATCATGTTTTATCGATCAAATTTTGTTTGAATAGAGCACACAAATGCTGAATTTGTTATAACAGTACTTTACAAACACCCAAGAATATCATTTGTAAAAAAATTAGTTTTACGTTTATACAAGATCTGTTCAAAATCATTTTAAAATACATCAAACATTTATCACTGAAAATTTCAACTCTAAAATCAAATTTAACACATTATTTCTGATGATCATATTACGTTAGCTTAAAGTTTTATCTAATTCAAATTGTGTTTTAAATTGTCCAGAGCAAAACATGATTCTATTCTATTAACTACTAATTATTGTTGTAACAATTATGCATCTTGAATTATAAAATAGGAAGAGGTATAAATAAAACAGTTAGTGCTACTTTAAATATATTTTTATTTTTTGTTATAGTAGACGCAATCGTTACAGTGACTCTACGAGTGAGACACAAGACGAGGTTTAACTGGCAAGGATAACATTTTCCGTCTTTATTATACTTTCACCCGTTGAGCTACTATAACGATTGCGTCTACTATACAAATATGAATTGCAATAATAGAAAACAATTGTGTCAAGAATTTAAATTGATATTTTGTTAACAACAAACTGTTCTTTGCTACTTATAAACTGTCATATTTTACTATAACCAACGTTTTGCCAGTAAATAAAAAATAGTAAAAATTGGAGGGCTTACATTTCCAAAACCAGTACGTGTCTACATGTTGCCGATGCTGATATTTGTAATTGCGAAACTCCACTTGGCATTCTCAACACATGATCTGTGACTGCTCCTATTGGCTGAATACTTTCTTTTGGCTTTTCCAATTTTTCGGAGAAGGTATTCTCTTCCTGTCTAGAGGAGGTGGGGATACGCATGCTAGTTCCAACTGTAAAAGAAACGAGAGCATATTTGAATATTTGTTTCACTTTAAAAACTGGCCATAATAAAGTTGAAAAATATAACATCTTACAAACATCTTGCAGAAAAAAATAAAAATAATCAAAAACAAATTAAACAAATTGATATTATCATTAATTTACAAAACAGGTATTTTTTTTGGAATTCGGAAATATTTGTACTTGTGATTTTAATACCTACCAAAGTTATTAGAAGAACAACATATTTTCCCTTAACTTCTAGTAACAGCAAAATTTATTTCACTTTGGGAAGTCGACGTCTTCCAATATGTTCTTCGATATCACTATCTTCATCTCATAATAATCTTTTGGGAGGAATAATTTGCTTTTTGTACATAGTCCTTTGATTCGTTTTTGTTCACTCTGTATATCCGATGTGAGTTCTGCTCTTTTCAATTTAACTGCAGCTTCTAATCTTCTATAATAGGTATAAAGCAAATTAGTACAAATATGACAACTTATATGTTGCAATCAAGACCGATGGTTGTGATTTACATAAATAAAAGCTCCTTAATATTGAAATAGATCGAACCTACCTTCTTGAAAACAAGATTTATAGTGTCCACGCTTCATATGGGATCTCTCTTGTTTTTCAATGATTTATCAAATTGTTTCCGTTTAAATGGTGACCACCATTCGTGGAACGAGTCACTTCGAATTAAACCACCTCCGTTTTTTCCCCAAAAATCGATGCCTACAAACATCATTATTCGTATTACAATAAAAGCAAAGATTAGACCTAATCTTTGATAAAAGTACAAAGTGATAGGTAAGTGTAAGTACATTCAACTTTAGTGTCTAAACATAAATTAAAATATCTGCAAATGACAATAAAGGGGACCTTAAACTATGTGGTAGTTGTATTATTGTACATAATTATTGTAAAATACTTACTGCAATGCAATTAAGTATGTAGTAATAATCATAGGCAAACAAAACACAAACCATAAACAAATTGAAATCGACATTTGACATTTTGACAGCAGAGGACTAGCGGAATCAACGAAGTGGAAGGGAACCTTCACTTCGTTGAGCGGAATGGAATGAGAATATTGAGCATGCGCACTAACCTAGGGACCGTGGCGCGCGATCACAAGCCTAGTTTGAATTCAAAATTTAAATCATATTTCACATCTACAATTTTGCCAACGATTTAAAATTTATAAAATGGATGTTATTTACCACTGGACAGGGAATGATTATAAATGTACTTAAATCAAATCTGGATAGAGAAGCATTTATTTATTTTTATTATAATTAAAGTTAAAGTAGATACTATATAAAAGTAGCAATAGGTAGTCTCATCAGTTGTGATGCAGTTTTATTTTTATTAGTTCATGCGATCCAAATATTTCTACAAAATGTACACGTCTCTATCATACAGATAAAATCATCGATGAACGTTTATACGAGGCACATGAACACATATACGAAGAACATTCCCTGACATATATACATAGTACATGCGACTATGAACATACACTTTTGTGTATGTTCGATCCATATCGTCTGTATATTCATATTGTATATGAAAATATTATTTATATGAGAATGTTGGGGGAACATACATGGCTAGTACAGTATGCAATTAGAACATTAGGAATGCAAAATGTACATTCGTGGAATAATAAATGCTATCTGGGAAGTGAAGTCTGATTTTTTTTGTATGCAGATGATACATTAGATGTCATGTTACACCATGATCCAAAAGAAATAGAAAACAAAGTTAAAATTACTTTATCTCAAATCTATGATTGTTGTCTTATAAATCGGTTGATAACAGGCCCACAAAAAATAAAAGTGGTCTGTAGCCGGGACCCGATATAGTAGTCCCTATGTATTTCGAAGTGCTGAACACGAATATCCGTTTAGCTCCATCACCCACCAATTTTTCTGTAAATAGTTAAAAATGGCCTAAGAAACCTGATTTGTTTAGGTTATTTTCACGATTTACAAAAAATTCATGGGCGATGGAGCTAAACGGACATCGGATTCATGTTCAGCACGTCGAAATACAGAGGGACTACTATGTTGGGTTCCGGCTACAGATTACTTTTTTTTGTGGGCCTGTGTAATAAATAATGAGCAGTCATGATCCAATTTCATAACAAATGTAAAAATCCTATAATTTTAATTTGATCTTGATAATAAACCGATTAAACTTGAATCATACTTGAAATTTCCTGGAATCAACCAAGTTAACATGGGGGAGAACAAGTTGATAAATTTCTGTCAAAAAAATTGAATAAGGCGAGAATGTTGTTGCTTTTTTAATCAAATATTATTTCTTATCTTATACTAAATTAAGAAACAAAATCACTTTTGAATAAATATCAAAAACAAATAATAATTGCATTAACCTCCCCATTTTTGTCGGCGGGAAGTGAAACGTTAAACTTTCTCAAGTGGAAATAAAAAGAATCATTTAAATTTAACTACTTTAATAGTTTACTAAAAAAATACGCCAACAAAGGTAGAGCAATTGACTTCAGGGTGTAGGTAAACTTCAAAACTTTCGTCAGAATAAGTAATAACAAAAAAATCATTAAAAGTCGGTCTGACATGTAGCAAACTACAAAGCAAAATTATGCACAATAAGGATCCGTATACAGTAAATAATTAAACTAAATTAAACACGATCTGGCCAGAACGGTAAAACAAAGAATTCTTACGTTAACATAAAAAGGCTCAATTAAATTACATGAAAACACACAAAAGGAAATACTACAGACTGTACGTAAAATTAATAACAAAAATAGCCCGAAAATTGGTAATTTCGACATAAACTGGTTCAGTAGTCAAACACTATGTTTTTTATGACACAAAACGAGGCGATATAGTTACGGAAACAACGTTCACATGAAATTATTCACGCACTATAGTCTTCTCATGGGTTAGGAGAAGTCTTTATGGGACGGTAACACAATCGTGAAATGAAGTAATAAAGCCATCAATAATTCTGGTTGCAAGCGGCTTTAAACAGCAACATTGACATCACGAGAGATGTACATACTATAAAAGTCTGACAATTTATTTGACAAAAACTTTGCCTTGCTATAGCTATGGGCAATGGGCACACAATAAACACATACAGGTAACATCATAACTACTTTACTGATTCTGTTAGCAGTTATTAATTACTGTGTAAATATATGGCGGCTCTAATTTTTCAGCCAACATGGCTAAAGCTCGAATTACCACGTTTAACTAATTCGGGGAGGTTAGATTCACCTGCTCCTGTTACGGGCTGTTTCGGCCCCAGGCCAAAACTTGACTCCTTGCTTTAATCCAAAAACCTCGCTTTGAAACGAACAAGTGCCCCTCTCACTCTTATCCTCTCCATACTGCGTTAAAGGTCATATGAATTTTTTTTCTTCACAAGTGCTTACTGTTTTAGAAATGTGCCAATTAAGTGCAATATACCTTCCCTTTCATGTTCGTTCGCATGTCAGTAATAATAACCATTTTTGTGAATTTTAGGCTTGAAGATTCTGTTTTGCCACAGCCGGAGGTCACCAATGGGTTATGTGTAGGGTTAGAACGTTTAATGCCGAACTTCGAAGGGGAGCGATCGAAATCATATGTTAAACAGAAATTGAAGAATAAAAATGTCTCGAGGATATTGATGTATAAATGTGACTCTTGTTCATATCAGGCAAGACGTAAATATGACATTAAGATACATTCGGTGAAACATAAAGATACTTCAGAAATTACAATGTACAAATGTGATTCTTGTTCATTTCAAACAAAACGCAAAGGTTGTCTCAAAACTCATTTGCTGAAGCATAAGGATCCATCAGAAGTAACAATGTACAAATGTGACTTTTGTTCATTTCAGACAAAACTTAAATATAACCTGAAGTCACATTTGCTGAAACATAAAGATCCTTCAGCGGTAAAAACGTACAAATGGGACTCTTGTTCATTTCAGACAGTAAATAAACAACACCTTAAAAGATATTCGCTAGTGCATGAGGATTCTTCAGAAATAACAATGCATGAATGTGAATATTGTACATTTCAAACAAAATATAAAGAATGCCTCAAGAGACATTTGCTTGTACATAAGGACATAACAATGCATGAATGTGAATATTGTACATTTCAAACAAAATATAAAGAATGCCTCAAGAGACATTTGCTTGTACATAAGGATCCCTTAGAGGTCATAATGTTTAGATGTGACTCTTGTTCATTTCAAACAAAACGTAAAGATCACCTCAAAAGACATTTACTGATCCATCAGAAGTAACAATGTAAAGAATAGAATACTATTTTTTGTTTTTTCTCTTCTAGAAGCTTAGATACCTAAAAATATACTGTTAATGTACTTTAAATGTTTACACATATCATTGTTCTGTATTTTATATGTAATTATTTTATCCATTTTATGTTTTATATTTCATAGTGTTAATTTTTTACAACTTATACATTATAATGTGTTGTTAATATACTATACTTACTATGCCCTTAACATGTCCCATATCGTTATTTGTATGATTTTTCGTTCCACGAAAATGTTTTCAAACTGCACTTTTCGATGGTAATAGCAAAATGTGAAATTATAAATATGTAAAAAGTTCCCACAGTTTCAGTTAATAATCTATTTTCAATGTTTGAATATGCCTTAATTGAATTATCCTTTCCTATAAACAGTTTAGTTGGGTGCTTCCATGGAGCACCATCAAGTAAGTGATCTTGCATATTTTGTAGATCATATAGACCTCCTAGTAATAATATTGATAAGACTAATATTCCTACATTTTTTATAGGGGATTTTAATACCAATTTTGATGATCAATTCACCAGTGATTGCTAAATATTTATGTAATAATCTGGAAACTTACGGTTTTCACAAACGTATTTGTGACTAGACCAGGATATCCAAGAACTCAAAAACTATTATTGATAACATTTTCTCAAACAATGACAAAAACTTAGTTAACCCTACATTAATTTGTACTGATATATCAGATCATTGTATGCAAGCTGTAAATTTCCAAATTAATAACGCTGATGCACAAGACATGTGTACCTACTTATTATACATACTTTAAGACATTTCAAAATGTAACATGCAATATTTTAAATACTTGTTATGTACCTATAGAAAACTGGTTGTGATTAACTTCAAATGACGATACTGAAACCAAACTCAATAACTTCAATATTTGCTCAAAAATTGGATTTAGCATTTCCATTTGTGTAGCATTTGAAAAAGCTACATGACTAATTTCATATTTATTTGCATTAAATTGACTAATTAATTCACTTCTTGGAATAGACAGGTATGCAACCACTCATACTTTGATAGGTGTAGTGTGTCGCCTATCTGCAAAGGACTTAACATTCCGAAAGTAAACATGTTTTCTTTAAAAATAATTTGAGTTAGTGGTGTTAATGGTAGATTCTTGTAGTTGAGGTATTACATATTTGTGAAATTCAGTCTTGATTATTAAGTCCTCTGTGGTGCATTGTTATTGGTTAGAGAAAGTGTTCTAAGAGTGCGCATGTTGGCAACACGACTGGGATATTTTCGCCGGAAATATCACAGTTCTGTGTTGCCAACTTGCGCACTCTTAGAACACTTTCTCTAACCAATAACAACCCAGATAGCATTTATTATTCCACGAATGTACATTTTGCATTCCTAATGTTCTAATTGCATACTGTACTAGCCATGTATGTTCCCCCAACATTATCATATAAATAATATTTTCATATACAATATGAATATACATACGATATGGATCGAACATACACAAAAGTTTATGTTCATAGTCGCATGTACTATGTATACATGTCAGGGAATGTTCTTCGTATATGTGTTCATGTACATCGTATAAACGTTCGTCGATGATTTTATCTGTATCATAGAGGTGTACATTTTGTAGAAATATTTGGATCGCATGAACTAATAAAAATAAAACTGCATCACAACTGATGAGACGACATATTGCTACTTTTATATAGTATCTACTTTAACCTTAATTATAATAAAAATAAATAAATGTTTCTCTATCCAGATTTGATTTAAGTACATTTATAATCATTCCCTGCCCAGTGGTGAATAACATCCATTTTATAAATTTTAAATCGTTGGCAAAATTGTAGATGTGAAATATGATTTAAATTTTGAATTCAAACTAGGCTTGTGATCGCGCGCCACGGTCCCTAGGTTAGTGCGCATGCTCAATATTCTCATTCCATTCCGCTCAAAGAATAAAGAATTTATATAAATAGAAGCAGATACACATTTATAAGTGTGTTGTCAACATCTCGTACTCAAGTTCAGACATTACATTTTATAATTATCTCTTTCTTTATGATGAAAATTACTATAGCCCCATCTTTGTTGCAGTACTACTGTTTTTAACATGACAAACAAATGTAAGACAACAGGCTATTCTTATCCTCAACTACACCACAAACAACACATTTTTTCACTATTTTTACGATTCAACGAGAATAATTGTTTAAATTTACAAAACACGAAAATAATTTTGAGGTTAGAGTAGTTAAAACAGACACAGTTCTTAAATGACTAAATTCCACATATGTCTTTGCTACACTCATACCACGGTCTTGGAGTACCTGCAACAGAGATAGCGTTATAGGCAATATTGTATCTTAGAACGAAATGGTGAGAAAAAGGTATGTTGGACATGATGGCAACAGTATCGTATAACTTTTACACCGTATCTCGGCTTCTATTTATATAAATTCTTTGATTCCGCTAGGCCTCTGCTGTCAAAATGTCAAATGTCGATTTCAATTTGTTTATGGTTTGTGTTTTGTTTGCCTATGATTATTACTACATACTTAATGGCATTGCAGTAAGTATTTTACAATAATTATGTACAATAATACAACTACCACATAGTTTAAGGTCCCCTTTATTGTCATTTGCAGATATTTTAATTTATGTTTAGACACTAAAGTTGAATGTACTTACACTTACCTATCCCTTTGTACTTTTATCAAAGATTAGGTCCAATCATTGCTTTTATTGTAATGCAAATAATGATGTTTGTAGGCATCGATTTTTGGGGAAAAAACGGAGGTGGTTTAATTCGAAGTGACTCCGCCATTTAAACGGAAACAATTTGATAAATCATTGAAAAACAAGAGAGATCCCATATGAAGCGTGGACACTATAAATCTTGTTTTCAAGAAGGTAGGTTCGATCTATTTCAATATTAAGGAGCTTTTATTTATGTAAATCACAACCATCGGTCTTGATTGCAACATACAAGTTGTCATATTTGTACTAATTTGCTTTATACCTATTATAGAAGATTATAAGCTGCAGTTAAATTGAAAAGAGCAGAACTCACATCGGATATACAGAGTGAACAAAAACGAATCAAAGGACTATGTACAAAAAGCAAATTATTCCTCCCAAAAGATTATTATGGGATGAAGATAGTGATATCGAAGAACATATTAGAAGACGTCGACTTCCCAAAGTGAAATAAATTTTGCTGTTACTAGAAGTTGAGGGAAAATATGTTGTTCTTCTAATAACTTTGGTAGGTATTAAAATCACAAGTACAAATATTTCCGAATTCCAAAAAAATACTTACCTGTTTTGTAAATTAATGATATCAATTTGTTTTTGATTATTTTTATTTTTTTCTGCAAGATGTTTGTAAGATGTTATATTTTTCAACTTTATTATGGCCAGTTTTTAAAGTGAAACAAATATTCAAATATGCTCTCGTTTCTTTTACAGTTGGAACTAACATGCGTATCCCCACCTTCTCTAGACAGGAAGAGAATACCTTCTCCGAAAAATTGGAAAAGCCAAAAGAAAGTATTCAGCCAATAGGAGCAGTCACAGATCATATGTTGAGAATGCCAAGTGGAGTTTCGCAATTACAAATATCAGCATCGGCAACATCTAGACACTGGTTTTGGAAATGTAAGCCCTCCAATTTTTACTATTTTTTAACGTTGGTTATAGTAAAATATGACAGTTCATAAGTAGCAAAGAACAGTTTGTTGTTAGCAAAATATCAATTTAAATTGTTTTCTATTATTGCAATTCATTTTTGTATAGTAGACGCAATCGTTATAGTGGCTCAACGGGTGAAAGTATAATAAAGATGGAAAATGTTATTCTTGCCAGTTAAACCTCGTCTTGTGTCTCACTCATAGAGTCACTGTAACGATTGCGTCTACTATAACAAAAAATAAAAATATATTTAAAGTAGCACCAACTGTTTTATTTATACCTCTTCCTATTTTATAATTCAAGATGCATAATTGTTACAACAATAATTAGTAGTTAATAGAATAGAATCATGTTTTGCTCTGGACAATCTAAAACTTTAAGCTAACGTAATATGATCATCAGAAATAATGTGTTAAATTTGATTTTAGAGTTGAAATTTTCAGTGATAAATGTTTGATGTATTTTAAAATGATTTTGAACAGATCTTGTATAAACGTAAAACTAATTTTTTTACAAATGATATTCTTGGGCGTTTGTAAAGTACTGTTATAACAAATTCAGCATTTGTGTGCTCTATTCAAACAAAATTTGATCGATAAACCATGATTGACTTTAATTGAAAACTAGTGGTAAAAACAAATTTTCTGTGCATACATTCCACATTTACTTACATAATGTTCTTCACGAGGAATGTGTATTGTGGAAAATTAGAATAAGTAATAATTGACTGTAACAATTAAATACTAAAATTAGATACTGGATTTATTATATGCAAGTATTTCACTCATACCATGTATTCTCTTCAGAGTTTAATTATTATAATAATTTATTATTTATTGAAATCATAGATTAGTGGCTGCTTCCATCATGAACATACTCAGAATGAAGCAGTGACTCATCTATGATTACAGTAAGTCATAAATTATTGTAGTAATTAAACTCTGAAAAAGATACATGGCATGAGTGAAGTATTTATAGCTGCCACTGATACATAATGGTCATTCCTACGAAGGTAGTACGCGTATACCGTGAACGTGCAGTGTACATTATGAATGTAGCATGGACCTTCCTCCTATATACCTCATGTATCTAGCAATATTTCAATATACCTTTTTGGTTCATATCAAGTACCATTTTGGTTCATGGGAATGTTGTGGGAATCTTATTCGGATGTTGAGAAGCGGTCATCTGTACGTCTCTCTGACATTCAGATTATATACATTACATGCAAAATGAATATTCATTCTTAGTTCCTTGGTACATAAAGTACATTCCGAGCACATGCTCTGAATGCAAAAATGCTATATGGGAATGCACCACAGAGGACTTTTCCGGTGTTCTCGATTGAGACACGTGGTAGGCGGACGGCGGTCCTGATGTTTGTGGAGGATTTGGGGTTCTACACCGTTATCAAAGTTCTGGATTTGTCTTGTTGTCCTTCATCGATTACTCACCGCCTTGTCGCAAGCTTTCTATAAATGCCAGGAAAATTTCTCTTGGCTACTGAAATTTTGTCGCCCCGTGCTTCGTGGGGTTATGTAATACTCTCTATATAAGGTAAGCCATTTATTTTGAGTTTTGTCTTGCAAATGTTATTATCTGGTGTAATTATTACAGAGTGTATGGGGTTCAGGCATATGTTTGAACAGGCTTATGGTTGGGTTAGGCCAGAGACAATATGTTTAGACAGGCCATATAGAATAGTGATTTATGTATGAGCCTAGCTGTTTGGTGCTGTAATTTTGGTTATGGGAGCCTAGTCTTTGGAAAAGTAGTAGCAGAGGGAAATCTGTTGCTAAGAAGTTTAGCTATACATGGGTCTTGATGACGTTTTAAGAAGTTTGGGCTTGAGTTGTTTGCAGCAGCCTCCAGGAGATTTATGCAGGAATTTTGGTGCAGCACAGAGTCGTAATCGTACCCAACTCCCAGTACATCTAGGAAGCGGTGACAGGTCACGCTGCAGTAATCAAGGAGAGAAGTTTCTAAACAGGTTTCTTGTTTCATTTTCGTTACATATTTTAATAGAAATTAGATTTATTTAGTCATTTTTTTGTTCATATATTAAAGTAAATCATTATCATTTTTGCAATTATAGTTTAACTCTAAGTTAATACCTAGAATGATGACATACTTAGGATTCTTGCCATGAAAGCAACGTGTGGTACTGTGTAATGCTGATATACCTTCTACCATGTCATATGTGAAATATTTTATATCACTGACTAACATCCAAGTTTGCACAGCGAACGTAGTAGTATTGGCTCACAAATTCTTGTATATTTATATCACATTTCAGTGATGAACTCACTGTTGCAAACTATCACTCATAATTGCGAGATCATCTCATTCTTAAAGCAGTATAAAGTCACTGGAATAGTTTTGTTTAGTTAAAACATAGGACTTCTTTTAATACGTATGAACCATGGTAGCATCTGAAGTTTTTATTTACGTTTTGTTGTACATCTCACTTGTGTTGTAATAAATGTTCAATGTCTACATGTTCTTGTTATATGCACTTGTGCACCTGATATTTTCATAGATTTTGAGATTTTATAGTACTGTACATTTTGACATTAATAGATTTTAAGAATTCTATCGCTCGATAGCTAGAAATTTAATCTTTTTCCGTGGCTGGCAAGATTATATAATCACATTTTATTCTCATCCCAGTGGCGCCCTTTGAGTGTCAACACTCCTTATCCACGCCCCTATGCTCTCCACCAAAAAAAATAGCTGCCATTCGCAGGTGAAACATTTTTTAATTAGGTATTAAAATTGTTACATTGAAGTTGACAAAAAAAATCTACTAAGAATAAAAACCCTTGGATCTTAGAGGAGTTAATTAATCAAGGAATTTTCATCAGATATTTATAAATTATATCAAATTACTTTCAGTGACAAATTGCTGGAAATGTACAAAATATTAAAGAAATATCACTGAAAAAATATTGAAAACACCAAAAAAATGTATTGAGTCGCTAATGCTAAGTTCCAAAAATAAATGCAAGACAGCTTGGAATATTATTTAAAAAAATGACCACCCAAAAAGTTATAACCTACCATCATCATTTACAGATAAAGAAGGTACCATAACAGATTTCAAGAGCGCGGCCGAGTTTCAATAATTTCATAAGTTCCATAAGTACATTAACTATATAAGGACATGGTTGTTTCAAATAACTCTAAATACATACCCACACAGCACAGGGCTATCCGAGGGACGTACTATGGCAAAGACCATTTAGGATTTGGGCTTACCTATGGACGTCCCAATATCCCAATATGTATGCTTTTCGGCACTCTTTTGGTCATCCCAATGTCACAACTTGGTACCAGATAAAGGCAATACGACGGACATCCTGAAGGATGTCTGAAGCTCATAGCTAAGGACATACCAGGATATCCCGGGATATTTCGGGACGTCGTAAGTACTACGAATCGGCATCCACAGGGACATTAGAGGATGTACAAAGTACACACTGAAACGTCCCAGAACATCCTAATATTATATTTTCTTATATTTCACCATCGCCAAAGAAACCACATTTTTACAAAAAATATAAATTAAAAATATTTTATATGTATGGACCGAAGTGCTACCTACTTATAATTATATATAAGTAGGTAGCGCATAAATCCACATATATATTTTTTGTTCTTTGTAAAATTGTAGTTTCTCTGACGATGGTTAATACACTGAAACAATAGAAAATATTATATTTCTCATTTGAAATGACCGAAAAACCCAAGGAATTACTCATCTAGTTATTTGATATAAACGGTCAAGAAGATAAAATCAGATGTAAGACAGACTTTAAAAACAAACTCACATTTGTAATGTCAAACTATTCAAAAAAACTACTTCGAAAAAATATAGAATAATAAAATAAGTGTGTTGCACATAACTCCATAATTATTTTGTTTTTTGTAAAATTTTATTTGTCGAAGGTTAATATATATGAGGCGCCGTTTGGGACAAAATACAATTTCCTGATATATATAGAAAAATTGCATATATAATGTTTTGATATAGACTTTTAATTTCACTAACTGCCGCAATAGAATGAGGGCGCTCACACTAAAGATGGAAGCCAGCTGTAGGTAATCCTAACCTATAATAATAAGATGAATTTGAAAATATAAATATTTTTTTAAATACCAGTGAATATGGATATTACCGAGTACTTTGAAGAATCAATTTCTGATTATAATTTATGTTATCGCAGACAAATTGATTCGGATGTAAGGCTGGTGGAAGATTGTTTATTAATACTCGAAAAGCATCGTTTTGTATTAAATGCATTAATGAGAAATGTAGAAAGTGAAACAGCAGACAAACTTAATAATATACATACTATGGTATGGAGTTTACATTCTAGATTAGAAACTATATTTGAAGGTAAGTACCTATCCTAAATTTTTAAGAAAAATTCTCAGCTATAACGCACAAATTACAAAATACTAAGACCAAGTAATACTTAATACTTCCCAATGTAGCCGAGTTACTCTAGCAATAAACGCCCGGCCAGCAATAAGTAAATCCTAAATACTTTCTAATTTTTAATTGCTGGAATTTGTATCATACAGATTTCAAATTTTAGTATGATCTTCTACAAGTCTCAGGTAAACAAATTCCATTGCCACATTCGATAATCGGGTCGTTGGGGGCGGCACAAATTTTTTTATTTTATTGTTGAATATCGTGCACATTTCATATTTTAATATATCATTTCTGCGGTCCATTCGAAGTCAATGCCGATTACAGATTCGTTTTTCCGAGGGGGGGGGGGGCGGTAGCGGTATAGGTACTCTAACTTTCTTATTAGAAATCGTGCACATTTCATATTTTGATATGTCATTTATGCGGGCCATACAAAGTTAATACTGTTGGCGGATGCGTTTTTCCGAGGGGCGGGGGCGGTATAGAAACTCTAACTTTTCTATTAGAAATCGTGCACATTTCATATTTTGATATGTCATTTCTGCGGGCCATACAAAGTTAATACCGTTGGCGGATTCGTTTTTCCGAGGGGCGGGGGCGGTATAGAAACTGTAACTTTTTTATTAGAAATCGTGCATATTTCATATTTTGATATGTCATTCCTGCGGGCCATACAAAGTTAACACCGTTGGCGGATTCGTTTTTCCGAGGGGCGGGGGCGGTATAGAAACTGTAACTTTTTTATTAGAAATCGTGCACATTTCATATTTTGATGTCATTTCTGCGGGCCATACAAAGTTAATACCGTTGGCGGATTCGTTTTTCCGAGGGGCGGGGGCGGTATATATAGAAACTGTAACTTTTTTATTAGAAATCGTGCACATTTCATATTTTGATATGTCATTTCTGCGGGCCATACAAAGTTAATACCGTTGGCGGATTCGTTTTTCCGAGGGGCGAGGGCGGTATAGAAACTAACTTTTTTATTAGAAATCGTGCACATTTCATATTTTGATATGTCATTTCTGCGGGCCATACAAAGTTAATACCGTTGGCGGATTCATTTTTCCGAGGGGCGGGGGCGGTATAGAAACTCTAACTTTTCTATTAGAAATCGTGCACATTTCATATTTTGATATGTCATTTCTGCGGGCCATACAAAGTTAATACCGTTGGCGGATTCGTTTTTCCGAGGGGCGGGGGCGGTATAGAAACTGTAACTTTTTTATTAGAAATCGTGCATATTTCATATTTTGATATGTCATTCCTGCGGGCCATACAAAGTTAACACCGTTGGCGGATTCGTTTTTCCGAGGGGCGGGGGCGGTATAGAAACTGTAACTTTTTTATTAGAAATCGTGCACATTTCATATTTTGATATGTCATTTCTGCGGGTCATACAAAGTTAATACCGTTGGCGGATTCGTTTTTCCGAGGGGCGGGGGCGGTATAGAAACTGTAACTTTTTTATTAGAAATCGTGCACATTTCATATTTTGATATGTCATTTCTGCGGGTCATACAAAGTTAATACCGTTGGCGGATTCGTTTTTCCGAGGGGCGGGGGCGGTATAGAAACTGTAACTTTTTTATTAGAAATCGTGCATATTTCATATTTTGATATGTCATTCCTGCGGGCCATACAAAGTTAACACCGTTGGCGGATTCGTTTTTCCGAGGGGCGGGGGCGGTATAGAAACTGTAACTTTTTTATTAGAAATCGTGCAAATTTCATATTTTGATATGTCATTTCTGCGGGTCATACAAAGTTAATACCGTTGGCGGATTCGTTTTTCCGAGGGGCGGGGGCGGTATAGAAACTGTAACTTTTTTATTAGAAATGGTGCATATTTCATATTTTGATATGTCATTCCTGCGGGCCATACAAAGTTAACACCGTTGGCGGATTCGTTTTTCCGAGGGGCGGGGGCGGTATAGAAACTGTAACTTTTTTATTAGAAATCGTGCACATTTCATATTTTGATATGTCATTTCTGCGGGTCATACAAAGTTAATACCGTTGGCGGATTCGTTTTTCCGAGGGGCGGGGGCGGTATAGTAACTGTAACTTTTTTATTAGAAATCGTGCACATTTCATATTTTGATGTCATTCCTGCCGGATATCATACCAAGTTAATACCGTTGGCGGATTCGTTTTTCCGAGGGGCGGGGGCGGTATAGAAACTATAACTTTTTTATTAGAAATTGTGCACATTTCATATTTTGGTATGTCATTTCTGCGGCCCATACAAAGTTAAAACTAATGATGGTTTAATTTTTCCGGGGGTAGGGGGCGGTAAGGAAAGTCTATCTTTCTTACTGAGAATCGTGCATATTTCGTATTTTAAGATGACATTTCTGCGATCCATACGAAGCTAATGCCTATGGAATATTCGTTTGTCCCATCGTGTCGAGAGCGGTATAGAAAATCTAACTTTCTTATTGAGAGTCGTTCATAGTTCATATTTTGATATAGTATTCCTTCTATCCATAAAAATAAATGACATTGACAGATTCTCTTTCCGGTTGCCTGGGGCGGTGAGGCAATGTTAATTCTTCTTATTGTAGGTTTTATTTCTGTTAAATAAATATTACAGACCAGGTTTAGTCTGTGCTTCAACTAGATCATTTGCTCTTCTGATAGGGAAAATTTTACTTTTTTAATTGTTATCGAGTTATCATTATTATTTTTTTTTTGAGAAATAATTTGGATAAAATTTATAACGTCGCGCGTCGTATGCGGAAATCATATAGTCTATAAAAGACACGAAACTAAACATACCACATTGGTTGGTTGTGATCCTGGGTCAAACGAATATAATTCCAATGTTGACGAAAATGTTCAGTTATCAAATGGGTAATTTAAGAATGACTTGAGCAATGGTTTAGGAACAGTTAATAACAACAGATAGGTACGTGATATGATCAAGTGGTTTGCAATGACTTGATTTGTTTTATTTGTAATAATGCCGATGCGATGCACATGAAATAGACTTTTATACTTTATTTAAATATTTCCTACAAAATATACATATATAATCGCCAATAGGCAATATAAATGTTTGCTTATTATGAAGGCTTAGACATTGTATATGGTAACAACGATCACATTTGTCACAAATTACCCAATCAGCGGTTTCGTCTAACTCAGCTTTGTTACACATAAAACATGTGTTTTTCATGTCATCCGAGTTTTTTATTAGCTGTTCTGCTATTTCGCGCCGAAACTCGTTTACATTAAAATCAGAGGTTGGTAATAACTCATTGTTCAAAATACACTGTGCGAACTTTAGTACAAACACTCCACAATTGTAGGTATCAGTTTGCTTTACGTGTGAGACGACTTCTAATGTCCAACCCCTTATCGGTATGGATGAACGGTTCGGTACCTTTCTCGCTTTTCTATTGTAAATTGTAATAAAATGAATGAATTTATTGAAGTAAATTTCAGTTTTTTTAATTGATGAACCTACGGGATCAAAATATTTAAAAATTAAAGTGTCTATGTCGGCGAAGGCGAGACACCAATGAGACCCAACATTGATGGGCATAATAATTTTTCTTTTTAATAAATTTACATAAGTATGCTATATCAAAAGACTTCGCTTCTTTAAATATTAAGGAATAGGTTAATTCACAGGACAGTATTGTAAAATTAACTTTTAAATTAAAATTTAGAAAAGAATCTATAATGGTCTCACTTAGCCACATATCCTGAGTGTTAGGGAGGTTATTTGACAATCTGTAAATGTCTTCAAATCTTATTGTCTTATTCGGCAAATCCGAATTTACATATTGGCAAATAATGAAGGGGGAGTTGTTGAAAGAGACTGAAATATTAATGTAATATAATGGATCAGACACTAAACCGTTAGGTAACTTTGGCAAGATTTGGTTATTTCCATCCTTATCTGTATCTGTATTAATATTTGCATCATTCGTAAAAAGTTTGTTCAACAATTTTTTTTTGAAATACGTGTGTCGGCGCTTCTTCGCTTTATTCCAATTTTCCGTAATATGTTTTCTTTTATTAGAGCACTTGCCTTTAGGAATATTTAATATTAATTCCTTGTGCAGAGATAGGACCTTTTGTCGTATGATTCTCAAAAATCTGGTACATTTGTAATTTGGAATGCTGTCTAGCAAAACATTTTTTACCATTCCAAACCAGTTTTCGACAATTGCGTTACTGCACCGCTCCGATTGGGATGCATCTTTTGAGTTAACACCACACCAAAGTGGGTAGTAACTTAGGTATCTGTTCAGAAGATACTTTAAGAATTGAGGACTGAAAAAAATATTCTTTTCCATATCCTTACTTTTGTTTATTTTAGAAATGGTATCGCCTGTTAACTCCATAATCCTACGAAAATGCGCAGAAAAATGAGTAGTATCGATAATGGATTCGTTTTCATCAGGAGATAAATTTATTTCCAGAACTACATGTTTTTTTAAATACTTTATATCAGTTTCGTTACACGATTTGTTAAGGATGATGGACTGGCAATATTTTATTGCATTATTTACTTCATCAGATTTATATTTGGATAATAAAAGTATACACATATGTTGGAACCAAACCGAAGAAACCCAAATTGAAGAGAGGTCAAACAGGCCTGCTAAACTTTCCTTTAAATATTCTGCGACTTGGCAGTTGTTTGGTGTGGTTTCGTTAATATCTCTGGTAATATTTTTCATCAAGTGAGCGCAACAAATTTTTAAAATTATGAAATTTCCTTCTATCAAATTATCATTTTTAATCAGCAATATATAACATAAATTTAAATATTGCCTAACTGTCATATTGTTCCATGCCTCCAAAATAGCGTTAATTAGAGCATGGCTGAAGTCAGTGACGACCCTTGAAAATAAAGGCCATTTTCCAGACGTTCTGCAAAAATTTTTAGCATTTAACAACCACCGGGATATGGCACCTGTGTCGTGTTGACAACTTACCATTTCAAATACTGGAAATGGTCTACCTGAATTTAAGTGCGTTACTCCAGCGTAATAAAATACTCTTTTTTTATGTGGTCTGGTCTCCTTACTGTGCTACCTGTAGCATCAATGTGTATATCTACGTGGCCAGTTTGCTTAAAAAGTATTTCTGCCACTTCAAATTGTTCGTTGCTAATAACTTCTACAAAAAACGGCTCTCCAGCAAATTGAATGTAGGAAGATTTTTTGTCATGGGATCTTTTCATTAACATTACGTCAAACAAATCGTCTTCATGACGGTCCTTCTTCGATAAAATTTCCATACGAACTCGTTTGTAGACTGATTCTGAACGTATGGAATCTAAATTACCCTGTTTTATTAGTGCCGAGCAGGAACTGTTTATATCCTCAGTTCTTATTACGGACGGTTTTTTCACTTTTAATCTCTGTTCTAGAACTATTCTCTCAACTCCTCGAACATGACGGTTTAATGCCTGCGGACTATGACAGAAATTCATATTACTACTGTACACATACCTACACAATTATATCATAACTACATTCGATAATTAACTTAAAAGATTTACACATATTGTGTTTGCAATAACCATAGACCGTAATTTTGGTATTATTTTTGCACACATTAACAGATTTTATATTGAAAATACAGGTATTGATTACCGCTTTAATTTTTTTTGTTATTATGTAATTATAAGTATTTTCTTTTAATTTCTGTCCTGCCCATATGTCATTCCACTCCAGCTGGGATATGCCAAACGATCCTTCCAAAACGCAGCACTCTTTGAAACTAAAGTTCCTTCTGTGGACTTCGTCATGCTCGCTATTCCATATATTTTTAGCACCAAGAGGTAATATTTCTTTAGTCTTGTCGCGACCTAGACAATGCAAAGACACCTGGCCCCATATCATCCTCGCTATCGCTACTATTAATTTGTGGTAATAGTGAAACTTCAGAAGAAATGCTGGATAAGTTTTCGGAAAAATTCATATCTTTAATATTTGTGTTACTTGTTAAGGGTGTGCTGCATCGATATTCGCTTTTTATTATATCCAAACAGCGTTTCTTTAAATATTTTCTATTTTTAATAAAATATTTTATTTTAAAATCACGGCAAAGTATTCCAAAAGTTAAATTAGACGAACAGTAAGTTTCTCTCAATAGAGACTCTTCGATGATAGAACTGTTAGTGGACGACAGAGCATCTTTTAATTGAACATTCTCGATTCGCTTATGACATTCCCCCTTGTTATGCTTTAAGAGTTTCGTATTGCCTTGAGTAATTAAATTAATATTGGAACATACGTTTTTAATTCTATTGACAATGTTACGTCTACGTTCGTAGGACGTATCAGCAAAAAAGTTGGTCGCTGCGTCATAAACAATAGAATCCTCGATATTTACATTCTTTAACTCTGTTTCCAAAGTGAAACCCTTAGCTTCCAAGAAATCCGTCAGAGCATCTAGCAGAATCAACGATTTTCGCGGCATGGCTGTAAACTTGCCAATTAAGTAGGTACTTCTACAAACAAAAGTGAGTATGGAATATGTCAGCACCACAAAAACAAATTTGCCTACCAAATAAAATTAAACTAAAGGAAACAATTCTCTTTCAAAAATGACCAAAGATACCACCAAGATACCACCAAACTTAAAATCTTCCAAACTTAAAATAAACGAAAACACTAAAAACCCTTTTTACTAAATTAAAGATGTACCTATTGTGCGTATACTTAAATAAAATAATATAGAACCTATAAACGTAATAAACTAAAGAATTATTTAATTTATTCGTCTATAAATACAGACGCAAGTCCGTAAAATACGGTATGTATGAAAATAAAAAACACCTCTCTTTATAAAACGAGTACAGCAATTAAAACACACAAACGTTGAAACCATACGAAATTAAATATAAGTATATTTAGTAAGCGCTGCTCCAAATTGCACACAAGCTTACAACCGTGAATATGAGAATTTAAAGAATAGCCTTCCCTGCCAGAGTAGTAAGCGCTATGAGTCCAACTTTTACTTTATATTAGGTATCTACCGCTGTATGTGATTGTAAATGAATTTTATGCGTGTGCTATACTACCTATTTGAAGTTTCAGTCTGAGCGGCGCTTACTAAATATACTTATATTTAATTTCGCATGGTTTCAACGTTTGTGTGTTAACAATTTCTTTTCAGTTTTAATTGCTGTACTCGTTTTATAAAGAGAGGTGTTTTTTATTTTCATACATACCGTATTTTACGGACTTGCGTCTGTATTTATAGACGAATAAATTAAATAATTCTTTAGTTTATTACGTTTATAGGTTCTATATTATTTTATTTAAGTATAGGCACAATAGGTACATCTTTAATTTAGTAAAAAGGGTTTTTAGTGTTTTCGTTTATTTTAAGTTTTAATCTTTGGTCATTTTTGAAAGAGAATTGTTTCCTTTAGTTTAATTTTATTTGGTAGGCAAATTTGTTTTTGTGGTGCTGACATATTCCATACTCACTTTTGTTTGTAGAAGTACCTACTTAATTGGCAAGTTTACAGCCATGCCGCGAAAATCGTTGATTCCGCCAGATGCTCTGACGGATTTCTTGGAAGCTAAGGGTTTCACTTTGGAAACAGAGTTAAAGAATGTAAATATCGAGGATTCTATTGTTTATGACGCAGCGACCAACTTTTTTGCTGATACGTCCTACGAACGTAGACGTAACATTGTCAATAGAATTAAAAACGTATGTTCCAATATTAATTTAATTACTCAAGGCAATACGAAACTCTTAAAGCATAACAAGGGGGAATGTCATAAGCGAATCGAGGATGTTCAATTAAAAGATGCTCTGTCGTCCACTAACAGTTCTATCATCGAAGAGTCTCTATTGAGAGAAACTTACTGTTCGTCTAATTTAACTTTTGGAATACTTTGCCGTGATTTTAAAATAAAAAATTCTATTAAAAATAGAAAATATTTAAAGAAACGCTGTTTGGATATAATAAAAAGCGAACATCGATGCAGCACACCCTTAACAAGTAACACAAATATTAAAGATATGAATTTTTCCGAAAACTTATCCAGCATTTCTTCTGAAGTTTCACTATTACCACAAATTAATAGTAGCGATAGCGAGGATGATATGGGGCCAGGTGTCTTTGCATTGTCTAGGTCGCGACAAGACTTTAAAGAAATATTACCTCTTGGTGCTAAAAATATATGGAATAGCGAGCATGACGAAGTCCACAGAAGGAACTTTAGTTTCAAAGAGTGCTGCGTTTTGGAAGGATCGTTTGGCATATCCCAGCTGGAGTGGAATGACATATGGGCAGGACAGAAATTAAAAGCAAATACTTATAATTACATAATAACAAAAAAAATTAAAGCGGTAAACAATACCTGTATTTTCAATATAAAATCTGTTAATGTGTGCAAAAATAATACCAAAATTACGGTCTATGGTTATTGCAAACACAATATGTGTAAATCTTTTAAGTTAATTATCGAATGTAGTTATGATATAATTGTGTATGTGTACAGTAGTAATATGAATTTCTGTCATAGTCCGCAGGCATTAAACCGTCATGTTCGAGGAGTTGAGAGAATACACTGAAAGAAATTTCTATTATCTATAAAGAGAAATTGACTAACCCCTAATAAATATCTGCATTAAATAGGCTCCAGCAAGACTGCTCTGTAACCGCAACAAAAACGATCTTGCTAAGATGCACTTATTTACCGTTAATAAAAGTTTTTCTTATTATTTATTTGTTACTGTAGGTTGATAGCTTTGCTATCTGGAGTCACCACCTATTTTAATCTTAATAAGTTTTTTGTTATAGTTAGTAAGTTCCTATTTCTTACACCATTACTACCTTGTAACCGGAAAAGAACTTTCCTGCTGCTAATAGGTGACTTTTTAACCACTATGCAGCTTACATTATAATGGCAACAAATAATCTCTCTTGACCTAGTAATGTCATTTTGCAAGTACGTTACTTGTAAATTCAATATTTTAATTTTATATTTTTTAGACTTCACACTTCATATTAAAACACGTTTTTAATACATTTCTATGTTGACTCAGACAATGAATTATTAAAATTAAAATAAATTCATTTAAGGAAACAAACGACTAATAAACAATTCAGGGTGCCTATTAAAAAAGGGGAACTTTGACTTGTAAGAAGACACAATCATAGTTTACTATATAATAGCTGCTTTCGTTCAGCAGAGTGATTCGTAATGATAAGGCACCTACCTGTTTCATGTGTTGTCTCTGTCCCTATACCATGCAATTTTGCATCATATGATTACTGTTCATTGAAATCCTGTTTATTATGATTATGAATCACTCTGCTGAACGAAAGCAACTAATATACAATAACATAAAACACAAGTTTTTTTATAAAAATTCTTTGCATAAAACCTTTCCCACAACTGTCTCGTCGAACGCCGAATTGCTTACTAGTTACTGCATGCGTCGCTGCATGGATGAAATGGCGCGCGATGATAAAAACTCAATTGCGCTTGCGCCACATGCAAAAATAAATAAGTAAGATGTTATGATTAGTAAGCCCGTCTTTACAGTTAACAGGTGACTTACCAACCATAGGTCTATTTGAGTTTTAACCATTAAATAGTTAACTTTAACTTAAGGCACTTATTTATCGTAAGAAATTATTTAGTTACCCCTAATAAAAAGAAAACCTATAACAATATTTTACCTAGTTTAAGTAAGTGCTACTATTGGGACAAATAGTCAAAGATTTACCGTTGCAAAATCTCATTAGCAAAACAGTTTTTCTTATGGTTAGATAATGATAATGTAGTCTTAACAAAAAAAATACTTATGATAATGCAGATCATCTTAGCAAAACATTCTATTTGGTCGGTTTCTTTCAGTGTAGTTCTAGAACAGAGATTAAAAGTGAAAAAACCGTCCGTAATAAGAACTGAGGATATAAACAGTTCCTGCTCGGCACTAATAAAACAGGGTAATTTAGATTCCATACGTTCAGAATCAGTCTACAAACGAGTTCGTATGGAAATTTTATCGAAAAAGGACCGTCATGAAGACGATTTGTTTGACGTAATGTTAATGAAAAGATCCCATGACAAAAAATCTTCCTACATTCAATTTGCTGGAGAGCCGTTTTTTGTAGAAGTTATTAGCAACGAACAATTTGAAGTGGCAGAAATACTTTTTAAGCAAACTGGCCACGTAGATATACACATTGATGCTACAGGTAGCACAGTAAGGAGACCAGACCACATAAAAAAAGAGTATTTTATTACGCTGGAGTAACGCACTTAAATTCAGGTAGACCATTTCCAGTATTTGAAATGGTAAGTTGTCAACACGACACAGGTGCCATATCCCGGTGGTTGTTAAATGTTAAAAATGTTTGCAGAACGTCTGGAAAATGGCCTTTATTTTCAAGGGTCGTCACTGACTTCAGCCATGCTCTAATTAACGCTATTTTGGAGGCATGGAACAATATGACAGTTAGGCAATATTTAAATTTATGTTATAAATTGCTGATTAAAAATGATAATTTGATAGAAGGAAATTTCATAATTTTAAAAATTTGTTGCGCTCACTTGATGAAAAATATTACCAGAGATATTAACGAAACCACACCAAATAACTGCCAAGTCGCAGAATATTTAAAGGAAAGTTTAGCAGGCCTGTTTGACCTCTCTTCAATTTGAGTTTCTTCGGTTTGGTTCCAACATATGTGTATACTTTTATTATCCAAATATAAATCTGATGAAGTAAATAATGCAATAAAATATTGCCAGTCCATCATCCTTAACAAATCGTGTAACGAAACTGATATAAAGTATTTAAAAAAACATGTAGTTCTGGAAATAAATTTATCTCCTGATGAAAACGAATCCATTATCGATACTACTCATTTTTCTGCGCATTTTCGTAGGATTATGGAGTTAACAGGCGATACCATTTCTAAAATAAACAAAAGTAAGGATATGGAAAAGAATATTTTTTTCAGTCCTCAATTCTTAAAGTATCTTCTGAACAGATACCTAAGTTACTACCCACTTTGGTGTGGTGTTAACTCAAAAGATGCATCCCAATCGGAGCGGTGCAGTAACGCAATTGTCGAAAACTGGTTTGGAATGGTAAAAAATGTTTTGCTAGACAGCATTCCAAATTACAAATGTACCAGATTTTTGAGAATCATACGACAAAAGGTCCTATCTCTGCACAAGGAATTAATATTAAATATTCCTAAAGGCAAGTGCTCTAATAAAAGAAAACATATTACGGAAAATTGGAATAAAGCGAAGAAGCGCCGACACACGTATTTCAAAAAAAAATTGTTGAACAAACTTTTTACGAATGATGCAAATATTAATACAGATACAGATAAGGATGGAAATAACCAAATCTTGCCAAAGTTACCTAACGGTTTAGTGTCTGATCCATTATATTACATTAATATTTCAGTCTCTTTCAACAACTCCCCCTTCATTATTTGCCAATATGTAAATTCGGATTTGCCGAATAAGACAATAAGATTTGAAGACATTTACAGATTGTCAAATAACCTCCCTAACACTCAGGATATGTGGCTAAGTGAGACCATTATAGATTCTTTTCTAAATTTTAATTTAAAAGTTAATTTTACAATACTGTCCTGTGAATTAACCTATTCCTTAATATTTAAAGAAGCGAAGTCTTTTGATATAGCATATGTAAATTTATTAAAAAGAAAAATTATTATGCCCATCAATGTTGGGTCTCATTGGTGTCTCGCCTTCGCCGACATAGACACTTTAATTTTTAAATATTTTGATCCCGTAGGTTCATCAATTAAAAAAACTGAAATTTACTTCAATAAATTCATTCATTTTATTACAATTTACAATAGAAAAGCGAGAAAGGTACCGAACCGTTCATCCATACCGATAAGAGGTTGGACATTAGAAGTCGTCTCACACGTAAAGCAAACTGATACCTACAATTGTGGAGTGTTTGTACTAAAGTTCGCACAGTGTATTTTGAACAATGAGTTATTACCAACCTCTGATTTTAATGTAAACGAGTTTCGGCGCGAAATAGCAGAACAGCTAATAAAAAACTCGGATGACATGAAAAACACATGTTTTATGTGTAACAAAGCTGAGTTAGACGAAACCGCTGATTGGGTAATTTGTGACAAATGTGATCGTTGTTACCATATACAATGTCTAAGCCTTCATAATAAGCAAACATTTATATTGCCTATTGGCGATTATATATGTATATTTTGTAGGAAATATTTAAATAAAGTATAAAAGTCTATTTTATGTGCATCCCTTCGGCATTATTACAAATAAAACAAATCAAGTCATTGCAAACCACTTGATCATATCACGTACCTATCTGTTGTTATTAACTGTTCCTAAACCATTGCTCAAGTCATTCTTAAATTACCCATTTGATAACTGAACATTTTCGTCAACATTGGAATTATATTCGTTTGACCCAGGATCACAACCAACCAATGTGGTATGTTTAGTTTCGTGTCTTTTATAGACTATATGATTTCCGCATACGACGCGCGACGTTATAAATTTTATCCAAATTATTTCTCAAAAAAAAATAATAATGATAACTCGATAACAATTAAAAAAGTAAAATTTTCCCTATCAGAAGAGCAAATGATCTAGTTGAAGCACAGACTAAACCTGGTCTGTAATATTTATTTAACAGAAATAAGACCTACAATAAGAAGAATTTTCATTGCCTCACCGCCCCAGGCAACCGGAAAGAGAATCTGTCAATGTCATTTATTTTTATGGATAGAAGGAATACTATATCAAAATATGAACTATGAACGACTCTCAATAAGAAAGTTAGATTTTCTATACCGCTCTCGACACGATGGGACAAACGAATATACCATAGGCATTAGCTTCGTATGGATCGCAGAAATGTCATCTTAAAATACGAAATATGCACGATTCTCAGTAAGAAAGATAGACTTTCCATACCGCCCCCTACCCCCGGAAAAATTAAACCATCATTAGTTTTAACTTTGTATGGGCCGCAGAAATGACATACCAAAATATGAAATGTGCACAATTTCTAATAAAAAAGTTATAGTTTCTATACCGCCCCCGCCCCTCGGAAAAACGAATCCGCCAACGGTATTAACTTGGTATGATATCCGGCAGGAATGACATCAAAATATGAAATGTGCACGATTTCTAATAAAAAAGTTACAGTTACTATACCGCCCCTGCCCCTCGGAAAAACGAATCCGCCAACGGTATTAACTTTGTCTGGCCCGCAGCAATGACATATCAGAATATGAAATATGCACGATTTTTAATAAAAAAATTACAGTTTCTATACCGCCCCCGCCCCTCGGAAAAACGAATCTGCCAACGGTATTAACTCAGTATTTCCCGCAGAAATGACATATCAAAATATGAAATGTGCACGATTTCTAATAAAAAAGTTACAGTTTCTATACCGCCCCCGCCCCTCGGAAAAACGAATCCGCCAACGGTATTAACTTTGTATGGCCCGCAGAAATGACATATCAAAATATGAAATGTGCACGATTTCTAATAGAAAAGTTAGAGTTTCTATACCGCCCCCGCCCCTCGGAAAAACGCATCCGCCAAAAGTATTCACTTTGTATGGCCCGCAAAAATGACATTTCAAAATATGAAATGTGCACGATTTCTAATAAAAAAGTTACAGTTTCTATGCCGCCCCCGCCCCTCGGAAAAACGAATCCGCAAACGGTATTAACATGGTATGGCCCGCAGAAATGACATCAAAATATGAAATATGCATGATTTCTAATAAAAAAGTTAGTGTCTATACCGCCCCCGCCCCTCGGAAAAACGAATCTGCCAACGGCATTAACTCAGTATGGCCCGCAGAAACGACATATCAAAATATGAAATGTGCACGATTTCTAATAAAAAATTTGCAGTTTCTATACCGCCCCCGCCCCTCGGAAAAACGAATCCGCCAACGGTATTAACTTTGTATGGCCCGCAGAAATGACATATCAAAATATGAAATGTGCACGATTTCTAATAAAAAAGTTACAGTTTCTATACCGCCCCCGCCCCTCGGAAAAACGAATCTGCCAACGGTATTAACTCAGTATGGCCCGCAGAAATGACATATCAAAATATGAAATGTGCACGATTTCTAATAAAAAAGTTACAGTTTCTATACCGCCCCCGCCCCTCGGAAAAACGAATCCGCCAACGGTATTAACTTTGTATGGCCCGCAGAAATTACATATCAAAATATGAAATGTGCACGATTTCTAATAGAAAAGTTAGAGTTTCTATACCGCCCCCGCCCCTCGGAAAAACGCATCCGCCAAAAGTATTCACTTTGTATGGCCCGCAGAAATGACATATCAAAATATGAAATGTGCACGATTTCTAATAAAAAAGTTACAGTTTCTATACCGCCCCCGCCCCTCGGAAAAACGAATCCGCCAACGGTATTAACTTTGTATGGCCCGCAGAAATGACATATCAAAATATGAAATGTGCACGATTTCTAATAAAAAAGTTACAGTTTCTATGCCGCCCCCGCCCCTCGGAAAAACGAATCCGCAAACGGTATTAACATGGTATGGCCCGCAGAAATGACATCAAAATATGAAATATGCATGATTTCTAATAAAAAAGTTAGTGTCTATACCGCCCCCGCCCCTCGGAAAAACGAATCTGCCAACTACATTAACTCAGTATGGCCCGCAGAAACGACATCAAAATATGAAATGTGCACGATTTCTAATAAAAAATTTGCAGTTTCTATACGGCCCCCGCCCCTCGGAAAAACGACAAAATATGAAATGTGCACGATTTCTAATAAAAAAGTTACAGTTTCTATACCGCCCCCGCCCCTCGGAAAAACGAATCCGCCAACGGTATTAACTTTGTATGGCCCGCAGAAATGACATATCAAAATATGAAATGTGCACGATTTCTAATAGAAAAGTTAGAGTTTCTATACCGCCCCCGCCCCTCGGAAAAACGCATCCGCCAACAGTATTCACGTTGTATGGCCCGCAAAAATGACACTTCAAAATATGAAATGTGCACGATTTCTAATAAAAAAGTTACAGTTTCTATGCCGCCATATCAAAATATGAAATGTGCACGATTTCTAATTAAAAAGTTACAGCTTCTATACCGCCCTCGCCCCTCGGAAAAACGAATCCGCCAACGGTATTAACTTTGTATGGCCCGCAGAAATGACATGTCAAAATATGAAATGTGCACGATTTCTAATAAAAAAGTTACAGTTTCTATACCGCCCCCACCCCTCGGAAAAACGAATCCGCCAACGGTGTTAACTTTGTATGGCCCGCAGGAATGACATATCAAAATATGAAATATGCACGATTTCTAATAAAAAAGTTACAGTTTCTATACTGCCCCCGCCCCTCGGAAAAACGAATCTGCTAACGGTATTAACTCAGTATGGCCCGCAGAAATGACATATCAAAATATGAAATGTGCACGATTTCTAATAAAAAAGTTACAGTTTCTATACCGCCCCCGCCCCTCGGAAAAACGAATCTGCCAACGGTATTAACTCAGTATGGCCCGCAGAAATGACATATCAAAATATGAAATGTGCACGATTTCTAATAAAAAAGTTACAGTTTCTATACCGCCCCCGCCCCTCGGAAAAACGAATCCGCCAACGGTGTTAACTTTGTATGGCCCGCAGGAATGACATATCAAAATATGAAATATGCACGATTTCTAATAAAAAAGTTACAGTTTCTATGCCGCCCCCGCCCCTCGGAAAAACGAATCCGCCAACGGTATTAACTTTGTATGGCCCGCAGAAATGACATATCAAAATATGAAATGTGCACGATTTCTAATAGAAAAGTTAGAGTTTCTATACCGCCCCCGCCCCTCGGAAAAACGCATCCGCCAACAGTATTAACTTTGTATGGCCCGCATAAATGACATATCAAAATATGAAATGTGCACGATTTCTAATAAAAAAGTTACAGTTTCTATACCGCCCCCGCCCCTCGGAAAAACGAATCTGCCAACGGTATTAACTCAGTATTTCCCGCAGAAATGACATATCAAAATATGAAATGTGCACGATTTCTAATAAAAAAGTTACAGTTTCTATACCGCCCCCGCCCCTCGGAAAAACGAATCCGCCAACGGTATTAACTTTGTATGGCCCGCAGAAATGACATATCAAAATATGAAATGTGCACGATTTCTAATAAAAAAGTTACAGTTTCTATACCGCCCCCGCCCCTCGGAAAAACGAATCCGCCAACGGTATTAACTTTGTATGGCCCGCAGAAATGACATATCAAAATATGAAATGTGCACGATTTCTAATAGAAAAGTTACAGTTTCTATACCGCCCCCGCCCCTCGGAAAAACGAATCCGCCAACGGTATTAACTTTGTATGGCCCGCACAAATGACATATTAAAATATGAAATGTGCACGATTTCTAATAAAAAAGTTACAGTTTCTATACCGCCCCCGCCCCTCGGAAAAACGAATCTGCCAACGGTATTAACTCAGTATTTCCCGCAGAAATGACATCAAAATATGAAATGTGCACGATTTCTAATAAAAAAGTTACAGTTTCTATACCGCCCCCGCCCCTCGGAAAAACGAATCCGCCAACGGTATTAACTTTGTATGGCCCGCAGAAATGACATATCAAAATATGAAATGTGCACGATTTCTAATAGAAAAGTTAGAGTTTCTATACCGCCCCCGCCCCTCGGAAAAACGCATCCGCCAACAGTATTCACTTTGTATGGCCCGCAAAAATGACACTTCAAAATATGAAATGTGCACGATTTCTAATAAAAAAGTTACAGTTTCTATGCCGCCCCCGCCCCTCGGAAAAACGAATCCGCCAACGGTAGTAACTTGGTATGGCCCGCATAAATGACATATCAAAATATGAAATGTGCACGATTTCTAATTAAAAAGTTACAGCTTCTATACCGCCCTCGCCCCTCGGAAAAACGAATCCGCCAACGGTATTAACTTTGTATGGCCCGCAGAAATGACATGTCAAAATATGAAATGTGCACGATTTCTAATAAAATAGTTACAGTTTCTATACCGCCCCCACCCCTCGGAAAAACGAATCCGCCAACGGTGTTAACTTTGTATGGCCCGCAGGAATGACATATCAAAATATGAAATATGCACGATTTCTAATAAAAAAGTTACAGTTTCTATACTGCCCCCGCCCCTCGGAAAAACGAATCTGCTAACGGTATTAACTCAGTATGGCCCGCAGAAATGACATATCAAAATATGAAATGTGCACGATTTCTAATAAAAAAGTTACAGTTTCTATACCGCCCCCGCCCCTCGGAAAAACGAATCTGCCAACGGTATTAACTCAGTATTTCCCGCAGAAATGACATATCAAAATATGAAATGTGCACGATTTCTAATAAAAAAGTTACAGTTTCTATACCGCCCCCGCCCCTCGGAAAAACGAATCCGCCAACGGTATTAACTTTGCATGGCCCGCAGAAATGACATATCAAAATATGAAATGTGCACGATTTCTAATAGAAAAGTTAGAGTTTCTATACCGCCCCCGCCCCTCGGAAAAACGCATCCGCCAAAAGTATTCACTTTGTATGGCCCGCAAGAATGACATTTCAAAATATGAAATGTGCACGATTTCTAATAAAAAAGTTACAGTTTCTATGCCGCCCCCGCCCCTCGGAAAAACGAATCCGCAAACGGTATTAACATGGTATGGCCCGCAGAAATGACATCAAAATATGAAATATGCATGATTTCTAATAAAAAAGTTAGTGTCTATACCGCCCCCGCCCCTCGGAAAAACGAATCCGCCAACGGTATTAACTTTGTATGGCCCGCAGAAATGACATATCAAAATATGAAATGTGCACGATTTCTAATTAAAAAGTTACAGTTTCTATACCGCCCTCGCCCCTCGGAAAAACGAATCCGCCAACGGTATTAACTTTGTATGGCCCGCAGAAATGACATGTCAAAATATGAAATGTGCACGATTTCTAATAAAAAAGTTACAGTTTCTATACCGCCCCCACCCCTCGGAAAAACGAATCCGCCAACGGTGTTAACTTTGTATGGCCCGCAGGAATGACATATCAAAATATGAAATATGCACGATTTCTAATAAAAAAGTTACAGTTTCTATACTGCCCCCGCCCCTCGGAAAAACGAATCTGCCAACGGTATTAACTCAGTATGGCCCGCAGAAATGACATATCAAAATATGAAATGTGCACGATTTCTAATAAAAAAGTTACAGTTTCTATACCGCCCCCGCCCCTCGGAAAAACGAATCTGCCAACGGTATTAACTCAGTATGGCCCGCAGAAATGACATATCAAAATATGAAATGTGCACGATTTCTAATAAAAAAGTTACAGTTTCTATACCGCCCCCGCCCCTCGGAAAAACGAATCCGCCAACGGTGTTAACTTTGTATGGCCCGCAGGAATGACATATCAAAATATGAAATATGCACGATTTCTAATAAAAAAGTTACAGTTTCTATACCGCCCCCGCCCCTCGGAAAAACGAATCCGCCAACGGTATTAACTTTGTATGGCCCGCAGAAATGACATATCAAAATATGAAATGTGCACGATTTCTAATAGAAAAGTTAGAGTTTCTATACCGCCCCCGCCCCTCGGAAAAACGCATCCGCCAACAGTATTAACTTTGTATGGCCCGCATAAATGACATATCAAAATATGAAATGTGCACGATTTCTAATAAGAAAGTCAGAGTACCTATACCGCTACCGCCCCCCCCCCCCCTCGGAAAAACGAATCTGTAATCGGCATTGACTTCGAATGGACCGCAGAAATGATATATTAAAATATGAAATGTGCACGATATTCAACAATAAAATAAAAAAAATTGTGCCGCCCCCAACGACCCGATTATCGAATGTGGCAATGGAATTTGTTTACCTGAGACTTGTAGAAGATCATACTAAAATTTGAAATCTGTATGATACAAATTCCAGCAATTAAAAATTAGAAAGTATTTAGGATTTATTGCTGGCCGGGCGTTTATTGCTAGAGTAACTCGGCTTCCCAATGTGAATATTACATTATGTAATGACTGATAATTACGTCATAATGAGCGGCTGGCTGAGCGCCCTCATTTTATTGCGGCAGTTAGTGAAATTAAAAGTCTATATCAAAACATTATATATGGAATTTTTCTATATATGGATTTTTTTAAATATATTGTGTAATATTATATATATTGCCAGAAATTGTATTTTGTCCCAAACGGCGCCTCATAAATATACATGAAAATGTTAGAAAATATCATATCTAAGCGAACTATATAAAAAAATTACACATGAAGGTATTTGAATTATCAGTCAAGAAATTAAAAACACCTAGGGGTTATAAGAAGCTAAATATATTAAATATTTAAATATTTGCCATGCTCGGATTCTTTTAAACACTTCTCTGCTTCCTATACCTATTTCATAATATTATAGGTACCCATTCATGGTTGCATCTAAAACAAACATTTACTTATTTGAATCAGCATTATCAACAAAAATTTAGTCTATATGAAAACTGGGTAAGATAAAGATAATAAAGAGAACATCGAGGGATATAGGTTCAAATTGAAGCACTAATAACAATAATTTGTCGCATTATAAAATGCAATCCTGTATTACTTCATTTTAATGCATTATTATATCTGTCTTTGTGGTATTAAAGGCCTTCCTGTTACCGCGCCGCTGTGTGCCCGCCATCACTGTTCCCAGGAGTCGGAGATTGGCGGCAGTTAGTCTGGGGCTGTCGAACACGTAGGACGCCAGATGTCAACCGTATACATACATACCTACAAAGCAGTTCTAGACATACATTACATACGCGCAATATACCTTTCTTTATGTTATATTGTAGTTGTAACCTAGTTTTGAGTGTAAATCATTAAAGTGTTTATTTTATCTAAATCCGAGTATTTCGATTACCTCCGTAATACTACATTTTGGCGACGAGGACGAAATTTGGAAAAATAACTTTTTGTGTTGGACAGTGTGCCTTGTTATTTAACAAAAACACTTGTGTTGTGGAAACTTGGTGAATTTTTTTTCTAACATTTAAACATTATTGTGTTATACCGTAAATATAAACTTGTATTGTGAAGATTAGTGAACCGTTGTCGGGGGAAAATGGAAGACAAGAAGGACATTTATAAAAAGTTTCAGTTCGACAAGTTTCAGCCTGAAATAGAACAGTGGGACTATTATTTACAGCGTTTTGAGTTAGAGTTGGAGATAAATGAGCTGATGACTAGTGATAGTGCACAAGTAAGACGGAATTTGCTGTTATCAAAGGTAGGTCCACAGGTTTTTAAAATTTTAGTGGACTATTTTAAGCCACAAAAGCCAACTTCAAAGACTTACACCGAACTAATAACTGTGCTAAACCGTTTTTATGGAAAAAAAGTGTACATTTTCGCGGAAAGAATAAACTTTGCTAGTTGTTTTCGTAAAGAAAATGAGACTGTAACCGAATATGTAAATCGTTTACGTGCAGTGGCGGGCGACTGCAGTTTTGGGGCAGGCCTAAATGAAAGGATGCGCGATCAACTCATATTTGGGATTAACAATCGTGAGTGGCAAGAAAATATTATTCAAAAACATTCTACAAATGAAACAACTCTGGAGCAAGTGGAAGGGACTGCTGTTATTCTAGAGCAAGCATCCATTCAATCAAAACAGCTAACAATTTTACATACAAATCCAAAAGCGGACAGTCATGTGAATCGAGTAAATAGACAAACAAAAAAACGCGTGACCCCAAATAGTGAAAATAAATCCGAAACGGTTACAAAACAAAATTCGAAAATTCGCGAGTTACACCCGGACACAGACTGCCTTTATTGTGGAGATTCTAAACATCGTCAAAAAAATTGCCCGGCTTTTGGAAAAACCTGCAGCAGTTGCGGAGAAGAAAATCATTTCTCTCGTGTGTGCGTGATATCTGGAAACGCAATTATAAGACAATCATCTAAAACTGTAAAATACGGGGGTAGTTCAAAACGTTTTACGCGCTGCGTGCAAGATCAGAGTGATCAAGAATGTGACGATTTCTCAGGCAGTGACGTTGGATCCGATAGTGATGATGGAGGTCGCGATTTAGCAGTGAGAAACATTCGAAGAGTTGGCTCGTCTAGTAAAATAATGTTACCTGTACTCATAAATAAAAATAACGTCGAGATGTTATATGATCCAGGCTCTGTACATGCTGTAATTGGTAAAACAATCTGGAGACAACTGGGGAAACCAGTGTTAACAAAGACGGAAAATTTGATCGCGTATGGCAATACACCAATTGAAACATTAGGTAAACTGAATGTAGAAGTAAATGCTTTCAAAGAAATGCTGATTTTGCCCTTATATGTAACTGTTGACGATGACATACCACTTTTTGGGTTGGATTGGGTTTTGGCTTTCAAAATACCTCTGCCCTTGGGTGCAAGGGTTTGCAATGTAAAAGGTAGTCTACCCTCAGTGGAAAATAAAGAAGAGGAAGTTACACAGAAAACATTGTTAGACGTGGTATTGCGAGATTTTCCTGATCTATTTGAGGAGCATTTAGGGACCATTAAAGGACATCAAGCAAAAATTCATATCGATGATAAGGTCATACCAAAAAGATTTCGCCCAAGAAGTGTACTGCTGGCGCTACAGGATCATGTTGCAGCAGAGCTTGATAGATTAGTCCGTGATGGAGTTTTAGAACCAGTGAGCACGATAAACACACCAATTTTATGGTCCTCGCCTATTGTTGTTGCTATGAAATCTAACGGCAAGCTGAGAATTTGTGCTGATTTTAAGGTCACCATAAATAAATACATTCAGATTGATGATTACCCTCTACCTCGTTTTGAGGACATTACGGCAAAACTTTCTGGGGGGAGATATTTCTCGAAAATAGACCTAAAAGATGCCTATTTACAACTGGAAGTTCATCCAGATTCTAGAAAATACCTAGTGATTGCAACCCACAAAGGATATTTCGCCTATAAACGTTTGCCATTTGGTATTAGTTTCGCCCCCTCGCTTTTTCAACGTACTATGGACCAAATACTTTCAGGGATAGAAGGCGTTGTTTGTTATCTTGATGATATCTTAATTACTGCACCGAATTTACTCGTACATTCAGAACGACTAAAAGAAGTTTTACGACGTTTACAGGCCTCAGGAATAAAAATTCAAAAATCAAAATGTGATTGGCTTAGAAGTAGCGTTACGTACTTAGGCCATAAAATTGACGCAGAGGGCCTACACCCAACCGAAGATCGCATTGAGGCAATTAAGCAAATGCCAGTGCCAACAAACACCACTCAGCTGCGTTCTTTCCTAGGCACTATAACATATTATGGAAGATTTATTGAAAACCTCCATGTAACTTGCGTTCCTTTACACCGCCATTTGAAGAAGAACGTAAAGTGGAATTGGACAAATGAAGATACTGAGATTTTTGAAAAACTAAAGAGGACCTTAACCTCTACGGACACATTGATCCACTACGATCCGGACAAACCTTTAGTAGTTTCCAGTGATGCTAGTAATGTGGGGACAGGAGCGGTTTTATCGCATAAGTTTTCAGATGGGACCCTGAGGCCAATCGCTTTTGCATCTCGATCTTTTAATGACACAGAAAAACGGTACTCCACCATTGATAGAGAAGCAGCTGGTCTCGTCTATGCCGTCACAAAGTTTCATCAATATCTATATGGGAGAAGGTTCACCCTGATTACTGACCACAGACCGTTGGAGCATATTTTCGGCGAAGATAGACAAACCCCAAAAATAGCTAGTAATCGACTGCTAAGATGGGCTATGACCCTGAACAGCTATAATTTTAACGTAGAATATCTTCCAGGGAAGAAAAATTGTCCCGCTGACTCATTATCCAGACTCCCTTTATGTAGCCCTACAGATTATTTGGGTTTACCAAACCACGCGCAGTTGCTTCACTTAAGAGTAAGAAACCTTCCTATGGGAAAACAACTATTAAGAAAAGAGACACTAAGCGATAAAACTTTTTCTAAAGTTATTGATTATATGCGTTCACACTGGCCAAAGAAAGAAATCTCTGACGACCTGAAACCTTACTATGAAAAACGGACAGAATTGTCTTTTGAGGAAGACATCTTATTATGGAAGGGGCGTGTTTGCATCCCTGCTGTTTTGCGTAAAGAAGTATTAGCGATGCTACATGATGGACATCCAGGCGTAACTGCCATGCAGTCACTGGCAAAACTGCATGTCTATTGGCCGAATATAAATGCTGATATCATTCAGGAAATAGAAAGGTGCAACTCCTGCCAGCAATCGAGACAAAATGACAGAAATGTACCACTACATCCATGGGGAATTTCACCAGATCCGTGGTCCCGTCTCCATTTAGACTTTGCGGGGCCATTTGAGGGAAAGATGTGGATGATTCTCATCGACTCCTACACCCACTGGCTAGAAATAATACCAATGAAAAATATCACATCTATAAGCACAATAGATGCCCTTCGTGCGATATTTGCACGTTTCGGATTGCCAAAGTTCCTTGTTACAGACAACGGACCCCAGTTAACATCAAAGGAGTTTGAAGACTTTTGCATTGATAATGGCATAACTCACGTTAAGACGACCCCGTACCACCCAAAAACAAATGGTCTTGCAGAACGTACCGTGCGAACATTCAAAGAAAGAATGCGTGCTAGCGACCCGAGTCTTGATCAGTTCCTTAGACTTCAAAATTTCTTGTTCTCCTACAGAAACACTGTCAGAAGATCCACTAAGAGGACACCTAGTCAACTGATGTTTGGACGCCACCTTCGGTCACGTTTCGACTTACTTAAACCCGATATAACCAAAAACATGGAGCTTGAACAAATTAAGCAAAAGCAAAACCATGATCTTACAGCTGTTTCCCAAAAATACTTTGCTGAAGGAGACGCAGTATGGGTGAACAACCCACTGGGAAAAGGCTCCGTTCCGGGACGCGTAATTTCAAAACATACTTAAGCACAACGCCAGACCCGTCTACCCAAGCGCTCATTGGTTATTTCAAAATATACTTACGCACGACGGGTTTCTGCAAAATGTACTTCGTTTCAACACATTTCATAACGCACAACATTATCTGCCAAAATATACGCCAGCACAACGAGACCTTTCGAAACATACACCGTTACAGCGCTCCCCAACTGATTGCGCTAATACGGCACTGTTATTCTACCGCAAAAACAATATTAAATAAAAAAAAACATTGCAAAGTTATTGACATCATGAAGAAGTATCGCTTATATTTGTTTCAGTGAATTTTACCAATAATTATGGAAACATTAAAACTTCTTTTAACTAGTGTTGTCGGTAAACAAGGGAATCTGGAAATATTAAAATTTAGTGGTGAGTCCGATTATAAAGTACGCTTGATATGAAACTGCAAGGATCTGAAGACAATTATAATAACCAGTGCAATGTGTGAGTCCAGAAATTTTCTACTGTATCGAAAAGCCAATGGGTTGTGCGAAATACATGGCCTCATTTACAAAGAATCGTATTTAGAAAAATGTATTACTGCCATCATACAGAAGTTAATAAAGTAAAACCAGAATCGCGTAAGAGACAATTTGTTAGACAAAAGGACGAGACTGTGGGTCCAAAGCACTCCCTTATTACCAATATTTTAAATAATAGGCCAAATGCTAAACTGCATTAAGTATTTATCTATTTTTCATGGTCGCCTTTAAGTTTTGTTAAAATTTTAATGCCTTTCAGTTACTTACTTTATTTTCACTTTTACTCTTAAAAGTAAAAAAGTTACTTTTGTCTCGAACGAATTATTTCCAACTTGTTAGGAGAATTTTTAATTTTATAACAATGGAAAGTTGCAATAAATTGATAAGATTTGGTTTTACAGCCAATTCCATAATCATTTAAAAATGAGCTTTTGCTAAAGTTGATGTTACAATGTCACCGTTTCACTTCCCACAAAGTATTTTCCATTCTAATTTAACTTTTATTAAAACCTCCTTTAAAGCTTATTATGGAATTGGCCGTCAGTGTTTTACTTTATTATTTAAGGTACGCAAAGACGATTTTTTCTGCTGTAACGGTATATGTTTCGAAAGGTCCCGTTGTGCTGGGGTATACCTATTTGAAATGTGTTGAAACGAAGTACATTTTGCAGAAACCCGTCGTACATAAGTATATTTTGAAATAACCAATGAGCGTTTGAATGGGCGGGTCTGGCGTTGTACTTAAGTATGTTTTGAAATTACGCTTCCGGGACATGTAGCCAAACAAACTGGACCATTGTCATATGTGGTAAATATTGATGGCATACCCCGGCGTAAACATTGTGACCAAATGCGAAAACGATTTTCCGACGACGTCCCGGCTTGGCAAACAAATGAAGATGGGGTTGAACACACGTTGATTGACATGTCGCCCCAAGACATAAATAATGGAAACATGCTGACAGACATAAGCATGCCAGAAATAAGTAGCTCAGCCAGTTTTGGTATTGATGATAATACTGACCTAACACATGACCCAGAGGTCACGGAAGTGAAGTGCCCTACGCCCAGGAGAAATCCGCCACGAAACAGACAGCCTCCAAGTCGTTACAGGGAATAATAATTTTTTTTTTTTGTGGTGGGGAAGGAATGTGGTATTAAAGGCCTTCCTGTTACCGCGCCGCTGTGTGCCCGCCATCACTGTTCCCAGGAGTCGGAGATTGGCGGCAGTTAGTCTGGGGCTGTCGAACACGTAGGACGCCAGATGTCAACCGTATACATACATACCTACAAAGCAGTTCTAGACATACATTACATACGCGCAATATACCTTTCTTTATGTTATATTGTAGTTGTAACCTAGTTTTGAGTGTAAATCATTAAAGTGTTTATTTTATCTAAATCCGAGTATTTCGATTACCTCCGTAATACTACAGTCTTCTATACACGTCACATATGGCTATGGCTGCGAAGCCATTTACATAACACCATAAACCAATAACCGTTTTGTGCAATTTACTCAAAAGGAAACAATATATTAGGATCAGGACAGATTTGCAAATTAACTGAAAATTTATTCACGCATGTCCTGTCTGATACATATTTCCCTTTAAGAGTGTAATGAAAGTTTCAAACAATTATCTTGAAGCAAAATTATTTTTACTTACCTATTTCATACACTGTTCACATTCTATCTCCAACCTGGCTTCGTAACATTCAATTCTTGGGCCAAATAAGCTTCATTTTGTAGGTTTGTTGGTCAATGAAAATAAGGGAGCCAGAATTTTTGTTTAATACCGGAAGTTTTCTATAAAGTTTCTTCTTTTTAGTTTCCTTTGGCATCCTAAGAGTTTACAAAATTGTATTAGAGAAGTTTTATAGGTTATGTAATTTTTACATGGCTTGTACTTACTCTATAATGTCGAACAAAAAATCTCAAATAATACTGAATTAAACAGATAAAACACAAATGTTAAAAATATTTCCTACAACCACTAACAATTTATATTATTTGATGTAGATAAATCAACTAATATTCCAAGCTTGTTTTGAGTTTACACTAAAGCTAAAGAATACTAGATACAATAGAAAGTACAGGTTTGTGAAATTGGATATGGCCTCCGGAAATCGTAATGGCGCCTTATTTGAACATATTAAAGAAATATATTGAGTCACAGTTTAAGGAGATTTAGGGTCCTTCACTGGACGTCCTTTTTAATCCCAATGTCAATTCACAGTTAATGCCAAAATGAAACCAGTTCAGGACATCCTCCTGACCCTCTTTTGAAGGATATCCTAAATGGGACGTCCATTTCACTATCTACTTTACGTACTGGGATATCCAGGTACTTCAATTTGACATCCCATATCCCGATTTTGCTGTGTGGGTAGAATTAATTAATCATTCTTTGTTCTTAGTACCAGTTACAGATGATGAAATTAAGGATGTTGGATCCGTAGCCACCAAGTACTCGGTCGGATTTGATCATGTCACAGGTTCATTACTATTCACTTACATTATTATCTATAATTTATTACACTTGTAGGTCTGTAGGTACACTAGTAAATGCATCCTTCTGTGAAGGAACATTCCCTAGTGTCCTCAACAAATCTATAGTGATACCAATTCATAAAGAATCTGATAAATCTCCAATATTCAATTATAGAGGTATGATACTTGTCCATCTTCTCCAAAGTCTATGAAAGAGCATATTATCCAGATTGCCAAAGCTCTTAAATGATGAAGTTATTTACAAATAATCAGTTACTATATTTGACAGAATTATATCCAAGATGCCTTTTGTATCTTCATCTAAAGCTTTAAACTTGTCGCGTATTTTCAAACAAAACCTGCATATTTTTCTCTCGAGCTACCATGTTACTAGGTTTGTTCATTTGTGTTGATTTAAAGCACCTTCAAGCAGTTAAATAAAGATAGTGCTATCACAAGTAACGTGAGTGTGAGAAAGATAACGTGCTTCAAAGTTGCTATAAATCAACACAAATGAACAAACTGACTATTAATCCGAATTAACAAGGGTGCGTTCAGCCGACTCAACTGTTGAGATAGCACAGATCACCGTTCATTTGGAGCGACGTGGAACCTACCCATATAGCATTTTTGCATTCAGAGCATGTGCTCGGAATGTACTTTATGTACCAAGGAACTAAGAATGAATATTCATTTTGCATGTAATGTATATAATCTGAATGTCAGAGAGCGGTACAGATGACCGCTTCTCAACATCCAAATAAGATTCCCACAACATTCCCATGAACCAAAATGGTAGTTGATATGAACCAAAGAGGTATATTGAAATATTGCTAGATACATGATATATAGAAGGAAGGTCCATGCTACATTCATAATGTACACTGCACGTTTACGGTATACGCGTACTACCTTCGTAGGAATGACCATTACGTATCAGTGGCAGCTATAAATACTTCACTCATGCCATGTATCTTTTTCAGAGTTTAATTACTACAATAATTTATGACTTACTTTAATCAATGAGTCGCTGCTTCATTCTGAGTATGTTCATGATGAAGCAGCCACTCATCTATGATTTCAATAAATAATAAATTATTATAATAATTAAACTCCGAAGAGAATACATGGTATGAGTGAAATACTTGCATATAATAAATCCAGTATCTAATTTTAGTATTTAATTGTTACAGTCAATTATTACTTATTCTAATTTTCCACAATACACATTCCTCGTGAAGAACATTATGTAAGTAAATGTGGAATGTATGCACAGAAAATTTGTTTTTACCACTAGTTTTCAATTAAAGTAAATCATGGTTTATCGATCAAATTTTGTTTGAATAGAGCACACAAATGCTGAATTTGTTATAACAGTACTTTACAAACACCCAAGAATATCATTTGTAAAAAAATTAGTTTTACGTTTATACAAGATCTGTTCAAAATCATTTTAAAATACATCAAACATTTATCACTGAAAATTTCAACTCTAAAATCAAATTTAACACATTATTTCTGATGATCATATTACGTTAGCTTAAAGTTTTATCTAATTCAAATTGTGTTTTAAATTGTCCAGAGCAAAACATGATTCTATTCTATTAACTACTAATTATTGTTGTAACAATTATGCATCTTGAATTATAAAATAGGAAGAGGTATAAATAAAACAGTTAGTGCTACTTTAAATATATTTTTATTTTTTGTTATAGTAGACGCAATCGTTACAGTGACTCTACGAGTGAGACACAAGACGAGGTTTAACTGGCAAGGATAACATTTTCCGTCTTTATTATACTTTCACCCGTTGAGCCACTATAACGATTGCATCTACTATACAAATATGAATTGCAATAATAGAAAACAATTGTGTCAAGAATTTAAATTGATATTTTGTTAACAACAAACTGTTCTTTGCTACTTATAAACTGTCATATTTTACTATAATCAACGTTTTGCCAGTAAATAAAAAATAGTAAAAATTGGAGGGCTTACATTTCCAAAACCAGTACGTGTCTACATGTTGCCGATGCTGATATTTGTAATTGCGAAACTCCACTTGGCATTCTCAACACATGATCTGTGACTGCTCCTATTGGCTGAATACTTTCTTTTGGCTTTTCCAATTTTTCGGAGAAGGTATTCTCTTCCTGTCTAGAGGAGGTGGGGATACGCATGCTAGTTCCAACTGTAAAAGAAACGAGAGCATATTTGAATATTTGTTTCACTTTAAAAACTGGCCATAATAAAGTTGAAAAATATAACATCTTACAAACATCTTGCAGAAAAAAATAAAAATAATCAAAAACAAATTAAACAAATTGATATTATCATTAATTTACAAAACAGGTATTTTTTTAGAATTCGGAAATATTTGTACTTGTGATTTTAATACCTACCAAAGTTATTAGAAGAACAACATATTTCCCCTCAACTTCTAATAACAGCAAAATTTATTTCACTTTGGGAAGTCGACGTCTTCCAATATGTTCTTCGATATCACTATCTTCATCTCATAATAATCTTTTGGGAGGAATAATTTGCTTTTTGTACATAGTCCTTTGATTCGTTTTTGTTCACTCTGTATATCCGATGTGAGTTCTGCTCTTTTCAATTTAACTGCAGCTTATAATCTTCTATAATAGGTATAAAGCAAATTAGTACAAATATGACAACTTATATGTTGCAATCAAGACCGATGGTTGTGATTTACATAAATAAAAGCTCCTTAATATTGAAATAGATCGAACCTACCTTCTTGAAAACAAGATTTATAGTGTCCACGCTTCATATGGGATCTCTCTTGTTTTTCAATGATTTATCAAATTGTTTCCGTTTAAATGGTGACCACCATTCGTGGAACGAGTCACTTCGAATTAAACCACCTCCGTTTTTTCCCCAAAAATCGATGCCTACAAACATCATTATTCGTATTACAATAAAAGCAAAGATTAGACCTAATCTTTGATAAAAGTACAAAGGGATAGGTAAGTGTAAGTACATTCAACTTTAGTGTCTAAACATAAATTAAAATATCTGCAAATGACAATAAAGGGGACCTTAAACTATGTGGTAGTTGTATTATTGTACATAATTATTGTAAAATACTTACTGCAATGCAATTAAGTATGTAGTAATAATCATAGGCAAACAAAACACAAACCATAAACAAATTGAAATCGACATTTGACATTTTGACAGTAGAGGCCATAGATAAAATACAAAGCAGAGGCCTAGCGGAATGGAATCTGAGAGGATAAAGATAGATATATAATAGAAAATGAGCGATAAAAGTAAATTTACAACATAATTCATATAAAAATAAAAATTTTATTTACCTAAAATTTATTAATTAAATTTTTTTATTTAAAAAAATCAATATAAAAATCAAAATTTATTATTTCGAGAATATTCTAATAAAAATTTATATATAATCTTTATCCTCAGAATGGAATGAGAATATTGAGCATGCGCACTAACCTAGGGACCGTGGCGCGCGATCACAAGCCTAGTTTGAATTCAAAATTTAAATCATATTTCACATCTACAATTTTGCCAACGATTTAAAATTTATAAAATGGATGTTATTTACCACTGGACAGGGAATGATTATAAATGTACTTAAATCAAATCTGGATAGAGAAACATTTATTTATTTTTATTATAATTAAAGTTAAAGTAGATACTATATAAAAGTAGCAATAGGTAGTCTCATCAGTTGTGATGCAGTTTTGTTTTTATTAGTTCATGCGATCCAAATATTTCTACAAAATGTACACGTCTCTATCATACAGATAAAATCATCGATGAACGTTTATACGAGGTACATGAACACATATACGAAGAACATTTCCTGACATATATACATAGTACATGCGACTATGAACATAAACTTTTGTGTATGTTCGATCCATATCGTCTGTATATTCATATTGTATATGAAAATATTATTTATATGAGAATGTTGGGGGAACATACATGGCTAGTACAGTATGCAATTAGAACATTAGGAATGCAAAATGTACATTCGTGGAATAATAAATGCTATCTGGGTACTGAATAGCAAATATATTACCGTTGAAGTAGCATCTGTTTGGAGCTCTCATCATTTAGTTATTTTCTAACCTATAAAGCAAAAAAATATATATCGATTGGTTATTTTTATTTATTATACACTTTGAATCAAAATGGATGATCTTAATATCTTTTTGCTTGTCGAAGCCGAAGGGTTCGATTTTAATTTTATCATAAATGTGGCTGAAGAGTTAGGTCAGCCCTTAGAGGTGGTGAATAATGTTGATATAAGACGACTGTCGTGCCACAGTATTTTGATGAGCAATTTAAAGATCATTTTCGCATGTCTAGAGGAACATTTAATATGAGTATTAAGTAGGTATTCGGTATTCATAGATTTTACAAATGTCATTCTAAACTGCACGAGTTATTATCATTTTGGTATCTTATAATTCAAAAATATATTCATATTATATTCATAATCCGCGGTATAACATGCCATTTTCAAACACTAAATTAGGTTCTCTCAACAAGTGAGCGCTCTTGAAAACCGCTACAAAAAATGGCTACCGCTACCACTCAACAGTTGAGTAACCGGCTGGTAGCAGTGATCTTCAGTCGATCGCTACTCAACAGTTGCGCAACTGTTGAGTCGGCTGAATGCACCCACAGACGATACACGTTCTAGAGATGTAACGTTGTTTTGTCGCGTGGCGATACGAAATGCAAAAATAACTGGTTACTCGCAACGAACAACATCACTCTCACCTCATCAAGTAACGACTGCACGTTGTACAACTGACCTGCCTTGCCAGTGCAACGGGCTAAAGTAATCGGTTACTCTAACATCTATGTTTCATTACAATTATAAGCCAACAAATAATAATTCACTTTTAAATCTGAATGTTGGATTATATGTATTTTGGCTGGCAGTCTCGAAATATTTATACGAAGATATACAGGTTATCCCGGATTTTCATGTAAATTACGTCGTAACCGGAAGTCGGCAGTTTTGGTTTTTTTACGTCACATAATTTGATTCTTTTGTCATATTACTACACCAGAGTTGAAAATAATTCATTGGCCCAATCAAAATTTACAAGAGTGTCCTTTATTGGGTAAACCACTCGCTATACTACCCCAAACCCAAGTTTCGGTTTTATGAATATATAACAGTTCGATATTTATGTATTACATTACAACATATTACTCGTCTTATTATAACATATACATATATTCTTATTAGTGTCTACAATATAGTAAAAAAATGTAAGAACCCATATTAGAGTAAGGCCCATATTAAATAGAAACTAACAAGTGTTCTATGCATTGCCAACGTGACTAGGCGACTGAAGGACTTGAATATGTTACGTTACGATCTAAAATAACTGAATTCGGACAACGCTACGCGACAAACCTGATTTTTTTAAATCGTATTGCGTTCGACGGAGCTAATCGAATCATTTCGTTTGTGTCGTTCCAAAATCGCGTTGTTCTGTCCCGTATTTTTCTGGACCAATCGCGTTTGTAACACTGCATAAGTGGAACCGTTTTTCCCATCTCTAACACGTTCTCAGCTTTCGCACAATACATATAGGTTTTCCTTTTCCAAGACAGAATGATGTACCACATGAGAGTAGTGGTTTACGAAAACTTACTTCAAGTGCCCAGGACACTATGTATGTCTTTGTTAGCATTATGATTTCAAAAAAAAGAGCATTTGCACATTATTCATCAGAGGGTGTCTTCATAAACCTTAATATCACTAAAAACCACATATAACAACGATGATAATTTAGAGACGAAAAGCCAACGACACAGAGGTCGACGAAATCGAGGCGGTGAAATAAATCAATGAAAGCGTGACTGGTTCACTGATTTGGTGGTTTCTGATAGATTGATTATTCTTCTTCTTCTCTTCTATTGCGAATTAATGACAGCCAATAGCAACAAAGAATTTATATAAATTCTTTGAATAGCAAATGGAGGGAAGAAAAATAACCTAATTCTTAAACAAAGTCAATTAAGACGCGTGTTCGTAGATTTGCTCCAACAAATAATTAACTATTATATCGTTGGCATACCGTTTCTAAATTATCGTCGTCATATTGGGCCATTTGGGGATTATGAAGATACACTCTACTGAATAATGTGCAAATATTCTTTCTTCTGAAACTATAACCCTAACAAAGACATATACAGTGACTTGGGCACTTGCAGTAAATTTTCCTAAACCACCATTCCCGTATGTTGGTATCGCATTAGTTACGACTTAGGACACAGTGTCTCAGGAAACCTATACATTCATTATAAATTCTATTGTGGTGCGAAAGCTGAGAATGTGTCATCTGTGTTAGTTTTCGTAACAGTAAAATGGAAACTCAAAAGAGAATAGTATGCAGGCTTTGCTTGAAAATGTGTGACAAGTTTAAAGCTTTAGATGAAAATACAAGAAGCGTCTTGGATATAATTCTCCCAAATATAGTAAGTATGCCAAATAATGCAGAGAGTAGTAATTTTTATGGAATAAATGAGTTATTGCACTTTCTGGTTGTGATGCTTTTCATGAATTTTGTTTTAGAGATTAACCCCAGTACATGAATCCGTAATGTGTACAAATTGTGCTGAAATGATTTTCAAATGTTTTAATTTTAAAGCACAGTGCACGTATACACACGATTATATAGTTGCGTTTGTCAACAATAAGGATGCAGTCAAACCAGATCTGAAAGATGTCTATCTGAGCAAAAATGAAAATTGTACTGGTGTGCCAGAGGACCAGGACATATGTGGATTTTGCATGGCTTCAGTAAAATGTTGTTATGCTATATTCCTTAGTGTTGAAGAGGGAGACGTTATGCTGGAGAAAATGATCAGACAATGTCTTCCAGAATTGGTAGGTATCGATATTTTTCATGTCATACGTTAAGTACAAATCTTGCTAATTCTGCAGAGTATTGTAGTTTTTGCAGATTTTCTTCAGAATACTAATTTGGGCAATAAAACACGAAACTGAAGTTAGTTTCCATTGTAAATACATAGTTTTTAGAAATGTAATGAAATTCTCTGCCATAACAAGTACTCAATCAATTTAAACACTAAAAATATCTCGTTTTCAACCGTGTGTTTTACCTACTGCAAGAAAATAGCTCATTTAAAAAAAATATGTATTTACCAAACCGCCTTTATTTGATATGTACATGTACCATAAGAATGAAATTATGAGCACATGCATGCAAAATGCATGAAACGTTGTGACATGGCCCAGAAATTAATTCTATACACAGCTGATTAGCAAAGTTGACTTCGTATTCTGCTGTTTCTTCCCGTACAGTCTTCCTAATAAGGTATCTGCATTCTTACGAGATTTTCCTGGTCAGGCATTTATTGTAAAGTCATTGCTGATGGCTTTCTAGCCTATGAGTCAGTTAGCTTTCTGTGGTTTTCAACTGCAACAGTCCAACAGCCAACCGCGTGTTCAGTTCGGATTTTGAAAACTTTCCTGGTTACACAATAAGTTCTTTCCAGTTTGGACAGCACCTTGCTGAAGTACTCGATCGCTCTTTCCTGTCCGTTCTGAATTTGGGATAGAACACAACCCACCGAAGAATTGCTGGTATCCGTGTCCACAATATAAAGTCCATTCTGTCGTGGGTACGCTAGAGGAGGATTAGTGCATAGAGCTGCTTTCAGTTTCTCCATGCTATATCACACTCGGTGTCTACTGGTATGGAACTATCTCCTCTGCTAGCTGGTGTAATTGTTTTCCACAGACCCTTCCACAAAGCGTCTATGACATGTGCAGTGAACAGGTAAGCTTCGTGCTTCATGAACGTGCGATGGTCATTGCCAATCTCGTACGGCAGAAGTTTGACCTGGGTCCGTTTGTATTCAATTTCTTTGGACTAAATTTCAGGTGTGCATATCTGACTTTCTCAAATACTTTTAAAAGATTTTTGAAGTGTTGCATAAAATACCTGGCACGTCTTCCAGGTTAGCCCTCGTAGTGCGAATTGCATCATTCTGCCAAAAGTAGTTGGCACTTTGCAAAGTGCAAAAGGCATCACGGTAAATTTGTAAAGACCACTGTCTGCTGGAAAAACTGTTTTCTGCCTATCATCAAGGTGAAACTCCACTTACCAGTATCTATTTCTAAGATCTGGAGGTGGAAAACTATCGTGAGTCTGCCAACGTTCTTAACATATAGTCAATTCGTGACATCGTCCAATTTCAAACAATCGACACAAAGTCTTAAAGTTCCATTCTTCTTGGCAACCAAAACTACCGGCGATGACCAGGAATTAGTTGACACCTTAACGACTCCATCTTACGGCACCTTTTGTACCATCGTAGAGGCTTCTTGCTTTATGGAATTGGTGGTCTCCTGTTGCCAAAAGAAATTCCGCATTCCCAATAAACCCATGTTCTTCCATGTTGTTGTTACGGAAAGGAATGTCGATGGATATATTTCTCCATTTGAATGAATGTTATCAATCAGATAAAAGTCCGTACATCAAAGTCACTATTGCGGATCAATATGCACGCCAATAATACTAGCAGAAAGCCTTAAACGTACTCATCAGTTCGAAGTAAATATGCTTTATGTAAGGCATAGAAATCCGTCCACCCAATTTCCAGAGAGCCATTTTGGGGGTTAGCTTTATGCTGGTTGCTCTCAAGGGTTAACATTGCATCTTTTAACGTCCAGTTATATTTTGAGATTTTCCTCTGGAGTAGTCGTTAGGTCTCGTGATTTCCATTTTGTTTTATGTGTACGAACACAACTATCGACAGTGTCGGATTTGTTGCTTAAAACCCACCCCAGTAAGTTCCCCTTTCATGTTTCTTATTTGAGCTCTTCCTTACAGTAGTGTACGTCCTTCTCTGAAACCAGTAAATCATCCACTCAGCTATCTGCAGACTAACCGCAATCTATGCAGTTCTTATATTAGGTTTTTGTTAACATAATTTGGCTTGTCTGTCCCGTAATATCCACTACATTTGGGGTTGGTGATATTCTTCCTTCCCCTGAAAGAATTCGTTTTATTCTGGAGACAAGTCGTTGCATTTGTAGCAATCATCAGAAGGTCTCTTCGTCTTCTAGTGGATAAATTGCAGCTGTCCCCCTCGTAAAACCGGTCCATCAACCACTATAGTACAGCCTCCAGAGGACCTTATGTAATCTGCAATTATTATTTATCCTGCGCTACCACCGCCGGATACAGATAAGTTATTCTCTTCATTCATCTTAAATTTGTGAACATTTGTATGTAGGTATAATATTTATTTATCACTTAGGCTGTTACAATACAGATGTGAACGTCAATAAAAAGAAAAAAATATATAATTTAGTATACAAGTTGGGACAATACATAGTAAATATAAAACACAATAAACAACAAATATGACACAAATACAGATTAAAACTCATTGTACGAGTATAAATATTTCTCAAGTAAAAGTTGTTTGTAACTAGATTAGAATTTGTTAAAATTGTTGAACTCCTTAATCACACTAGGTAACTTGTAAAAACTGATACCAGAGAAATGAGGTGATTTTTCAAAATTAGAGGTCTTATGATGAGGCAGAGCTAATGAGTCATCATGAAGAGTATTATAATTATGGTAACTTGCAACAGTTTTGAATTGATCAATGTTACTTTTAATGTATTTTAACAAAGAAAAAGGATATATGGATAGTACCGTTAATATTTTGTGACTTTAAAGAGTTTTTACATGATTTGGTAAAATCCAGATTAAAAATTAATCTAATTATGCACTTTTGGCAGACAAGAACTCGCTGCAAATTTTTTGCACGTCCCCACATTATTATTGTAGAATATATGGCAATAAGCCATTGAATAATACAGTTGTAATAAATCCTCAGTATCTAGGGAGTTCTTGAGCTTACGTATACAATAATGTGCTTTGCTAAGTTTTCTGCATACTTCATCGATTTGAATATCCCAGCTTAATTTTGTATCTATTGAAATACCTAAAAATTTTGTATCCATTCTAAATGGCAGGGTCATGTTAAAATTTAACTGAGTGTTGGACGGTAAAGATTTTCTTTGTGAGAAATACATGCACTTTTATACATGCGCACAGTTTTCTCAAGGTTTAATATGATATTATTTCTGCAGCAATAGTCATCAAATTCTGCCATAACAGCCATACCATTATCGAGGAGCTCCCTAAGGCTCGGTGCAGATAGACCAAAGGAGTTATCATCAGCAAACATGGTGATGTTTCCTTTTGATATGAATAATCGTGCATTAATTATTTTTGTAGACATATATTTATATTTTTTTCTATGTACTAACACATTATTGTTAGTATTTATTTATTACATTATTAGGAAGTCTGAGAGAAACAGTCATTCTCGAGCACATGAAGTACACATCGCTAAAGTGGCCTGACACATCGATTTTATGCTACGACCTAAAGTCTAAGGGACGAAAGAAGTGCTTTAAAGTGGGCAGTTCGAGAATGTCTACGGAAGAGCTTATGAAATCGGAAAATTGGCCTGAAGAGGTATTGATTTATTGAGAACGTAAACATTTTATGTTTATCAGAGCATTGGGCTCCGATAATCTAACTCTATCCAGTTTAAACCTGATGGCTATCTATTGTAGAATTAATAGACGACACGCTGGTGTTGCTATTTATGTTGACAATATTGCTAAATCAAAGGTAAAACTGCTACATTTTTGAGTAACTTTAACTCTGACATGAATATAGAGCTTTGTGGCTTAGTTTTGTGTGTTAAAAAAAAGATTTGCTACTAGTAATTTATAGGCCTCCTTCTGGAGACTTTAATATTTTTTTGGCTAAATTGCAGAGATGTTTAATCATCAACAAAAAATATGATCCAATAACTCTCTGTGGAGATCTTAACATAGATTTTTGCTCAAATTCACATAATAGACAATTACTATCTGACATATTTGAATCATTTAATATCTCCACGTTTCAATGAATCTACTCGCGTAGTAAGTAAAGGTGCGTATAAGCTTGGCGAGCCGAACATGTAATGTAACATGCAATGCAATGCTCGTTGAAATTTGTCTCCCGCGATCACGCCACGAACATCTTACGAACCGTGCGATTTGACGAACACGCCGCGAGCAAGCGAGGTGAACTGTTTAGTCTATCCGATGGTAACAGACCAAAAACATGTCCGACGGTAAAGCTGAAGCTTTGGTTTTAGGCAGTAGTGCCTTATTAATTATCGCAAATATTAAAAAAAAAAATCGGTGAAGGTATTTACACAAAACTTCCCTCTTTATTTGTTCATGGCGGTCATTCTAAAAAATTAATAATTACGAAGTGACATTGAAAATAATAATCGGAATATAGTTATCACTATTATTACAAAGAACACCTGATAAGTTTTGGTCAAAAAAATATACAGAGTGCTCATCCAACAGCAAAAGTTCAATACTAAATAACAGGTGCCAAATATGGAAGGCTTGGCCAAATACCTTTATAAATGTCCACCATGACTGAATTATTTCTTGGGATGACCACCCTGTACATTTTTCAATAATAGTGTAATAGGTGCATATGCCTAATATTATTGCCATCTGTCACATTTTCAATTCCACATACACGTAGTGGAGTGGAAATACAGTGGTGGTTAAAAAATTTCATTTTTTTTTTCAGTTTTTCAAAAATGTTTAAAAAAAAAAATCAAAATTTTTGACACGTGGAAATTTTAAATTTGAGCAAAAAGGAAAGTTTCCTTCTATTCTACAGTGGTATTTTTTTTTTGAAATTGGTTTAGAATGCCATGAAATGTGGGAATTTTAAATTTGAACAAAGACAAAAACATTTTTTGGTGGTAAAAAATTTTTCAAAAAAATTTGAATTTTTTTTTCTGAAATAGGTTTAGCGTGTCATGAAACGTAGAAATGTTAAATTTGACCAAAGAAATTTTTTTTCCATTATTTATTCCCTTTAGACGATCCACCTTGTATATTTTCCAGTGAAAGTTCTACCATTTCTTCGCTAACAGTGGGGTTAACTACCTACCAAATTTGACTGCTCTCCGTCAAGTAGTTTTTTAGTAAATGCACCAACAGACAGACAGACAGACTAACGGAATTGAAAAACCTATATTTTCGTAATCTCCGTGATCTGAAACGTCAGAATCCGAAAAAATCTCGGCGGGTGATTTTTTCTCGAATACAATACTTCCCTTCGGTATGCGAGGGAAGTAAAAAACGAAAGCTTCTATGATCTACTGGGAGTTTTGAAGTTCCAGCACAGTAAAGGCCAATATAAAAATTTTATGATAATCAACTTATATAATAAAACAATAATAATGAACTTTTTTTTTACATGCTTCCTCTGGTTGCTACATGGAAGCAGCAATTTCCATCCACGCATCTTTCTTTTTGTTTTTATTAAAATAATTCGGGTCCGTTTGGTCCCAAAGAACACTATGATACTTGTAAATTTCTATTAACAGCAAAGCCGCCTCCTCCGATTAGTCCATGTTCGTTAAAACATTAAAACATCACGAATGCCGTCCCACTACGCACTGCGAATCCCTTTGTGTTCGTCGAAAAACCGACAAGCGGTGGATCGCAACGCGCTCCGAAATAGCCATTCGTATCGTGTTCGCAAGACCGTCCCAATTTGACGAATCTATTGCATTGCATGTTACATTACATGTTCGGTTCGCCAAGCTTATACGCACCTTAATATATATGACATGTTGTCAAAATCTGCCATTGACTACATGGTCACTGATCTTCCAAGCAATATGGTGGATGAGCTATCCTTGCATTGAGGACCACGCTGCTAAAATTATGTGTGTTAAAGATATTTTGCCATATTCCTACCAAATTATTAAACAAACTATGACTGCTACTATATTACTGAGGATAACATAGCCAAATTTCAATATCTTTTCTATAATACAAATTGGGATTTTATTAATAGTATGGGCCCAATAAATGTTGATGAAGCCTTTACAAATTTTCTGGAAATTATGATCAAATTGGATGATTCATTTCTTCTTGAAACTAAGCAGATTACTAACAATTACAATAATATTACAAACACAAAAATTGGGTTACAGCCAACACCAAACGTGAAAGTGAATTCCTCAAAAATTTGCATTGGCTTATCTAACGCTATACTTCCCCTGACTTTGCTAACCTCTATAAGTATACGAAACGTGAATAAAACAACCATATAAGAAATGCCAAGCATGAGTATTTCTCCAATAGAATTTTAAATGCACCAAATTCCACAAAGGATATCTGGAGCCTCATCAAATCTGAATTACATACCAACAATTCTTCTCCAGCTCATGTTAAGTTGAACATAAATGGTAAAGTCACTGGCAATCCTAATGATGTTGCAGAACATTTTCGCTTTAGTCACTGTAGACATAGTAAAAAATCACTTTGGTGCTAATTTATCACATGCTTGCACTTCCTGTGAACTCAATGATCAGTCCATCTTTATTTATCCAGTTACATCAGATGAAATAAGGCAAATTATATTTGAATTAAAAAATAAACAAGCTCTCGGTCCCGATGGATTCTCGACTAAGTTTATCAAGTGATTTCATTGTTGAACCATTGTGCATTTTAATCAACGCATCTCTTCAATCGGGTGTTTTTCCATTCTTCTTAAAAACAGCTACCCACTATTATCCCAATATTAAAAAAAAAATGATTCTTTGGAACCAGAAAATTACAGACTAACCGATCTTAAGTGTGATTTCTAAAATAATGGAAAAAAATTTCAATTAATCGAATAATGGCATTTTTTAATTGTTTCAAAGTACTGACGGATCGCCAACATGGGTTTCGTAGAAAATCATTCTACTGACACTAGTACAATTCACTCTTGCAGATTGTTTACAATGAAATGGACAAAGGTAACCTCATCATAGGATTATTTTTTGACCTATCACAAGCATTTGACTCTCTCAATCTGTCGTTCATGATAGAAAAATTATTAAAGCTAGGCATTCGAGGAGTTTTTTTACAGTGGATCATGTCATATTTACCGGACAGATCTCTTCAGGTAAAAGTCAACCAAACGATTTCAAAGGAACATGATGTTAGTCTTGGAGTACCACAGGGCTCGATGCCGGGTCCTTTGATTTTTTTGATTTTTGTAAATGACTTACCATGTTGTAATTAGATTAATTTTTAATCTTGATTTCCCACATCATGTAAAACTCTTTTAAAAGTCACAGAATATTAACGGTACCATCCATATATCTTTATTCTTTGTTAAAATACATTAAAAGTAACATTGATCAGTTCAAAACTGTTGCAAGTTACCATAATTATAATACTCGTCATGATGACTTATTTGCTCTGCCTCATCATAATACCTCTCATTTTGTAAAATCACTTCAATTCTCTGATATCAGTTTTTACAACAAGTTATCTAGTGTGATTAAGGAGGTCAACAATTTTAACAAATTCAAATCTAGTTTCCCACTGGGCATTGAAAGTTGCAAAAGATTCCTGCAATGTTGCGTTTAGTTAATTTTAGTATTTTTTAATTGTTCAGTTGCTGGAAAGCTTCAGCAAATTTAAAAGAAATAAGTTAAAATTTGTAAGTTTCTGTCAAAATACATTACAAGTTCAAATGTAAAATACAAATGAAACTTTGTTTCAATGTTAATTTTGCAAATATATTGTAAGTTAGGTCTGTAAATCACTATATATTTGATTTTAATTAACAAGAGTAACATTGCAAGCACAACTTTGTGGAACATTGAGTTAAACTAAAGATTACAAGTAACATGAAAATTGCAAAATCCAGTCCTTATTGTTTTTCAACTTGTTTCCATTTTTACAATTTAGTAGTTCCAAACGCACGCCATTTTCTAACTGTCGAATGTCAGTTCACTTCAGTTTTGGGAGTTTTGGAGGCTTGTCTCGGCATTTTTGTGAAAGTGAAAGCGTCGTTGAATTGCTTTGGAATTAAAAAAAAAAACATAAAAGCGGTACCTACGTTCATTTTATAATTTATTTTAATGGAGTTTTCAATATGGAGAAGAAAAAAGTGAGTGATAGAACGGTAAGTTTGAGGTTAATAAAATTACGTCTCAATGAAATCGTCATTCTCTAATAGTTTAATGCTACTAAATATGTGCATCAATGAATGTCATTAAATCTAAGTTAAAGGCCTGCTTTTAAGCTATACTTAATTTCGTTGTCTTAATTAAACAAGTGCTTACTAATTTTCAAAACTGAGTGCTTGGTCTAGAGACTTACTTCTCATTGTAATTTTCTACGTTTGGCCACTAGAATTTTTTTTCTGCAAGTGATTAATTTCAGTATGCTCTGAGATTGGATGTATGTGGCACATCCCAAAATATGCTAACCTATGTCATACAAGGGGGTAAAGGATTGTATACCTATTACCTGTACAATATCTAAGGTGTCCAATTACTTTTTAAAAAGTCATATATTGTTTCGTACTGTAATAGTACTTTGATTATAAAGTTTTAAAATATTCACTGCAGTAGTTGGTAGCATAATAACCAGGTAGTTAATATTGTTATATTTTGCAGCTGCAGTAGGTACGGATATAATTCCCGAATTTAAGTGACGACCAGTTTGAAAGGTTTTCCATGGCGTGGCTCCAACATGCGAAAACAAGATATCTACGAAGTATAGTCATCAATAGATAAAGATAGACTCCACAGATATGTCTTCTTGGCTTCTGTTATTGGTAACATTTTTTTTCTATAAAATTCGTGTTAAATAATACAAAAACTGCAAACTAATTTGTAATAAAATTAGAAATGTAAGTTATTCATCACGTGACAATAAATAAATATATGTATAACATTTTGCATTTTATTTTGTATTTACTAAACAATTTGAGTTTATACTTACTAAGACTAATTTTGATATCTACAGAAGCACAAAATAAATTTTTCCTTTAGATTCGGCATATGATTTGTTACCTCGGCCAGTTTAAGTGCTTGGGAATATTATGAACTAATGTATTCTGTAAAATAAACAATCTCGTAGATCAAAAGTGGGAGTGCATGCCATACTATTTGAAAAAGAAAATTGTACTTTGTCAGTTACTTATGCAGACAAATGTATGGACTAAGAAAAGAAAAACATTTAACTTGTCCATATTTTGTTTATTTGATATAAACTTATTCAGGGTTGGATAGCCAAAAACTAACATTTGTCTTGAAAATGTAACTATATCAACGTCTCCTATGCTTATGCAGAAAATTGTGGAAATTGAACCTAAAAAGGATATAAAAACAACTACCACGCGTAAAGTATTTTGTTTATTTTGCATCATCTTCAGGGTTTAATAGCGAAAAAGTGGATGTTATTTTTCCACAACGTAGTCTTGTATTACAAAAATACTGGTTAAAAATATAAATTGTATAAATAGAATTTGTCCCATGACATTCACTTTTTGCTTATTAAGCCCTGAAAAAGATTATTCAAAATAAACAAAAATACAGGCAGGGTGTATAGTTGTTTTTCTCCACTTTCTAGGTCCAGTTTCCACAATTCTCTGCATAAGCATAGAAAACGTTGATGTAAAGTTACATTTTCAAGACAAATATTAGTTTCATTAGAACATTTCAGTAAAAAAATAATTGAAATGTACATGGAAATTATTGATGTAATCATATTGATATTTTAATTTTCTGCTTTGTAAAGTTTCTACAACTTTACAATCAAAAGTCATAAACCTTGCCGGTACTTTGCAATATGTAACATTGCACTGTAATATTGCTGCATGGCCGTTAGGGCTGTTGCATCAAAGTTGCGAGAACCTAAATATTCATTGCTCGTATGTTACAACTTCCAAGATAAGATTTCTAGAACATTGCTGAAATATTACTTTGCCCAGTGGGTTCAGACAACTTTTACTTGAGAAATTTTTATACTCGTACAATGAGTTTTAATCTGTATTTGTGTCATATTTGTTATTTATTGTGTTTTATATTTGTTACGTATTGTCCCACCTTGTATACTGAATTATATATATTTTTCTTTTTATTGACGTTCACTGTATTGTAACAGCCGAAGTGATTATATATAAATAAATAAATTAGTATTTTAAGCGACCGCCTTGTATAATACTAGGTGATAGTTATTTTTGTGTGGTCCAAGATTACTGAAATTTATTAAATTTGTTATTCTATATCATACAGCTGGAGCTAGTCGAGCAGTGGGCCGATTCGTGGATGAGGGCCATTGAGTTGGCGCACTCAAAAATAAATTTTTGTTACAAGTTCTACCCTCTTGTTGATTAAATTAAATATACATTTGCTACCGCTCAATACCTAAAATGATAGTAAACATTTCCGATCATCGCGGGAAAATAAATAAGTCAATTTCTAATTTAATTATTATTTCTTTCTAAACACTTTAATTAACTACCTAATTAATCATACTGCGAAAATCTCTCTCTTTTTTAACTTTTGTATTGTATAACAATTTTGTTCTATTGTAACATTGTCCAATACCAAAATGAAATCATCCATAATGTTAGCCACGATAACCTTGTAACTGAACCTTTGACTTCACTTACTTCTCCTTGGATTTCGCTTCTTCCTCAACCTTATTTTTGAGTTTTTCAGTGACTGCTGGTTTCCTATAACTTTCCTTAATTCATATCTTTCTTCTTGATGTCAGATTTTCAAGTCTCATGATATTTGTCATTTCTTAACATCGTTTGTCTTGCTCTTCTTTCTCCCGCTGACGTTTTTGTTCTTTTCCGTTCCCCTTGCTCTTCTTGACGTATTCTTCTGTTCTTCTTTGTGGTTATTTTCTTTTATCTCCATCATTTTGAGGGATTGCATCAATAAGTACAGCCTTACTTCTTGTTGTTATGGGCATATGATTCTGTTAAAGGTATTTGTTATTTCCCAGTTGAAAGCTATTAATAATCTCCACTAATGTCCAAATAGAAAGTACTAGAGTTTTCACAAGAATGCACTTTACGACCCGAAAGAGTCAAAGTTTTTATCACTTCTCAGTTCAAAAGGTTTAATTATCGCCATTAGTGTCCAAATAAAATGTTCTAGAAATGCACTATTTTTCTGTTCGAAAATAACCCTTGCACAGTGTCCAGTAAGATAGTTCTCCGTGTTTGCACTAACTCCCCAGAAAACTGTCCTTCTCGAATACTTCTGAAATCTTTTCGTGATAATTCCGTTTCATGACACCCATTCTAAAATGCCTCCACTCTAGGAAACTTCCTTAAAATCGTGGATTCATAAACAGAAGATACTGCTAACACACTATTTATTGAGTACGCCATTTATTTACTTCTTATTTACAACACGTTTACTAGACAAACATAACCTTCAACAATATTTATTATTATTTTGATGCTTTACTCTTCGCTTTGGATCACTTCGAATTGAGCTGAACTTTATTGAACTGAACTTATTTAAAAACAGGTATCTGGAACAGCCCAGCAAAGTTTTGATTCGCTTTCTTTAGGAACCATAAGTTAATTATAGAAAACTGTTCAATCCCTGGCGTCACCTCTGAGGTGATCTTCGCAACTCTGTCGCACGTTTCCTCAACGGCTACAGATTGGGTGCTGAGATATGCTAATGAATACGATCCCTACTACCACCCACACCTAAGTGGGCGCTAACGCATAACAGTATTAAAGGTAGGAAGGTATGTAGTGACAAAAATGCAAATGAAATAGAAGCAGTGCATCCTGTACAAGGATACAGAATCGTTGACGAGCATTTTTCAATAAACATGTTTTGTAAATGTTGTGACACATCTCTGCATCGTCAGGAAATTACCAGTGAATTGAAACAAGGTGTTGGTGCCGTTAAGCAAAATAGTTAAATTAATACCTATTTAAAAATTTCCAATTCTTAACATAAAAGCGTACAGAATATTTATTAACAAGTTTTTAAATGTGCCAGTATCTTTAGCGCACTCATCGTCTACTCGGGAATATCACAAGATTTGTTTTTTAACAGTTGACTATTTATTAAAATGCTCAATAACATACTCCCAATTCTTATAGCATATTTCCTCAATTATTAAATAATTCAAATGTATTCTTTTAAATGTTTTTTGTATGTTTTCCTTGTGTTTTTTACTTCAAGGACATGTATAATAGTATTGAAAAAATCAGATAGTCTCGTTACATTTAATATTTTAATATGAAATTATATAAATCTACACTTTTGCAGTTTTAAGTAGCACCCGAACCTCCCTAAGCCTTAGTATTTGATTTTATTTTCAATATCTGCTTTTTGTTTGATAGGATTTAAGTATTATCAAGAAACCTGCAATCTGTCTGCCCTGCCGAGACACACTAGAGATCTGTTTCCATTTTGTGATGAACTGTTTGAGTGTGGAAGACCAAATTAAGAAATATTGTGAAGCACTAGATGTAAGCAGTATAAATCAAGTAAAGCTAAGCCATCTATTACAGTTTAAGATGAGTAATGTAACAGCAGATGAGGCAGATGGGACCTTGGTTGACATCAAAGTAGAAGAACATCTCTGTGAGGAAAGAGGAAATGTGGACAACATGGATAATGTGATATTTGAGAATGAAGAAGGGTTTATACCTGAAAATGTGTTGGCTTGCAAAGAGGAGAGTAAAAATGTTAATGTGATTAAAGGGAAAACAGAAGAATTGTGTGAAGAAAATAGTCTTAAAGAGGAAAACCTGGAAAAAATGGAGGAACAAAATGTTTTACTTAAAGAGGAGATCGAAATAAAAACTGATGATTCCGATTTCTGCAGGTAATATTAAATTAGGCTCAACTTTAAATACGAAAAATTCATTTTCTTGGTTGTTTTTTAAAATATTCCCTTATTATATAATATATTCATTCAAATTTTGCTCAACTGATAAAATTGACAATCTTGCCATCTGCATTCTTCGTCGAATCTCATACTCATGCAGTTTCTGGTGTTGTCAACAAGAGTTCCAAGGTAGATTATCTTGTTTACTACTTCATAATCACATATCCTTAAAGTGCCTGGACTGTTTCCATTTGCTTGGTTTACAATCATAATTTTTTTTAATTACAATTTACACTTAAACCATACTCAGAGCTTATTGTTTGGAGGTGGTCCAGCAGATACATGAGCTTATCTTCGCTAGCTGCAACCAAGGTGGTATCATATACAAATGTCAAATTGAAAACTTTAGTTCCTCCTGTAACTACTCTACCTTGCCACTCCTCCAACCCCTGCCAATCATATTTAGAATATCTATTCTCTGAGTTTTGGTTAGATGAACCATACTAAAGTTGAATAAATAAATAAATCTTATTCAATGCACTGATGTGTGAGAGTAACTGAGAATAAAGTGACACTAATTGGAAACAAAAATATTCCATTTCCCAATTGATTGTGTTTAAGGTACAGTAAATGGTGTTATTTCCTTAGATTTTCTTAATAATTTTTTAGTGTACTTTAAAAAGACTGGTGGGTACACAATTCTGTACTAAAAACTTTAAAACCAACAGTAGATCAGTTTCAGCTTTTCTTCAAAAATAATAATTTAGCAAAAAAAAACCCAACGGAGTTTACAGGACATTATGAAAATTTTCTCAGTAATAAATGCACCAAATTTAAAAAAAAATCGGGGGGTAGTCATAATTCAGTGGGTGTGAACGCCATTATCATTTTAAAAAATGGTAACTTTGAATTAAAATTCGACCTGTTTCATAAATATGCTTAAAATGAATTTATTTCAAACATACAGAACATACTTAGGTCATGTAATCAATCTATACTGATAACATTAGGTTCATGGGGTTAACAGTTGATCACAAGCCTACTGGGAAGAATAGATTTCCACTGTCTGTTCAAAATTTAGCAGAGTAGATTGTCATAATTGACCTCAGAAAACAGTGTGTAAGTCTGTTTAAAAAAAACTATTCTACTCTGAATCCGAAGATATTAAGCATATGGCTGAAGTATAACCCTTAAACAGTTGTAAATCATTGTTTCAAAGTTTTAAAATACTGACATTAAAATTTGTATATATCTTCCAGCCTGTCACGCGTATAAGGATAAATATGAATAAACTGCAAAAAGCATGATAACATGATTATATTACAAGAAACTATCATGATACACCAATCTTTTGCGAGACTAAGTATAACTCAAATTGATCTGGTAACATAAAATAAATAACTTACAGTTCAATCCCTCTGAGCACATAAATGCTAATTGATGAATAGCACTCCGAAAGCTAAAAGTACAAAACAGCCAATCAAAGCAGAAATACTGGAAACTGAAAACAATCGTTGATCTCAACAAAGGTAACAATCCTGATGAACCAGACAATTTGTTGCTATTAATTTCAGAATCACTAATTTAATTTACTTGCTAATATGTTCACATTACTGATGTACCATTATTACAATCACAGACTAACATAAAACGTAGTTACGTTACTAGAACACGCAATTACCACCATAAAATAGCATAAAATTTGCCTATCATTATTTTCGGAAACTCAAACATCAAACCGCGACCGTTTTTACGACACGGCCACAGCTCGAATCCCGTCCTAAACCAAAAACATCTACCTCTTTGAAACAAACAAGCCCCCCTTCACGTCTTGTTACCATTTCTACCTGCTTCGCAAACGACGTCAACAGTTTTTTATACACTTGTTTGTGATCCGACGTATTTCGAGCTTAGGATTCAATTCTACAAGTACATGCTATTTTAAACATTTTAATTTCTTGTACCGTATAGGGCGTTCTTTAAGAACTGGCCCGTTACACTATTAGAAAATTATGAGCCTGTAACCATGCTCTTTGGACTTTCAACAATTTTCGAATATTGTTATTTAGATAGGCTGGTAAATTACATAGAAACTTTTAAAATAATTACAAAAAACCAACATGGTTTCTCTAGTGGTATATCGACCGGCATGGCAATGCATTCTTTTTTAAATAAATTTTTTAATTCATTGGTGCCGGAGAGTGTCCTGTCGGTATATTTTGTGATCTCAGCAGGGCATTCGACTGCATCAATCATAGTCTATTAATAGATATCTAAATTATCTGATTATGGTATACGGGTTCTGTTATTAAACTGGATCACCACATTCCTCGAAGATCGGAGACAATATGTAAGTTTAAAACATAAAAACGATAACACTGTATCTAGTGTTAATTCAGAATGTTTAAATTTAACGATAGGTGTTCCACAGGGCTCTATTTTGGGCCATGTGCTTTTTGTTTTGTTTGTTAATGATATTGATTTTTTGCCATCAACTGCACATTTCACAATGTATGCTGACGACATTTCATTGATAATATCAAATCCATGTGTTAATATTTTGGAACAGAATTGTAATACTGTTTTAAACACATTACACCATTGGTTTTCCCATAATAGCCTGTATCTCAATACTGAAAAAACTCAAGTTATCACATTTCACGGTAGGCGAAAGGAATGTGACAAGTTAAATATTAAAATAGACAATAAAAATATTTCTAATACTGAGGACAATGTTAAGTTCCTGGGAGTATATTTGGACGAATGCCTAAATTGGAAGCGTCATTGCGGAACCTTGATATGTCTCCTGTGGTATCTGTTTTTGGCGAAACTCCACCATGTCTTCAAATGTATTTATTGCTCAAAAACGTGTCTTGCGATGTGTATTTGGTATACCGAATACTCACATGTGCAAGGATATCTTTATAGAAAATAAAATTCTTACCTTGCCTAGCATATATACGAAGTTTGTATGTATGTTTTTATAAATAGAAATAGTTTCATTTTAAATATAGTGACTACCATAAAGTCAATACGAGACAAAAAAATAAACTCCATGAACCTTGTGCCAGATTAAAAATCACAAGTGAGTCTCCAAGATTTATAGGCCTGAAATTATTTAACTATCTACTGGATGACATAAAACATCAGAAAGAGAGTATTTATTTAAAAAAATACTAAAGGTGTTTTTATCAAGACAAATGTTACTATTCTGTATCAGAGTTTTTCTGCATTTAAAGTATACTAAATACACAGCAAGTTAATTTTTTTTTTCTTTTACTCTTGTTTACAAATTTTGATTTGTACTGCACATTTTTCAGTGTTCTGTGTCCTCATCTTATACAACTGTGTGACTTGTCTTATATTATGTACATGATCAAAAAAAGACCAATAAATATTTGAATTTGAAATGCTATAATAAAATGAATTTCTTTAAAAATACCGATACTGTTGCTATTTGCAAAAATAAATTATGTTTTTAACAGAACAAGCTCCTTATTCAGTGGATGAATTCTTAAGCTATCAATTTTAAGCGAATATTATTTTCTAAATATGCTTGCCACAAATTGCATATTTTTCATTGTGCATTATCATTTATTAAAAATTAAGATGTATTACTTTGTAATGACTAGTCACATAAGTTAACTTGTATTTGTAATATATAGTGTAGGTTTGCTGATGAATTAAATGGTTGATTGACTGTATGCGTGGACGCGATAGCGTCGAAACTGGTGAACCGCTTTTGACGAAATTTGGTACAAGGGTAGTATTGGCACTGTACACGATCTGAAAACACGTTAATATTAACATTGGTACACTGTAGGGGAGCAATCTTGGACCGTTAATCTTTCTCCTGTAGGCATGACCTTCCACATAAGTGAAGTCTGATTTTTTTTGTATGCAGATGATACATTAGTTGTCATGTTACACCATGATCCAAAGAAATAGAAAACAAAGATAAAAAAAATTACTTTATCTCAAATCTATGATTGGTGTCTTATAAATCGGTTGATAACAGGCTCACAAAAAATAAAAGTGGTCTGTAGCCGGGACCCGATATAGTAATCCCTATGTATTTGCTGAACACGAATATCCGTTTAGCTCCATCACCCACCAATTTTCTGTAAATCGTTAAAAATGGCCTAAGAAACTGGATTTGTTTAGGTTATTTTCGCGATTTACAAAAATTGGTGGGTGATGGAGCTAAACGGACATCGGATTCGTGTTCAGCACGTCGAAATACATTGGGAATACTATGTCTGGTCCCGGCTACAGATCACTTTTTTTGTGGGCCTGTGTAACAAATAATGAGCAGTCATGATCCAATTTCATAACAAATGTAAAAAATCGTATAATTTTAATTTGATCTTGATACTAAACGGATTAAACTTGAATCATACTTGAAATTTCCTGGAATCATTGTTGACAATCAGTTAACATGGGGGAGAACAAGTTGATAAATTTCTGTCAAAGAAATTGAATAAGGCGAGAATGTTGTTGCTTTTTTAATCGAATATTATTTCTTATCTTATACTAATAGTCCAGTACGTGGGGGTTTTTTGAATGCAAAAGGTGGGGTAGTAGTGATTTTTTAGTATGTTGTTAAGCTTGGGGCCCTAATGAAAAATCCAAGTTTTCGACCTCGAGGCGCATGCGCTCGAGCCGCCATCTTGGATTTTAGGTACAAAAATTTAGTTTTTTGATAATAACTCAAAAACGGTGGATTTCACGACAAAAGATGTTCTATGCAATGTTAAAGAGGACAAAATTTCCTACATTTATTGTTAAAAAAAATTTTTTGTAGCACGCACATGTTAGGAGTTACAGCTCTGTGAAGTTGCACTATTTGAAAAAAAAATGTCGTCATTCTCGTCCTCGCTATCAATGCCGATTTCCGGCATATTTCCGCAAGATTCTTCGTTGCAGAAGCCACATACAACCGAACATTTAAATCCAGCTTTTCGGCAGCTGCATGCCCCACCACACCCCTTTTTGCAGTTACAAGATACCGATTTTAATAAGGAATCGGGAGCTGATTTTTCCGCCATTGTTATGGGAGTGAGCCCGTAAGCGCCATGCTTCCAACCCCAGTCTTCAGGATTTTTCTCTATGCCTCTCCATTTTTGTACTTGGTGGTACGTCCTAAAGGCGTGGAATTGCGCCGCGTCTTTTGTAGGTGGCAAAGAGGCCAGATTAAATTTGCTTTTCAGCGTAGATTTGGCGAAGCGTTGGAAACGAATCTCTTCCAAACTCTCTTTATCCATGTTGCCACCATATAAAGCTACAAGAAAGCGTACTCCGGCCTCGGCAATCTCCTCCGACGTGGCATCTTGTTGGTTGAAAATTTCAATTATTTCATGAACCGCTCTGTTTTTTTCCATCAGCGTACAAAATTTAGTTTTTCCCTGATTGAATAGGGATGACGTTGTGTCACAACCACTGATGGCATGCAAGAACAGAATGTGCTTGGTTGCTTCTTCGTATTTGCATAAAGAAATTGCAGTGTTGACAATTAGCACATCGGCATCATCTTCAGCTTGTTTAACTGTAAATCCAGCCAGCTCAAATGTGTTCTTCAGCATCGATATGAGACGAACTTTATTTCTTTCATTGGCTAAAAATCGCTCCTGCGAAACTTGTACCACCATTGTTTCATCAAAAAGGACATCGGCAGACACGTGCTTTTTTGATCGACGAAGTCTTTCTGTGGTCTTTGTATGTGTATTGTAACAGCCAAATAACAAAATATAATACTTTTTTTTCAAATAGTGCCACTTCACAGAGCTGTAACTCCTAACATATGCGTGCTACAAAAAAAAAATTGTAACAAATGTAGGAAATTTTGTCCTCTTTAACATTGTATAGAACATCTTTTGTCGTGAAAGCCACCGTTTTTGAGTTATTATCAAAAAAACAAATTTTTGTACCTAAAATCCAAGATGGCGGCTCGAGCGCATGCGCCTCGAGGTCGAAAATTTGGATTTTTTATTAGGGGCCCAAGCCTAACAACATACTAAAAAATCACTACTACCCCACCTTTTGCATTCAAACACCCCTTTTTGACACCCACGTACTGGACTATAAATTAAGAAAGAAAATCAATTTTGAATAAATATCAAAAACAAATAATAATTGCATTAAACTCCTCATTTTTGTCGGTGTGGAGTGAAACGTTAAACTTTCTCAAGTGGAAATAAAACGAATCATTTAAATTTAACTACTTTAATAGTTTCCAAAAAAAATACGCCAACAAAGGTAGAGCAATTGACTTCAGGGTGTAGGTAAACTTCAAAACTTTCGTCAGAATAATAACATAAAAAAATCATCAAAAGTCCGTCTGACATATAGCAAAATACAAAGCAAAATTGTGCACAATAAGGATCCATATACAGTAAATAATTAAACTAAACTAAACACGATCTGGCCAGAGCGGTAAAACAAAGAATTCTTATGTTAACATAAGAAGGATCAATTAAATTAGATGAAAACACAAAAGGAAATACTACAGACTGTACGTAAAATTAATAACAAACATGGCCCGACAATTAGTAATTTCGACATAAACTGGTTCAGTAGTTAAACACTATGCTTTTTATGACCAAAACACACGGGAGATATCTTGAAAACGGGGCGATATAGTTACGGAAACATAACGTTCACATGAAATTATTCAAGCACTATAGTCTTCTCATGGGTTAGGAGAAGTCTTTATCGGACGGTAACACAATCGTGAAATGAAATAATAAAGCCATCAATAATTCTGGTTGCAAGCGGCTTCACACAGCAACATTGACACCACGAGAGATGTACATACTATAAAAGTCTGACAATTTATTTGACAAAAACTTTGCCTTGCTATAGCTATGGGCAATGGCACACAATAAACACATACAGGTAACATCATAACTACTTTACTGATTCTGTTAGCAGTTATTAATCACTGTGTAAATATATGGCGGCTCTAATTTTTCAGCCAACATGGCTAAAGCTCGAATTACCACGCTTAACTAATTCGGGGAGGTTAAATTCACCTGCTCCCGTTACGAGCTGTCTCAGCCCACAGGCCAAAACTTGACTCCTTGCTTTAAACCAAAAACCTGGCTTTGAAACAAACAAGTGCCCCTCGCACTCTTATTCTCTCCATATTGCGTTAAAGGTCAAACGGTCTTTATACCTGAATAGAAGTTAAAGTTTTTCGATCGCACCAAAGCAATTTAATAAATACACAAATTTTGAACATGCTTTTATTTAATTCAATGTACTGAGTGCTCTTTCAAAACGTGACAGTTGCAGGAGGTTAAAAAACAATATGAATTTTATTTCTTCACAAGCGATGCTTACGGTTTTAGAAATGTGCCAATTAAGTGAAATATACCTTCCTTTTCATATTCGTTCGCATGTCAGTAATAATAACCATTTTTGTGAATTTTAGGCTTGAAGATTCTGTTTTGCCACGGCCGGAAGTCACCAATGGGTTATGTGTAACGTTAGAACGTTTAATGCCGAACCTCGAAGGGGAGCTATCGAAATCATATGTTAAACAGAAATTGACCAATACAAATGTCTCGAGGATATTGATGTATAAATGTGATTCTTGTTCATATCAGACAAGACGTAAATATGACCTTAAGATACATTCGGTGAAACATAAAGATCCTTCAGAAATTACAATGTACAAATGTGACTTTTGTTTATTTCAGACTAAATATAAACATAACTTTAAAAAACATTTGGTGAAGCATAGAAATCTTTCAGAAGTAACAATTTACAAATGTGATTCTTGTTCATTTGAAACAGAACGCAAAGATCACCTCACAACACATTTACTGAAGCACAAAGATCCGTTAGAAGTAACAATGTACACATGTGACTTTTGTTCATTTCAAACAAAACGTAAACATTACCTGAAAACACATTTGCTGAAGCATAAAGATCCTTCTGCGGTAAAAACGTACAAATGTGACTCTTGTTCATTTCAGACAGTAAATAAACAACACCATGAAATGCATTCGCTAGTGCATAAGGATTCTTCTGAAATAACAATGCATGAATGTCAATATTGTACATTTCAAACAAAATATAAATATCACATCAAGAAACATTTGCTGGTACATAAAGATCCTTCAGAAATCACAATGTTCAGATGTGCCTCTTGTTCATATCAAGCAAAACACAAAAATTACCTCAAAATACATTTACTGAAGCATAAAGATCCATCAGAAGTAACAGTGTACATATGTGACTTTTGTTCATTTCAGACAAAACTTAAATTTCGCCTGAAAACACATTTGCTGAAACATAAAGATCCTTCAGAAATTACTATGTACAAATGTGACTTTTGTTTATTTCAGACTAAATATAAACATGACCTCAAAAAACATTTGTTGAAGCATAAAGATCCATCAGAAGTACCAATATACAAATGTGATTCTTGTTCATTTCAAACAAAACGCAATGGTTGTCTCAAAAATCATTTGCTGAAGCATAAACATCCATCAGAAGTAACAATGTACAAATGTGATTCTTGTTCATATCAAACAAAACGCAAAGGTTGTCTCAAAAATCATTTGCTGAAGCATAAACATCCATCAGAAGTAATGCATGAATGTGAATATTGTACATTTCAAACAAAATATAAAGAATGCCTCAAGAGACATTTGCTGGTACATAAGGATCCTTTAGAGGTCACAATGCTTAAATGTGACTCTTGTTCATTTCAAACAAAACGTAAATATAACCTCAAAAGACATTTACTGAAGCATAAAGATCCATCAGAAGTAACAATGTACATGTGACTTTTGTTCGTTCCAGACAAAACTTAAATCTTGCCTGAAAACACATTTGCTGAAACATCTTTCAGAAATTACTATGTACAAATGTCGCTTTTGTTTATTTCAGGCTAAATATAAACATGACCTCAAAAAACATTTGAAGCATAAACATCCATCAGAAGTAACAATGTACAAATGGGACTCTTGTTAATTTCAGACAGTAAATAAACAACACCTTAAAAGACATTCGCTGGGGCATAAGGATTCTTCAGAAATAATGCATGAATGTGAATATTGTACATTTCAAACAAAAAATAAAGAATGCCTCAAGAAACATTTGCTGGTACATAAGGATCCTTTAGAGGTCACAATGTTTAGATGTCACTCTTGTTCATTTCAAACAAAACGTAAATATAGCCTCAAAAGACATTTACTGATGCATAAAGATCCACCAGAAGTAACAATGTAAAGAATAGAATACAATGTTTTGTCTTCTAGAAGCCTAGATAACTAAAAATATACTGTTAATGCATTTTACATGTTTACACATCATATTGTTCTGTATTTTTTATGTAATTATTTTATCCATTTTATATACATGTTTTATATTTTTTTACAACTTATACATTATAATGTTTTAATATCCTATACTTACTATTGCTCTTAACATGTCCCATATCGTTATTTGTATGATTTTATGGACAATAATTTATTGTTATTATTATTATTGTGACTTCTTCATTTCAGACAAAACTTAAATATTACCTGAAAACACATTTACTGAAACAGATCCTTCAGAAGTAACAACGTACAAATGTGACTTGTTAATATCAGACAAAACTTAAATATTGCCTTAAAGCATTAAAGATCCATCAGAAATAACAATGTACAGCTGTGACTCTTGTATCAAGCAAAATCGCAAAAAGTATAACTTGCCTCGCAAAGCATTTACAGGTACATAAAGAGTCCCCAAGCTAGTAAAGTGGCTTTATAATTTTTAGGTGATAGTAAATATGTAGAAAGATTTTCCAATGGATTTTAAACAGTTTTAAAATTTTTTTAGCCTTTAAGTGAGGTGCTATGAATGTGTAGACACAATATTTTCTATTGAAGTGGGTCTTGTCACACCAATTTTGTATAGCTTTTTATTTCAAAAACAGATTATAAAATCTGCAAGAATGTTTAATTGTTTTGGTTTTCCTTTTCGTTTCACGAAAATGTTTTCAAACTGCACTTTTCGATGGTAATGATAGCAAAATGTGAAATTATAAATAATATCTGAAAAGATCCCACAGTTTCAGTTAATAATCTATTTTCAATGTTTGAATATGCCTTAATTGAATTATCCTTTCCTGTAAACTGTTTAGTTGGGTGCTTCCATAGAGCACCATCAAGTAAGTGATCTTGCATATTTTATAGATAATATAAACCTCCTAGTAATAATATTTATAAGACTAATATTCCTACATTTTTCATAGGGGATTTTAATACCAATTTTGATGATCAATTCCCCAGTGATGATGCAAAATATTTATGTAATACTCTGGAAACTTACGGTTTTCACAAACGTATTTGTGACTAGACCAGGATATCCAAGAACTCAAAAACTATTAACATTTTCTCAAACAATGACAAAAACTTAGTTAACCCTACATTCAATTTGCACTGATACATCAGATCATTGTTTGCAAGGTGTAAATTTCCAAGTTAATAACGCTGATGCACAAGACATGTGTACCTACTTATTATATACATACTTTAAGACATTTAAAAATGTAACATGCAATATTTTAAATACTTGTTATCTATAGAAAACTGGTCGTGGTTAACTTCAAATGACGATACTGAAACCAAACTCAATAACTTCAATATTTGCTCAAAAATTGGACTTAGCATTTCCATTTGAAAAAGCTACATGACTAATTTCATATTTATTTGCAGTAAATTGACTAATTAATTCACTTCTTGGAATAGATAGGTATGCAACCACTCGTACTTTGATAGGTGTAGCATGTCGCCTATCTGCAAAGGTCTTAACATTCCGAAAGTAAACATGTTTTCTTTAAAAATAATTTGAGGTAGTGGTGTTAATGGTAGATTCTTGTAGTTGAGGTATTAAACATTTGTGAAATTCAGTCTTGATTATTAAGTCCTCTGTGGTGCATTGTTATTCGTTAGAGAAAGTGTTCTAAGAGTGCGCAAGTTGGCAACACAGGACTGGGATATTTTCGCCGGAAACATCACACAGTTCTGTGTTGCCAACTTGCGCACTCTTAGAACACTTTCTCTAACCAATAACATGCACCACAGAGGACTTTTCCGTTTCCGGTGTTCTCGATTGACAGAGACACGAGGTAGGCGGAAGGCGGTCCTGATTTTTGTGGAGGATTTGGGGTTCTACATCGTCAAAGTTCTGGATTTGTCTTGTTGTTCTTCATCGATTCCTCACCGCCTTGTCGCAACCTTTCTATAAATGCCAGGAAAATTTCTCTTGGCTACTGAAATTTTGTCGCCCCGTGCTTCGTGGGGTTATGTAATACTCTATATAAGGTAAGCCATTTATTTTGAGTTTTGTCTTGCAAATGTTCTTATTATCTGGTGTAATTATTATAGAGTGTATGGGGTTCAGGCATATGTTTGAACAGGCTTATATTTGGGTTAGGCCAGAGACAATTTGTTTGGGACAGCCTTATATTTAAACAGGCCATATAGAATAGTGATTTATGTATGAGCCTAGCTGTTTGGTGCTGTAATTTTGGTTACGGGAGCCTAGTCTTTGGAAAAGTAGTAGCAGAGGGAAGTCTGTTGCTCAGAAGTTTAGTTATATATGGATCTTGCTGACGTTTTAAGAAGTTTGGGCTTGAGCTGTTTGCAGCAGCCTCCAGGAGATTTATGCAGGAATTTTGGTGCAGCACGGAGTCGTAATCGTACCCAACTCCTAGTATGTCTAGGTGACAGGTCACGCTGCAGTAATCAAGGAGATAAGTTTCTAAACAAGTTTCTTGTTTCATTTTGGTTATATATTTTAAAAGAAATTATAGATTTATTTAGCCATTTTTTTGTTCATATATAAAAGTAAATCACTATCATTTTTGCAATTATAGTTTAACGCTAAGTTAATACCTAGAGTGATGAAATACCTAGGATTCTTACCATGAAAGCAACGTATGGTACAGTGTAATGCTGATATACCTTCTACCATGTCAAATGTGAAATATTTTATATCACTGACTAACATCCAAGTTTGCACAGCGAACGTAGTAGTTATTGGCTCACAAATTCTTGTATATTTATATCACATTTCAGTGATGAACTCGCTGTTGTAAACTATCACTCATTGTTGCGTAGAACATTGCTCATAATTGCTAGATAATCTCATTCTTAAAGCAGTATAAAGTCACTGGAATAGTTTTGTTTAGTTAAAACATAGGATTTCTTTTAATGCGTATGAACCATGGTAGCATCTGAAATTTTTATTTACGTTTTGTTGTACATCTCACTTGTGTTGTAATTAATGTTCAATGTCTACGTGTTCTTGTTATATGTGTGCACCTGATATTTGCCTAGATTTTGAGATTTTATAGTAGTGTAAATTTTGACATTAATAGATTTTAAGAATTCTATCGCTCGATAGCTAGAAATTTAATCTTTTTCCTTGGCTGGCAAGATTATATAATCACATTTTATTCTCATCCCAGTGGCGCCCTTTGAGTGTCCACACTCCTTATCCACGCCCCTATGCTCTCCACCAAAAAACTAGCTGCCATTCGCAAGTGAAACATTTTTTAATATTTAGGTGTTAAAATTGTTACATTGAAGTCGAGAAAAATAAAAAAATCTACTAATAAAAACTCTTGGATCTCAGAGGAGTTAATTAATCAAGGGATTTTCATCAGAGATATTTATAAATTATATCAAACTACTTTCAGTGACGAATTACTGGAAGTGTACAAAATATTAAAGAAATATCACCGAAAAAATATTAAAAACACCAAAAAAATGTATTGATTCGCTAATGCTGATCCAAAAATAAATGCAAGACCGCTTGGAATATTATTAAAAAAATTGACCACCCAAAAAGTTATAATCTACCATCATCATTTACAGATAAAGCAGGTATTACTGTAACAGATTTCAAGAGCGCCGCCAAGAGTTTCAATAATTATTTCATAAGTTCCATAAGTATATTAACTAAGGACATGGTTATTTCAAATAACTCTAAATACCTAGAATTAATTAATCATTCTTTGTTCTTAGCACCAGTTACAGATGATGAAATTAAGGATATTAGTAGATCCTTAGCCGCCACTGCCGCCAAGAACTCGGTCAGATTCGATCATGTCACAGGTTCATTACTATTACATATAATTTATTGCATTTGTAGTTCTCTAAGTACACTAGTAAATGCATCCTTCTGTGAAGGAACATTCCCTAGTGTCCTCAAAAAATCTATCGTGATACCAATTCATAAGGAATCTGATAAATCTCAAATATCCAATTAGAGGTATGGTACTTGTCCATCTTCTGCAAAGTCTATGAAAGAGCATATTATCCAGATTGCCAAAGCTCTTAAATGATGAAGTTATTTACAAATAATCAGTTTGGCTTTAGAAAAGGTTTGTCTACACAGGATGCGTTTACGCTGCATAATTTTGTATTTAATTGTTTTGAATCAAAGGAAAAAACAGCCAGCATTAGCTTTGATTTGCCATGCATTCGACACGATAAACCATAACTTAATAGCTGACAAGCTTTTCAAATACTAGTAAGAGGTTCTCCTCCTCTAAATAAATCATAGTTAAAGATAGATTACAAGACGTTCAGTTAAAGCACAACGGGAAATCAAGCTTCTCCCAGTCCTTCTCACGCTGGAGTCTCCCAGGGCAGTGTGCTGAGTCCTTTTTTATTTATTATATTTATTAATGATATTGTTAAAGCTGAGATGATTGATGGGACATATATTACAATATTTGCAGATGATACCACATCGTCTGTTTCAGGTAAATATTTTCATGATATTTTGTGACGTACTTCCAGTTGCCTAGCGCATAAACAAGTGGAACCGCCACTTTAGCGCTGAGCTCTAATTCGGTTATTCTCGAGGGCCACCTTTACAATTTTTTTACCTGGGCTAAAGGTCCCACACTAGCCTCTTAACACATCCTGTTGCAGTAAGTCTGGGATAGCTACAGTGAAGAAACAGATACGTCCAGGGGTCCGGACGGCAGATTATATCTTCACTCACAGTCAACAGTAAAACGCACAAGTTGGTAAATAACAAAGTTTATTAAATATAATAAAATTGACAACAATAAAAACGGCCAGGTACCAGAAATACTCCTGCGGAGTACTTTCTCCGCTTTTAATTTTGTTCATCAATGACCATGACTAAAATGTTGTTAAGGAGCTGAACAAACTTTTAGTTATGTTTGCAGATGACACCACAATTTGCATAACTGCCGATTCCCCTGAAGAACTTCAAATTAAATCAAATACATTATTATCAATATTTTTCGACTGGTGTTACTGCAATAAATTAATAATAAATACTGACAAAACAAAATATATTATATTTCATAAAAGAAAAATAAATGAGATTACGCTCATTCTTAACAACACTATACTAGAAAGTCTCAAGTACCAAATTCATTTTAACCACTGTTAGCGTATTAATATACGAGTCGGCTTTATTTGTTAGAAAAAATTTAGATAAATTTCCCTTAAACAATGACATCCATAATCATAACACTCGTTCTTCAAATGATATACACTTAAAAAATATAAATCTAGCAACTTCGAAAAAAAGCGCACTTCATTCCTGCAGTGATATATATAAAACCATCTACCTAGAAATATCAAACAAATATAGTATATTAAAGTATAAGTGGATATTAAGGTCTTTAAAACGCGCGAAATAGAGCAAATGTTTTAAAGACCAGTTATCCACGAATACTATATTGGTACACTTTGAAATCATAAATACTGGTATTATTACTACAAAAAATGGAAAATAAGAATTAAGAATGTAAAATGGTTGAATTCGTGAGGAATTAAAAATTAATTTGCAATCTGTCATATAGGATTAATTATTGTCACTACAGTTATTACTGATTGTATATTGCTTTAAAATGAGTTCTAACATTGATTACTTAAATAGAAAAAGCAGATTCGCGGTTAATCCAGCAATAATTCCTGTCAATGATTAAAAAGTTGACATTTTGACTACATGTTTGTCTGGTTATTGATGTTGCCATGGTAACTTTAAAACGCGCATTTTTAAAAAGTTGGATTTAAACACTCTGAGGCGTACTTTAAATAAGCAAAATACGGTACCAATAAAATTAATTTAATGGCTATAAAAAAATTGTTTTTAGAGTACTTAGTCATTATACAAATTAGGTAAGATTTAAAAAATAAATAAAAAACAATTTTTTGTTCTGCTTTCTCTTATAGGAGCCTAGATAACTAAAGATATACTGCTAATGTACTTTAAATGTTTACACATATCATTGTTCTGTATTTTTTATGACGTAATTATTATCCATTGCTCTTGACATGTCCCATATCGTTATTTGTATGATCTTACGAACAATACATTATTTTTATTTACTACTTAATTTGTGTTTGATAATTTCCAACTAGAAAACCTGTCGCAGGCCAAGTGGTCCCTTATTTTAACAGTCATAGACCAGCGGTCGTAACACTATTAATAATTATCTGGTATTTCCAGGTTTTTCCCAACTAAATAATAAACTCTTACTTTTTATTGGGTATTTTGCCACTGAAAAATATTTAAAAATTTTAATGAAAAAACCTCTGCGCCAAACGGATCAGACAGAGGTTGGTTCTTGAGTACTTGACTGTTTCAAAAAGTCTCACACCTAAAAATATATGTTATATTAGATTTAAGCACTATATTATATAATAACCTTTGTATAACCGTATTATTATTTAAGTTCTTATCAACACGTTCACATAAGTAATTTAATACTTTCAATAACAAATTCATTTCTTTATTTCATATCATTCTTTATCTTTGTAATTCAATACCTTAATATTCCAAATTGCACGTTCTAGCTTAGGTTACTTTTGTGAAACCCTGATGTGTAGATTTAGTTTTGTTTAATTTGCATTTTATGCACACGTTATAAATACAACTGAACGACGCCTTCGAGTTAGTCTGCATCGTTCAGTTAACTCGACATATTAATTTTACAAAGAGCCATAGTCTCTCTTGATATTTTTATTCTTATTAATTCATGTTCTAACTTTGTTAACTTCTCCATTAAGAGCAATGCTCGGAGGTTAACCATCAACTAGTTTTAAGTGTTTAAGTTGTAAATCAACTCCAGTTTGTATAATAATAAACATTGTCTTGTGCAAATAAAAAAAATTGTTTTTAAAAAGTGAATTCTACAAATCCAGATCTAACAATTGGCGCAGTCGGTAGGATCCGCAGCAACTCTACCAGAACAAGGAACCAGAGCCTAACTGGTAGTGGTGGATCTCAATCCTTCAACGGAAAACGAACCTCAAACCCTTCAAACCAAGAAAACCACACATTCACGAAACTTAGCATTTAAGAAGAAACCAACCCTAGCATTTAAGAAGAAACCAACCAAAGCACTCTTAAGAACAAAACACAATCCCGCAACTAATGAAAACCTTTATGTAAGTACTTTTAACAATTGAATCATAAGTGCATCGAATTTTATTTTCATTTTTATTTTTAAACGCGAAGTGTTCTATTGTCCAATATCTCCTACCTCCAAATTTTTTTTCTCTCAAATTTTAAATAACTAAATTGTAATGGCTCAAGAACAGGTTGAAATAGCTCGTGAACAACAAGAAATTATTCGCGAACAGCGTGAGCAAGTAATAGAACCATATAAATTATCGGAGATATTCTCCATTGTCCCAGAGTTTGATGGAGACCAAATTTTATTAAACACCTTTTTAAACGCTTGTGATCATGCACAACGCATGGCAGTCGGAGACCAGCGTATTCTTTTGACGCTTCACATCAAAAACAAGCTTCGTGGGCGAGCTGCTCAATTAATCAATTCTAGGAACCCAGCCACTTGGGTAGAAATTAAACAGTTACTGGCAGTTCATTTCGGTGATTCCAGAGATTTGACGTCGTTAATTCAAGACCTGCAACGCGTTAAACAATTGCCAAATGAATCCGCTTTAACTTTCTTCTCCAGGTTGCAAACACATAACGCTAAAATGCACGCCGCAGTTCAAAAATCACGATTAACTCCAGATCAGAAAGATGCACAGTCTCAACTCGTGGAGACTATGACTCTAAACACCTTGCTTACCGGGCTAGAACCGCGGTTAGGTCAAATTATAAGGGCTGGAAACCCCGATACTATGCTCGAAGCTTCAGCACGAATCAAACGAGAGCTTCAACTCTCCTATTTTGAGAATCAAAAATTTAATAAACCAATTACTAATCCCCGAGATAATCAAGCCCCAGTAAGGAAACCTAACGCTACAACACCTTTTCAAAAAATTTGCGCGTATTGTAAAAAAACCGGACACGTCATAAACGAATGTCGTGCACGTCAACAATCACCGCAATACCCGAATTTCACCCCCCAAAATTATTCAAATTTAAATTTCCAAAGACAATATGCTGCCCCGCAACAACCGCAACAGCAGCAACAACAACAAAGGCCATTTATACAACAGACATTCCCCAATCAAAATCAGAGGCCCACTCAATTCCCTAATAGACCAAATCAGTTTCAACGACCGTCTGTAATACAACCAAACCCAAACTATAATAGGAATGCCAATCAACCAAGAACTCATCATATTAACTATCCGGCACAATATTACTCTAACGAGGAATATCAAGAAGGTGCATATAATCCAGAGTTTCAGGAATTTCCATCTAATTCACAAGAAACTTTTTCTGAGGAGCACTATCAATATCCCGACAACTTTCAGGATTTTCAGCTAGGCCCTCAAACCCTTCACGACCCCCCGAATTTCGAGAACCAATACCCCGAAACATTGACGGAAGAGAACCCTATTCAATTCCAGGAAACAATTTCAGAGAACTACAACCCAGTTGCAGACCTCTCGTCCCAAATTCAGTCCATGAATCTAGACGACTACAACCCCAATCTGAACTTCCCCGAACAAATTTTCATCTAAACTCACTTCTAACCGTCAAGTCCAGAAACCTATTCTATATTAAAGATATCACAAAAACATTCAAACTTCTCATTGACACGGGCGCGGGAATCTCTATTTTTAAAGAAAAGACCGCCGCAAGAATCCCTAACAAATTTCAGGAAAATGCCGTTATTCAAGGAATAACTAATGAAAAAATTTTAATAACAGAATCAAAACTTATCCCATTTAAACCCGGCGACCCTCACAAGGTATTCATTCATAACTTAGATATAGAATTCGACGGATTACTCGGATCGGACTTTCTAGATCACTATGATTGCACGATAGACATAAAAAATAGACAACTTATTACTAATTTTAAAACTGTACCCCTGTTCAAAGCAGGCGAGGAAGACATCGAAACACCGGTTATTAATAAGAATGTACAATACCTGCACTCTAACGACAACCTAATAAAAAACATAATCTCTATTCAACCACGTACAGAACAAATTTTTAAACTAAAATGCGATTTAAGAAGTACTGACGCTATACTGCTGGCTCAGGAACAAGAAAAAGTCAGATTACCCAATGCCGTAGTTAAAGTAAATGAAAAAGGTGAATTTTTAACTTCCATAATTAATGCAAATGCGATACCTAAAACTATCAATTTTCACGACTTAAAATTAGAACCAATCACTGAATTTGAATTAACCTGTAATGTCAATATTTCAAACATCAATGCAAATGACTTTCAAAATAATACCAACAACAGACTGTACGAAATTGAAAATCAATTACGTTTGGAACATCTCAATGACGAAGAGAAGGAATCGATCGTAGATTTATGTCTAAAATTTTCGGACATATTTTACTTAGAAGGCGACTCACTAACTTTCACGAATGAAATAAAGCATTCGATAGATACTAACAACGCTAAACCTATCTTCACTAAATCGTACAGATACCCGCAAATTCACAAGGACGAAGTAAAACGCCAAATGACAGAAATGCTCAATCAAGGTATAATTCAGCCGTCCATCTCACCCTGGTCCTCCCCAGTGTGGGTTGTACCAAAAAAGCTTGACGCCTCAGGCAAGCAAAAATGGAGAGTTGTGATTGACTATCGTAAACTCAATGAGCTGACAGTTAACGATAAGTACCCATTACCCAATATTTCAGATCTCCTAGACCAACTAGGAAAGTGTGAGTATTTCACTACTTTAGATCTCGCGTCTGGCTTCCACCAGATAGAAATTGACAAAAATGACATTCAAAAGACAGCATTTTCAGTCGAAAACGGCCATTACGAGTTCGTTCGTATGCCATTTGGTCTAAAAAACGCACCCTCCACTTTTCAGCGCGTTATGGACAATATTCTTTTAGGCATTCAAAACGAACGCTGTCTCGTTTATATGGACGATATAATCATATACTCACCCACCATCCATGAACACATTTCTAGGCTCACCGAAGTTTTCAAAAGGTTAAGAAAAGCCAATCTCAAAATCCAGCCAGATAAGTGCGAATTTCTAAGGAAAGAAGTAGCTTATCTAGGTCACCTTATCACCCAAGACGGAGTCAAACCGAATCCTTCGAAAATTGACTATTCGAAATTTCCCCGAACCCAAGACACAAAAAGAGATTAAATCCTTTTTAGGACTAGCCGGTTACTACAGGCGCTTTATCTCTAACTTTGCAAAAATTTCAAAACCTCTCACTAAGCTTCTGCAGAAAGACATCCCGTTCAATTTCGACTCGACTTGTAAAAATTCTTTTGACGAATTAAAAACCGCATTAACGTCAACCCCTATTTTAATATACCCAAACTTTGATGAAACCTTTCTGTTAACAACCGATGCTAGCGCGTACGCTATCGGAGCCGTGCTTTCGCAAGGACCTATAGGGAAGGACCTTCCCATTGCTTATGCGTCACGAACTTTGTGTAACGCTGAAACAAAATACTCTACTATCGAAAGGGAGCTCCTAGCTATCGTATGGGCAGTTAAACACTACAGGCCGTACCTTTTCGGACGAAAATTTAAACTCATAACTGACCACCGACCTCTGACTTGGCTCTTTTCTATAAAAGATCCCGGCAGTAGGCTAGCACGTTGGCGCCTTAAACTCGAGGAATATGATTACGAGATCATATACAAGCCAGGTAAAATCAACAAGAACGCTGACGCCTTATCGCGCATTAAAGTCAATCACATACAAAAATGTGTAGCGTACCACAACAACGCACAAAATCCAGAAGACCCACCTGACCCAGAAATCATTCCCGACGAAGATATACCACCGGAACAAATAGCCAGAGAATACGAAACCTTCGAGAGATTGTATCAGACAGAGTCCCTAATCGATTACGCGAAAATCAAGTTTTCAAATAATCAACTGCTCGATAAAGATCATAAAAACATAATTACATTCTTTCAGCGAGACAATTTGCAAGATATCCACTACAAAATAATCGAGGATATTCTTGAAGAAAACCCTGAGTTTTCTAACAACAAAATTAACACCGTATCTAGTCAAACAGTAAAGAACAGATCGTATCATATCGTACCCTTACCATTCGACCCCTTGTCGGCAATTTTACAACTTTTCGTTACGATATACAAAAATCAGAATGACATAAATCCAGCAAAAACATACTATGTCGAGAATAACTTGAACTTACCTATTCTCGAAATCTTCTCATTTATTTTTAGCGACAAAGACATACAGCTAGTCGTTTGTCAAGACGTTGTAACAAAACCCGATGAAGACCAAATTCCCATAATTCTAAATCAGTTTCATGCTGGCAAAAATAATCTCCATCGCGGCATTAATGAGACGATACGTAGAATTAAAAATAAGTACAATTGGACCGGACTAACAAAAGACGTCGAAAAATTTATAAAAGCATGCGAAACTTGTCAAAAAGCGAAAATTTTACGTAAAAACTTGGACAATCCTCTAGTCATTACAGAGACACCGAAAACCCCGTTCGAACGCATTAACATTGACATCCTTGAAGTTCCTACACGAAATTACGCCCTAACAATCAGGGATGAACTCACTAAATTCACACAAGCTTATGCTATAGAGGACAAAACCGCGAAATCTATCGTAAATACACTTCTACTGTACTTTCAACATTACGGTACACCCCTTCGCATCCATTGTGACTCAGGCCGAGAATTCGAAAATCGACTTCTTAAAGACCTTTGCCTTCTTTACGATATTAAATTAACATATTCTAGTGTACACCACCCACAATCCAACGGCTCACTAGAGAGATTTCACGCGACGCTCATGGAAATGATAAGGGCTAATAAATTAGAAAACCCTAGCGAACACCCGTTAACCATCTTACCATACGCAGTTATTTGTTATAATAACTCTATAAACAAAACTCATGGCTTCACCCCGTACGAATTAATATTCGGACATAGTGCAAGTCGTCCCCCTGAAATACTTTACAATCACGAACAACTCATATCTAAGTACATGCGAGATTTAAACAATAGAATATCGCACTATTATAAAATAGCTCGTACGAGGACCCAATTACAGAAAGAAAAGGCTAAAATAAGATTCGATAAACATGTACACGACAATTTACCCGAGTACAAAGTAGGTGACAAAGTCTATGTAAAGGAAAGTCAAATTAAGAATAAACTTCAAAACAAGTTTAATGGACCATTTGAAATTAGAGAAATTCTAAATAACTCTGCTATACTTTACAACCCTCAGACTAAACACACTACAAAAACCAACTTTGACAGAATGAAACCATACTTTGAAAATTAATTTATTTTCAGGTTTCTTCTGCTGCTCAAAGCAGTATCACCCCAATACTCTATTGAACCCATCAACAATACCATCGGAATTTACTATCACGAAGAAGACCGAATCGAGATATCAAATGATAAATGGACAATTCTAGTCTACAAAGACATCGAGCCAATTAAATTAACCCTCGACAATAACAACAAAATTCTAAACGACATGATAACCACATTCGATACAGACAACCCTCGCATGACATCCTTTCGATCGGAAGTTAGAACACATATCAGTCTCTTAACCCAAATTTCCCAATCATTACAACAAAAAGTTGAGGAAATATTTGTGGACACTAAAAGATACAAACGAGGTATTTTAAACGGAATCGGTACATTCTGGAAGGCTATCACAGGTAACCTAGACGCCTCTGATGGTGAATACTATACAGATTGTATTAATAAACTCACGAATGACGAACATCAACTAGAAAATCTGATGAAGAACCAAATTTCGGTAACGACCTCGGTAATAAAAAGTTTTAATTCAACAATTCAAAAACTAAAAATCGACGAGGAAACTTTCAATAACGATATTAAAGAAATTGAAAACTCAATTTATGATATATCAGATGATTTAGCTTACATTCAATCAAAATTACGAGTACTCGAGATATGCGAATCTCTTATGGAAAGTTATATGTTTTTAGAAAATAGTTTAGATAACATTTTAAACTCAATCACATTTGCTCGATTAAAAATCCTACATAGTTCGATAATTGCCCCGAAAGACTTAGTTTCTTCTCTTCAGGAAGTATCTCAATCTCTGCACAAAAATAATCTGCCGATAACACCACAAATTTCAAAAGTTGCTCAATATTTTGATATAATAGAACTCCAGGCTTTTCAATCTGGATCTAAAGTAATATTTGTTTTAAAAATTCCATTAACAGAACCAGAAACTTACACCCTCTACCACCTTTACCCTATTCCTATATTGGATAATCGAACAGGATTACATCATATTTTATCAACGACACATAAGTACATAGCAAAGGACGATGATTCATTGTTATTTGTACCTCTCCCGAACCTTGACAATTGTAAATCCTTAAACCCCAGTGTAAGACTTTGTTCAAATGTGCTTCCGTACCCCATAGACAGTGACGCGATATGCGAAGCCCAAATACTAAAACAATTAAGTGTAGTGCCCCGGACTTGCCAGTCAAATTTATTGTTTGCTAAAGACTACAGTATTCAAAAACTAAGCAACAATAAGTGGCTAATACTAGTATCAGACAATCTACCGGTAACCGTAAAGTGCAACAACAGAGACGTTATTACGAAAATAATCCAGCTGAACTCAATCTTGACTTTGAAATCGGAGTGTAGTGCCTTCATAGGTAGCACCAGGGTCCATACCTCATCGCACCCGCTGGACAACATCACTTACAACAGCCATCCGGTTCGAATACCATACGATTGCTGTAACCATCTCCCGGAGAAATCCAAACTCCCAAATTTGAAGCCACTGAAGTTAAGCAACCTCAACACGGATGATCTAAACATCGCCAAGCATAAACTAGATCAATACTCGGACGATCTAGACAAAATCATCAATGAACCATTCATCAACAAGAACATTTCTTGGTTCACGTACTTTACGATAACTTTGATTATCATACTTATCATTTTATTCGTAATCTGCAAATGCAGAAAAGGCAGAAGAGACGCAAGGATCGGCATCTCCCTATCCAACGATCAACCACCGCGACCTCCGCAACCACCGAAGTCCAAGCTTTTCAGCGGATATGGACATTTACTCCCCAAAAGAAGACCAAGTGTAAATATTCGTGAAATCCCCGAGGATATCGAACTAAATCCCTCATACAGCAAAACTTACGCTTAAAAGTTGATTTATAGCATCAACTTTTTTATAAGAAAGGGAGTTGTTATATTAGATTTAAGCACTATATTATATAATAACCTTTGTATAACCGTATTATTATTTAAGTTCTTATCAACACGTTCACATAAGTAATTTAATACTTTCAATAACAAATTCATTTCTTTATTTCATATCATTCTTTATCTTTGTAATTCAATACCTTAATATTCCAAATTGCACGTTCTAGCTTAGGTTACTTTTGTGAAACCCTGATGTGTAGATTTAGTTTTGTTTAATTTGCATTTTATGCACACGTTATAAATACAACTGAACGACGCCTTCGAGTTAGTCTGCATCGTTCAGTTAACTCGACATATTAATTTTACAAAGAGCCATAGTCTCTCTTGATATTTTTATTCTTATTAATTCATGTTCTAACTTTGTTAACTTCTCCATTAAGAGCAATGCTCGGAGGTTAACCATCAACTAGTTTTAAGTGTTTAAGTTGTAAATCAACTCCAGTTTGTATAATAATAAACATTGTCTTGTGCAAATAAAAAAAATTGTTTTTAAAAAGTGAATTCTACAAATCCAGATCTAACATATATAAACTAGAACAATGTTATAAACTAAAAACTGAAAATCAAAGCTATAGGTAGTTAACGTTTCGGAAGAGAATCTACTTCCGTTCTCAAAACTTTTTTGGCCGTCAACCATGACAGTTCTTTGTTTATGTATTTCCATAGTCACATGAGACATTAAATTATATTTATCTTATTTTTACTTACTTCGTCTCTAAGGATGGGCAACCAACTAGTACAAAAATCTATTGAATAATTAGAAACGCATCTATCCTCGTTTAATAAAATAATCGCGGATTCTTTAAGTTTTCTTTTAGTTCCGTTGCTCTCTTTTTCCAAAATCTTCGCCACATCACAGCAAGCCTCCTCATTTCTATGGTTTGCCAAAAATTCATAAACCTGACATCCCCTTAAGACCAATTGTGAGTTCAATGAATTCTCCATGTAGTAAACTCTCAAAATATTTATTAAAAATCCTAAATCCTTTATCAGGTTCCTCCGAGTCTTATATTAAAAATAGCAAACATTTTTTGGAAAAGCTGTCAGAAAATCATTTTAACAATAATGATCTAATAATGGTCAGTTTTGATGTAGTAAGCCTATTTACAAATGTTCCTGTAGATAAAACAATAATAATTAAAAACAAATTGCAACAAGATGGGAATTTGGCGAATAGAACTAAGTTAAGCATTGAAACTATAATGGAATTACTTACACTTTGCATTAAAACAACATACTTTCAATTAAATAATGACTTCTATCAACAAGACTTTGGGATGGCCATGGGTTCTTCATTATCTCCAATATTAAGTAACATTTTCATGGAAAATTTCGAGGAAAGTAATATTAATAATCTAGCTTATAAACCCATTGTATGGTGGAGATATGTAGATGACATTTTTGCTATATGGCCTTATAGTAAAGAATGTTTAAGTAATTTTTTGAATCAGATTAACGAAAAAGAACCTTCAATTAAATTTACAATAGAAATAGAGAATAATAATGAATTACCTTTCTTAGATATTTTAATTAAAAAATTAGATAACACATACCAAACCAGTGTGTATAGAAAACAAACACACACAAACAGATACTTAAATTTCAATTCAAATCAACATATTAGTGTTAAGAAAGGTGTTGTTAAGTGTTTGTACGACAGGGCCAAAATTATTTCGTCAAATTATGTAATATTAAGGAACGAAAAACAATTTATAAAAACTGTCTTATTAAATAATCAATATCCTGAGAGTTTTGTTGATAGTCAGTTATTTAACATTGATAGTAGAGAGAATATACTATCACAACCTGAGGTATTTAGGTCAATGGCAGTAATTCCATATATACATGGTTTATCGGATAAATTACGAAAAATTGGGAACAGGTTTTCCGTACGAACGGTTTTTCAAACGGGCTCCACGCTAAGATCGGTTTTATCAAGAACCAAACCTCCAAATATTGTTCAAAGTTCAAAAAATTGTATTTATAGTGTTCCGTGTGAGTGCGGAAAACATTACGTAGGTGAATCATCTAGACCTTTCAACGTAAGGCTTGGTGAACATAGAAATTACGCTAGAAGGGGAGAATTTGAAAAATCCAAAATTTGTGAACACGTGTGGGATAATAATCATAGAATTAAATGGGACTCGGCGAAGATTTTGGAAAAAGAGAGCAACGGAACTAAAAGAAAACTTAAATAATCCGCGATTATTTTATTAAACGAGGATAGATGCGTTTCTAATTATTCAATAGATTTTTGTACTAGTTGGTTGCCCATCCTTAGAGACGAAGTAAGTAAAAATAAGATAAATATAATTTAATGTCTCACGTGACTATGGAAATACATAAACAAAGAACTATCATGGTTGACGGCCAAAAAAGTTTTGAGAACGGAAGTAGATTCTCTTCCGAAACGTTAACTACCTATAGCTTTGATTTTCAGTTTTTAGTTTATAACATTGTTCTAGTTTATATATTTTTAGGTGTGAGACTTTTTGAAACAGTCAAGTACTCACCACCTCAACATGAAAAATATTGATACATACCAATTCTGGAAGACATAGTTTTTTCATTTCCTCCAACATCACTTCTTTTTTTAAATTAAGGAATATAGCCAAGCAACTTTTTACTGAACCGAGGCAAAATCCACATACGTCTTGATCCTCTAGGACACCAGTACAATTATCAGTTTTGCTCAGATATTATTATCAAGAAATGGAACTAACTATATAGTCTTGTGTATAGATGCACACTGCTTTAAAACCAAAACATTTAAAAATAATTTTGGTACAGTTTGTATATACATCACAGCTTCCTGCGTAGCGGTTAAGGTGGCTTCAGAGTGCATTAGCATTAAGCCATAAGATGTAAGCATAAGACGTATGACTTAATTTTAGAGAGGTGCATTCATAGTGTCGTAAGCGTAAGATCGGTGCGTGCGCAGTCCCTACAAATCTACGTGACAGAAGTAGTTACATTTTGTTGATTTATTCTATTTTAGCATTATTTTCATTCAATAGAAGCCTAAGCGATTATCACCAATAATTTTTCCATATTCAAAATTAATATATTTTATCCTGAAATGTCAGATTTGTGGCGAAACTGTTTTGCGAATCTACCCGAAAGCATACGCTTTTACCCGATTGTGTAAGACTTAAGCATAAGACATAAGGAAATAAAAATAAACCATTTCTTACGCCATACGTCTTATGTTATGTACACTATGAATGCTCATACGGATTTGGGTATGTTTATTTCTGTTATGGCATACGCTTACACCATACGCCTTATGCTTAATGCACTCTGAAGCCACCTTTAATATCTAAAACAAAATTCACAGAAAGCATCACAAAATCAAAAAATGCAATTAATACTTTATTTACATAAATTCTTTTACTCTTTTAATTGTGCGTTATTTGGACACTTACTATATTTGACAGAATTATATCCAAGATGCCTTTTGTATCTTCATCTAAAGCTTTAAACTTGTCGCATATTTTCAAACAAAACCTGCATATTTTTCTCTCTCTAGGTACCATGTTACTATTAAAGGCCGTTACAGAATTGCTTGACGTAAGACTTAAGACGTATGCCGTATAACGTAAACGAAAACCAATATGTACTTTTAAATGTTCCATTACACAACCTGCATTAAGACGTAAGAGCTTACGCATAAAGTTGACAATTTCCGTATGGTGGAATTCTTACGTTGGCCGTAAAATGTTCAACCAATGAGAACCATTCCCGCTAAAATGAAAGTTTAACCTATAATAAATGAAACGTGTTGTCACTAACCACTGCCATTTAGTCGTGTCACTGGTTTAAGAATTTTGAGGCCTATTTTAAGTTGTCCACCACCTTCTATTTAACCAACGTTTTCTCCTTTTTCTGATTAAAAGAAACATCCCCATTAAATTTCCAGCCAACAATATAAGAGGTAATTCATCCATTATCGCCTCAATATTTAATGATTAAAATAAAATAATCCCTTCTTTATTACTTTGTTTTGGTATTGGAACCGTTTTTCTTCTAACCTAAAAAATTATCTCACAAAACTGACTTGTGATTGGCTTGCCGTAGAACATAAAGAAAGTATTGTGTTAAATCACTTTTTAATGTCATACGTCTTATGACTCTGAAGTCTTACGGTTAACTATTCTGTAACGGCCTTAAAGGCCGTTACAGAATAGTTAACTCGAATTACTCGAATTAACACAGACGAATAGACGATACACGTTCTAGAGATGTAACGTTGTTTTGTCACGGTCTTTTTAGGTAACGTACCGTCGCGTGGCGATACGAAATGCAAAAATAACAGGTTACTCGCAACGAGCAAGATCACTCACCTCACGAAGTAACGCGACTGCACGTTGTACAAGTACAACTGACCTGCCTTGCCGCTGCAACGGACTAAAGTAATCGGTTACTCTAACATCTAACATCTATGTTTCATTACAATTATAAGCCAACAAATAATAATTCACTTTTAAATCTGAAGGTTGGATTATATGTATTTTGGCTGGCAGTCTCGAAATATTTATACGAAGATATGCAGGTTATCGCGGATTTTCATGTAAATTACATCGTAACCGGAAGTCGGCAATTTTGGTTTTTTTACGTCACATAATTTGATTCTCTTGTCATATTACTACACCAGAGTTGAAAATAATTCATTGGCCCAATCAAAATTTACAAGTGTCCTTTATTGGGTAAACCACTCGGTATACTACACCCAAACCCAAGTTGCTGTTTTATGAATATATAACTAAGTTCGAAAGATTTATATATTATCTATGCATTACAACATATTACTAGTCTTATTATAACATATACATATATCCTTATTAGTGTCTACCATATAGTAAAAAAATGTAAGAACCCATATTCTTAGAGTAAGGCCCATATTAAATAGAAACTAACAAGCGTTCTATGCATTGCCAACGTGACTAGGCGACTGAAGGACTGAATAGGTTACGTTACAATCTAAAATAACAATTCGGACAACGCTACGCGACAAACCTGATTTCTTTAAATCGCATTGCGTTTGACGGAGCTAATCGAATCATTTCGTTTGTGTCGTTCCAAAATCGCGTTGTTCTGTCCCGGTATTTTTCTGGAGCGATCGCGTTTGTAACACTACATAAGTGGAACCGTTTTTCCCATCTCTAACACGTTCTCAGCTTTCGCACCGTAACCACTTGGTAACCACAATACGTATAGGATAGGTTCTCCTTTTCCAAGAGCCAAGACTGTCTTGGCTCTTGGAAAAGGAGAACCTATCCTATACGTATTGTGATACTGTCTGACAGTATCATAATTAAAATTAATGATGTACCACGCGAGAGTAGTGGTTTACGAAAACTTACTTCAAGTGCCCAGGACACTGTATGTCTTTGTTAGCATTATGATTTAAAAAGAAGAGCATTTGCACATTATTCATCTTCATAAACCTTAATATCACTAAAAATCACATATAACAACGGTCGAAAAGCCAACGACGAAATCGAGGCGTTGAAATAAATCAATGAAAACGTGACTGGTTCACTGATTTGGTGGTTTGTGATAGATTGCGTATTCTTCTTCTACTCTTCTAGTCTTCTATTGTGCATTAATGACAGCCAATGAAAGGAAGAAGAATAACCTTAACCTACTTCTTAAACAAAGTCAATTAAAGACGCGTCTTCGTAGATTTGCTCCAACAAATAATTAACTATTATATCGTTGGCATACCGTTTCTAAATTATCGTCGTCATATTGGGTCATTAGGGGATTATGAAGATACACTCTACTGAATAATGTGCAAATATTATTTCTTCTGAAACTATAACCCTAACAAAGACATATATAGTGACTTGGGCACTTGCAGTAAATTTTCCTAAACCACCATTCCCGTATGTTGGTACCGCATTAGTTACGACTTAGGACACAGTATCTCAGGAAACCTATTCATTATAAATTCTATTGTAGTGCAAAAGCCGAGAAAGGTGTTATCTCTGTTAGTTTGTGTTAACAGTAAAATGGAAACTCAAAAGAGATTAGTATGCAGGCTTTGCTTGAAAGTATGTGACAAGTTTAAAGATTTAGATGAAAATACAAGAAGCGTCTTGGATATAATTCTGCCAAATATAGTAAGTATGCCAAATAACGCAGAGAGTAGTAATTTTTATGGAATAAATGAGTTATTGCACTTTCTGGTTATGATGCTTTTCATGAATTTTGTTTTAGAGATTAACCCCAGTATATGAATCCGTAATGTGTAAAAATTGTGCCGAAATGCTTTTTAAATGTTTTAATTTTAAAGCACAGTGCACGTATACACACGATTATATAGTTGCGTTTGTCGATAATAAGGATGCAGTCAAACCAGATCTGAAAGATGTCTATCTAAGCAAAAATGAAAATTGTACTGGTGTGCCAGAGGACCAGGACATATGTGGATTTTGCATGGCTTCAGTAAAATGTTGTTATGCTATATTCCTTAGTGTTGAAAAGGGAGACGTTATGCTGGAGAAAATGATCAGACAATGTCTTCCAGAATTGGTAGGTATCGATATTTTTCAAGTCATACATTAAGTACAAATCTTGGTAATTCTGCAGAGTATTGTAGTTTTTGCAGATTTTCTTCAGAATACTAATTTGGGCAATAAAACACGAAACTGAAGTTAGTTTCCATTGTAAATACATAGTTTTTAGAAATGTAATGAAATTCTGTGCCATGACAAGTACTCAATCAATTTAAACATTAAAAATACCTCGAAATTGAGCCATTAGATCTCGTTTTCAGCACAGTGTGTGTTTTACGTACTGCAAGAATATAGCTCATTTAAAAAAAATTATATTTACCAAACCGCCTTTATTTGATAGATACATGTACCATAAGAATGGAATTATGAGCACATGCATGCAAAATGCATGACATGGCCCATGTCTTCTGCTTATCATAAGGGTGAAACTCCACTTACCAGTATCTATTTCTAAGATCTAAGGTGGAAAATTATCGTGAGTCTGCCAACGTACTTAACTTATCGTCAATTCGTGACATCGTCTAATTTCCAACAATCGACACAAAGTCTTAAAGTTCCATTCTTCATGGCAACCAAAACTGCCGACGATGACCAGCGACTAGTTGACGCTTAACAACTCCATCTTATGGCACCTTTTGTACCATCGTACAACTTTATGGAATTCTTGGTCTCCTGTTGCCAAAAGCAATTCCACATTCCCAATTTTTGAGATTCGCTCCCCTACGTCAACAATAAACCCATGTTCTTTCATGTTGTTGTTGTTACGGAAAAAAATGTCAATGGAAATATATTTCTCCATTTGAATGAGTGTTATCAATCAAATAAAAGTCCGTACATCAAAGTCACTATTGCGAATCAATATGCACTTCAATAATACTAGCAGAAAGCCTTAAACGTACTCATCAGTTCGAAGTAAATAATCAGTTAGCTTTATGTACTGCATAGAAATGCGTCCACCCGTTCTATGTTCAATCTAGTTTAGTCTAGTCTAGTCTAGTTTAGAGAGTCATTTTGGAGGCTAGTTTTAAGCTGGTTGCTCTCAAGGGTTAACATTGCGTCTTTTAACGTCCAGTTATATTTTGAAATTTTCCTTTGGAGTACCCGTTGGGTCTCGTTGTTGTGATTTCTATTTTGTTTTATGTGTATGAGCCCAACTATTGACAGTGTAGGATTTGTTGCTTAAAACCCACATCAGTAAGTTCCCCTTTCATGTTTCTTATTTGAGCCCTTCTTCCTTACAGTAGCGTAGGTTCTTATGTTAGGTTTTTGTTAACATAATTTGGCTTGTCAGCCCCGTAATATCCACTACATTTGGGGTTGGTGATACTCTTCCTTCCCCCGAAAGAATCCGTTTTATTCCGGAGGCAAGGTGTTGCATTTGTAGTGATCATCAGAAGGTCTTTATCTTCTAGTGGATAAACTGCAGCTGTCCCCCTCGTACCACCGATCCATCAACCATTGTAGTATAGCCTCCAATAAATCTTATATAACCTGCAATTATTATTTATCCTGCGCTACCACCGCCGGATACAGATAAGTTATTCTCTTCATTTTTCTTAAATTTGTGAACATATGTGTGTAGGTATAATATTTATTTATTTATTTATATATAATCACTTAGGATGTTACAATATAGATGTGAGCGTCAATAAAAGGAAAAAAATATATAATTCAGTATATAAGGTGGGACAATGCGTAGCAAATATAAAACACAATAAACAACAAATATGACACAAATAAAACTCATTTTACGAGTATAAACATTTCTCATGTAAAACTTGTTTGAGACTAGATTTGAATTTGTTAAAATTGTTGACCTCCTTAATCACACTAGGTAACTTGTTGTAAAAACTGATACCCGGGAAATGAGGTGATATTTCAAAATGAGGGGTATTATGATGAGGCAGAGCTAATAAGTCATCATGACGAATATTATAATTATGGTAACTTCGCAACAGTTTTGAATTGATCAATGTTACTTTTAATGTATTTTAACAAAGAAAAAGGATATATAGATGGTACCGTTATTATTATGGGACTTTTAAGAGTTTTTACATGATTTGGTAAAATCAAGATTAAAAATTAATCTAATTATACGCTTTTGGCACACAAAAACTCGCAGCAAATTCTTTGCATGTCCCCACATTATAATTGTAGAATATATGGCAATAAGCCATTGAATAATACAGTTGTAATAAAGCCTCAGTATCTAGGGAGTTCTTGAGCTTACGTATACAGTAATATGGTTTCTTAAGTTTTTTGCATACTTCATCGATTTGAATATCCCAGCTTAATTTTGTATGTATTGAAATACCTAAAAAAATTTTATCCAGGCAGGGTCATGTTAAAATTTAACTGAGTGTTGGACGGTAAAGATTTTCTTTGTGAGAAATACATGCACTTTTATACATGCACACAGTTTTCTCAATGTTTAATATGAGATTATTTCTGCAGTAATAGTCATCAAATTCTGTCATAACAGCCATACCATCATCGAGGAGCTCCGTAAGGCTCGGTGCAGATATACCAAAGGAGTTATCATCCGCAAACATGGTGATGTTTCCTTTTCATATGAATAATCGTGCATTATTTTTGTAGACATATATTTATATTTTTTTCTATGTACTAACACATTATTGTTAGTATTTATTTATTACGTTATTAGGAGATCTGAGAGAAACAGTCACTCTCGAGCACATGAAGTACACATCGCTAAAGTGGCCTGACACATCGATTTTATGCTACGACCTACAGTCTAAGGGACGAAAGAAGTGCTTTAAAGTGGGCGGTTCGAAAATGTCTACGGAAGAGCTTATGAAATCGGAAAATTGGCCTGAAGAGGTATTGATTTATGCCTTTTTCGTCAGATCAAAAGCAGACCATGCTGGTTAATTTGCAACAATCCTGTATTTCAAAATTTAGTTTCAAAATAGCTCATGTCAATGTTTAAGTAATAAGTTAAATGTTGTTGATGTTTTTAATCACATTGAGAACGTAAACATTTTATGTTTATCAGAGCATTGGGCTCCGATAATCTAACTCTATCCAGTTTAAACCTGATGGCTATCTATTGTAGAATTAATAGACGACACGCTGGTGTTGCTTTTATGTTGACAATATTGCTAAATCAAAGGTTAAAACTGATACATTTTTGAGTACCTTTTACTCTGAGATGAATATAGAGCTTTGTGGCTTAGTTTTGTGTCTTAAAAGAAAGATTTGCTACTAGTAATTTATAGGCCTCCTTCTGGAGACTTTAATATTTTTTTGGCTAAATTGCAGAGATGTTTAATCATCAACAAAAAATATGATCCAATAACTCTCTGTGGAGATCTTAACGTAGATTTTTGCTCAAATTCACATAATAGACAATTACTATCTGACATATTTGAATCATTTAATATCTCCACGTTTCAATGAATCTACTCGCGTAGTAAGTAAAGGTGCGTATAAGCTTGGCGAGCCGAACATGTAATGTAACATGCAATGCAATGCTCGTTGAAATTTGTCTCCCGCGATCACGCCACGAACATCTTACGAACCGTGCGATTTGACGAACACGCCGCGAGCAAGCGAGGTGAACTGTTTAGTCTATCCGATGGTAACAGACCAAAAACATGTCCGACGGTAAAGCTGAAGCTTTGGTTTTAGGCAGTAGTGCCTTATTAATTATCGCAAATATTAAAAAAAAAAAATCGGTAAAGGTATTTACACAGAACTTCCCTCTTTATTTGTTCATGGCGGTCATTCTAAAAAATTAATAATTACGAAGTGACATTGAAAATAATAATCGGAATATAGTTATCACTATTATTACAAAGAACACCTGATAAGTTTTGGTCAAAAAAATATACAGAGTGCTCATCCAACAGCAAAAGTTCAATACTAAATAACAGGTGCCAAATATGGAAGGCTTGGCCAAATACCTTTATAAATGTCCACCATGACTGAATTATTTCTTGGGATGACCACCCTGTACATTTTTCAATAATAGTGTAATAGGTGCATATGCCTAATATTATTGCCATCTGTCACATTTTCAATTCCACATACACGTAGTGGAGTGGAAATACAGTGGTGGTTAAAAAATTTCATTTTTTTTTCAGTTTTTCAAAAATGTTTAAAAAAAAAAATCAAAATTTTTGACACGTGGAAATTTTAAATTTGAGCAAAAAGGAAAGTTTCCTTCTATTCTACAGTGGTATTTTTTTTTTGAAATTGGTTTAGAATGCCATGAAACGTGGGAATTTTAAATTTGAACAAAGACAAAAACATTTTTTGGTGGTAAAAAATTTTTCAAAAAAATTTGAATTTTTTTTTCTGAAATAGGTTTAGCGTGTCATGAAACGTAGAAATGTTAAATTTGACCAAAAAAAATTTTTTTCCATTATTTATTCCCTTTAGACGATCCACCTTGTATATTTTCCAGTGAAAGTTCTACCATTTCTTCGCTAACAGTGGGGTTAACTACCTACCAAATTTGACTGCTCTCCGTCAAGTAGTTTTTTAGTAAATGCACCAACAGACAGACAGACTAACGGAATTGAACGTCAGAATCCGAAAAAATCTCGGCGGGTGATTTTTTCTCGAATACAATACTTCCCTTCGGTATGCGAGGGAAGTAAAAAACGAAAGCTTCTACGATCTACTGGGAGTTTTGAAGTTCCAGCACAGTAAAGGCCAATATAAAAATTTTATGATAATCAACTTATATAATAAAACAATAATAATGAACTTTTTTTTTACATGCTTCCTCTGGTTGCTACATGGAAGCAGCAATTTCCATCCACGCATCTTTCTTTTTGTTTTTATTAAAATAATTCGGGTCCGTTTGGTCCCAAAGAACACTATGATACTTGTAAATTTCTATTAACAGCAAAGCCGCCTCCTCCGATTAGTCCATGTTCGTTAAAACATTAAAACATCACGAATGCCGTCCCACTACGCACTGCGAATCCCTTTGTGTTCGTCGAAAAACCGACAAGCGGTGGATCGCAACGCGCTCCGAAATAGCCATTCGTATCGTGTTCGCAAGACCGTCCCAATTTGACGAATCTATTGCATTGCATGTTACATTACATGTTCGGTTCGCCAAGCTTATACGCACCTTAATATATATGACATGTTGTCAAAATCTGCCATTGACTACATGGTCACTGATCTTCCAAGCAATATGGTGGATGAGCTATCCTTGCATTGAGGACCACGCTGCTAAAATTATGTGTGTTAAAGATATTTTGCCATATTCCTACCAAATTATTAAACAAACTATGACTGCTACTATATTACTGAGGATAACATAGCCAAATTTCAATATCTTTTCTATAATACAAATTGGGATTTTATTAATAGTATGGGCCCAATAAATGTTGATGAAGCCTTTACAAATTTTCTGGAAATTATGATCAAATTGGATGATTCATTTCTTCTTGAAACTAAGCAGATTACTAACAATTACAATAATATTACAAACACAAAAATTGGGTTACAGCCAACACCAAACGTGAAAGTGAATTCCTCAAAAATTTGCATTGGCTTATCTAACGCTATACTTCCCCTGACTTTGCTAACCTCTATAAGTATACGAAACGTGAATAAAACAACCATATAAGAAATGCCAAGCATGAGTATTTCTCCAATAGAATTTTAAATGCACCAAATTCCACAAAGGATATCTGGAGCCTCATCAAATCTGAATTACATACCAACAATTCTTCTCCAGCTCATGCTAAGTTGAACATAAATGGTAAAGTCACTGGCAATCCTAATGATGTTGCAGAACATTTTCGCTTCAGTCACTGTAGACAAAGTTAAAAATCACTTTGGTGCTAATTTATCACATGCTTGCACTTCCTGTGAACTCAATGATCAGTCCATCTTTATTTATCCAGTTACATCAGATGAAATAAGGCAAATTATATTTGAATTAAAAAGTAAACAAGCTCTCGGTCCCGATGGATTCTCGACTAAGTTTATCAAGTGATTTCATTGTTGAACCATTGTGCATTTTAATCAACGCATCTCTTCAATCGGGTGTTTTTCCATTCTTCTTAAAAACAGCTACCCACTATTATCCCAATATTTAAAAAAATGATTCTTTGGAACTAGAAAATTACAGACTAACCGATCTTAAGTGTGATTTCTAAAATAATGGAAAAAAATTTCAATTAATCGAATAATGGCATTTTTTAATTGTTTCAAAGTACTGGCGGATCGCCAGCATGGGTTTCGTAGAAAATCATTCTACTGACACTACTACAATTCACTCTTGCAGATTGTTTACAATGAAATGGACAAAGGTAATCTCATCATAGGATTATTTTTTGACCTATCACAAGCATTTGACTCTCTCAATCTGTCGTTCATGATAGAAAAATTATTAAAGCTAGGCATTCGAGGAGTTTTTTTACAGTGGATCATGTCATATTTACCGGACAGATCTCTTCAGGTAAAAGTCAACCAAACGATTTCAAAGGAACATGATGTTAGTCTTGGAGTACCACAGGGCTCGATGCCGGGTCCTTTGATTTTTTTGATTTTTGTAAATGACTTACCATGGTGTAATTAGATTAATTTTTAATCTTGATTTCCCACATCATGTAAAACTCTTTTAAAAGTCACAGAATATTAACGGTACCATCCATATATCTTTATTCTTTGTTAAAATACATTAAAAGTAACATTGATCAGTTCAAAACTGTTGCAAGTTACCATAATTATAATACTCGTCATGATGACTTATTTGCTCTGCCTCATCATAATACCTCTCATTTTGTAAAATCACCTCAATTCTCTGATATCAGTTTTTACAACAAGTTATCTAGTGTGATTAAGGAGGTCAACAATTTTAACAAATTCAAATCTAGTTTCCCACTGGGCATTGAAAGTTGCAAAAGTTTCCTGCAATGTTGCGTTTAGTTAATTTTAGTATTTTTTAATTGTTCAGTTGCTGGAAAGCTTCAGCAAATTTAAAAGAAATAAGTTAAAATTTGTAAGTTTCTGTCAAAATACATTACAAGTTCAAATGTAAAATACAAATGAAACTTTGTTTCAATGTTAATTTTGCAAATATATTGTAAGTTAGGTCTGTAAATCACTATATATTTGATTTTAATTAACAAGAGTAACATTGCAAGCACAACTTTGTGGAACATTGAGTTAAACTAAAGATTACAAGTAACATGAAAATTGCAAAATCCAGCCCTTATTGTTTTTCAACTTGTTTCCATTTTTACAATTTAGTAGTTCCAAACGCACGCCATTTTCTAACTGTCGAATGTCAGTTCACTTCAGTTTTGGGAGTTCTGGAGGCTTGTCTCGGCATTTTTGTGAAAGTGAAAGCGTCGTTGAATTGCTTTGGAATTAAAAAAAAAAACATAAAAGCGGTACCTGCGTTCATTTTATAATTTATTTTAATGGAGTTTTCAATATGGAGAAGAAAAAAGTGAGTGATAGAACGGTAAGTTTGAGGTTAATAAAATTACGTCTCAATGAAATCGTCATTCTCTAATAGTTTAATGCTACTAAATATGTGCATCAATGAATGTCATTAAATCTAAGTTAAAGGCCTGCTTTTAAGCTATACTTAATTTCGTTGTCTTAATTAAACAAGTGCTTACTAATTTTCAAAACTGAGTGCTTGGTCTAGAGACTTACTTCTCATTGTAATTTTCTACGTTTGGCCACTAGAATTTTTTTTCTGCAAGTGATTAATTTCAGTATGCTCTGAGATTGGATGTATGTGGCACATCCCAAAATATGCTAACCTATGTCATACAACGGGGTAAAGGATTGTATACCTATTACCTGTACAATATCTAAGGTGTCCAATTACTTTTTAAAAAGTCATATATTGTTTCGTACTGTAATGGTACTTTGATTATAAAGTTTTAAAATATTCACTGCAGTAGTTGGTAGCATAATAACCAGGTAGTTAATATTGTTATATTTTGCAGCTGCAGTAGGTACGGATATAATTCCCGAATTTAAGTGACGACCAGTTTGAAAGGTTTTCCATGGCGTTGCTCCAACATGCGAAAACAAGATATCTACGAAGTATAGTCATCAATAGATAAAGATAGACTCCACAGATATGTCTTCTTGGCTTCTGTTATTGGTAACATTTTTTTTCTATAAAATTCGTGTTAAATAATACAAAAACTGCAAACTAATTTGTAATAAAATTAGAAATGTAAGTTATTCATCACGTGACAATAAATAAATATATGTATAACATTTTGCATTTTATTTTGTATTTACTAAACAATTTGAGTTTATACTTACTAAGACTAATTTTGATATCTACAGAAGCACAAAATAAATTTTTCCTTTAGATTCGGCATATGATTTGTTACCTCGGCCAGTTTAAGTGCTTGGGAATATTATGAACTAATGTATTCTGTAAAATAAACAATCTCGTAGATCAAAAGTGGGAGTGCATGCCATACTATTTGAAAAAGAAAATTGTACTTTGTCAGTTACTTATGCAGACAAATGTATGGACTAAGAAAAGAAAAACATTTAACTTGTCCATATTTTGTTTATTTGATATAAACTTATTCAGGGTTGGATAGCCAAAAACTAACATTTGTCTTGAAAATGTAACTATATCAACGTCTCCTATGCTTATGCAGAAAATTGTGGAAATTGAACCTAAAAAGGATATAAAAACAACTACCACGCGTAAAGTATTTTGTTTATTTTGCATCATCTTCAGGGCTTAATAGCGAAAAAGTGGATGTTATTTTTCCACAACGTAGTCTTGTATTACAAAAATACTGGTTAAAAATATAAATTGTATAAATAGAATTTGTCCCATGACATTCACTTTTTGCTTATTAAGCCCTGAAAAAGATTATTCAAAATAAACAAAAACACAGGCAGGGTGTATAGTTGTTTTTCTCCACTTTCTAGGTCCAGTTTCCACAATTCTCTGCATAAGCATAGAAAACGTTGATGTAAAGTTACATTTTCAAGACAAATATTAGTTTCATTAGAACATTTCAGTAAAAAAATAATTGAAATGTACATGGAAATTATTGATGTAATCATATTGATATTTTAATTTTCTGCTTTGTAAAGTTTCTACAACTTTACAATCAAAAGTCATAAACCTTGCCGGTACTTTGCAATATGTAACATTGCACTGTAATATTGCTGCATGGCCGTTAGGGCTGTTGCATCAAAGTTGCGAGAACCTAAATATTCATTGCTCGTATGTTACAACTTCCAAGATAAGATTTCTAGAACATTGCTGAAATATTACTTTGCCCAGTGGGTTCAGACAACTTTTACTTGAGAAATTTTTATACTCGTACAATGAGTTTTAATCTGTATTTGTGTCATATTTGTTATTTATTGTGTTTTATATTTGTTACGTATTGTCCCACCTTGTATTCTGAATTATATATATTTTTCTTTTTATTGACGTTCACTGTATTGTAACAGCCGAAGTGATTATATATAAATAAATAAATTAGTATTTTAAGCGACCGCCTTGTATAATACTAGGTGATAGTTATTTTTGTGTGGTCCAAGATTACTGAAATTTATTAAATTTGTTATTCTATATCATACAGCTGGAGCTAGTCGAGCAGTGGGCCGATTCGTGGATGAGGGCCATTGAGTTGGCGCACTCAAAAATAAATTTTTGTTACAAGTTCTACCCTCTTGTTGATTAAATGAAATATACATTTGCTACCGCTCAATGCCTAAAATGATAGTAAACATTTCCGATCATCGCCAAAATAAATAAGTCAATTTCTAATTTAATTATTATTTCTTTCTAAACACTTTAATTAACTACCTAATTAATCATACTGCGAAAATCTCTCTCTTTTTTAGCTCTTGTATTGTATAACTATTTTTTTCTATTGTAACATTGCCCAATACCAAAATGAAATCATCCGTAATGTTAGCCACGATAACCTTGTAACTGAACCTTTGACTTCACTTACTTCTCCTTGGATTTCGCTTCTTCCTCGACCTTATTTTTGAGTTTTTCAGTGACTGCTAGTTTCCTATAACTTTCCTTAATTCATATCTTTCTTCTTGATGTCACATTTTCAAGTCTCATGATATTTGTCATTTCTTAACATCGTTTGTCTTGCTCTTCTTTTTCCCGCTGATGTTTTTGTTCTTTTCCGTTTCTCTTGCTCTTCTTGACGTATTCTTTCCTGTTCTTCTTTGTGGTTCTTTTCTTTTTCCTCCATCATTTTGAGGAATTCCGTCAATAAGTCCAGCCATACTTCTTGTTGTTGTGGGCATATGATTCTGTAAAATGTCTTTGTTATTTCCCACTTGAAAGCTATTAATAATCTCCACTAATGTCCAAATAGAAAGTATTAGAATTTTCACAAGAATGCACTCAAAGTTTTTATCACTTCTCAGTTCAAAAGGTTTAATTATCGCCATTAGTGTCCAAATAAAATTTCTAGAAATGCAATTAACACTATTTTCCTGTTCGAAATTATCCCTTGCACAGTGTCCAGTAAGATAGTTCTCCGTGTTCGCACTAACTCCCCAGAAAACTGTCCTTCTCGAATACTTCTGAAATCTTTTCATGATAATTCCGTTTCATGACACCAATTCTAAAATGCCGCCACCCTCTAGGAAACGCCCTTAAAATCGTGGATTCATAAACACAAGGTACTGCTAACACGTTATTTATTGAGTACGCCATTTATTTACTTCTTATTTACAACACGTTTACTGGACAAACATAACCTTCAACAATATTTATTATTATTTTGATACTTCACTTTACTCTTCGCCTTGGATCACTTCGAATTGATCTGAACTTTACCGAACTGAACTTATATTTAAAAACAGGTATCTGGAACAGCCCAGCAAAGTCTCAATTCGCTTTCTTTAGGAACCTTAAGTTAGTTATAGAACACTGTTTAATCCCTGGCGCCACCTCTGAGGTGATCTTCGAAACTCTGTCACACGTAGCTCAACGCTCAACGGCTACAGATTGGGTGCGGAGATATGCTAATGAATACGATCCCAACTACCACCCACACCTAGGTGAGCACTAACGTGTAACAGTATTAACAGTAATAAAGTATGTAGTGACAAAAATTCAAATGAAACAGAAGCAGTGCATCCTGTACAAGCATACAGAATCGTTGACGTTGAGCATTTTTCAATAAACATGTTTTGTAAATGTTGTGGCACATCTGTGCATCTTCAGGAAATTACCAGTGAATTGAAACAAGGTATTGTTGCCATTCAGCAAAATAGTTAAATTAACTTTTTAAATGTGCCAGTATTTTTAGCGCACTCATCGCCTACTCGGAGAATATCACAAGATTTGTTTTTTAACAGTTGACTATTTATTAAAATGCTCAATAACATACTCCCAATTCTTATAGCATATTTCCTCAATTATTAAATAATTCAAATGTATTCTTTTAAATGTTTTTGGTATGTTTTCCTTGTGTTTTTTACTTCAAGGACATGTATAATAGTATTGAAAAAATCAGATAGTCTCGTTACATTTAATATTTTAACATGAGATTATATAAATCTACACTTTCGCAGTTTTACGTAGCACCCGAACCTCCCTAAGCCTTTGTATTTGATTTTATTTTCAATATCTGCTTTTTGTTTGATAGGATTTGAGTATTATCAAGAAACCTGTAATCTGTATGCCCTGCCGAGGCTCACTAGAGATCTGTTTCCATTTTGTGATGAACTGTTTGAGTGTGGAAGACAAAATTAAGAAATATTGTGAAGCACTAGGTGTAAGCAGTATAAATCAAATAAAGCTAAGCCATCTACTACAGTTTAGGATGAGTAATGTAATAGCAGATGAGGCAGATGGGACCTTGGTTGACATCAAAGTAGAAGAACAACTCTGTGAGGAACGAGGAAATGTGGACGACATGGATAATGCGATATTTAAGAATGAAAAAAGGTTTATACCTGAAAATGTGTTGGCCTGCAAAGAGGAGAGTAAAAATGTTGATGTGATTAAAGAGAAAACAGAAGAATTGTGCGAAGAAAATAGTCTTAAAGAGGAAAACCTGGAAAAAATGGAGGAACAAAATGTTTTACTTAAAGAGGAGATCGAAATAAAAACTGATGATTCCGATTTCTGCAGGTAATATTAAATTAGGCTCAATTTTAAATACGAAAAATTCATTTTCTTGGTTGTTTTTTAAAATATTCCCTTATTATATAATATATTCATTCAAATTTTGCTCAACTGATAAAATTGACAATCTTGCCATCTGCATTCTTCGTCGAATCTCATACTCATGTGCAGTTTCTGGTGTTGTCAACAAGAGTTCCAAGGTAGACTATCTTGTTTACTACTTCATAATCACATATCCTTAAAGTGCCTGGACTGTTTCCATTTGCTTGGTTTACAATCATAATTTTTCTTTTATTATAATTTGCACTTAAACCATACTCAGAGCTTATTGTTTGGAGCAACCAAGGTGGTATCATGTACAAATGTCAAGTTGAAAACTTTAGTTTCTCCTGTAACTACTCTAGCTTGCCAGTCCTCCAACTCATGCCAATGATAAATAGAATATCTATTCTCTGAGTTTTGGTTAAATGAACCATACTAAAGTTGAATAAATAAATAAATCTTATTAAATGTACTGATGCGTGAAAGTACCTGAGAATAAAGTGACACTAATTGGAAACAAAAATATTCCATTTCCCAATTGATAGTGTTTAAGGTACAGTAAATGGATTTATTTCCTTAGGTTTTCTAATAATTTTTTAGTGTACTTTAAAAAGACTGGTGGGTATACAATTCTGTACTAAAAACTTTAAAACCAACAGTAGATCAGTTTCAGCTTTTCTTCAAAAATAATAATTTAGCAAAAAAAAACCCAACGGAGTTTACAGGACATTACGAAAATTTTCTCAGTAATTAATGCACCAAATTTAAAAAAAAAAATTCAGTGGGTGTGAACGCGCATTATTTCATTTTAAAATATGGTAATTTTGAATTAAAATTCGACCTGTTTCATAAATATGCTTAAAATGAATTTATTTCAAACATACAGACCATACTTAGGTCATGTAATCAATCTATACAGAAGACCGATAACATTAGGTTCATAGGGTTAACAGTTGATCACAAGCCTACTGGGAAGAATAGATTTCCACCGTCTGTTCAAAATTTAGCAGAGTAGATTGTCATAATTCACCTCAGAAAACAGTGTGTGAGTCTGTTTAAAAAAAAACTATTATGGATTAGTTCAATCTACTCTGAATCCGAAGATATTAAGCATATGGCTGGAGTATAACCCTTAAACAGTTGTAAACCATTGTTTCAAAGTTTTAAAATACTGACATTAAAATTTGTATATATCTTCCAGCCTGTCATGCGTATAAGGATAAATATGAAAAAACTGCAGCAAATAGCATGATAACATGATTATATTACAAGAAACTATCATGATACACCAATCTTTTGCGGGACTAAGTATAACTCAAATTGATCCGGTAACATAAAATAAATAACTTACAGTTCAATCCCTCTGAGTGAACACGAACGTGACTTTCGTTTTAGTCAGATTCGCGCACAAGAACACTGCACAATTAATTTTGGTATGATTTTATTTTTACTTGGTTCGGCGAAAGAATAACACCCTGTATCGATTTTACGCGAATAATTAAAAGTCAAAAATTCTGGAGTCACAATAACTATATATTATTGATCACGTTCTAACAATACATTTGTTTATCACTAAATAGGTTTGATGTAATTAATTATGTTGAATATTAACACTTTAGAGTAGAAATTTGCCCTTTGTTGTTGTTTGTCGCGTAGCTGGATCCCGAACTGACTGACTGACTGACTCTATTTACTGGTCTCGACTTGTCTGGACTGAATGAATGCGTTGAGCACGTTTCGGTTTATAAAAGATAAATCAAAGCTTCTGGAAGTGTTCGAAAATCGAAGACTCCAGGCGTTCTAGCCGTTCTAGATTGTTCGCCGTTCCCGAAAATTCGATCGGTAGGCGAGAGTGGCTTGTGTATATTCTCCAGCAGCCGAAGTCTTACTTTTCGAATTATTCTAATAATGTAAAATGTGTTTTTTCTAGCTCACGGGCTTTACATAGCGACAGAGGGACGTTAATTCTTAATTTTGACAATATGAATTATCCGATTTAAGAAAGGTACTTTGACATGAGCACATAAATGCTAATTGATGGATAGCACTCCGAAAGCTAAAAACAGTACAAAACAGCCAATCAAGGCAGAGATACTGGAAACCGCAAACAATCGTTGATCTCAACAAAGGTAACAATCCTGATGAACCAGACAATTTGTTGCTATTAAATCCAGAATCACTAATTTAATTTACTTGCTAATATGTTCACGTTACTGATGTACCATTATTACAATCACAGACTAACATAAAACGTAGTTACGTTACTAGAACATGCAATTACCACCATAAAATAGCATAAAATTTGCCTATCATTATTTTCGGAAACTCAAACATCAAACCGCGACCGTTTTTACGACACGGCCACAGCTCGAATCCCGTCCTAAACCAAAAACATCTACCTCTTTGAAACAAACAAGCCCCCCTTCACGTCTTGTTACCATTTCTACCTGCTTCGCAAACGACGTCAACAGTTTTTTATACACTTGTTTGTGATGGGATCCGACGTATTTCGAGCTTAGGATTCAATTCTACAAGTACATGCGATTTTAAACATTTTAATTTCTTGTACTGTACAGGGCGTTCTTTAAGAACTGGCCCGTTACACTATTAGAAAATTATGAGCCTGTAACCATGCTCTTTGGACTTTCAACAATTTTCGAATATTGTTATTTAGATAGGCTGGTAAATTACGTAGAAACTTTTAAAATAATTACAAAAAACCAACATGGTTTCTCTAGTGGTATATCGACCGGCATGGCAATGCATTCTTTTTTAAATAAATTTTTTAATTCATTGGTGCCGGAGAGTGTCCTGTCGGTATATTTTGTGATCTCAGCAGGGCATTCGACTGCATCAATCATAGTCTATTAATAGATATCTAAATTATCTGATTATGGTATACGGGTTGTTATAAAACTGGTTCACCACATTCCTCAAAGATCGGAGGCAATATGTAAGTTTAAAACATAAAAACGATAACACTGTATCTAGTGTTAATTCAGAATGTTTAAATTTAACGATAGGTGTTCCACAGGGCTCTATTTTGGGCCATGTGCTTTTTGTTTTGTTTGTTAATGATATTGATTTTTTGCCATCAACTGCACATTTCACAATGTATGCTGACGACATTTCATTGATAATATCAAATCCATGTGTTAATATTTTGGAACAGAATTGTAATACTGTTTTAAACACATTACACCATTGGTTTTCCCATAATAGCCTGTATCTCAATACTGAAAAAACTCAAGTTATCACATTTCACGGTAGGCGAAAGGAATGTGACAAGTTAAATATTAAAATAGACAATAAAAATATTTCTAATACTGAGGACAATGTTAAGTTCCTGGGAGTATATTTGGACGAATGCCTAAATTGGAAGCGTCATTGCGGAACTTTGATATGTCTCCTGTGGTATCTGTTTTTGGCGAAACTCCACCATGTCTTCAAATGTATTTATTGCTCAAAAACGTGTCTTGCGATGTGTATTTGGTATACCGAATACTCACATGTGCAAGGATATCTTTATAGAAAATAAAATTCTTACCTTGCCTAGCATATATACGAAGTTTGTATGTATGTTTTTATAAATAGAAATAGTTTCATTTTAAATATAGTGACTACCATAAAGTCAATACGAGACAAAAAAATAAACTCCATGAACCTTGTGCCAGATTAAAAATCACAAGTGAGTCTCCAAGATTTATAGGCCTGAAATTATTTAACTATCTACTGGATGACATAAAACATCAGAAAGAGAGTATTTATTTAAAAAAATACTAAAGGTGTTTTTATCAAGACAAATGTTACTATTCTGTATCAGAGTTTTTCTGCATTTAAAGTATACTAAATACACAGCAAGTTAATTTTTTTTTTTCTTTTACTCTTGTTTACAAATTTTGATTTGTACTGCACATTTTTCAGTGTTCTGTGTCCTCATCTTATACAACTGTGTGACTTGTCTTATATTATGTACATGATCAAAAAAAGACCAATAAATATTTGAATTTGAAATGCTATAATAAAATGAATTTCTTTAAAAATACCGATACTGTTGCTATTTGCAAAAATAAATTATGTTTTTAACAGAACAAGCTCCTTATTCAGTGGATGAATTCTTAAGCTATCAATTTTAAGCGAATATTATTTTCTAAATATGCTTGCCACAAATTGCATATTTTTCATTGTGCATTATCATTTATTAAAAATTAAGATGTATTACTTTGACTGTCACATAAGTTAACTTGTATTTGTAATATATAGTGTAGGTTTGCTGATGAATAAAATGGTTGATTGACTGTATGCGTGGACGCGATAGCGTCGAAACTGGTGAACCGCTTTTGACGAAATTTGGTACAAGGGTAGTATTGGCACTGTACACGATCTGAAAACACGTTAATATTAACATTGGTACACTGTAGGGGAGCAATCTTGGACCGTTAATCTTTCTCCTGTAGGCATGACCTTCCACATAAGTGAAGTCTGATTTTTTTGTATGCAGCTGATACATTAGTTGTCATGTTACACCATGATCCAAAAGAAATAGAAAACAAAGATAAAAAAAATTACTTTATCTCAAATCTATGATTGGTGTCTTATAAATCGGTTGATAACAGGCTCACAAAAAATAAAAGTGGTCTGTAGCCGGGACCCGATATAGTAATCCCTATGTATTTGCTGAACACGAATATCCGTTTAGCTCCATCACCCACCAATTTTCTGTAAATCGTTAAAAATGGCCTAAGAAACTGGATTTGTTTAGGTTATTTTCGCGATTTACAAAAATTGGTGGGTGATGGAGCTAAACGGACATCGGATTCGTGTTCAGCACGTCGAAATACATTGGGAATACTATGTCTGGTCCCGGCTACAGATCACTTTTTTTGTGGGCCTGTGTAACAAATAATAAGCAGTCATGATCCAATTTCATAACAAATGTAAAAAATCGTATAATTTTAATTTGATCTTGATAATAAACCGATTAAACTTGAATCATACTTGAAATTTCCTGGAATCATTGTTGACAATCAGTTAACATGGGGGAGAACAAGTTGATAAATTTCTGTCAAAGAAATTGAATAAGGCGAGAATGTTGTTGCTTTTTTAATCGAATATTATTTCTTATCTTATACTAAATTAAGAAAGAAAATCACTTTTGAATAAATATCAAAAACAAATAATAATTGCATTAAACTCCTCATTTTTGTCGGTGGGGAGTGAAACGTTATACTTTCTCAAGTGGAAATAAAACGAATCATTTAAATTTAACTACTTTAATAGTTTCCAAAAAAAATACGCCAACAAAGGTAGAGCAATTCACTTCAGGGTGTAGGTAAACTTCAAAACTTTCGTCAGAATAATAACATAAAAAAATCATCAAAAGTCCGTCTGACATATAGCAAAATACAAAGCAAAATTGTGCACAATAAGGATCCATATACAGTAAATAATTAAACTAAACTAAACACAATATGGCCAGAGCGGTAAAACAAAGAATTCTTACGTTAACATAAGAAGGATCAATTAAATTACATGAACACACACTAAAGGAAATATTACAGACTACGTAAAATTAATAACAAAAATGGCTCGACAATTAGTAATTTCGACATAAACTGGTTCGGTAGTCGAACACTGTTTTTTATGACCAAAACATACGGGAGATGTCCTAAAGACAGGGCGATATAGTTACGCAAACATAACGTTCACATTAAATTATTCACGCACTATAGTCTCCTCATGGGTTAGGAGAAGTCTTTATCGGACGGTAACACAATCGTGAAATGAAGTAATAAAGCCATCAATAATTCTGGTTGCAAGCGGCTTTAAACAGCAACATTGACATCACGAGAGATGTACATACTATAAAAGTCTGACAATTTATTCTACAAAAACATTGCCTGCAGTTATTAATCACTGTGTAAATATATGGCGGCTCTAATTTTTCAACCAACATGGCTAAAGCTCGAATTACCATGCTTAACTAATTCGGGGAGGTTAAATTCACCTGCTCCCGTTACGAGCTGTCTCAGTCTCAGGCCAAAACTTGACTCCTTGCTTTAAACCAAAAACCTCGCTTTGAAACAAACAAGTGCCCCTCGCACTCTTATTCTCTCCATACTGCGTTAAAGGTCAAACGGTCTTTATACCTGAATAGAAGTTCAAGTTTTTCGATCGCACCAAAGCAATTTAATAAATACACAAATTTTGAACATGCTTTTATTTAATTCAATGTACTGAGTGCTCTTTCAAAACGTGACCGTTACAGGAGATTAAAAAACAATATGAATTTTTTTCTTCACAAGCGATGCTTACTGTTTTAGAAATGTGCCAATTAAGTGCAATATACCTTCCCTTTCATGTTCGTTCGCATGTCAGTAATAATAACCATTTTTGTGAATTTTAGGCTTGAAGATTCTGTTTTGCCACGGCCGGAAGTCACCAATGGGTTATGTGTAACGTTAGAACGTTTAATGCCGAACCTCGAAGGGGAGCTAACGAAATCATATGTTAAACAGAAATTGACCAATAAAAATGTCTCGAGGATATTGATGTATAAATGTGATTCTTGTTCATATCAGACAAGACGTAAATATGACCTTAAGATACATTCGGTGAAACATAAAGATCCTTCAGAAATTACAATGTACAAATGTGACTTTTGTTTATTTCAGACTAAATATAAACATAACTTTAAAAAACATTTGGTGAAGCATAGAAATCTTTCAGAAGTAACAATTTACAAATGTGATTCTTGTTCATTTGAAACAGAACGCAAAGATCACCTCACAACACATTTACTGAAGCACAAAGATCCGTTAGAAGTAACAATGTACACATGTGACTTTTGTTCATTTCAAACAAAACTTAAACATTACCTGAAAACACATTTGCTGAAGCATAAAGATCCTTCTGCGGTAAAAACGTACAAATGTGACTCTTGTTCATTTCAGACAGTAAATAAACAACACCATGAAATGCATTCGCTAGTGCATAAGGATTCTTCTGAAATAACAATGCATGAATGTCAATATTGTACATTTCAAACAAAATATAAATATCACCTCAAGAAACATTTGCTGGTACATAAAGATCCTTCAGAAATCACAATGTTCAGATGTGCCTCTTGTTCATATCAAGCAAAACGCAAAAATGACCTCAAAATACATTTACTGAAGCATAAAGATCCATCAGAAGTAACAGTGTACATATGTGACTTTTGTTCATTTCAGACAAAAGTTAAATTTCGCCTGAAAACACATTTGCTGAAACATAAAGATCCTTCAGAAATTACTATGCAGAAATGTGACTTTTGTTTATTTCAGACTAAATATAAACATGACCTCAAAAAACATTTGAAGCATAAAGGTCCATCAGAAGTACCAATATACAAATGTGATTCTTGTTCATTTCAAACAAAACGCAAAGGTTGTCTCAAAAATCATTTGCTGAAGCATAAACATCCATCAGAAGTAATGCATAAATGTGAATATTGTACATATCAAACAAAATATAAAGAATGCCACAAGAGACATTTGCTGGTACATAAGGATCCTTTAGAGGTCACAATGCTTAGATGTGACTCTTGTTCATTTCAAACAAAACGTAAATATAGCCTCAAAAGACATTTACTGAAGCATAAAGATCCATCAGAAGTAACAATGTACATATGTGACTTTTGTTCGTTTCAGACAAAACTTAAATCTTGCCTGAAAACACATTTGCTGAAACATCAAGATCTTTCAGAAATTACTATGTACAAATGTCACTTTTGTTTATTTCAGGCTAAATATAAACATGACCTCAAAAAACATTTGAAGCATAAACATCCATCAGAAGTAACAATGTACAAATGGGACTCTTGTTCATTTCAGACAGTAAATAAACAACACCTTAAAAGACATTCGCTAGGGCATAAGGATTCTTCAGAAATAATGCATGAATGTGAATATTGTACATTTCAAACAAAATATAAATATCACCTCAAGAAACATTTGCTGGTACATAAGGATCCTTTAGAGGTCACAATGTTTAGATGTGACTCTTGTTCATTTCAAACAAAACGTAAATATAGCCTCAAAAGACATTTACTGATGCATAAAGATCCATCAGAAGTAACAATGTAAAGAATATAATACAATGTTTTGTCTTCTAGAAGCCTAGATAACTAAAAATATACTGTTAATGTATTTTACATGTTTACACATATTGTTCTGTATTTTTTATGTAATTATTTTATCCATTTTATATACATGTTTTATATTTTTTTACAACTTATACATTATAATGTTTTAATATACTATACTTACTATTGCTCTTAACATGTCCCATATCGTTATTTGTATGATTTTATGGACAATAATTTATTATTATTATTATTATTGTGACTTCTTCATTTCAGACAAAACTTAAATATTACCTGAAAACACATTTACAAAAACAGATCCTTCAGAAGTAACGTACAAATGTGACATGTTAATATCAGACAAAACTTAAATATTGCCTTGTAACATATTTTGATACCTAAATATTAAAACATGTTATTCCGGTGCGTACGGCAGCCGATTTTTGTTGGAGAGCATAGGCCGTGGGTTAGGATTGTGTGTGGACACTCAAGAGGGCGCCACCGGCTGTATGTTACATAATAAGATTTAAATAATTTTGCCAGCTCGGAACAAAATTAAGTTATTAGCAACCATGCGATGGAATACTCAAAATAAATCTGTGATATCTAAACTCTACTTTACTCTCAAATCTCAAAATTCAAGCAAATATCAGGAGTGTCTGTGCAAATAATAAGAACATGTAGACATTAGACATTTATTACAACACACGTGAGATATACAACAATAAAAAGAATAAATAAAGAAACTTCACCTAATTGTGTTTCATGCGTATTAAAAATATTCTGAGCCGTTGATAAAAAACTTGATTTGAATTCAAGCTCAAATTTTGACTGAGACTTTCTTGCAACTACGAGTTTACCAATCTACAACAACTATGAGTTATAACTTACAACCACGGATTAAAGATTTACCATGAATTAAATATTATATGTGTGACATAATAGTAGGTGAATTAACATCTCACGGTACCATGGGTGTTTTACAGTAAAACTCTTAAATATATTATCATTCTATACACATGACTTAGAGCTTGATTTATAGTTGCAAGATTGTGTTATAACTTACTTCAATGTACGAACAAAAATCAGTGAATTAAACTATAATATTTTCTTTAAAATATTTAACTAAAATGAACAAAAAAACCTGGTTTAGGCCTTGGTATTTCCTGTGACGACTGCAGTGTGACTTGTCACCATTTCTCTCGACGTTGGCTGTAACTGCAGTTCCGTGTTGCATCAAATTGCTACCTGAATCTCCGGGAGACTGCTGCGAGCGACTCTGCCAGTCCTAAACTTCTCAAAGTGTCAGCTTAACCCAAAACCAAATATCTGAGTAATAGACTTCCTCCTATTACTCCTCCAACTACTGGGTCCCCTTACACAACAAAAATTACAGCATCAAACCTGTGCTCATCCCAAATGTAAGCCTCTCCAAACATAACTTATTCTCAAAGGGCCAGTCCCTCCAAACATACACTTGTACCAAAGATATGCTTATACCAAGCACTCTGTAACAATTACAATAAATAAGAACTAAATAAAACATCAACTAAGTAAAATAAAAAGCCTACCTCCTATGGAGAGTATTGTATAACCTTCTCGAAACACGTGGCGATCAGATTTATGGCAACCGACAAAACTCCTTCCTGGGAATTCACAAAATCTTCACAGCAAGGCGGTGAGGACCATTGGGTACATCAATCAAATCCCTTTTCAGTGCAAACGATGTAAAACCCAAAAATTCCACACAAAATCGGAACCGCCGCTGTTCACTCGTGGCTGTCTCAAAGATCAATTCTCGACGGAAAATCCGCTTGACAATTCACCCATGTTCTTAGTGTTGCCAACTTGAGCATCTAGAGAACTCTTTCTCTGGCCAATAAAAATGCGCCAACAAAAAGGACTTGTAATTTAAAGACTGAATTACACCATGGTGTAATATCCCAACAACAGAATACGTGAGTAACACCTCTAACTTAAAATATTATACACAAAAGAAAGCACGCTTTCTTTCCCTGTTAAGAATTTCAGATATGCAACCCACTATGCCCCTTGAAGTACGAGTGGTTGCCTATCAAACAAACGAATTAATGGGTTAATTTACTGTATTGAAACTGAAATTATTAATGTAGATTTTTCAAATGCTACACCACCCCCTTCCAAAAATAAAAAAAAGAAAAAATCTTAACTAAAAACTTAAAACTCAAAAAAAGATTCTTTTCTTTTTTTTAACGTTACATCTGCCAGTGACCACAGGTGTTACAACGGAAAGCTCAAATGACATGAATTGCTAGGATACTTTGGTAACTGCGTGTACCACACGTCCATAAGGAATCAAAATCAGTGAAAGTCATAATCGGTAAAAGTCATAATCGGTAAAATCATAATCGGGAAAGTCTTATCCAAGGGAAACTCAAAATCACGAGACTGGTCACACTATCGGAACTATAACAAACTGATCAGATGAACTCTACACAACAATACAAATCAAAATGATTCCATAATCAAAAGATCTATCTACAAAACACAAATCAAGACTCAAACTCCCAGTTTGAAGCCTGACGTAAGCCATCTTAGCCCACCGAAATTTCAGAATTTGAACCAAAGTGAGCCTTTAGGTCCTTAACGTGCCATTCACCAGCGTCAGTTCCATCAACATTGGTGAGGGCATACACTACACGCGAAACTTTCTTACGTACCCTACACAGTACATACTTAGGAGCTAACTTCCTAGAAAACCCAATCGCCGCGTCCGAGAGAACTTTATTTTTGCGCCAAACAAGGTCGCCTTCCTTAAACGAAACGTCTCTCTTACGGAGATTGTAAACTCTACTATTGCGCTGATACGCAACATGAAGTCTTTTACGAACTTCCTTAAAAACGTCTACAAGGCACTTCAACTCTGAAGCATAGCCTTGCCTATCACCTGGCGATATCTCAACATCGTCAGTGGAGACTACTTCTCCATAATAATTTCCTGAAATAGGAACATGTCTACCAAAATTCAAAAAAGACGGGGTGAACCCGGTCACCTCATGCTTTGCAGTGTTGATAGCCTGCCTAATCTTATGAATTTCTTTGTCCCAATTCTTGTGCTCTTTTATGTAGCACCTAATGGCAGTACCAACTGTCTTATTGTTACGCTCAACAAAATTGCACTGTGGAGAATAACGTGCACTGAACCATATCTTTTGTACCTGATACTCTTTTGCCAGTTTCTTAAACTCAGAGCCTGCAAACTGTTTTCCATTATCACACAAAATGAACTGAGGTACACCAAAGACAAGAAAAACTTCATTCTCCATAAACTTAACCACGTTTTGAGCGGTAGCCTTACGCATAGGACAAACTAATGTGTACTTGGTGAACCAGTCACCTACCACAAGTAAATGAGTGTTTCCCTTAGAAGATCGTGGGAATGGGCCCATAATATCAACAGACACCATCTGCCAAGGATAACTTGCAGATTTTTCGCCACCCATAAGTCCCATTCTAGCCGTGTTTGCTATCTTCTGAGAAGCACAAACTTGACACTTCCGAACATACTTCATGACGTCCTGGCGCATTTTTGGCCAGTAATAATGTTCTTGCAGACGAGCCAATGTCTTGAAGAACCCAAAATGTGCACAAACTGCAGGATCATGGCATGAACTCATGATTTGCTGCCTTTGTCCCTTCGGAACAAGTAACTTCCACTCTGTAAGATTTGTCTGCACCGATACACGAGATGGAATGAGCTTATATCCTAAACCATTTACTACTTTCCATTGAGGATAACGTTTTGGAAAAGAGGAAACATTTTCACGCATGGATAGGTACCAATCATCCAAATTTTCCAAAGAAATTTCTAACAAAAGAACTTCCGGTTCGGCCGGAGGAATGCGAGACAGTGCATCTGGAACTACATTGCAAGAACCTTTTCGATGAACCATATCAAAAGTATGTTGGCGCAGTCGAACTGCCCAACGTGCCAATTTTCCCGTCGGATTCTTTAAGTTGTTCAACCATAGCAGCGAATGATGATCAGTGACCACTGTGAATCGAGTTCCTTCGACATAAGGCCTGAATTTCTCGGTACAAAACAAAACACTCAAACATTCTCGCTGTGTCACTGAATAGTTTCTCTCCGCTCGAGACAACGATCTGCTTGCATAAGCAATAACTCTTTCCTCACCATCCAAAAATTGTGTCAGAACACCACCTATCCCCGTATCACTCGCATCACTCTGAATCGTGAAAGGTTTAGAGAAATCAGGTTGCGACAATATAGGGGCGGAAACCAATGCTTCCTTGATTTTTAGAAAAGATGTTTCTGCTTCTGCAGACCATGAGATAGGCTGTTTCTTCTTCTTTCCCTTCGTGAGATCACTCAAGGGAGCTACTAAGGTAGAAAAGTTGCTTATGAATCTCCTGTACCATGAACAAAGACCAAGAAATCTTTTGACTTCTGTTACATTCGTAGGACGAGGGTAGTTCACCATAGAAGAAACCTTATCAGGATCTGTACTTAGACCATTTGAACCCACGACAAAACCTAGAAATTTCAAGGACGTCTTGAAAAATTCGCACTTTTTCAGATTAATAGTGAGATTGGCCTCTTTCAAAAGGTCTCTCACTTCTGAAAGCAACTGAACATGTTCCTCAAAGGTGGAACTCGTAATGATCACATCATCCAAGTATGCAAAGATCTTAGGCTCATACTTGGGACCGAAGATTGCGTCAACCAATCTTTGCTGTGTTTGACTAGCATTACACAAACCAAATGGCATGACCGTAAAATGAAATAGACCTCTACCAGCTACACTAAATGCCGTCTTTTCCTTGGATGACTCATCCAATGGAATTTGCCAAAAAGCTTTCCTCAAGTCTATTGACGAGATGTACTTAGCATCACGCAGCAGATTAAGTATTCTGTCGATATTCGGCAGAGGGTAGGAATCATGCTTGGTTATCTCGTTGAGAGGACGACCATCAAAACAAAAACGATACTCTCCACAACTCTTTTTGACCAGGAGCACAGGAGAGCTCCAAGGGCTGTGAGAAGGTTCCACAACACCTAACTTAAGCATGTCATCTAACTCAGAATTTAATATTTTCATCATGTACGGAGACATGTGATACTGTTTCTTCTTAAATGGCTTAGCATCTCCAGTGTCAATTGTTAAAGTTATTTTGTTAGTGCGCCCCAATGTGGTCTCACTACTAACTTCTTCAAAAGATTTGATAACTTCATCAGCTTTTCTCCGCTGATGAACACTAAGCTCCTCAAGTGTCATCAAATCATAAACCTTGTCAACATTTCCCGAACTTTGAGTTAACTCAACATTAGCATGACCCAATGTGCTTTGCACATACCAGTGGTCTGCTTTGAAATCTACCATAATTTCAAACTGCTTCGCAAAGTCGCTACCAAAAATAAAAGACTGAGGCAAAGAAGGCACTACTAAAGCTTTCACAATTTGACAGACATTTCCTATACATATGGGCAAATCAACCAAACCCGTTACTGTTTGCTGATTCCCATTCGCAACAAACACACTTTGAGCATGAGACGGATTGATCTCTAAGTTCAATTGTCTCAACAACTCAAGGCCACCTGAACCAATAATAGAAGCATTTGCTCCCGAATCAAGCAGAGCCACTATGTCCCTACCATATAATTTTACTGAAACGTAAGGCCTGTTATCAGTACCTTTCTTAACAAACAATGGCGCAGCTTGCCCCTGCAAGTCTGTCTTACCCGAAAACTTATAAAAATTCTTAACATATGAGAGCCAAGACTGCCACTCTCTCTTACTAAAATACGAAAATTTTCGTTTGGCCAACTTACTGGGAACAGTGTGGCGGCCAAAACACACCTCCTTTACTGGTTTTTTGAACAATGCTTGCAATTAGCTAATCTAACATTAGGCATACCACAACGAAAACAAAATATTTTCCTTCTAGCTTTGCAAGACGAAAAAGTGTGGTTCGACTTACCACAATTCCAACAAATTTTTCTACTCTGAGCCTGTGCTGAAGTATTGGGATTATTGGCGCTATTCCCGTTTCCTGAAGTACTTGCGACTACCTGCTCTACTTTGGCAACAACCTGTTCAACCTTAGGAGTCGTACTCCCTACATGACTAAAACTGCTACTACTCTTTGCATTTTGTTTACCATTACACGAACAACAACATCGACTAACTGAAGGTGAGTCTTCAACTGACAAGTTAGAAATCTGCGGTACACTTTGACTAGGAAAGATAGATGGTGAGGACTCGTAACAGCGCATAATCGCCACGCTAACAAGTTGTGCCTAAGACGCCATTGCGGTGGTGGCACACAAACGGTACAGAGCAAAATGAAATTTTCCAATAGAAGTGATTTATAAGGGATTTAGTGCTAATTTATGTAATGTACCTACATGATGGTATCATATTCTATAAACTACTGTAAAAATCACAGCGGAAAAAATTGAAAAGAGTGACGCTTTGCAGGTTAAAGTATATGCAGTTTTCACTTTACCTAGTTAAATTAACTGTAGGCCTATTATTTACTTAATTATGTCCGTGTGCATGCAATGATAATGAGAAGCATAGTATATCATTTTCTGGTATGCAATTTGCACGTTATTTGATTGAAATTTTCATTCATATTTTCTTCATTGAATATAGAACAGTGCATCCGAAATTACACTTTTTCCATGGGCGTAGGTATATCGATTATGGTCTTATATTATATAGAATGTAGAATAAATTCTGGTATGTAAGATATGAGTAAATATATTTATGATAGTGAATATTAATTGTATTATTATGAAGCTGTTTTTGGAAAAATACCAGTTTTGTATCGTTTTATTCCTTTGATGTGATAAACTTGACACCTACATATTGTACATATGTTCCGCCACTCGCGCTTGCTCTCTGGTGGCAGGCGGCTTCACCATTGGCAGTAGCGTTACGACTCCTTACAATATATATCTTTCCTATTCTAAGGCGGTACATAACTATGCCTAGACTTTAAGTAAGCAGCTTCCTCTAATTTTTTACATAAACTAAACAATTTAGCAACTGTATCTGCCTCGCATAAAGCTAACTGACCTAAATATTCCGATAATAAATTATTCCGAATGTGCTTAACTCTTGTGACTTCACTAGGAGCATGACTAAGTCGACTATACAAATTTTCCATTTGTGCAAAAAATATGGTTACCTTCTCATGCTTCTTTTGTCTACGATTCTTAATTTGTTCCCAAATTTCATCTTCCGCGTTAGGTGGTAAAAAGTCTTTCTTTATTAAAGAAACTAAAGAGGCCCAACTATCTACACTAGTCTTAATGCTGCGATACCAAACAAAAGCATCTCCCACAAAAAGTTCTACAGCGGCATTAAATAATTCTTGCTCATCAACCTTACGCGCCTGCGCTAACTCATTAGCACGCTCAATGAAAGAATAAACAGTTTTCGGATCCCCATTAAATTTTACTCCCCACTGAGAAATTGGAATAGTTTTGCTCGCGCACGTCACTACAGGAGTGGGCACGTGAACAACCTGACTGTGCACAGTTTGATTCAAGTCATCATTCGGAACCATAGCTGTTACTCGTTCATGTAAATCGGCCTCTAATTCTATACACGTTGCATAGGATTCATTTCTAAAAGTATTTGCGGTTTCCGCGTCATCACCTTCTACAATAATGCGTTGAACACGACCGGTAACATGAGCAATACGAGACTTTATTCGCTTAAACAATGAATCAGAGGAAGTGCCTTCGAAATCAGCAATTAAACTTTTGATCGAATCTAATGTAGCATTTACAGCTAGCTGCTCAGCATTAAAATCAAGTTTATAAGTATCTAAATTGATAAGACGACCCGGCCTATCACGTTCTTTTTCCAACAATCTATTTAAAATTTTCCTCTTATCTTGTTGATTTCTATTGGAATAAACATTTCTGATGTTCAACTCATATTCCAACTCTTCAAGCAATAAATGATTAGATTTAAAAGTATCTTCCATGATCAAAAAAATTTAAAAAATGCAAATTTCTAACTAAATTAAACGTTAATGTAAAGAGCAATAACAATCACAAATGCAGGTAGTAAACAACACACAAGTCCGCTGCTTAAAATAGCAAAATGTTCCAAAAACTCTAAGTCCCAACACTTACTTACTTACTACTACACCCTGTATAGTAAAATATACAATTGCTATTAAATGCAGCAAACACCAAACTTAAAACTGCAGCAAGAATTATCATCAATAAATTCAATCACAAATTTTGGAAATATTCTTTTCCACCCTGTATATTGATTTAATAATTCCCCTCAAAATCTGAAATATTTTCTAACACTATGCAGTTTTAATTTTTCAACCAGTACTTCTTCGGAAAATGTAGTCTATTTGTTAAAAGTGGCAACGTCGCAAATCAATCGCCGGAGTCTAAAGAAATGCCAGTGTTTTATTGTACATCTCACAAAAACTTTATCAATAGGAATCGTATTCTTGCATGAAATAAAATAGAAATGTTAATGTCTACACACGTTCCTGATATTTGATTAAAATTAAATTAATTACTACTAAATTACTCAAACAAAACCAAAAATTTGTGTCCACACTCGGCTCTTATTAAAATATGAAACTTTATTACTCTAAGTGTACTTTTGGTGTAACAATCGGGCCTCCACGTTGTTGCGTCACTTTTGGTGTAGCAATCGGGCCTCCACGTTGTAGCGCCACTTTTGGTGTAACATATTTTGATACCTAAATATTAAAACATGTTATTCCGGTGCGTACGGCAGCCGATTTTTGTTGGAGAGCATAGGCCGTGGGTTAGGATTGTGTGTGGACACTCAAGAGGGCGCCACCGGCTGTATGTTACATAATAAGATTTAAATAATTTTGCCAGCTCGGAACAAAATTAAGTTATTAGCAACCATGCGATGGAATACTCAAAATAAATCTGTGATATCTAAACTCTACTTTACTCTCAAAATTCAAGCAAATATCAGGAGTGTCTGTGCAAATAATAAGAACATGTAGACATTAGACATTTATTACAACACACGTGAGATATACAACAATAAAAAGAATAAATAAAGAAACTTCACCTAATTGTGTTTCATGCGTATTAAAAATATTCTGAGCCGTTGATAAAAAACTTGATTTGAATTCAAGCTCAAATTTTGACTGAGACTTTCTTGCAACTACGAGTTTACCAATCTACAACAACTATGAGTTATAACTTACAACCACGGATTAAAGATTTACCATGAATTAAATATTATATGTGTGACATAATAGTAGGTGAATTAACATCTCACGGTACCATGGGTGTTTTACAGTAAAACTCTTAAATATATTATCATTCTATACACATGACTTAGAGCTTGATTTATAGTTGCAAGATTGTGTTATAACTTACTTCAATGTACGAACAAAAATCAGTGAATTAAACTATAATATTTTCTTTAAAATATTTAACTAAAATGAACAAAAAAACCTGGTTTAGGCCTTGGTATTTCCTGTGACGACTGCAGTGTGACTTGTCACCATTTCTCTCGACGTTGGCTGTAACTGCAGTTCCGTGTTGCATCAAATTGCTACCTGAATCTCCGGGAGACTGCTGCGAGCGACTCTGCCAGTCCTAAACTTCTCAAAGTGTCAGCTTAACCCAAAACCAAATATCTGAGTAATAGACTTCCTCCTATTACTCCTCCAACTACTGGGTCCCCTTACACAACCAAAATTACAGCATCAAACCTGTGCTTATCCCAAATGTAAGCCTCTCCAAACATAACTTATTCTCAAAGGGCCAGTCCCTCCAAACATACACTTGTACCAAAGATATGCTTATACCAAGCACTCTGTAACAATTACAATAAATAAGAACTAAATAAAACATCAACTAAGTAAAATAAAAAGCCTACCTCCTATGGAGAGTATTGTATAACCTTCTCGAAACACGTGGCGATCAGATTTATGGCAACCGACAAAATTCCTTCCTGGGAATTCACAAAATCTTCACAGCAAGGCGGTGAGGACCATTGGGTACATCAATCAAATCCCTTTTCAGTGCAAACGATGTAAAACCCAAAAATTCCACACAAAATCGGAACCGCCGCTGTTCACTCGTGGCTGTCTCAAAGATCAATTCTCGACGGAAAATCCGCTTGACAATTCACCCATGTTCTTAGTGTTGCCAACTTGAGCATCTAGAGAACTCTTTCTCTGGCCAATAAAAATGCGCCAACAAAAAGGACTTGTAATTTAAAGACTGAATTACACCATGGTGTAATATCCCAACAACAGAATACGTGAGTAACACCTCTAACTTAAAATATTATACACAAAAGAAAGCACGCTTTCTTTCCCTGTTAAGAATTTCAGATATGCAACCCACTATGCCCCTTGAAGTACGAGTGGTTGCCTATCAAACAAACGAATTAATGGGTTAATTTACTGTATTGAAACTGAAATTATTAATGTAGATTTTTCAAATGCTACAGCCTTAAAGCATTAAAGATCCATCAGAAATAACAATGTACTGCTGTGACTCTTATATCAAGCAAAATCGCAAAAAGTATAACTTGCCTCGCAAAGTATTTACAGGTACATAAAGAGTCCCCAAGCTAGTAAAGTGGCTTTATAATTTTTAGGTGATAGTAAATATGTAGAAAGATTTTCCAATGGATTTTAAACAGTTTTAAAATTTTTTTAGCCTTTAAGTGAGGTGCTATGAATGTGTGGACACAATATTTTCTATTGAAGTGGGTCTTGTCACACCGATTTTGTATAGCTTTTTATTTCAAAAACAGATTATAAAATCTGCAAGAATGTTTAATTGTTTTGGTTTTCCTTTTCGTTTCACGAAAATGTTTTCAAACTGCACTTTTCGATGGTAATGATAGCAAAATGTGAAATTATAAATAATATCTAAAAGGATCCCACAGTTTCAGTTAATAATCTATTTTCAATGTTTGAATATGCCTTAATTGAATTATCCTTTCCTGTAAACAGTTTAAAACAGTTTAGTTGGGTGCTTCCATAGAGCACCATCAAGTAAGTGATCTTGCATATTTTGTAGATAAAACCTCCTAGTAATAATATTTATAAGACTAATATTCCTACATTTTTTATAGGGGATTTTAATACCAATTTTGATGATCAATTCCCCAGTGATGATGCAAAATATTTATGTAATACTCTGGAAACTTTCGGTTTTCACAAACGTATTTGTAGCTAGACCAGGATATCCAAGAACTCAAAAACTATTATTAACATTTTCTCAAACAATGACAAAAACTTTGTTAACCCTACATTCACTTTGCACTGATACATCTGATCATTGTTTGCAAGGTGTAAATTTCCAAGTTAATAACGCTGATGCGCAAGACATGTGTACCTACTTATTATATACATACTTTAAGACATTTAAAAATGTAACATGCAATATTTTAAATACTTGTTATCTATAGAGAACTGGTTGTGGTTAACTTCAAATGACGATACTGAAACCAAACTCAATAACTTCAATATTTGCTCAAAAATTGGACTTAGCATTTCCATTTGAAAAAGCTACATGACTAATTTCATATTTATTTGCAGTAAATTGACTAATTAATTCACTTCTTGGAATAGATAGGTATGCAACCACTCGTACTTTGATAGGTGTAGTGTCGCCTATCTGCAAAGGACTTAACATTCCGAAAGTGAACATGTTTTCTTTAAAAATAATTTGAGGTAGTGGTGTTAATGGTAGATTCTTGTAGTTGAGGTATTAAACATTTGTGAAATTCAGTCTTGATTATTAAGTCCTCTGTGGTGCATTGTTATTCGTTAGAGAAAGTGTTCTAAGAGTGCGCAAGTTGGCAACACAGAACTGGGATATTTTCGCCGGAAATATCATACAGTTTTGTGTTGCCAACTTGCGCACTCTTAGAACATTTTCTCTAACCAATAACATGCACCACAGAGGACTTTTCCGTTTCCGGTGTTCTCGATTGACAGAGACACGAGGTAGGCGGACGGCGGTCCTGATTTTTGTGGAGGATTTGGGGTTCTACATCGTCAAAGTTCTGGATTTGTCTTGTTGTCCTTCATCGATTCCTCACCGCCTTGTCGCAAGCTTTCTATAAATGCCAGGAAAATTTCTCTTGGCTACTGAAATTTTGTCGCCCCGTGCTTCGTGGGGTTATGTAATACTCTCTATATAAGGTAAGCCATTTATTTTGAGTTTTGTCTTGCAAATGTTCTTATTATCTGGTGTAATTATTAGTGTATGGGGTTCAGGCATATGTTTGAACAGGCTTATGGTTGGGTTAGGCCAGAGACAATGTTTGGGACAGCCTTATGTTTAAACAGGCCTTATAGAATAGTGATTTATGTATGAGCCTAGCTGTTTAGTGCTGTAATTTTGGTTATGGGAGCCTAGTCTTTGGAAAAGTAGTAGCAGAGGGAAGTCTGTTGCTCAGAAGTTTAGTTATATATGGATCTTGCTGACGTTTTAAGAAGTTTGGGCTTGAGCTGTTTGCAGCAGCCTCCAGGAGATTTATGCAGGAATTTTGGTGCAGCACGGAGTCGTAATCGTACCCAACTCCCAGTATGTCTAGGAAGCGGTGACAGGTCACGCTGCAGTAATCAAGGAGATAAATTTCTAAACAGGTTTTTTGTTTCATTTTGGTTATATATTTTAAAAGAAATTATAGATTTATTTAGCCATTTTTTTGTTCATATATTAAAGTAAATCACTATCATTTTTGCAATTATAGTTTAACGCTAAGTTAATACCTAGAGTGATGAAATACCTAGGATTCTTACCATGAAAGCAACGTATGGTACGGTGTAATGCTGATATACCTTCTACCATGTCATGTGAAATATTTTATATCACTGACTAACATCCAAGTTTGCACAGGGAACGTAGTAGTTATTGACTCACAAATTCTTGTATATTTATATCACATTTCAGTGATGAACTCGCTGTTGTAAACTATCACTCATTGTTGCGTAGAACATTGCTCATAATTGCGAGATAATCTCATTCTTAAAGCAGTATAAAGTCACTGGAATAGTTCTGTTTAGTTAAAACATAGGACTTCTTTTAATACGTATGAACCATGGTAGCATCTGAAATTTTTATTTACGTTTTGTTGTACATCTCACTTGTGTTGTAATTAATGTTCAATGTCTACGTGTTCTTGTTATATGCACTTGTGCACCTGATATTTGCCTAGATTTTGAGATTTTATAGTAGTGTAAATTTTGACATTATTAATAGATTTTAAGAATTCTATCGCTCGATAGCTAGAAATTTAATCTTTTTCCTTGGCTGGCAAGATTATATAATCACATTTTATTCTCATCCCAGTGGCGCCCTTTGAATGTCCACACTCCTTATTCACGCCCCTATGCTCCACAAAAAAACTAGCTGCAATTCGCAGGTGAAACATTTTTTAATATTTAGGTATTAAAATTGTTACATTGAAGTCGAGAAAAATAAAAAATCTACTAAATAAAAACTCTTGGATCTCAGAGTTAATTAATCAAGGAATTTTCATCAGAGATATTTATAAATTATATCAAACTACTTTCAGTGACGAATTACTGGAAGTGTACAAAATATTAAAGAAATATCACCGAAAAAATATTAAAAACACCAAAAAAATGTATTGATTCGCTAATGCTGTTCCAAAAATAAATGCAAGACAGCTTGGAATATTATAAAAAAAATTGACCAACCAAAAAGTTATAATCTACCATCATCATTTACAGATAAAGCAGGTAGGTATTACTGTAACAGATTTCAAGAGTGCCGCCAAGAGTCAATAATTATTTCATAAGTTCCATAAGTATATTTACAAGGACATGGTTATTTCAAATAACTCTAAATACCTAGAATTAATTAATCATTCTTTGTTCTTAGCACCAGTTACAGATGATGAAATTAAGGATATTAGTAGATCCTTAGCCGCCACTGCCGCCAAGAACTCGGTCAGATTCGATCATGTCACAGGTTCATTACTATTACATATAATTTATTGCATTTGTAGTTCTCTAAGTACACTAGTAAATGCATCCTTCTGTGAAGGAACATTCCCTAGTGTCCTCAAAAAATCTATCGTGATACCAATTCATAAAGAATCTGATAAATCTCAAATATCCAATTACAGAGGTATGGTACTTGTCCATCTTCTCCAAAGTCTATGAAAGAGCATATTATCCAGATTGCCAAAGCTCTTAAATGATGAAGTTATTTACAAATAATCAGTTTGGCTTTAGAAAAGGTTTGTCTACACAGGAGGCGTTTAGGCTGCATAATTTTGTATTTAATTGTTTTGAATCAAAGGAAAAAACAGCCAGCATTAGCTTTGATTTGCCATGCATTCGACACGATAAACCATAACTTAATAGCTGACAAGCTTTTCAAATACTAGTAAGAGGTTCTCCTCCTCTAAATAAATCATACTTAAAGATAGATTACAAGACGTTCAGTTAAAGCACAACGGGAAATCAAGCTTCTCCCAGTCCTTCTCACGCTGGAGTCCCCCAGGGCAGTGTGCTGAGTCCTTTTTTATTTATTATATTTATTAATGATATTGTTAAAGCTGATATGATTGATGGGACATATATCACAATATTTGCAGATGATACCACATCGTCTGTTTCAGGTAAATATTTTCATGATATTTTGTGACGTACTTCCAGTTGCCTAGCGCATAAACAAGTGGAACCGTCACTTTAGCGCTGAGCTCTAATTCGGTTATTCTCGAGGGCCACCTTTACAATTTTTTTACCTGGGCTAAAGGTCCCACACTAGCCTCTTAACACATCCTGTTGCAGTAAGTCTGGGATAGCTACAGTGAAGAAACAGATACGTCCAGGGGTCCGGACGGCAGATTATATCTTCACTCACAGTCAACAGTAAAACGCACAAGTTGGTAAATAACAAAGTTTATTAAATATAATAAAATTGACAACAATAAAAACGGCCAGGTACCAGAAATACTCCTGCGGAGTACTTTCTCCGCTTTTAATTTTGTTCATCAATGACCATGACCAAAATGTTGTTAAGGAGCTGAACATACTTTTAGTTATGTTTGCAGATGACCCCATAATTTGCATAACTGCCGATTCCCCTGAAGAACTTCAAATTAAATCAAATACATTATTATCAATATTTTTCGACCGGTGTTACTCCAATAAATTAATAATAAATACTGACAAAACAAAATATATTATATTTCATAAAAGAAAAATAAATGAGATTACGCTCATTCTTAACAACACTATACTAGAAAGTCTCAAGTACCAAATTCATTTTAACCACTGTTAGCGTATTAATATACGAGTCGGCTTTATTTGTTAAAAACAATTTAGATAAATTTCCCTTAAACAATGACATCCATAATCATAACACTCGTTCTTCAAATGATATATACACTTAAAAAATATAAATCTAGCAACTTCGAAAAAAAGCGCACTTCATTCCTGCAGTGATATATATAAAACCATCTACCTAGAAATATCAAACAAATATAGTATATTAAAGTATAAGTGGATATTAAGGTCTTTAAAACGCGCAAAATGGAGCAAATGTTTTAAAGATCAGTTATCCACGAATACTATATTGGTACACTTTGAAATCATAAATACTGGTATTATATATTACTACAAAAAATGGAAATAAGAATTAAGAATGTAAAATGGTTGAATTCGTGAGGAATTAAAAATTAATTTGCAATCTGTCATATAGGATTAATTATTGTCACTACAGTTATTACTGATTGTATATTGCTTTAAAATGAGTTCTAACATTGATTACTTAAATAGAAAAAGCAGATTCGCGGTTAATCCAGCAATAATTCCTGTCAATGATTAAAAAGTTGACATTTTGACTTCACGTTTGTCTGGTTATTGATGTTGCCATGGTAACTTTAAAACGCGCATTTTTAAAAAGTTGGATTTAAACACTCTGAGGCGTACTTTAAATAAGCAAAATACGGTACCAATAAAATTAATTTAATGGCTATAAAAAAATTGTTTTTAGAGTCTAAAGGAATTTTATGATTTCTAAAATGTCATTCTTGAGTCTTAAGCTTACTTAGTCATTATACAAATTAGATAAGATTTAAAAAATAAATAAAAAACAATTTTTTGTTCTGCTATCTCTTATAGGAGCCTAGATAACTAAAGATATACTGCTAATGTACTTTAAATGTTTACACATATCATTGTTCTGTATTTTTTATGACGTAATTATTATCCATTGCTCTTGACATGTCCCATATCGTTATTTGTATGATCTTACGAACAATAAATTATTATTTACTACTTAATTTGTGTTTGATAATTTCCAACTGGGAAAACCTGCCGCAGGCCAAGTGGTCCCTTATTTTAACAGTCATAGACCAGCGGTCGTAACACTATTAATAATTATCTGGTATTTCCAGGTTTTTCCCAACTAAAATAAATTCTCTTACTTTTTATAGGGTATTTTGCCACTGAAAAATATTTAAAAATTTTAATGAAAAAACCTCTGCGCCAAACGGATCAGACAGAGGTTGGTTCTTGAGTACTTGACTGTTTCAAAAGTCTCACACCTAAAAATATATAAACTAGAACAATGTTATAAACTAAAAACTGAAAATCAAAGCTATAGGTAGTTAACGTTTCGGAAGAGAATCTACTTCCGTTCTCAAAACTTTTTTGGCCGTCAACCATGACAGTTCTTTGTTTATGTATTTCCATAGTCACGTGAGACATTAAATTATATTTATCTTATTTTTACTTACTTCGTCTCTAAGGATGGGCAACCAACTAGTACAAAAATCTATTGAATAATTAGAAACGCATCTATCCTCGTTTAATAAAATAATCGCGGATTCTTTAAGTTTTCTTTTAGTTCCGTTGCTCTCTTTTTCCAAAATCTTCGCCACATCACAGCAAGCCTCCTCATTTCTATGGTTTGCCAAAAATTCATAAACCTGACATCCCCTTAAGACCAATTGTGAGTTCAATTAATTCTCCATGTAGTAAACTCTCAAAATATTTATTAAAAATCCTAAATCCTTTATCAGGTTCCTCCGAGTCTTATATTAAAAATAGCAAACATTTTTTGGAAAAGCTGTCAGAAAATCATTTTAACAATAATGATCTAATGGTCAGTTTTGATGTAGTAAGCCTATTTACAAATGTTCCTGTAGATAAAACATTAATAATAATTAAAAACAAATTGCAACAAGATGGGAATTTGGCGAATAGAACTAAGTTAAGCATTGAAACTATAATGGAATTACTTACACTTTGCATTAAAACAACATACTTTCAATTAAATAATGACTTCTATCAACAAGACTTTGGGATGGCCATGGGTTCTTCATTATCTCCAATATTAAGTAACATTTTCATGGAAAATTTCGAGGAAAGTAATATTAATAATCTAGCTTATAAACCCATTGTATGGTGGAGATATGTAGATGACATTTTTGCTATATGGCCTTATAGTAAAGAATGTTTAAGTAATTTTTTGAATCAGATTAACGAAAAAGAACCTTCAATTAAATTTACAATAGAAATAGAGAATAATAATGAATTACCTTTCTTAGATATTTTAATTAAAAAATTAGATAACACATACCAAACCAGTGTGTATAGAAAACAAACACACACAAACAGATACTTAAATTTCAATTCAAATCAACATATTAGTGTTAAGAAAGGTGTTGTTAAGTGTTTGTACGACAGGGCCAAAATTATTTCTTCAAATGATGTAATATTAAGGAACGAAAAACAATTTATAAAAACTGTCTTATTAAATAATCAATATCCTGAGAGTTTTGTTGATAGTCAGTTATTTAACATTGGTAGTAGAGAGAATATACTATCACAACCTGAGGTATTTAGGTCAATGGCAGTAATTCCATATATACATGGTTTATCGGATAAATTACGAAAAATTGGGAACAGGTTTTCCGTACGAACGGTTTTTCAAACGGGCTCCACGCTAAGATCGGTAGATCGGTTTTATCAAGAACCAAACCTCCAAATATTGTTCAAAGTTCAAAAAATTGTATTTATAGTGTTCCGTGTGAGTGCGGAAAACATTACGTAGGTGAATCATCTAGACCTTTCAACGTAAGGCTTGGTGAACATAGAAATTACGCTAGAAGGGGAGAATTTGAAAAATCCAAAATTTGTGAACACGCGTGGGATAATAATCATAGAATTAAATGGGACTCGGCGAAGATTTTGGAAAAAGAGAGCAACGGAACTAAAAGAAAACTTAAATAATCCGCGATTATTTTATTAAACGAGGATAGATGCGTTTCCAATTATTCAATAGATTTTTGTACTAGTTGGTTGCCCATTCTTAGAGACGAAGTAAGTAAAAACAAGATAAATATAATTTAATGTCTCACGTGACTATGGAAATACATAAACAAAGAACTGTCATGGTTGACGGCCAAAAAAGTTTTGAGAACGGAAGTAGATTCTCTTCCGAAACGTTAACTACCTATAGCTTTGATTTTCAGTTTTTAGTTTATAACATTGTTCTAGTTTATATATTTTTAGGTGTGAGACTTTTTGAAACAGTCAAGTACTCAAGAACCAACCTCTGTCTGATCCGATTTTTCAGTGGCAAAATACCCAACAAAAAGTAAGAAAATCTGAATATGCCACAAATAAACAATTACAGACAATAAAATAAATTCCCTGACAATCCCAGGTTTTCCAGATTAGTAGACACTCTGAATGTAGCTGGCAATAATAAATATTTCACCACTTCGCCATTTTTCTGATTGTTTCAGTAAATGTTTGTGATATAATATTACGTATATATGAGAGCCGTTTCTGGCACCAAGATAAACTTCCCAATCTCTGCTGATAACCACTGAAAGTATTTATTTGGAGGCAACTGATTTGTAACATTTGCCTGTAATGTAACATTTTATAAATCGCACATTCCACAAGTCAAGACAGCGAACTGAGCCACTCAGAGCATTCAACATGAGTATTCCGTTATGCTTTTTAGTTGTGGGGAGATGTAACATGATCTCCTGCGAATGTTACATTACGAGTAAGTATTACAAGTCAGTCATCACCTCAACATGAAAAATATTGATAGATACCAATTCTGGAAGACATAGTTTTATCATTTCCTCCAACATCACTTCTTTTTTAAATTAAGGAATATAGCCAAGCAACTTTTTACTGAACCGAGGCAAAATCCACATACGTCTTGATCCTCTGGGATACCAGTACAATTATCATTTTTGCTCAGATAGACATCTTTCAAATCTAGTTTGACTGTGTCCTTATTATCAAGAAATGGAACTAACTATATAGTCTTGTGTATAGATGCACGCTGCTTTAAAACCAAAACATTTAAAAATAATTTTGGTACAGTTTGTATACACATCACAGCTTCCTGCGTGGCGGTTAATATCTAAAACAAAATTCACAGAAAGCATCACAAAATCAAAAAATGCAGAGCAGTAGCAGTGACGTCACAGTATTGCCAACTGTCAGTTGCCTGGGTGGTAAATTCAGAAATTTGACATTTGAGTTGGGGTCAATTTTTGTTCAATATAAATTAAAGTGGAGGATTTCTTAACATCAGATAGATGTAGTGATGTTTATAAATATATATTTTTTAAATCTAGTGCGAGAGAAAATTTTATATATACTTTATTAGTGTTGTTTTTACCAGTGTAAAGTTTGGTGTCAACAACGTTGACATCTTTGTGAACCCATAAATTAGTGAAAATAAAGGCTATATTCGATTTTTTACATTTTTTGTACATATATAATATCAAGACATATTTTAGTAAATGTTTAATTAATATACGCTCAGTTACAGCTAGGCAGTGACATAGGTTAGGTATAGTATTATTACACTAGGTTAAAAGTTATCAAAATACTCATTGATTTATGCCAATATATCAATCATATATTAATGGTTTTATAAACCTATTGTAAAATCTACGTTTTTTGACGATTTAAAATATTTCCCTTCAACTTTTTATTGATTTATATCTTACTTTTGTTAGGCTCAAAAGTTTGTAACGAGTGTAAGTGTTTATCACATTACTAACAACAATCAGAGGTTTGTATTATGAAATGCAGGAGTAATAGTAAATCTAATAAAAAGATAGGACTGCGAGATCATTTCAGTTTCCATTTAATTTAAATTGCGAGCAAATATGCAACATAATACGCTCCGAATACTTTATATAGCTATATACCTAGTTTGGTATCTGTTCTGATTCTTACAATTATAATTACAAAGGTTCAAAATATTGATAACGTACACAAATAAAATACCAGTGAAGGTAAAGTGAGCTAAAACACAACAGAATTTAAAAAATAACACACTTTTAACAGCATATCGTCTACCATCATTGAATGTTTCAAATTATACATAATTATAAGGGTAAGTATGAATAATAATAGTCTTATAGTTTAGATATAAATTTTATTTACAAGAAGGGTCACAATGGTTCATTAATTGAATGCTATATATTATATTTTTGAAAAATTGTCTAAGGATATAGTTTCAATCTCTCACTTTTAAATCATATAGGTTGGCTCCATTAATACATTTCAGCTTAGAAATGTAATGAGGGGACTCCTAAAATGTAGAATATAAATAAAATTATAATAAATTCACTGAAATTCACTTACCATATCGAAAATTAATAACTTTTGACAGGTACGCAAGATAACACGCCGGTTGAAAAACACAAATAAAACACTACATTAAAGTCAGATCAATAAATCGCGAAATGAATAATAGACGAAAAACACCCAAAATTGATGTGACACGAAAAAAACGTTTAAAAAAGCACTGCAAATTCTTTAAAAACTCGAATTAATCAGAAAGCACACAAATGCAAAACTAGGTCATTACCACCCAGGCAACTTTGGCGGCCATGTTGTGACGTCAGCTGCTACTGCTCTATTAATACTTTATTTACATAAATTCTTTTACTCTTTTAATTGTGCGTTATTTGGACACTTACTATATTTGACAGAATTATATCCAAGATGCCTTTTGCATCTTCATCTAAAGCTTTAATCTTCTCGCATATTTTCAAACAAAACCTGCATATTTTTCTCTCTCTAGCTATCATGTTACTATTAACCTGATTAACACAGACGAATAGACGGTACACGTTCTAGAGATGTAACGTTGTTTTGTCGCGGTCTTTTTAGGTAACGTACCGTCGCGTGGCGATACGAAATGCAAAAATAACAGGTTACTCGCAACGAGCAAGATCACTCTCACCTCACCAAGTAACGCGACTGCACGTTGTACAAGTACAACCACTTCGTTGAGTACAACTGACCTGCCTTGCCGCTGCACCGGGCTAAAGTAATCGGTTACTCTAACATCTATGTTTCATTACAATTATAAGCCAACAAATAATAATTCACCACTTTTAAATCTGAAGGTTGGATTATATGTATTTTGGCTGGCAGTTTCGAAATATGTATACGAAGATATACAGGTTATCCCGGATTTTCATGTAAATTACATCGTAACCGGAAGTCGGCAATTTTGGTTTTTTTACGTCACATAATTTGATTCTTTTGTCATATTACTACACCAGAGTTGAAAATAATTCATTGGCCCAATCAAAATTTACAAGAGTGTCCTTTATTGGGTAAACCACTCGGTACACTACACCCAAACCCAAGTTGCGGTTTTATGAATATATAACTAAGTTCAAAAGATTTATATATTATCTATGCATTACAACATATTACTAGTCTTATTATAACATACACATATATCAAGCGCGGATCCACCGTTGTGGGCACGGTGGGCATGCCCACAACCCTAATTGAGGTCAATAGGATAATGTTATATCCAATGCCGTAATATTTTTTTTTTTTAAAACAATGATTCGTGCGCGTACTTTGGGTACTAGTCTGTAGTATTCACGGAAGGCTGAGACAAACAAATATGCGTGATTGCCTCGTGATCGCGATGTGTTCCATCCCCATTGGTTACATTTTCCAGGAGATTGCCAAGGGTTTTCTCGACTTTGGATGGCCAAATGGAAAAGAGAATGTAAAAACAATTCGCTCTCCTAAATATACACAAATATGTGAGCCTGGATATCGATGAAATTATTAATGTTTTCGCGAAAAAGAAACGTAAGCTTGAATTTGTTATTTAAGTAAGCACCTAAATAAAATTATTCAGTGTAAAATGTATACTATCTTTTAATAAAATCTGATATGCTTTCAAGCTGTAAAAGTTTCATTAAAATCGGTTCAGTAGTTTAGAGTCTAGATGTGATATTGTGATGTGCAAACAGACACACATTTATTTTTGTAATTTTTGAGAGCAAACAGAACTAACATTTTACAAGTTTATTAATTTACTAGCCCAAGTAACTCCAGCAGCTGTAAAAAAGTTGTGGTAACGTTATCGCAGCTAACGTTACAGCCATTTGGCTATTATTGCCAGCTGCGCTAACGTTTTAAAGTGGTTGCGACAACGTTGTGGCAACTAAAATGGTACAGCATTTTTTGGTGTATAAAGCATTATAATAGCCGCACAGTTGTGGTTAATTTGTTACAAATAAGAAACATTACGGTTATTTAGATGTGAATTTTATTTGGAAGAAAAGTATATATTAACGCTGGGTAACGGTTTTGATGTACAAATTTGTTCATAATAAACTATTTGGCTGTAATAGTTTACTTCAATAATCATTTTTGGGATATAAATAAATTCAATATTCCGCCCTCTACCCTTCCCTCTCATAATAACTGTACAGGAATGGATGTGTGCTTTATTATCTAACTTATAGGTTAATACTTGAAAAAAATATAAGCGAGTTTGATGATAAATCGTGAATCAAATTACATGCGATTGTCATTTTTTCGTGCAATATGGACGTTGTACTTCTGTATGTACGAAGCGCCTCAGAAATTTCCTGGTTTGAAAAAATTGTTAATATCTTCAAAATTATGGTTTTTGATTTTTTTTTTTTTCGGAAAATTGTGTAACAATATTTACTTATAAATATTATGTCCACTAGAGACTATTACAACACTTTTTTGCTACAAAATAATAACAAACAATGAAAAAATTGAAAAAAATCAAATACTGTTCAAAACGGCTGCACTTCTCATAGTCCTCCTTGAAAAGAAGATATGGCCGTTAAAATGAGTGACTGCAGTGACCTGCACTGGAGAAAAATATTTCAAATAACAACCGTTAGATCACCATATAGACCATCTCAACTATTTAGATTGTGTTTGGTTGCAAATCACTTGCAGATGTTGATTCACAGCTTAGTGGCTTTTGAATAAGAAGAGGTAATAATTGACATTTTGGCCATTTGTCATACGCAAACCTAACCTCAACTTCAAATCAGAGACAAATATTTTTATTTTTATACTCTTGGTTTGTGTATTTATTAAAGGCTTGTGTACTTATTAAAGGCTAAATTGCTTTATTTGTCAAATTATATATTGGTTGACAGCAAAGTAATCTTGCCTTTTTTGTTGCTGTTGTCTAAAGCTGTAAGAGCCAACCCACAGCTACCAACGTGGAAAATATAGCTCTAGCTGTCACATTGCATTTTTTTTTTGCTGTAAAGTATATAATCCAGCAAAAAATTACAACAAATTGTTACAGCTGTTATTGAGCTATTGCAATAGGCGTGGAGAGCATATTTCTGCTGATCCAGTTGTCCCAATAGCAATTGCAGCCATTTGTTTGTTCAATTATGTTGCAGCAACGTTATTGTAGCAAAAATGTTTGGAATAAAAGGCTTTGAGGTTTTAAGGCCAAATTACAGCTAAACGGCGGTCATCACAACGTTGTCGCGGCCAATATTTAGCTGTGAAAACTTTATAGACCACACTGTGCTACTTGGGAGTGTTCGCCCCGCGACTTTGCCCGCGTGGATCTATACACTGTACAAGGTCTTGGCCGGGGCGTCAAATTTTGTAAAGGTCTTATTTGTAGGAATGCAATGTATCGATCGTAAGCGAGTCCGTGTCCGACTCGCACTTGGCCGATTTTCGGGTGGCCGTGCCCACAACCTATTTTGGGGGCTGGATCCGCGCCTGACATATATCCTTATTAGTGTCTACCATATAGTAAAAAAATGTAAGAACCCATATTCTTAGAGTAAGGCCCATATTAAATAGAAACTAACAAGCGTTCTATGCATTAGAGATGGGCGGTCCGGTTCCTTTAGTGGATTCGGTCCGTTTGGATCCGTTCCGCTAGTGGACCCGTTCAACTGGATTCGTTCGATTGGATCCACTTCAAAATTTCCTCATCGTGATGTGTGACTGTAATGTGAGTGTGCATGACACCGAATATTCTTATTATTGATTATTATATAGTTATACTACACCTCGATAAATCATATAATAAAATAATTTTATACGAATGGGTTTGGATAAACAGTAAATAAAATCCTGAAATCACGACGCAGGCACTTCCTAAGTATTAAGTGTGCACGTGGGGTATTTACTATTTATGGAGCGACGACAATCAACTCAAACTTCATCAAATCTATCCAAGCAGTCAGTCAGAGTCTAGGGTCCGGAGTTCAGCTCAGAACAGTACCAGGACTTACATACCATAACAGATCAATGGACCGGACCGCGGACCCGGTTTGATCGACATCGTGGATTCGGTCCGACCCGTTCCACCTTCGGATTCGTTCACTTGGAACGGGTCTGCTCGGACCGCCCATCTCTACTATGCATTAATTGCCAGCATGACTAGGCGACTGAAGGACTGAATAGGTTACGTTACAATCTAAAATAACAATTCGGACAACGCTACGCGACAAACCTGATTTCTTTAAATCGCATTGTGTTTGACGGAGCTAATCGAATCATTTCGTTTGTGTCGTTCCAAAATCGCGTTGTTCTGTCCCGGTATTTTTCTGGAGCGATCGCGTTTGTAACACTACATAAGTGGAACCGTTTTTCCCATCTCTAACACGTTCTCAGCTTTCGCACCGTAACCACAATACATATAGGTTTTCCTTTTCTAAGAGCCAAGACAGTATCGTAATTAAAATTAATGATGTACCACGCGAGAGTTGTGGCTTACGAAAACTTACTTCAAGTGCCCAGGACACTATGTATGTCTTTGTTATATATATAGAAACTTTATTTAGCAAAGAAACTAATACAAACAATGATATTAACATATAGTAAACATTATTTTTATCCTAAAACATTAATAAACTAACAATAACTTTGGTCGGGATATTTAACAACTAAATAAATTGCACATTTGCATTTAATTTGCCAAGTAATTCTTTAATTTCCTCTTGAAAGCAAGTAAATTTCCAGCTTGTTTTATCTCATCTGGTAAACCATTGTAATCTTTTACACCATTGAAAAATATACTGTTCTTTAATAGCTCTGTTTTAACTGACGGTATATGAAAATGTTTGCCAGTTCTTGTGTAATGTTCATGCTTTTCACGATTTGTTATTAGCAAATGCCTTAAACCTAGTCCAGTTAAATTATTATATACTTTGAAAATAAAGACAAGCACACTATATTGGCAAAACTGCCTCACATTTAACCATTTCAGTGTCTTCAACATATCGTCTATATGTGCATAGGGACCCCACTTTAAAATAGCTCGCATTCCTCGATTCTGCAAAACTTGCAGCCTATCTAGCGCTGCGCTATTGGCCATGTATAATATTGTCGAACAATAGTTAAAATGTGGTAGTACTATTGCGTTATAAATTTTAATTTTCAATTCCATACTTAGATTGTTGCTAACACGGGTCATGAAGCCAATTTTAGCACCGATTTTTTTAATCACATAGTTAATATGTTCTTTAAATTTTAACTTTCTGTCGATGATAACACCTAGGTACTTGTATTCTTCAACCCACTCTAACGGCTCACCATCAATAACAATTTGTCTATTATTACGTTTTAATTCCGTGTATTCTCCATCCGAGGATATCACCATTGCTTTTGATTTTTTGATATTCAGCTTCAATTTATTGCAATTCAACCAGCTGGATATATTTCGTAATTCCTCGTTCATATTCATGGTCAGTTCATTAATATCCTTTCCAGCAGTAAACACCAACGCATCATCTGCAAAGAGTCTAATATCTGAGTATTTCAATATTCCAGGTAAATCATTGATATACAGACAAAACAGGAGTGGTCCGAGTATACTGCCTTGTGGAACACCATGTATAACGTTTTCTTTATTAGACAACGCCCCTTGCCACTTAACCATCTGGTTTCTGTCATCTAAATAACTTTTGAACCAATCGCCAACTTTGCCTGAAAAACCATATGCCGTTAGCTTCTTCAGGAGTATACCCCTATCCACTGTTTCAAATGTTAGCATTATGATTAAAAAAAAAGAGCATTTGCACATTATTTATCAGAGGGCGTCTTCATAAACCTTAATATCACTAAAAACCACATATAACAACGGTAATTTAGAGAGGAAAAGCCAACGACGAAATCGAGCTGTTGAAATAAATCAATGAAAACGTGACTGGTTCACTGATTTCATGATTTGGTGGTTTGTGATAGATTGCGTATTCTTCTTCTACTCTTCTTGTCTTCTATTGTGCATTAATGACAGCCAATGAAGGGAAGAAGAATAACCTAATTCTTAAACAAAGTCAATTAAGACGCGTCTTCGTAGATTTGCTCCAACAAATAATTAACTATTATATCGTTGGCATACCGTTTCTAAATTATCGTCGTCATATTGGGTCATTAGGGGATTATGAAGATACACTCTACTGAATAATGTGCAAATATTATTTCTTCTGAAACTATAACCCTAACAAAGACATATATAGTGACTTGGGCACTTGCAATAAATTTTCCTAAACCACCATTCCCGTATGTTGGTACCGCATTAGTTACGACTTAGGACACTGTCTCAGGAAACCTATTCATTATAAATTCTATTGTGGTGCAAAAGCCGAGAAAGTGTGTTATCTCTGTTAGTTTGCGTTAACAGTAAAATGGAAACTCAAAAGAGATTAGTATGCAGGCTTTGCTTGAAAGTATGTGACAAGTTTAAAGCTTTAGATGAAAATACAAGAAGCGTCTTGGATATAATTCTGCCAAATATAGTAAGTATGCCAAATAACGCAGAGAGTAGTCATTTTTATGGAATAAATGAGTTATTGCGCTTTCTGGTTGTGATGCTTTTCATTTTCATGAATTTTGTTTTAGAGATTAACCCCAGTATATGAATCCGTAATGTGTACAAATTGTGCTGAAATGCTTTTTAAATGTTTTAATTTTAAAGCACAGTGCACGTATACACACGATTATATAGTTGCGTTTGTCAATAATAAGGATGCAGTCAAACCAGATCTGAAAGATGTCTATCTAAGCAAAAATGAAAATTGTACTGGTGTGCCAGAGGACCAGGACATATGTGGATTTTGCATGGCTTCAGTAAAATGTTGTTATGCTATATTCCTTAGTGTTGAAAAGGGAGACGTTATGCTGGAGAAAATGATCAGACAATGTCTTCCAGAATTGGTAGGTATCGCTATTTTTCAAGTCATACATTAAGTACAAATCTTGGTAATTCTGCAGAGTATTGTAGTTTTTGCAGATTTTCTTCAGAATACTAATTTGGGCAATAAAACACGAAACTGAAGTTAGTTTCCATTGTAAATACATAGTTTTTAGAAATGTAATGAAATTCTGTGCCATGACAAGTACTCAATCAATTTAAACATTAAAAATACCTCGAAATTCAGCCATTAGATCTCGTTTTCAGCACAGTGTGTGTTTTACGTACTGCAAGAATATAGCTCATTTAAAAAAAATTATATTTACCAAACCACCTTTATTTGATAGATACATGTACCATAAGAATGGAATTATGAGCACATGCATGCAAAATTCATGACATGGCCCATGTCTTCTGCTTATCATCAGGGTGAAACTCCACTTACCAGTATCTATTTCTAAAATCTAAGGTGGAAAATTATCGTGAGCCTGCCAATGTACTTAACTTATCGTCAATTCGTGACATCGTCCAATTTCCAACAATTGACACAAAGTCTTAAAGTTCCATTCTTCATGGCAACCAAAACTGCCGACGATGACCAGCGACTAGTTGACGCTTAACGACTCCATCTTATGGCACCTTTTGTACCATCGTACAACTTTATGGAATTGGTGGTCTCCTGTTGCCAAAAGAAATTCCACATTCCCAATTTTTGAGATTCGCTCCCCTACGTCAACAATAAACCCATATTCTTTCATGTTGTTGTTATGGAAAAAAATGTCAATGGAAATATATTTCTCCATTTGAATGAGTGTTATCAATCAAATAAAAGTCCGTACATCAAAGTCACTATTGCGGATCAATATGCACGTCAATAATACTAGTAGAAAGCCTTAAACGTACTCATCAGTTCGAAGTAAATAATCAGTTAGCTTTATGTAAGGCATAGAAATGCGTCCACCCGTTCTATGTTCAATCTAGTTTAGTCTGGTCTAGTCTAGTTTAGAGAGTCATTTTGGAGGCTAGTTTTAAGCTGGTTGCTCTCAAGGGTTAACATTGCGTCCAGTTATATTTTGAGATTTTCCTTTGGAGTACCCGTTGGGTCTCGTTGTTGTGATTTCTATTTTGTTTTATGTGTAGGAGCCCAACTATTGACAGTGTAGGATTTGTTGCTTAAAACCCACATCAGTAAGTTCCCCTTTCATGTTTCTTATTTGAGCCCTTCTTCCTTACAGTAGCGTACGTTCTTTTGTTAGGTTTTTGTTAACATAATTTGGCTTGTCAGCCCCGTAATATCCACTACATTTGGGGTTGGTGATACTCTTCCTTCCCCCGAAAGAATCCGTTTTATTCCGGAGACAAGGTGTTGCATTTGTAGTGATCATCAGAAGGTCTTTATCTGCTAGTGGATAAACTGCAGCTGTCCCCCTCGTACCACCGATCCATCAACCACTGTAGTATAGCCTCCAATGCATCTTATGTAACCTACAATTATTATTTATCCTGCGCTTCCACCGCTGGATACAGATAAGTTATTCTCTTCATTTTTCTTAAATTTGTGAACATACGTGTGTAGGTATAATATTTATTATACCTACACACGTAGGTATAATAAATAATCAGAATTTCACAGTGCCTTAAACTCAACACATTCTCAAATGAAATAGCTGCATTTAAACTTGGTGTTAATAAAGCTGATGAAGATAAGTTACTCTGTGGCCAAATATGGCCAAAAAAGACTATTGTACGACCCTATGATCCAAATAGATTAAAAAATTTTCAAAAGGATCCCCCAGTGTCTCTGACTCGATAACCTATGTAGGAAATAAATTTATCCCTAATATAATTATAGGAGATGAGGTCAAAATTACACCAAAAAGAAATATAAACATATTACATCAAAACATTCAAAGTTTACGAAATAAAGTATTAGAAGTTGAAACATTTTTGGAAATAAATGAAGTCCCATATGATGCACTTATCTTTACAGAACATTGGCTTAAATCTGAAGAATTTAAATCTATTCATATTGAAGGTTATACAAATGCGACATGCTACTCAAGATCCCAGCTGAGTCATGGTGGATCCTGCATTTTCATCAAAAAAGAATACAAGTTCGTGGAACTGGATATTCTAAAACAAAAAAGTCAGGAATTAGATTGTGAATGCTCAGCGACTCTGGTGAAAGAACTGGGTATAATCATTATCTCGGTGTACAGATCTCCATCAGGTGATATTGAAAATTTTTTAAACATAATGGAAAGCATATTAGATTTTTTAGTAAGTAAACAAAAATATAAAGTTTTCATTTGCGGAGATTTTAACATCAATCTCTTAGATTTAAGTCCAAATGCAAATAAATTTACTGATTTAATAAAAAACTTTGACTATAATTTTACAATTACTGATCCCACCAGGGAAAATTCTCTTATTGACAATATAATAATAAATAACAAAGTAAATTTATTGCATGCAACAAATGTTTCAAATTCTCTGTCAGACCACCTAGCTCAAACTATCACAGTAGACTATGATTCTGAGATAAACACTCATACGGAGTTTAAATACAAAAAACGATTTTTTTCCGAGGAAAACATAGGACATTGTATAAATGAAGTAAAAGATTATGAATGGCATGAAATCTACAACTGTCATGATGTCAATAGAGCATATAATAATTTACTAAATATTCTACAATATTTACAAGACAAATATTTTCCAGTAAGAATACTCAATACTAAATGCAAAAAAAAGCCGTGGGTAACCATAGGAATAAGGACTTCATGCGAACACAAAAAATTCTTATATGGTCAATATAAAGAAGGATTTGTGACAAAAGAATATTATTACAAATACGCAAACACATTAAAAAGAGTTATAAGAAAAGCTAAAATTATGCAAAATGACTTTATAAAAAAATCTTCAAATAAAAACAAAAGTAGCTGGAAAATTATAAATAATATAATAAACAAAAACAAGAGAATAGAAAATTTTAATATTGATGACATTAAAAATGAACGGGAAACTAACATACAAGCTTTGAATAGAATCAATGACTATTATATAAACATTTGTAAAACAGATAAAACTAATATGCATGTTGACATTGGGACGTTAATGGATTCTATATTTTTATCGGAAACGTGTGAGTCTGAAATCATAGAAATAATAAGCAATCTAAAAAATAGTAATGCTGTAGGAGAAGACAACATACCTATAAAGCTTTTGAAGTCTCTAAAAATATACATTGCTGCACCTCTAATGCACATAGCCAATTTAATGCTAGAAAATCATGTATTTCCTGAAAGACTTAAAAGATCTATCATTAGGCCACTATTAAAAAAAGGACAAAAAAGCGAAATAAAAAACTATAGACCAATTGCGATCCTAAACATTTCGAAAATTTTTGAGAAGCTATTAGCAAAAAGGATTATTGCATTTTTCAACAAATACAAATTATTTTCATTAAATCAAAACGCCTACTTAAAAGAACGATCAACAGAACGAGCTGTTTTTCAGGCAATAGATAAAATCTTAAAATCGCTTAGCGAAAAAAACAAAACCGAGGGAATTTTTTTAGATTTGTCAAAGGCATTTGATGCTATAGACCACAGCCGATTATTAGTTAAATTAGAGAGGCTAGGTGTAAGAGGTACAGCTTACAATCTTATAAAATCTTATTTAAGTGACAGGCAGCAAAAAGTTGAAGCTGTTGAATCAAATGGTCAAAAGCTTAGTTCTGAATGGAGATCTGTGCATCGAGGTGTACCCCAGGGCTCAGTACTGGGGCCGCTGTTATTCATAATTTATGTAAATGACTTACCTGACATCCTTCCAGAAACAGTAATAGCATTTGCTGATGATAACTCTGCTATCATATCTGCAAAAAATATTGAGGACCTGAAAACTAAAATATTACACTCTGTCAACATATTAAGTGACTGGTATGATAAAAATTTACTCACCTTGAATTTGGAAAAAAACTGAAATTATGCAGTTTCAGTCATCGTATCTAGTGGAAGAGGACATCAATATAGAGGTTAATAAGATGGTATTAAGAGACGTGAAAACAGTAAATTTCCTTGGCCTACATCTAGACCCTAGATTGACTTGGAAGGAACACATTAAAAAATTAGCTCCAAAACTAAGTTCTTTGTGCTACCAAGTTCGTACCCTAAGAAATAATGTTAGCATTGACATGTGTTTAAATGTATATCATTCCTATTTCCATTCAATTGTAAAATATGGAATTATTTTTTGGGGAAACTCAGTGGACGCTAATAGAATACAAGTTTTGCAAAAAAGATGTATTCGCAACATATTTAATCTAAAAAAGACAGATTCCTGTAAATTGTATTTTAAAGAAAATAATGTACTTACATTGACGTCACTCTACATCTTTGAGTGTGCAGTTTTTTATAAGAAAAACTATACATTTTTTGAAGAATACGAACAAACACACCCTTATGAAACCCGACATAAAGATTTACTAGTCCCATACTGTACAAATCTCACACAAGTACAGAAAGGTGTAACAACCTCAATAATTAAGGTCTACAACCATGTACCAGAGATACTGAGAAAGTTGCCTTTATGCAAATTTAAAAAAAAATTTAAACATATTCTATTTAAAAAATGTTATTATAAGGTGGACGAGTATTTCTCTGACTCTGAATTTTAATTTTGTCATGTATGATAGTTAGCTTTTTCTGTCTTTTATTCCTGTAAGTTAAATTATTAGATTTAAGGTTTTTTTAAAGTGTCTTTACATTATGTACTGCAGTGTAACTGAGCAAAGTACACAGCATCTTTTTATCTTTTATTGACGTATTCTATGACTTGTATGTTTTTTATTGAATAAAGCTTATTATTATTATTATTATTTATTTATTTATATATAATCACTTAGGATGTTACAATATAGATGTGAGCGTCAATAAAAGGAAAAAAATATATAATTCAGTATATAAGGTGGGACAATGCGCAGCAAATATAAAACACAATAAACAACAAATATGACACAAATAAAACTCATTGTACGAGTATAAACATTTCTCATGTAAAAGTTGTTTGAGACTAGATTTGAATTTGTTAAAATTGTTGACCTCCTTAATCACACTAGGTAACTTGTTGTAAAAACTGATACCAGGGAAATGAGGTGATATTTCAAAATGAGGGGTATTATGATGAGGCAGAGCTAATAAGTCATCATGACGAATATTATAATTATGGTAACTTCGCAACAGTTTTGAATTGATCAATGTTACTTTTAATGTATTTTAACAAAAAAAAGGATATATAGATGATACCGTTATTATTATGTGACTTTTAAGAGTTTTTACATGATTTGGTAAAATCAAGATTAAAAATTAATCTAATTATGCGCTTTTGGCAGACAAGAACTCGCTGCAAATTTTTTGCACGCCCCCACATTATAATTGTAGAATATATGGCAATAAGCCAATGAATAATACAGTTGTAATAAAGCCTCAGTATCTAGGGAGTTCTTGAGCTTACGTATACAGTAATATGCTTTCTTAAGTTTTTTGCATACTTCATCGATTTGAATATCCCAGCTTAATTTTGTATGTATTGAAATACCTAAAAAAAATTTATCCAGGCAGGGTCATGTTAAAATTTAACTGAGTGTTGGACGGTAAAGATTTTCTTTGTGAGAAATACATGCACTTTTATACATGCACACAGTTTTCTCAATGTTTAATATGAGATTATTTCTGCAATAATAGTCATCAAATTCTGTCACAACAGCCATACCATCATTGAGGAGCTCCGTAAGGCTCGGTGCAGATATACCAAAGGAGTTATCATCCGCAAACATGGTGATGTTTCCTTTTGATATGAATAATCGTGCATTATTTTTGTAGACATATATTTATATTTTTTTCTATGTACTAACACATTATTGTTAGTATTTATTTATTACGTTATTAGGAGGTCTGAGAGAAACAGTCACTCTCGAGCACATGAAGTACACATCGCTAAAGTGGCCTGACACATCGATTTTATGCTACGACCTACAGTCTAAGGGACGAAAGAAGTGCTTTAAAGTGGGCGGTTCGAAAATGTCTACGGAAGAGCTTATGAAATCGGAAAATTGGCCTGAAGAGGTATTGATATATGCCTTTCTCGTCAGATCAAAAGCAGACCATGCTGGATAATTTGCAACAATCCTGTATTTCAAAATTTAGTTTCAAAATAGCTCATGTCAATGTTCAATGTTTAAGTAATAAGTTAAATGTTGTTCATGTTTTTAATCACATTGAGAACGTAAACATATTATGTTTATCAGAGCATTGGGCTCCGATAATCTAACTCTATCCAGTTTAAACCTGATGGCTATCTATTGTAGAATTAATAGACTGGTGTTGCTATTTATGTTGACAATATTGCTAAATCAAAGGTTAAAACTGCTACATTTTTGAGTAACTTTTACTCTGAGATGAATATAGAGCTTTGTGGCTTAGTTTTGTGTCTTTAAAGATCATTATCAACAAAAAATATGATCCAATAATTCTCTGTGGAGATCTTAACGTAGATTTTTGCTCAAATTCACGTAATAGACAATTACTATCTGACATATTTTAATCATTTAATATCTCCTCGTTTCAATGAATCTACTCGCGTAGTAAGTAATATATATGGCATGTTGTCAAAATCTGCCATTGACTACATGGTCACTGATCTTCCAAGCAATATGGTGGATGTATATATATGAGTTATCCTTGCATTGCGGACCATGCTGCTCAAATTATGTGTGTTAAAGATATTTTGCCATGTTCCTACCAAATTATTAAACAAACTATGACTACCCACTATATTACTGAGCCAAATTTCAAAATCTTTTCTATAATACAAATAGTGATTTTATTAATAGTATGGGCCCAATAAATGTTGATGAAGCCTTTACAAATTTTCTGGAAATTATAATGATTAAATTGGATGATTCGTTTCCTCTTGAAACTAAGCAGATTACTAACAATTACAATAATATTACAAACCCAAAAAACTGGGTTACGCCCAACATCAAACGTGAAAGTGAATACCTTAAAAATTTGCATTGGCCTATCCAACGCTATAGCTCCCCTGACTTTATTAACTTCTATAAGTGTACGAAACGTGAATACAACAACCATATAAGAAATGCCAAGCATGACTATTTCTCCAATAGAATTTTAAATGCACCAAATTCCATAAAGGAAATCTGGAGGCTCATCAAATCTGAATTACCTACCAACAATTCTTCTCCAGCTGATGTTAAGTTAAACGTAAATGGAAAAGTCACTGACAATCTTAATGATGTTGCAGATTATTTTCGCTTCAGTCGCTCTAGACAAAGTAAAAAATTACTTTGGTGCTAATTTATCACATTCTTGCACTTCCTGTCAACTCAATGATCAGTCCATCTTTATCTATCCAGTTACACCAGATGAAATAAGGCAAATTATATTTGAATTAAAAAATAAACAAGCTCTCGGTCCTGATGGTCCCTCCACTAAGTTTATCAAGTATGCATGTGATTTCATCGTTGAATCATTGTGTTTTTCCATCCTTTTTAAAAACAGCTACTATTATCCCAATATTTAAAAAAAAATGATTCTTTGGAACCAGAAAATTACAGACTAATATCCATCTTAAGTGTGATTTCTAAAATAATGAAAAAATTGCATTTACTCGAATAATGGCATTTTTTAACTGTTTCAAAATACTGTCGGATCGCCAACATGGGTTTCGTAAAAAATCATTCTTCTGACACGGCTACAATTCAGCTTTTGTAGTTTGTTTACAATGAAATGGACAATGGTAACCTCATCATAGGATTGTTTTTTGACCTATCACAAGCATTTGACTCTCTCAATCTGTCGTTCATGATAGAACAATTATTTAAGCTAGGCATTCGAGGAGTTTTTTTACAGTGGATCATGTCATATTTAATGGACAGATATCTTCAGGTAAAAATCAACCAAACGATTTCAAAGGAACATGATGTTAGTCTTGCAGTACCACAGGGCTCGATGCCGGGCCCTTTAATTTTTTTGATTTTTGTAAATGACTTGCCATCATCTGCCAAAAGCGCGTAATTAGATTAATTTTTAATCTTGATTTCACCACATCATGTAAAAACTTTTAAGTCACAGAATATTAATGGTACCATCCATATATCTTTTTTCTTTGTTAAAATACATTTAAAGTAAAATTGATCGATTCAAAACTGTTGCAAGTTACCATAATTATAATACTGGTCATGATGACTTATTAGCTCTGCCTCATCATAATACCTCTCATTTTGAAAAATCACCTCATTTCTCTGGTATCAGTTTTTACAAGTTAACTAGTGTGATTAAGGAAGTCAACAATTTTAATAAATTCATATCTACTTTTAAACAACTTTTACTTGAGAAATGTTTATACTCAGAGTATAATGAGTTTTAATCTGTATTAGTGTCATATTTATTGTTTATTGTGTCTTATATCTACTATGTATTGTCCCACCTTGTATACCGAATTATATATTTTTTTCTTTTTATTGATGTTCACATCTATAGTGTAACAGCCTAAGTAAGTATAATTATATATAAATAAATAGATAAGTAAATTAGTATTCTAAGCGACCGCCTTATATAATACTAGTTTATAGTTATTTTGTGTGGTCCAAGATTACTGAAATTTATTAAATTTGTTTTTCTATATCATATAACTGAAGCCAGTCGAGCAGTGGGCCAATTCGTGGATGAGGGCTATTGAGTTGGCACACCCAAAAATAAATTTTTATTACAAGTTCTACCCTATTCTTGATCAAATTAAATATACATTTGCTACCATTTAATACCTAAAATGATAGTAAACATTTCTGGACATCGCGGGAAAATAAATAACTCAATTTCTAATTTAATTATTATTTCTGTCTAAACACTTTGATTAATTACCTAATTAATCATACTGTGAAAATCTCTCTCTTTTTTAACTTTTGTATTGCATAACTATTTTTTTCTATTGTAACATTGCTCAATACCAAAATGAAGTCATCCGTAATGTTAGCCACGATAACCTTGTAACTGAACCTTTGACTTCACTTACTTCTCCTTGGATTTCGCTTCTTCCTCAACCTTATTTTTGAGTTTTTCAGTGACTGCTGGTTTCCTATAACTTTCCTTAATTCATATCTTTCTTCTTGATGTCACATTTTCAAGTCTCATGATATTTGTCATTTCTTAACATCGTTTGTCTTGCTCTTCTTTCTCCCGCTGACGTTTTTGTTCTTTTCCGTTCCCCTTGCTCTTCTTGACGTATTCTTCTGTTCTTCTTTGTGGTTATTTTCTTTTATCTCCATCATTTTGAGGGATTGCATCAATAAGTACAGCCATACTTCTTGTTGTTATGGGCATATGATTCTGTTAAAGGTATTTGTTATTTCCCAGTTGAAAGCTATTAATAATCTCCACTAATGTCCAAATAGAAAGTACTAGAATTTTCACAAGAATGCACTTTACGACCCGAGAGAGTCAAAGTTTTTATCACTTCTCAGTTCAAAAGCTTTAATTATCGCCATTAGTGTCGAAATAAAATGTTCTAGAAATGCATTATTTTTCTGTTTGAAAATAACCGTTGCACAGTGTCCAGTAAGATAGTTCTCCGTGTTTGCGCTAACTCCCCAGAAAACTGTCCTTCTCGAATACTTCTGAAATCTTTTCGTGATAATTCCGTTTCATGACACCAATTCTAAAATGCCTCCACTCTAGGAAACTTCCTTAAAATCGTGGATTCATAAACAGAAGATACTGCTAACACACTATTTATTGAGTACGCCATTTATTTACTTCTTATTTACAATGCGTTTACTAGATAAACATAACCTTCAACAATATTTATTATTATTTTGATACTTTACTCTTCGCTTTGGATCACTTCGAACTGATCTGAACTTTACTGAACTGAACTTATTTAAAAACAGGTATCTGGAACAGCCCAGCAAAGTTTTGATTCGCTTTCTTTAGGAACCATAAGTTAATTATAGAAAACTGTTTAATCCCTGGCGTCACCTCTGAGGTGATCTTCGCAACTCTGTCGCACATTTCCTCAACGGCTACAGATTGGGTGCGGAGATATGCTAATGAATACGATCCCTACTACCACCCACACCTAAGTATGGGCACTAACGCATAACAGTATTAACAGTAGGAAGGTATGTAGTGACAAAAATGCAAATGAAATAGAAGCAGTGCATCCCGTACAAGGATACAGAATCATTGACGTTGAGCATTTTTCAATAAACATGTTTTGTAAATGTTGACATCTCTGCATCGTCAGGAAATTACCAGTGCATATAGACAAGGTGTTGATGCCGTTAAGCAAAATAGTTAAATTAATACCTATTTAAAAATTTCCAATTAACATAAAAACGTACAGAATATTTATTAACAAGTTTCTAAATGTGCCAGTATTTTTAGCGCACTCATCGCCTATTCGGGAATATCACAAGATTTGTTTTTTAACAGTATATTAAAATGCTCAATAACATAATCCCAATTTTTATAGCATATTTCCTCAATTATTAAATAATTCAAATGTATTCTTTTAAATGTTTTTTGTATGTTCTCCTTGTGTTTTTTACTTCAAGGACAGGTATAATAGTATTGAGAAAATCAAATAGTCTCGTTACATTTAATATTTTAACATGAAATTATATAAATGTACACTTTTGCATTTTTATGTAGCACCTTAAGCTTAGTATTTTATTTTATTTTCAATATCTGCTTTTTGCTTGATAGGATTTGAGTATTATCAAGAAACCTGTAATCTGTATGGCCTGCCGAGGCTCACTAGAGATCTGTTTCCATTTTGTGATGAACTGTTTGAGTGTGGAAGACAAAATTAAGAAATATTGTGAAGCACTAGGTGTAAGCAGTATAAATCAAATAAAGCTAAGCCATCTACTACAGTTTGGGATGAGTAATGTAACAGAAGATGGGGCAGATGGGACCTTGGTTGACATCAAAGTAGAAGAACAACTCTGTGAGGAAAGAGGAAATGTGGACGATATGGATGTGATATTTAAGAATGAAAAAGGGTTTATACCTGAAAATGTGTTGGCCTGCAAAAAGAAGAGTAAAAATGTTGATGTGATTAAAGTGAAAAAAGAAGGATTGTGTGAAGAAAATAGTCTTAAAGAGGAAAACCTGGAAAAAATGGCGGAAAAAAATGTTTTACTTACAGAGGAGGTCGAAATAAAAACTGATGATTCCGATTTCTGCAGGTAATATTAAATTAGGCTCAACTTTAAATACGAAAAATTTATTTTCTTGGTTGTTTTTTAAAATATTCCCTTATATAATATATTCATTCAAATTTTGCTCAACTGATAAAATTGACAATCTTGCCATCTGCATTCTTCGTCGAATCTCATACTAATGCAGTTTCTGGTGTTGTCAACGAGAGTTCCAAGGTAGACTATCTTGTTTACTACTTCATAATCACATATCCTTAAAGTGCCTGGACTGTTTCCATTTGCTTGGTTTACAATCATAATTTTTTTTAATTACAATTTACACTTAAATCATACTCAGAGCTTATTGTTTGGAGGTGGTCCAGCAGATACATGAGCTTATCTTCGCTAGCTGCAACCAAGGTGGTATCATGTACAAATGTCAAATTGAAAACTTTAGTTCCTCCTGTAACTACTCTACCTTGCCAGTCCTCCAACACATGCCAATCATATTTAGAATATCTATTCTCTGAGTTTTGGTTAGATGAACCATACTAAAGTTGAATAAATAAATAAATCTTATTCAATGCACTGATGCGTGAGAGTAACTGAGAATAAAGTGACACTAATTGGAACCAAAAATATTCCATTTCCCAATTGATAGTGTTTAAGGTACAGTAAATGGTGTTATTTCCTTAGGTTTTAATAATTTTTTAGTGTACTTTAAAAAGACTGGTAGGTATACAATTTTGTACTAAAAACTTTAAAACCAACAGTAGATCAGTTTTAGCTTTTCTTCAAAACCAGTAATTTAGAAAAAAAATACCCCAACCGAGTTTACAGAACATTATGAAAATTTTCTCAGTAATTAATGCACCAAATTTAAAAAAAATTGGGGGGTAGTCATAATTCAGTGGGTGTGAACGCGCATTATTTTCATTTTAAAATATTGTAATTTTGAAATAAAATTTGACCTGTTTTATAAATATGCTTAAAATGAATTTATTTCAAACATATAGACCATACTTAGGTCATGTAATCAATCTATACAGAAGACTGATAACATTAGGTTCATAGGGTTAACAATTGATCACAAGCCTACTCGGGAAGAATAGATTTCCACTGTCTGTTCAAACTTTAGCAGAGTAGTTCATGTTACAACTCACCTCAGAAAAACAGTGTGTGAGTCTGTTTAAAAAAAAACAACTATATTATGGATTAGTTTAGTCTACTCCGAATCCGAAGATATTAAGCAAAATGCTGGAGTATAACCCTTAAACAGTTGTAAACCATTGTTTCAAAGTTTTAAAATACTGACATTAAAATTTGTATATATCTTCCAGCTTATCATGCGTATAAGGATAAATATGAATAACCTGCAGCAAAAAGCATGATAACATGATTATATTAAAAGAAACTGTCATGATACACCAATCTTTCGCGAGACTATGTATAACTCAAATTGATCCGATATATATGGGTATTAAATATAAATAAGAGCCTTTTTAACATTATTTTAAATAATGAAGGTACTATATATGATGAGCCTCAAATAGTCGCCTCACTATTTAATGATTTTTTTTATAGAGGCGCCACATGCCACCATTAGGCAACAAACTCAAACATCAAACCGCGACCGTTTTTACGACACGGCCACAGCTCCAATCCCGTCCTAAACCAAAAACATCTACCTTTGAAACAAACAAGCCCCGCTTCACAGCTTGTTACCATTTCTACCTGCTCCGCAAACGACGTCAACAGTTTTTTATACACTTGTTTGTGATCCGACGTATTTCGAGCTTAGGATTCAATTCTACAAGCACATGCAATTTTAAACATTTTAATTTCTTATACTGTATAGGGCGTTCTTTAAGAACTGGCCCGTTACACTATTAGAAAATTATAAGCCTGTAACCATGCTCTTTGGACTTTCAAAAATTTTCGAATATTGTTATTTAGATAGGCTGGTAAATTATTTAGAAACTTTTAAAACAATTACAAAAAACCAACATGGTTTCTCTAGTGGTATATCGGTCGGCATGGCAATGCATTCTTTTTTAAATAAAATTTTAGAATTCGTTGGTGCCGGAGAGTGTCCTCTCGGTATATTTTGTGATCTCAGCAGGACATTCGACTGCATCAACCATAGTCTATAGTATCTTAATTATTTGATTATGGTATACGGGGTCTGTCATTAAACTGAATCACCACATTCCTCGAAGATCGGAGGCAATATGTAAGTTTAAAACATAAAAATGATAACCACCGTATCTAATGTTAACTCGGAATGTTTAAATTTAACGATAGGTGTTCCACAGGGCTCTATTTTGGGCCCTGTGCTTTTTGTTTTGTTTATTAACGATATTGATTTTTTGCCATCAACCGCACATTTCACAATGTATGCTGACGACATTTCGTTGATAATATCAAATCCATGTGTTAATATTTTGGAACAAAATTGCAATGCTGTTTTAAACATATTAAACCATTGGTTCTCCCATAATAGCCTGTATCTCAATACCGAAAAAACTCAAGTTATCACATTTCACGGTAGGCGAAAGGAATGTGATAACTCAAATAAAATTTGGTACAAGGATAGTATTGGCACCATACATGAGCTGAAAACACTTTGATATTAACATTGGTACACCGCAGGGGAGCATTCTTGGACCTCTAATCTTCCTCCTGTAGGCATGGCCACATAAGTGAAGTCTGAGTTTTTTTGTATGCAGATGATACATTAGTTGTCATGTTACACCATGATACAAAAGAAATAGAAAACAAAGTTAAAACTACTTTATCTCAAATCTATGATTGGTGTCATAAATCGATTGATAATTGGCTCACAAAAAATAAAAGTGGTCTGTAGCCGGGACCCGATATAGTAATCCCAATTTATTTGGAATTGCTGAATATGAATCCGATGTCCGTTTAGCTCCATCACCCACCATTTTTTTTGAAAATCGCTAAAAATTGCCTAACTTGATTTGTTTAGGTTATTTTCGCGATCTACAAAAAATTGGTAGGTGATGGAGCTAAACGGACTTCGGATTCGTGTTCATCACGTCGAAATACATAGGGATTACTATGTCGGGTCCCTGCTACAGATCACTTTTTTGTGGGCCTGTGTAATAAGTAATGAACAGTCATGGCCCAATTTCATAACAAATGTAAAAAATCCTATAATTTTAATTTGATCGTAATAATAAACCGATTAAGATTGAACCATACTTGAAATTTCTTGGAATCATTGTTGACAACCAGTTAACACGGGGGGAGACTAAGTTGATAAATTTCTGTCAAAAAAATTTAATAAGGCGAAAATGTAGTTACTTATTTACTCAAATATTATTTCTTATACTAAATTACCCAAGAAAGAAAATCACTTTTGAATAAATATCAAAAACAAATAATATTTGCAATAACCTCCCCATTTTTGTCGGTGAGGAGGTTGAAGAGACAATGGTATGAACTTTTTTTCTTCACGAGCGATGCTTACAGTTTTAGAAATTAAATGCAATATACCTTCCTTTTCATATTCGTTCACAGTTCAATAATAACCATGTTTATGAATTTTAGGTTTGAGGGCGATTCTGTTAGGTTAGAACGTTTAATGCCGAATCTCGAAGGGAAGCTATCGAAACCTTACGTTAGGCAGAAATTGACGAATAAAAAGGTCTCGAAGATATTGAAGTATAAATGTGACTCTTGTTCATATCAAACAAGACGTAAATATGACCTGAAGATGCATTTGGTTCAACATAAAGATCCTTCAGAAATTGCAATGTACAAATGTGACTTTTGTTTATTTCAGACTAAATATAAATATCACCTCAAAATACATTTGGTGGATCATAGAGATCTTTCAGAAGTAACAATGTACAAATGTGATTCTTGTTTATTTCAAACAAAACGCAAAGATCACCTCAAAAGACATTATTTACTAAAGCATAAAGAACCATCGGAAGTAACAATGTACAAATGTGATTTCTGTTCATTTCAGACAAAACTTAAAGATTACCTGAAAAGACATTTGCTAAAGCATAAAGATCCTTCAGACGTAACAACGTATAAATGTGACTCTTGTTCATATCAGACAAGACGTGAAGATACCCTTAAAAGACATTTGCTGAAGCATAAAGATCCATCAGAAGTAACAATGTACAAATGTGCTTCTTGTTCATTTCAATCAAAACTTAAACATTACCTGAAAACACATTTCTTGACGCATAAAGATCATTCAGAAGTAACAACGTACAAATGCAACTCTTGTTCATATCAGACAAGTCGTGAATGTTACCTCAAAAAACATTTGCTGATGCATAAAGATCCTTCAGAAGTAACAACGTACAAATGCGACTCTTGTTCATATCAGACAAGACGTGAAGGTGACCTCAAAAGACATTTGCTGAAGCATAAAGATCCTTCAGAAGTAACAACGTACAAATGTGACTCTTGTTTATATCAGACGAAACGTGAAGATTGCATCAAAAAACATTTGCTGAAGCATAAAGATCCATCAGAAGTAACCATGTACAAATGTGATTCCTGTTCATTTCAGTCAAAACGCAAACATTGCCTTAAAACACATTTACTAAAGCATAAAGATCCATCAGAAGTAACAATGTACAAATGTGATCTTTGTCCATTTCAGACAAAACTTAAATATTACCTGAAAACACATTTCCTGAAGCATAGAGACCCTTCAGAAATAATGTAGAAATGTGATTGGTTCACTTCAGACAAAACTTAAGTATTGTCTCAAAGCACATTTGGTAAAGCATAAAGATCCATTAGAGTAACAATGTACAGTTGTGACTTGTTCGTATCAAGCAAAAAGTAAAACTTGCCTTGCAAAACATTGACTGGTACATAAGGATTTCCCCAACTAGCAAAGTAACTTTATAAGTTTTAGGTTATAGTAAACAAAAAAGATTTAGGAGTGAATTTTATAAGCTTAAAATTTTTCAAGCCTTTAAGGAAGTGTGGTGCCATGAACATAGTGTAAACCCAAAGAAACGCACAAAATTCATATCTGGTATGTCATTTGTCAAAAAATCCTCGAACATCGATTTTAGTTTTGTAAATGCTACATTTTGCCACTATACCAAAATGTATGGCGTCATTGGTTTTTGAGTTGACTTAATTATAAATTTTGTTAATGGAAACACATTTTTGTTTACTGTTTTTGGTGGTATTCCTTTAGCTTTCTGGTGATTTGAAAAAATTGATATTACCTAAGCCATACTTTTGGAAAAAAATATTTTTATTGATTGATACCTAACATAAGTAATTGTGAGAAAAAATCTCCACTGCTCAAACTGCGACCCTCCAACCATTTGGCATTGACTAAGACGGGTGTAGACACTTTGCACGCTGTTCTGAATCATCTCATGGGCAATTCGTCTCATCTCCAAGCCAATTCTGTCTTTCAATTCTTCTATGGCATCCGGTCTGTTAAAATACACACTTGACTTCAAGTAACCCCAAAGAAAAAAGTTTGAGGGGGTTAAATCCGGTGAATGCGGGGGCACTCAATCGGACCTCGACGACCTATCCACCTTCCAGTAAGTGTCATCTAAAGACTTACGCACTGCTATCCCAAAATGAGGTGGGGCCCCGTCTTGCTGAAACCAGACATTTTCAGCAGGAATATCTTCATCATTGTTCGGAAACAACTGCTAAGGCTGGTACTAACTCAACTCGCAAAAACTAAATATCTTGCGGCCATAAGATTTTCTTCAACAAAAAAGTCCCGGTAAACGATCACCAATGATAACTGCCCACACATTTACTTTGCCTCGTCGCTGTCTATGGGCTTCTTGAGTCCAATGAGGATTTTCGCGTGACCAATACCTACAGTTATGCAGATGTACAGTCCCCTTTAAAGAAAATGTAGCTCCATCAGAAAAACAATGTTCTTTAAAAAATTTGGGTTTTCATCGTACAAGGTCATCAACTGTTAACAAAACTGTAAGCGCCGATCTGGATCGTCATTCAATTGGATCGTATTTTTCTTTTTTCAATAGACGTACAACAGAAGTTTGACTCGCGTTATGATTTAAAGCCAGCTGCCTTGTCGAAAGATGGTGGTTTTCTTCACTTTCTAGAAGAATATTTAATTTGGTTTCGTTGCTTGTGCTAGGGCGACTAGATCGATGGAGGTCAGCTACACTGCCAGATTCATCATATCTAGCCACAAATCTACTTAGAGTGGATCTACAAATTTGCTTTTCGGGATACTTGGAATTGAAAACATCACATGCTTCCTGATGAGTTCTCAGCCTATCACCATATTCAACCATCATCAAAAGTTCTACGCGTTCTCTTTTACTTAAACGTGGCATTGCATTTACTAGTTTTACACTGTCTCAGAAGTGTCACAAACCTGAGGTTCCACACATGCCAGGAATAAAAAAGTTATCGATACTTTACGCAAAAAGGCCTGTATCTCTCTGTTGTTAAGGTGATTGGTTTTTTTATTGTTTTCTTTGTTTTGTTTTTATGTCAAATGTTTTCATGCTAGTTAAAACAAAAATATAGACAACAAGATTGATCAGCCCATAAGAAACTGGGGCATTACTCGTGAATTTGCGAAAGGTAAGCTATTTTGACAAAAACAGTAAACAAAAATGTCTTTCCATTAAAAAAAAATTATGATGGCGTTATAACTCAAAAACCAATGACGTCATACATTTTGGTATAGTGACAAAATGTAGCATTTACAAAACTGAAATCGACCTGTTCGAGGATGTTTTTGAAAAATGACACTTACCAAAGATATGAATTTTGTGCGTTTCTGCAGGTTCACACTGTATAGACAATATTTTCCATTGAAATGGGAAATTCTTGTCATGTTATCTGAAGGCGGTGTGAATACAACCAGTTACAAGATTTGTTAAATTTCTATTTGTCTGCATATAGGTATCACACCGATTTTTTTATAGCTTTTTATTTGAAAATAACATATATATGCAAGAATGTTTAAATTGTTTTGGTTTTCCTTTTTGTTTCACGAAAATATTTTCAAACTGCACTTTTCGATTGTAATTGAAAAATGTGAACTTATATATGTAAAATGTTCCCACAGTTTCAGTTAACAATCTATTTTTAATATTCGAATATGCTTTAATTGAAATTTCCTTTCCTAAATTTAGTTGGGTGCTTCAATAGACCTAGTAAATAATATTTATAAGCCCAATATTCCTACATTTTTTTGTGGGGGATTTTAATACCAATTTTGATGATCAATTTCCCCAATGATGCTAAATATTTATGTAATACTCTGGAAACTTACGGTTTTCATAAACGTATTTGTGACTAGATCAGCCCAGATAGCACAAGATATTCTAAGAATAATCTGAAAATCTTCCCAAAAAATATTCGATTAATAATAAAAAATATCTTTAAATTATGCTCTGAATAACCAAATAATTTATTATTATTTTTAGAATATCTTCTAATAAATAACATTAGAATAATTGAAATACATAAGTATGGAATATATTTTGAATATATTTTATGAATAATTGCAAAACTTATCTTTGGATTATTATTTTAAAAATACTTCATAAAATAATATGATAAAAATATTTTAATAAGAGAAGTATAGAATATGTTTGAAATATATTTTATAAATAATTTAATAGGTTAACTTTTGACTACTTGTGAAATCGTAGGTTTATATGGCGGCAGGCGTGCTTCGTGCTTGACAATTTGGGGTTTGCTTGTTTTATTTCATTGTTCGTTATGTTTGCGATTATGTGCAATCAAAAAAACAATTAAAGAAGGTAAGTGAATCGATAAATTTTTTGTCTATTTAAATATATATGTATCTTGGATATAGACAAATCATTTTTGTCACGCCATCAACATCAATTAACCTAACCTAACTTTATAGAGCTATTTTAGCTGGTGTTAAAATGAATATTTGTTTCCGTTATTAGGAAGAAAATAGGTATTAAACTTCACTTCTTTACACAACAATCCTTTTTTTAAATATGTGTCTGTTAAAGTAGTATTATATGGTAGGCAGTATTATATGCAACTGAAAATAAGCAGTACACTTCCGATTGATCTTTGGCTAAACTTATTACTAGGTCAGTGTCACTTTTAATGTTTACATATTTTAGGTACGTAATTTATTCTTCGCTTACGCATTATTATTTAAAAAAACCAACAAATGCAAAGAATGACCTACTAATCAGTTTGGACGTTATCTGTCCCGTGCTGGAATCTTAAATTCAGATGCGTATATTGTTCTGTTTTTAAAGATTTGCTCGTGGTTTATAAAGTACCATTAGCACATGTCTATAAATGAAAGTTATAGTAAAGTAGTAAACAATTCTGTTTTTTTATTAACAGGTGAACAATCTGGCGAGATTGGGTGGTGGAACGTATTGAGGGTGGAGAAGATTTTTGACAAAACTTATCTCAGGGGATGTTTTAATATTATTTACTTTACATTGGCATAGAGACTGGAGAAAACCTTCGGAGATTCTATTTTATGCAATGTGATTATTGGTAAGGCTACGGTTTTATATATGCACATATTTTTTTCTGTTCTATTTAGTGTGAATGTGTGTGAGGCATTATGAAACAAAAGTTGACATATCCAATTTCTCCATACTACACTGCTTAATTGTCTAATGCTATAAAATGTATGGGTATAAGGTATATGTTCAATTTCAGATGCAGTTTAAAAAAATAATATTGAGGTCACTTCAAAACAAATTGAAGTTTATGGCTAACTAAAGAAAAGAAAGAAAAACCAGAACCGCTAGTAAGTAGTAGCCTTTGCATTCTTCAAATAAGCTAGCAGAGACCTACATGGACTGAAGTGTATATTTATTATATCATTCTTCTTCCAACGACTGAATTTACTATTTAAGTTTTGTTCCGTTATTGGAATTTTAGAAAATGTTACGAGAGTAAATATTTAACAAATAAATCTTTAACCCAATTATTAGGAGTGTCTTATTTTGCTTTTATGTAATCTATATATTCCTTATCTAAAATATTTATAAACTGCCTGAAATGTAATTATTGTATTTTTTAAAGAATAAGTTAAAAATGTCCGTGTTTGAACATTCTGTATAACGAATTATTCCAAAATGAAAATATTTGTAGTTACTCTTGTAGGTCATTTCCTAGAAAGAAACATGCGATAGGGAAATTTTTATTATTTTTGGCCATAACCTTTTTTTCTTAGCACGTGTATTTTAAAAACTATTAGACTACCCAAGTTAACCCATAACAAGACTATTACTATGAATTTTCACTCAATAATTTCAGTTTGCAAAATAGTTAGATTTAAATTTAAAGATTAGGTATGCTAACCTTCCTATTTCGTAGTTTTTAATCTAGCAATTTTGGAAATGGAATTATTGAGTGGAAACTCTAGTAATAGTCTTGTTATGGTTTTACTTAGGTAGTCTTATAGTTTTTTAAATGTACGTGCTAAGGAAAAAAGTAATGGTAAAAAATATTACATATTATTCTGCATTAATATAAAGATAACCTGAAAATATGATCCAAGATTAAACATAAAAATATCCTAAGAATAATTTAATATTATGCACATTGGGGTTAGTATAAAGATAACTTGAAAATATAATCTATGATTAGCCATAAAAATATATTCTCAAACTATTCTAGATTCTCCAGAGAATACTGTGCGAATTATTCCGAAATTATTCTAAAGAGACATAGTTGTACCGTTTGTTACTTCTAGGAATATCCTTAAAAGATAATAATTATTTTCGTGTTATTCTAAGAATAATGAAATATTCTGTAGGAATATCTTAGGAATAACATAAGTTTATGTTTTTGCTATCTGGGAGGATATCCAAGAACTCAAAAACTATTGATAACATTTTCCCAAACATTGACAAAAATTTAGTTAATCCTAGTCATTTGCAATGATATATCAGATTATTGTATGCAAGCTGTAAATCTCCAAATTAATAACGCTGATGCAAAAGACATGTACTTATTATACATACTTTAAAGGATTTAAAAATGATAATAACATACAATATTTCAAATACTTGTTATCTGTAGAAAACCGGTCGTGGTTAACTTCAAATGAGGATAGTCAAACCAAATTCAATAACTTATTTTTAAGATTTGCTCAAAAATTAGACTTAGCATTTCCATCTGAGTTGCGAAAAGTAAAAAATTACTAAGCATAGAAACTCTTGGATCTCAGAGGAGTTAATTAACCAAGGGATTTTCATCAGAGATATTTATAAATTATATCAAACTACTACTTCAACGATCAAATTTAAAATACAAATAAAGTGCTACCGTCTCAACAACTGCTTTTACTCTGTTCATGAATATGTCAACAATTTTAACTACAAACTACATTTTTTACATTTTTAGTTGTTCCTTGAATACTTGTACCTCTCTGTTGTGCATATTTATTTTAATCAATCACGTTAATATCTTTAGATCATATGGCAATAATGTTATTATAAAAAATATCATTTATAAAAATTACATTGCTCTATTCTTTTTGAAAGTTTACATGTAATAAAAGAGTAACAAATTCACATGGTTAAATTGTTAATATTTCATTTCAATGTTGGTCCTTATAATTTGTTGTGGCAGCACTATTTAATGGCATATTATTGTTTATAGGCCAGGCAAATGAATGTTGGATAAATGTTAATAACATTATAAATAGCATTGTTTGTGTAAATAAATAAAATTGTAGTGTACTTGTCAAATAATAAATTGTGTAATTTTGACTGATAAAATAAAGATTAGATACCAAAAAGGAATTTAGTTTTGCTCACCACGCTCTGCTACAAATCACAACAGTTTATAGGCCCAGCACACTCTCAGTGGATAGTTTTGATAATTATATTGTGTAGGGTATTGAAGTATTTGGAGCATCAGTATGGCGAAATCGAGATATACGCCTTGGAAAGTTAAATAGCAGTAATTATTTTAAGATAAATGAAGATGTTATTAACGGAGGGTGTTTGGTAAGTGATTAGTAGTGCGGCGCTAGATCCAATGATGAATTATTGAACCGATTTATGACGTCAATGATGCATGCACTCATTTTTACAACAAACTTGACTGTATTTGAATCTTGTGTACCTAAGAAATCGACTTCTCGTGGCGGCAGATATCCTCCGTGGTTTAATGGCAGTATCATAAAAAAAATTAGCCTTAAAGAACGTCTTAGGAGACAGTATGCAAGAACCAGTGATCCACTTATACACAATAACCTCAAAAACATCAGAAGGGAAATAAAATATGATACCAATTTAGCCTACAGAAATTTCGTGCAGAACTCTGAAGATAATATAAAAAATGATCCCAATAAATTTTGGGCTTTCATCAAAAGTAGAAAAGGGTCGGCCAGTGTATCTGAAGAGATGTTCTTCGAGGGATCTTCGCTAAACAATCCCTCTGATATACTAAATGCATTTGCCAATTATTTCGGTCAATCTTATAATGAGTCTTCATTAGATATCGAGGAACATCACTTTGAGACCGATATACCTAACAATAACCCTATTGTTAGCATAAACTCTTTCAGTGAAGATGAGGTTATTCGGGCTCTAAAACGAATTAAACCCAAAATGACGACCGGTCCTGATTCCATTCCAGCTTTTTTATTAAAGGATTGCGCTATCATCTTTGCATATCCTCTAACTCTAATTTTTAACTTAATCTTAAAAAACTGCCTATTTCCTGACCTATGGAAATATTCCAAAGTATGTCCCATCTTCAAAAAGGGAAACAAACTAGATATTGAGAACTTCAGACCAATCTCTGTAATTTGTAACTTCTGTAAAGTCTTAGAAATATTACTTCATGATAGAATATATCATTCGATTAACACCAAAATCTCTATTAATCAACATGGATTTATGAAAGGGCGTTCAACAACAACAAATTTATTCTGTGTAACTCAATATATTTCTGAATCCCTAGATGAACGTGGGCAGGTAGATGTCATATATACCGATTTCTCCAAAGCGTTTGATAGACTTGATCACCAGTTGTTACTTAATAAATTAGAAAAAATCGGCTTCTCATATTCTTTGCTCCTTTTGTTTAAATCTTATTTAATGAATAGGAGTCAGTACGTTGCATTAAATGGGTTCAAATCGATCGAATTTGCTGCCACATCTGGAGTTCCCCAGGGATCTATTCTGGGGCCCTTGTTTTTTAACATATTTATTAACGACATAGTGAACGAAATTAATTTGCCTCACCTTTTATATGCCGACGATCTAAAAATTTTCACAGTAATTGATGAAATCGATGACTGTTTTCAACTTCAGACTTCTCTTGACAAAATAAACACCTGGTGTATAGTAAATAAATTATTCATGAATCCTAGTAAATGTAACGTAATGTCCTTTTCTTTAAAAACATCACCTTTTATTTTTGATTACAGATTAGATAATGTCATACTTCAAAGACCTATAACATTTCGCGACCTCGGCGTAATTTTTGATAGTAAATTATCCTTCACTGATCATATCGATACCATTGTGTCCGAAGCCTCCAAAGCCCTTGGATTCATCGTTCGTACTAGTCGAGAGTTCACTAATACTGATACTCTGAAAATTCTTTATCAATCCTTCGTCAGATCGAAACTTGAGTATGCATCGCTAATTTGGAGTTCCAGTTATGATGTTCACAAGAATAACTTGGAGGCAGTTCAACGTAGATTTCTTAAATTACTGTGGTTCAAATCCGACGGTACCTATCCAGTGATTGGTTTTCCGCACAGTAACTTGCTTGAAAGATATTCTATGACTACTCTTGAGGATAGGCGTACGTACTTTTCTCAAGTATTTTTGTTTAAATTACTACACAATGATTTTGACGCACCCGAAATAATTAGTAAGCTTAATTTTCACGTTCCTAGATTAACCTCTCGTAATCACCAAGTGTTCTATTTACCTACGCCGCGTACCAACGTACTAAATAATTCACCTTTATATACGATTTGCAGTACTTCTAACAAATTATGTAACGACTTCGATATTTTTAATTGCAGCCTTACAGCCGTATGCACCGTTTTTGTGTTTAAACGCGTTTAAATAATCGCGATTAGAAAGTTAGGTTTTATTTCTTATGCACCGTTGCTACAAATTTGTGGATTAGTTAATCCGGTCAGCGATCTGACAACGTCGATAAATCTAGGGAGATTTGTAGTTTTAGCAGAAAAGTTATGTGGTGTTAGTAACAAAAACAATAAAAACATCAATGTTTTATTTAATTTTTGATAGGTTAATAGGTTACGTTTTTAGCGTGGTTGTTAGCATAATCTTTGCTTTTTAATATTAATTAATAATTAATTATTTTTCAAATATGGAACAAAAAAAAGATCGCCAAATTTTACTGGGGAAGAAATTGTCCACGTAAGTAAGCCTTTTCCGTGGCGTACGGCTGTGATTCGTTACGTGCAGTAATGGGTGGCCGGCAATTTTCTTGCTGCCGGGTAATGGAGGCTAGGTTTGAAGTGGTCAGAGCCAGGAGTTGCGCTAATTGTTCATAGCTGGGTAGTCCCAAGCTCGGTTGGGGTTGGTCCGTCATGGCGGCAGAGGGGACTGGGATCGTTCCAGTCGTTTGGTTTTGGAGCACTATTTGTCTTTGGGGCGTAGCACTAGGTCTTGCCGTCTGGTACGGCGGGGTGACGTGGTAGGCGCCGGCCGACGAGGTAGGCGTGACGAAGTACTGTGCGTTGGGCGGCGTGCTTGGACTTGGGCTGGTTGCTGTTGGTGGTACCATGCAGTGAGGGGTGGCCAGCTGGCGGCGAGGTGTCAGCGAGGCGTCGCTGAAGAGTTGGGGCCAGTCGGGTGTGGCAGCAATGGTGTACTGACCGCTGGGCAGCCCTGAGCCAGAGTGGGAGGCTTCCCCATGTGTGGAAGCGAATCCAGCGAAGCGGCGATCTCCCAGCGTCGAGGAATCGTCGTTGGCCCGGGATGCTGTTGGGTCCACCATACAGCGAGGGGGCATCACCATATCCTCATCACCATCCAATCTCTGTTCCATCGCCGAGTTTCCGTGCCACGATGCTGCGTTGCGCTCCATGCAGTAAGGGGGCATCGCCTGGGAATCGTTGCTACTCCATTCCATATTTGTTGCCTGGGTTCCATGCCAGGTGGCTGCGCTGCGTGCCATGCAGCGAGGGGGCACCGTCGTGATGACGTCATGCGTGACCCCAGTGTCGTGTCCTATGTTGGTGGCGAGTCCTGCCTCGCTATGCCTAGGCGCGGAGCCCGGCGACGCACAGTAGTGGGGCGCCGTCGTCGCGACGCCATGCGTAGCACTTGTGCCTGTGGAGAAATCAGAGGACATGCTTACCTCGCCGAGCCGGGTTGCTGTGTTGCTTGCTGTGCAGTGTGGGGCCACCGTCGTGGAGACGTCGGGCGTGACCCCCGTACCCCTTGTCAGGGCGTCGTGTTGGCGGAGCACTTCGTGGTCAGATGCTGTGAGGGGCGTCGTGCAGTGAGGGGGGGCCGACGTGGAGACGTCGCTCGCGACCCCGGTGCCTACTGCCTTGCCACTCCGGGTATGCATTGCCACTTGACACTCAACACAATAAAACTCAAATAAAACACTACGTCTGGCTTAACAACACAAGAGGAAGGGATAACCTCATCAGCGTCGGCGTTGGCGTCGGTGCTCAAATGACTTCAGTTTCGGCAGAAGACTTATTAGTTGCTGAAGGCTGGAACATTACTACTTGAAGGATCGATCACTACTTCCTCGCTGAGAAAAAGTGTTCTCTTATATAGACTTTTTTTGTGCTCAAATGACTTCTGCTTCGGCAGAAGACTATTTTTTGTGCTCAAATGACTTCTGTTTCGGCAGAAGACTAAAACATGAGCACAGCGCGCTAGACAAGTCATAACTTGTTCGCGACGCCGACGCCGATGACACCACCCCCCTTTTTTGTGACTTTATTGAACATTAATAAAGGCATACAGGTTATGTTTCAGTTCGATAATTTCAATTATATAATGTAAGAGTGAGTGGATACAATATTTTCAAAACTATAAACTAAGAGTAAGTGTTAAGATATTTCAACAACTAAGATATTTTAACATATATAGACTAAGATTAAGTGTGGTAAGATATTTTATATAAGTAACTAATAATAGGTCCATTAAGATATTTTAGGTAAAACAAGATATTTAAAATTAAAGTATTTTATGTGACAAATCATAAATGTATTCTAGTTGAACAAAGTTTTCGCCCTGTGGCGTCGAATTATTTACATTGGTATATTATCGCAAGTTTCGCTCTTCTGGACGTCGTCTCCGCGACGCCCGGGGCTGCCTGATCCTGTTGCGAATTGGGGGGCTGCTAAGTCCTGCTGTGTTGCTCGCTAAGGCAACGGGATTCTGGAGCGAACCTGTGAGGCTGCAACGTCCTGCTGTGTTGCTTGCTAAGGCAACGGGAGACTGGAGCGATTTATTGAGGCTGCAACGTCCTGCTGTACTGCGGGCTAAGGCAGTGGGATACTGGAGCGCCTCGTGGGGGCTGCTAGGTCCTGCTGTGCTACGTGCTAAGGTAGCGGGATCCTGGAGCGGTGCGCCAGAGCCGGCTGAGCTCGGGCTGGCGTTCGAGTTGACGAATACTCGTGTCCGGACTGGGACAGGCATCTGGCTGGCGGATGGCTGCTGTCGGTCGTGGCCAGGCGTGGTCACGGCCTTCGCCCAGAACGGCATCGGGAACAGTATGGGCGTCGTGTCGAGCGGCTGCTCTTGTCTTGACGTAGAAGGCCCAGGGTCTGCTGGCAGCGGCGGTGCGGCTGACAGCGCCGGGGACTTCTCATTCTTGTTTGTTTGTTTCCTCTTGGCTGAGGTGGATGGGCCAGGCACGACTGGGGGCAGTCGGCGGGCTGGAAATTTTGGTTTAGCGGCGGCTGTGGTGCTATGTCCACGTAGATAGTCGCCATGTCCACGGAAGTAGGTACCAGGTCCACGGATGTAGACTTGTGCGTTGGCATCTGGCTTTGGGGCAGCGGGCACTACTGATCCTGTGATAGTAGGCGTGACTGGCTTCTGGGCAACGGGCGCTACTGGTCCTGTGACAGTAGGCGTGGTTGGCTGTTGGGCAGCGGGCACTACTGATCCTGTGATAGTAGGCGTGACTGGCTTCTGGGCAACGGGCGCTACTGGTCCTGTGACAGTAGGCGTGGTTGGCTGTTGGGCAGCGGGCACTACTGATCCTGTGATAGTAGGCGTGACTGGCTTCTGGGCAACGGGCGCTACTGGTCCTGTGACAGTAGGCGTGGTTGGCTGTTGGGCAGCGGGTGCTGCTGATCCTGTGATAGTAGGCGTGACTGGCTTCTGGGCAACGGGCGCTACTGGTCCTGTGACAGTAGGCGTGGTTGGCTGTTGGGCAGCGGGCACTACTGATCCTGTGATAGTAGGCGTGACTGGCTTCTGGGCAACGGGCACTACTGGTCCTGTGACAGTAGGAGCTGCGAGCCTTGGTGGGGCTGGATGACCTGGATCCTCGGGATCGTCATCCTCGTCGTTGCTGTCGTCATCGTCGGTATCAGCTGCGATGGCTCGTACGGCTGGAGGCACTGGAGGTCGCTTGTCGGGTTTCTGGCCTGGCATGGGCCTGATGTCATCAATGTGAATGGGCACTGGGATCTCGTTCCTGAGAATTTCGTACGTGTTATCACCCAGGGCTCGAATGATAACAAAAGGTCCCTCCCATGTGGGTCCAAAGCTGGTCCGGCGCTCCTTGAAGCCTCGGCACATCACTCGTTGCTGGGGTCGATACTCGATCGGGGCTGTCCTTGGCTCTGGGAAAAGATTCCTCTGGTAGACTTGCTGTCGTTGCGCCGCTTTCTCATGTCTGCTCCTAGCTGCTCGTCGAGGTTCTGGTAGCGGGCGGCGTTGCTCTGGGTGTTGCCAGTCTCCTGGGCGAGGTAACTCGGTCCCAAGCAGCAGCTCGCTGGGTGAGTAGCCGGTGGCAGCATTTTTTCTGTTGTGCAAGGAAAAGATGATCTGCGGCAGCACGACGTCCCATCGGTTTTGTCGTTTTCCCATCAGCTTTTCTCGTAGGGCCTTCTTTATCTCTTGGTTACGCCTCTCCACAGGATTGGCTCTCTGGTGGTAGATCGGCGATGTAAAATGTCTGATTTTATTCCGCTTGCAGAAGTTGAGGATCTTCTTGGCGGTGAAGGTGGGTGCCTTGTCGGTGATGAGTTCATCGGGATATCCCCATCGGAGGCAGACTCGTTCCAAGGCCCCTAAGATGTGGTTGGCATCAGCTTGGGGTGCAGCTTCGGCCTCGATCCACTTGGAACAGAGATCTGTTATCACGATGATAACTCGGTTATGGGTTGGTGTCTCTTCGTAGGGTCCCATGACGTCTAACGAGAGTACTTGCCAGGGTTTGGTGGGTGGTCTCGGGCGGAGTGGAGCGGCAGCTTGAAGGGGTCCTCGCTTGGTTGCAGCACATACCATGCATAGTCGCACATGCGTCGTGACGTTCTTGCGGAGTTGGGGCCAGTAGTAACGGTTGTTCACTGCCCGGTACGTCTCGTCGCGGCCTGGATGACCTGCATGTGGGGCGTCGTGGTAGTGGTGCAGAATGCGGGGCCTCAAGGCTTCGGGCACAACGAGGGCGGTCCTCTCTTCAGTGACATGCCATAGGCGTCCATCTTCCACCCTGAATTGTTCTTTCAGGCGCTTCTCCCAAGGGTCTAGGCCTCGTTCCTGATCCTGGATTTCCCCCCAGCGTCCGATGGAACCAGAAATAGCGTAGTCCGCGAGTTGGGCGGCCTTGGTTTCATCGAACAGAGTGGTTAGCTCCTCAGGTTCGGCTTCCATCATCAGAAGTTCCTCCGTGGTCGGGGTATCGATGATGGCCCTTGGCGTGGTTGGTTGTTGGGTTGTGGGTTCCTCGTCAGGAGGCAGTAAGCGGGAGTCATCGCCGGTATCAGCTGGCATGGCTTCTTGGGGATGACGCGACAGGAAGTCGGGCAGCTGGTTCAGTCGTCCTGGACAGTGTTCTACGGTGAAGGTGTACTCTTGCAGCTGCAAGGCCCACCGGGTGAGCTTGGCCCTCTCGTCCTTGAACTGATGTAACCAGTGCAATGCTCGGCTGTCCGTGACAAGGGTAAAATGCTGGTCCTCCAGCCAGTGGCGGTACCGACGACAGGCCCATACTACGGCGAGTGTCTCCTGTTCATTTATATGGTAGCGTTTCTCAGGTCCTGTAAACTTTGCACTGGAGCAGGAAATGATCCGTTTCTCCCCCTCTGGCGTTTTTTGATACAAAGCCGCACCCATGCCATGGTTGCTTGCATCGGTTTGGAGGTAGAAAGGCAGTCCTGGCTCCGGTCTGCAAAGGGCTAAAGGCTGTGATAGCTTCTCTTTGATCAGTGCGAACGCTGTCTCCGCTTCTGTGTTCCACTGGAACCTCTCCTTTCCTGTTAGGTTTGTCAGCGGGGCTGTCAGCTCGGCAAACTCGGGTACAAACTCTCGTAACCAGTTGGCGGTGCCTAGGAATCCCTGGAGTTCCTTCTTGGTGCGAGGAGTGGGAAAGTCTCTTATTTGGATGACGTGTTTCTCCTGGGGTTGATTTTGAGTAGTAGTAATCCTGTAGCCCAGGTAGTCCAGCTCGGAGGCTCCAAATCGGCACTTCGGGAGTCCACAGTGCAATCCATGTATCCTCAGACGCTCTAATACCAGAGCCAAGTGACGAAGGTGGTCTTGATGATCTTCAGAGTATACTATTATGTCGTCTAGGTATACTTTCACGAAGACATCTATGAAGTCGGCCAGCACTTCTGTCATTAACTTCTGGAACGTTGAGGGGGCGTTGCGTAGCCCGAATGGCATCACAAGGAACTCGAATGTCGCTCCGTCTGGGGTACTGAAAGCTGTCAGGGGTACACTATTCTCGTGCATCGGGACCTGCCAGTATCCACTCTTTAAGTCCAAACTAGTGAAAACCTTCGCTGCACCTAGCTCTCGGATCGTTTCCCTTATCGGCGGCAACTGAGACACTTCTTCCAACGTCTGGGTGTTCAGCTGGCGGTAATCGACACAAAAGCGGGAAGTCCCATCCTTTTTGTTCACAATGACGATCGGTGAGCAGTAACGGCTGTTACTGCGTCGAATTACCCCAGCTGCCAGCATCTTCTTCACTTCCTCAGTGATTATTGCCTTTTTATTCGCCGAGTACTGGTAACGTCGTATTTTAAATGGTTTGTCGTCTTTCAGACGGATTTCATGGGTAGTGAGTTGTGTAGTAGGCTGTTTGAGCGTCTCTTGAAATACATCAGAAAATTTAGTGATGACTTCCTCATACGCACGGCTGTGCGTCTCTGGTAGCTGCTCCGGGTTGGCTGTTACGGTGCGGGCCGAGTCCTCGGTCCTAACCTCCATGTCCCAGAACAGGGTGTGCCGTTCTGACACCCCTGCGTGTATGCAGTGCCGCGGAAAGTCGATCACCACTTCCTGTTTCGCTAGGAAGTCTCTTCCTAGGATGATATCCTTGGTCATATCCTCCAAAATATGCATTTCGACCGAAACTGTCCAGTTTCCGATCTGCAGGGGCACTTCCACGCTGCCTTGGGTGTGCTTGATCTCCTTGGCGGCAGCCAAGAGCACGGGCATCGTCGGATGATTAGTCCTCGGAAGGTCCTCTACGTAGTTGCTATGGATGAAGGAATGAGTCGCCCCGCTGTCCAGCAGGGCCAGTAAACGGCATCCATTGGCCTCGACCCACAAGTGGGATGATGGGCCGGGACCGGCCGTTAGTCCTATTGACGCACTTAGTTCTGGAGCCGGGCACCCTGGCTTGGGCCGGCTCGCTGCTCGTTTCCCGCCTGGGGCTGGCTGTTAGCTTGCTGCCGGGGGGCTGCCTGGCTTCGTTGCTGCGGTGGTGCCGTGGATGTCTGTCCTGGGCCCGGGTTATTGGTTGGACCTGCCTGTTGGCTAGGGTTGTTTAAGTTGGTGCCATGTCCACGTAAGTAGTTACCTCCTGTCTGGACATTTTGTTGGCGGAAGTTAGGGTTTCCCTGTTGGTTGGAGTCGTGTCCTCGGAAATTGGGGTTGGCTCGCTGGTTGGAGTCATGTCCGCGGAGATTGGAGTTGCCTTGCTGGGGCTCTGACTGAGTTTGGTTGGTGGGGCAGTCTCGGTGATAGTGAAATCCCGGGCACTTGCGGCACTTTGGTAGACTATTAGTAGTATTACTCGCAGGCGGGATGGTGGCTGGCCTCGGCAGCGGTCGGAGTTGCCTCTGAAATTCCCTGTAGTCACCCTCGGCGTTTTCAGCCACTCGGCTCAAGCTTTCCATCGTGGCCACTGGGACATTTCTAGTTGCGAATCTTAGTTCCGGTCGCAGGAGCTCGCGCACCTCCATAACCATCTCTTCTTCCGGCGTATACCGTTCTACCCTCAGCCAGAGTCCAATTTTGCGTTGTATAAAAACGGCGGCGGGTTCGTCGTCTTTCTGTCTCTCACCGTGTAACCTGGAGCGTAGCTTCCCCAGGGTGGCAGTGTCGTTGAACTGCCGCAAGAGCTTTTCCTTTAAGAACTCGTATGTGATGTTGTGGGACTTCCACATCTCCAGGGTGCGTCTGGCTTGACCCTCGAGCTGTTCTATAGCTACTCTCACTTTATCCCTGCCGTGGATGTCTTCATGGAGCATCGCCTCCTCGAGCTCATCCAGGAAGTTGACTGGATCCTCCCATTCCAGGCCTGAGTAAGTGGGCAGCGCTCTCGTTCTTCTTGTGAGCATCCTGTGATGACCTTGTATTGCGTGTATTGCGGCTTGAACGCTTCCCTCCATTAGTCTTGTCATGCTCTCTGCTAGGTTTTGTGTTGGGCGCCACTGGGGGTCCATTTCCCCAGAATCTGTGTAGTCGGGTCGTCGTGGATCCTCTTCCCTCCGGAAAGATCTGGCCTCACGTTGTTGGTCGCCATGTCCACGTAAGTAAGCCTTTTCCGTGGCGTACGGCTGTGATTCGTTACGTGCAGTAATGGGTGGCCGGCAATTTTCTTGCTGCCGGGTAATGGAGGCTAGGTTTGAAGTGGTCAGAGCCAGGAGTTGCGCTAATTGTTCATAGCTGGGTAGTCCCAAGCTCGGTTGGGGTTGGTCCGTCATGGCGGCAGAGGGGACTGGGATCGTTCCAGTCGTTTGGTTTTGGAGCACTATTTGTCTTTGGGGCGTAGCACTAGGTCTTGCCGTCTGGTACGGCGGGGTGACGTGGTAGGCGCCGGCCGACGAGGTAGGCGTGACGAAGTACTGTGCGTTGGGCGGCGTGCTTGGACTTGGGCTGGTTGCTGTTGGTGGTACCATGCAGTGAGGGGTGGCCAGCTGGCGGCGAGGTGTCAGCGAGGCGTCGCTGAAGAGTTGGGGCCAGTCGGGTGTGGCAGCAATGGTGTACTGACCGCTGGGCAGCCCTGAGCCAGAGTGGGAGGCTTCCCCATGTGTGGAAGCGAATCCAGCGAAGCGGCGATCTCCCAGCGTCGAGGAATCGTCGTTGGCCCGGGATGCTGTTGGGTCCACCATACAGCGAGGGGGCATCACCATATCCTCATCACCATCCAATCTCTGTTCCATCGCCGAGTTTCCGTGCCACGATGCTGCGTTGCGCTCCATGCAGTAAGGGGGCATCGCCTGGGAATCGTTGCTACTCCATTCCATATTTGTTGCCTGGGTTCCATGCCAGGTGGCTGCGCTGCGTGCCATGCAGCGAGGGGGCACCGTCGTGATGACGTCATGCGTGACCCCAGTGTCGTGTCCTATGTTGGTGGCGAGTCCTGCCTCGCTATGCCTAGGCGCGGAGCCCGGCGACGCACAGTAGTGGGGCGCCGTCGTCGCGACGCCATGCGTAGCACTTGTGCCTGTGGAGAAATCAGAGGACATGCTTACCTCGCCGAGCCGGGTTGCTGTGTTGCTTGCTGTGCAGTGTGGGGCCACCGTCGTGGAGACGTCGGGCGTGACCCCCGTACCCCTTGTCAGGGCGTCGTGTTGGCGGAGCACTTCGTGGTCAGATGCTGTGAGGGGCGTCGTGCAGTGAGGGGGGGCCGACGTGGAGACGTCGCTCGCGACCCCGGTGCCTACTGCCTTGCCACTCCGGGTATGCATTGCCACTTGACACTCAACACAATAAAACTCAAATAAAACACTACGTCTGGCTTAACAACACAAGAGGAAGGGATAACCTCATCAGCGTCGGCGTTGGCGTCGGTGCTCAAATGACTTCAGTTTCGGCAGAAGACTTATTAGTTGCTGAAGGCTGGAACATTACTACTTGAAGGATCGATCACTACTTCCTCGCTGAGAAAAAGTGTTCTCTTATATAGACTTTTTTTGTGCTCAAATGACTTCTGCTTCGGCAGAAGACTATTTTTTGTGCTCAAATGACTTCTGTTTCGGCAGAAGACTAAAACATGAGCACAGCGCGCTAGACAAGTCATAACTTGTTCGCGACGCCGACGCCGATGACAAAATATATAGTACTACATTTGGTAGCAAACAAATATGCCTGAGTTTTAGAGGATAAAAAGACGAATCGGGCTGCCGTTGTAGACAGAAAGAAGTCGTGATCACGAAAAACATGAATTCAATGCTTCATACTACATCTAGCAGTGATGTTTTTCGTTATTGGGGAACCTTAAAAAGGTTTTATGAATAAAAAAAAAGTACGTAAGCTAAAAGCAAAAGATAGGTACCTAAAAAAGATAAATCATCCATATGGAAGTACCTAATCAACTCTTTCATAGCGACGTCTAGGAAAACCGTAATTAATTATATTTAATATAGGTCTAGATCGTCATCTATAAAAATTTCATTTTCTATTTCCATCTCTGGATTTTCGTAATTTTAAGTAAACAACACAGAGTAAACAAAAACTAAATAGTAATAAGCCGGAATTTTGAGGTTATATTTGCAATACGCATGCACGAAAATCAGGATTAAATAATTAAACGCCCAAAATTGTAGGTTTAACTTTACACTGGATTAAGCATGTTATAAGTGACGGTGCATAAGAAAATTTCGAGTTAAACCGAGTTAACCTGTTAATCTCGTTTAAGTATGTACGGTGCATACGGCTGTTAGTGACATAAAACAAAATGTTCTAATTAAATAACCAGTGAGTGTCTTTGTTTTTCTTAATTTGCTTTGAATCACATATGTGTATATATGTATATATAGTTTTTATATTTAAACATTTCCCATGTTATTTTTTTCTCTTTCTTCGTATCATTAGTTATTCATAGTTCGTACATTTAAGTAATTTTTTTCTTCATTTTACTTTCTTTCTATGTTGTTGTATATTATGTAATTAATGCTTTGTATTCCTTTATTCCTGTTCTGTAATTGGGTATCTTACCTGTTGAACAGTGTATGCAATAAATAAATAAATAAATAATGACCAGTAGGTTGAATGTAGAAGATTCAATGTCAGAAATTGTGAAAATGGTAAAGACATGGAACAAATTGAAAGATATACCGAATAATCGTGTTTATATTTTAAGACTGTTAATGTCACACCGACTGGAAGTCAGTAATGTGTAGAGGTTCGTGTATATTATGTGAACAAATTATTTCTAAAACTGTTGGCAGAGAGCTCTGACGGACTGATAACTGCCTTGGAGGCTCATAATGAAGAGTTGACAGCGAGTATAGTTTGTTTCAAGGTAATTGCAGAATAGGTAAATTAGCTAAAATCTTTGAGCTGGCATACTGTAATAGACTAACAAATTTTGTAGAAACGGCTAACGTACTTAATGCTGCGCAAAATGGTATTAGAAAATATAATTCTACAACTACAGCCATTCATGAATTAATTGAAATGATCTGCAACCACAACTTCTCAGCTAGGTGCTGAGGAAGCTATGAACGAGTAGCAACTGGTTAGCTCAGGGATGGTTGAGGGTCACTCGGTGGCGAGGACTTATATATTTTTCTGTTTATTTGCTTTGTCAAATTAACCAAACAAAACTTTAATAAACTACAAAAAATTTGGACGCCAGCGTATTCAGTAAATAACACTCTTGCAAACTTTATCAGGGGGAGAAACAATCAAAATCAAATATAAAACAAATAATATATTAACATAAGTATAAAAGAGTGAAAATTTTACAACACTTTGCAAATTATTAAAAATATTTATAGTGAAATTTGATTTAATTAGTTGACAAAAATTTAGTAAAAAAAAAATAAATTTGAAGATTAACAAAAAAATTACAATAAGGATCAACTGGTTTACAATTTTTCTTACAGTTGAATTTTGGACATAAATCTGGGCTACTTAGCTTAGCGGAGACGTGGAATCCCGACGAGGTCTGGTCCTGACGATGGCCGCGGGTACCCGGGAAGGAGGACGTAATATTCAGGTCCTGACAACGCAGCTTTCCAGGAGATGCTGCGTCGAAATGATATCCAATACTTTAAGGATAACTCCAATTATTCAATCTATGCCTTGTGCCTTGCTTCATTTGTGGTTTGGTCCAAGATTTTACATGAAAAAGGGGTAATGTAAAGAACCAGTTGATAATAGAAAAAAATTTTAAATCGTGAGAAAAAAGATACTGAGTATTGAATAAATTTTACTTCTGAAAATATATGAATAAGCTACTGATTATAATAATAAATGAAATGAATAATTGAAAAAACTCTGTTATGAAATTTTATCCGTTCACAAAATGGTTGACTGGTTATGACTAAAAATTTGAATAAAGGCAAGAAAATTTAGTTAGAATTGAATTAGAGAAAAAATATCTGAATTATTTGAAAAAAAAACTAATACTGTAACAAATATAGCAAAATTATGCCAAAAAATAAACCAATAAAAAATTATCTCTTAACATCTTGTACTAACACGAGGTTAACTAAATGCGACAAAACGACTTTAGGTTTCTACTTTTAATGAGATGACATTGTCTACACACAACTAAGAAAAAGATTTTAATTTATCCCTTGAATAATTTCCGAGTTTAATCCTCGTCCACAATAATCTAAATAATGACAAAACACCATGGTATTGTGTCTCAAGCGACCACAAAATACAAAATTGTCACGATAATTAATGAGTTAACATGTGTCCAATGGACGCGGAAATCGCACAAACAAGTGCGTTAATAAAAATTAATTACACGGAATATCCTTTAATACCCAAAAATAACTATACAGCAACGTTAACTCAATAATATGACATCATTTAATAATCAAATATATTCAAAATACCAAAGGATTACAGAAATGAACGTTAAAATCCGTTAAAGAATAAGTAAACGATCTTAACTCACCAGTGACAAGCGAAAGTGAAGTAGCATGGGTATTTAAAATAGTCTCATTGTTTCTACCGCATATGCGCACTTGTTGACTTCGCGTCGACATTACCGCGGGTAATTCAAATTTATGTAGCACGGGTGCTTCAACGAAAAAGTAATTTTTTCGTTACAGATCTACGAAGCACTTAATAACACACATAGTTACAGTAACTCTTTTTATGACCTGAGTTGTGCCTTTGATACTGTGGACCACAAACTATTAAACAAATTATATGGTATTGGAATTCGAGGTGCAGGGTACAACTGGACTGCCTCATACCTGTCAAATAGTAGTAAGGAATAAAGTCAGTTTCAACAAACATTGAGCTAGGTCCCGTATAATCGAGCGATGTAGGTTTCCGTGGACTATATAGATTATATAATCTATACAGATTTCTACTATATAGCGTATTTATAGTACAACTAATATTTCCTCTACAAATATATTTTCTATTTAATCTGTACAGCAACTATAAAGCTTTATCTGTAAATATATTCTCTGTACAGAATATATGATTTACATTTATAATAGATATAAAGTATAGTTATATTATATATACAGGGTGATTCACGTAGGCCATTCATTAGAAGTTTCTCAACTTGCAATTGGATTAGAAACTTGAAATTTGGTATGCAGCCATAATCGATCTTGCCCGTTCTATGTAAAATATTTGCAGTCCTCCAACTATACAGGGTGTGCCAAAAATTGGTACCAACTTTCTTATTTTAAATGGTAACCTATATTTTTCTTTACATGGTTCGATTGGTCTTCTAATTCTGAGTTTAGAGAACCTAAGTTATGTTAAATTATCTATTACAATTTTTGACATATGCCCAATTTTTTGAAAAAAATTGCCGCTGTAGTAGCTTACGAACAAATTTGTATCTCGCAAACCTTTCAAAATTATGAAACCAAATTTGCGAAGCAGTTAGTTGGAAGTCCAGGCTAACTTTTGATGTCCCAACGGTGGTCCCGTTTTGTACCATATGGGCGCAGTCGATTTTCAAATGTCGCAATCAAAAATTGTCAAAAAGTCAATTTTTTCAAATGGCACCTACTATTTTTTTTCACACCATTCGAAAGAAAATTGAATTTTAGGGTGAGTTACTTAAGCATTCCCTATACCTAACTTCACCCCGTACCGAGTTATTCAATAAAAATCAAGAAATACCTTATCTTGCCGAGAGATTCCTTACTTCATCAAGTATGCCATGGAAACAAAAGACAGTTGTAATAATTTTTAAAGAAAAATACGGATTCTTATTTAATTACACACAACACCAACAAATTATTATTAACGAACAAGAACAATGTTGACGAAATTCTGACGTAAATGTTCAATGTGACCACCATATTTTTGTTCAAATATTCTATTATTCTACTTTCAACAGATTGCGTAGCACATCTTTGAGCCTACCATTTCTGACGCCAGAAATCAATGCAAAATTGAATTTTAGGGCCACTTTTATTAAAATTGTGTATGTCTATCTACAGTCGTTTTTGAGTTATTTGCATTTTTTGAAAAAATATTGTTTTTTTTTCTCAAGGGTAGTAGGCTTTGGAAACAATCATTTCATTTTAATTTTTATTCAAAAATCGTATTACAATAATAAATAATAACAACAAAATAACAACAAATAAACAGATTAACAAAATAATTATTTCAATACAAATGCTCAATGTGTGCACCGTTTTCACTGACAGAATTTCGTCAACATTGTTCTTGTTCGTTAATGATAATTTGTTGGTGTTGTGTGTAATTAAATAAGAATCCATATTTTTCTTTAAAAATTATTACACTTGTCTTTTGTTTCCATGGCATACTTGATGAAGTAAGGAATCTCTCGGCAAGATAAGGTATTTCTTGATTTTTATTAAATAACTCGATATGGGGTGAAGTTAGGTATAGGGAATGCTTAAGTAACTCACCCTAAAATTCAATTTTCATTCGAATGGTGTGAAAAAAAATAGTAGGTGCCATTTGAAAAAATTGACTTTTTGACAATTTTTGATTGCGACATTTGAAAATCGACTGCGCCCATATGGTGCAAAATGGGACCACCGATGGGACATCAAAAGTTAGTCTGGACTTCCAGCTAACTGCTTCACAAATTTGGTTTCATAATTTTGAAAGGTTTGCGAGATACAAATTTGTTCGTAAACTACTACAGCGGCAATTTTTTTCAAAAAATTGGACATATGTCAAAAATTGTAATAGATAAGTTAACATAACTTAGGTTCTCTAAACTCAGAATTTGAAAACCAATCGAACCTTGTAAAGAAAAATATAGGTTTCCATTTAAAATAAGAAAGTTGGTACCAAGTTTTGGCACACCCTGTATAGTTGGAGCACTGAAAATATTTTTGATAGAACGGGCATGATCGATTATGGCTGCATACCAAATTTCAAGTTTCTAATCCAACTGAAAGTTGAAAAACTTCTAATGAATGGCCTACGTGAATCACCCTGCATACTCATTAATAATAATAATAATAATAATAGATTTATCGCCCAACAGATAAAAAATCCAATTACAGGACAAACATGAACAACATTAATACAGGTCCTGTAAGGTTCTCCGATAAAAACATTAGTGTTAAATGTATTACTTTACTTTAACTTTATTAAGTCTGTCATCTATAGACATACTAAATAGGTATCGAGTCTTTATATAAACGATACTGATATTTCCTCATTTATCGCACATCTTGGGTAACATTAGATTATTGAAGTAGATATACACCACTTCTACGCCACAGGGATTTCTTTCCCCTAGGTTGGTACTAAAAGTTACTAAAAAAGTTACTCGATTTGGGTTGGTACTCCTGTGTGTGTAATGGTGGTATTAGGATGAGGCTGTGTATCTATTGGTGGAGGGCGGGGCCTGGTGGTGACGTAGTAACACAAGCCTGTTGTGAGTGGGGGGGCATACACTGAAAGAAACCGACCAAATAGAATGTTTTGCTAAGATGATCTGCATTATCATAAGTATTTTTTTTGTTAAGACTACATTATCATTATCTAACCATAAGAAAAACTGTTTTGCTAATGAGATTTTGCAACGGTAAATCTTTGACTATTTGTCCCAATAACAGCACTTACTTAAACTAGGTAAAATATTGTTTTAAGTTTTTTTTTATTAGGGGTAACTAAATAATTTCCTACGATAAATAAGTGCCTTAAGTTAAAGTTAACTATTTAATAGTTAAAACTCATATAGACCTATGGTTGGTAAGTCACCTGTTAACTGTAAAGACGGGCTTAATAATCCTAACGTCTTACTTATTTATTTTTACACGTGGCGCAAGCGCAATTGAGATTTTATCATCGCGCGCCATTTTATCCATGCAGCGACGCATGCAGTAACTAGTAAGCAATTCGGCGTTCGACGAGACAGTTGTGGGAAAGGTTTTATGCAAAGAATTTTTATTAAAAAACTTGTGTTTTATCGTTTTATGTTATTGTATGTATTTTAGCTGCTTTCATTCAGCAGAGTGATTCGTAATCATAATAAACAGGATTTCAATGAGCAGTAATCATGATACAAAATTGCATGGTATATATATAGGGACAGAGACAACACATGAAACAGGTAGGTACCTTATCATTACGAATCACTCTGCTGAACGAAAGTAGCTATTATATAGTAATAAAAAATTGTGATTGTCTCTTCTTACAAGTCAAAGTTCCCTTTTTTTAATAGGCACCCTGAATTGTTTATTACACTGAAAGAAACCGACCAAATAGAATGTTTTGCTAAGATGATCTGCATTATCATAAGTATTTTTTTTGTTAAGACTACATTATCATTATCTAACCATAAGAAAAACTGTTTTGCTAATGAGATTTTGCAACGGTAAATCTTTGACTATTTGTCCCAATAGTAGCACTTACTTAAACTAGGTAAAATATTGTTATAAGTTTTCTTTTTATTAGGGGTAACTAAATAATTTCTTACGATAAATAAGTGCCTTAAGTTAAAGTTAACTATTTAATGGTTAAAACTCAAATAGACCTATGGTTGGTAAGTCACCTGTTAACTGTAAAGACGGGCTTATTAATCATAACGTCTTACGTATTTATTTTTGCACGTGGCGCAAGCGCAATTGAGTTTTTATCATCGCGCGCCATTTCATCCATGCAGCGACGCATGCAGTAACTAGTAAGCAATTCGGCGTTCGACGAGACAGTTGTGGGAAAGGTTTTATGCAAAGAATTTTTATAAAAAAACTTGTGTTTTATGTTATTGTATATTAGTTGCTTTCGTTCAGCAGAGTGATTCATAATCATAATAAACAGGATTTCAATGAACAGTAATCATATGATGCAAAATTGCATGGTATAGAGACAGAGACAACACATGAAACAGGTAGGTGCCTTATCATTACGAATCACTCTGCTGAACGAAAGCAGCTATTATATAGTAAACTATGATTGTGTCTTCTTACAAGTCAAAGTTCCCCTTTTTTAATAGGCACCCTGAATTGTTTATTAGTCGTTTGTTTCCTTAAATGAATTTATTTTAATTTTAATAATTCTTTGTCTGAGTCAACATAGAAATGTATTAAAAACGTGTTTTAATATGAAGTGTGACGTCTAAAAAATATAAAATTAAAATATTGAATTTACAAGTAACGTACTTGCAAAATGACATTACTAGGTCAAGAGAGATTATTTGTTGCCATTATAATGTAAGCTGCATAGTGGTTAAAAAGTCACCTATTAGCAGCAGGAAAGTTCTTTTCCGGTTACAAGGTATAGTAATGGTGTAAGAAATAGGAACTTACTAACTATAACAAAAAACTTATTAAGATTAAAATAGGTGGTGACTCCAGATAGCAAAGCTATCAACCTACAGTAACAAATAAATAATAAGAAAAACTTTTATTAACGGTAAATAAGTGCATCTTAGCAAGATCGTTTTTGTTGCGGTTACAGAGCAGTCTTGCTGGAGCCTATTTAATGCAGATATTTATTAGGGGTTAGTCAATTTCTCTTTATAGATAATAGAAATTTCTTTCAGTGTAGTCATCGTTTGTTTCCTTTTAAATTAATCATTTATTTTAATTTTACCAACAATAATTCTTTGTCTGAGTCAGTATAGAAATGTATTAAAAAACGTGTTTTAATATGAAGTGTGAAAATATAAAATTAAAATATTGAATTTAGAAGTAACGTACTTGCAAAGTGACATTACTAGGTCAAGAAAGATTATTTGTTACCATTATAATGTAAGCTGCATAGTGGTTAAAAAGTCATCTATTAGCGGCAGGAAAGTTTTTTTCCGGTTACAAGGTATAGTAATGGTGTAAGAAATAGGAACTTACTAACTATAACAAAAAACTTATTAAGATTAAAATAGGTGGTGACTCCTGATAGCAAAGCTATCAACCTACAGTAACAAATAAATAATAAGAAAATCTTTTATTAACGATAAATAAGTGCATCTTAGCAAGATCGTTTTTGTTGCGGTTACACAGCAGTCTTGCTGGAGCCTATTTAATGCAGATATTTATTAAGGGTTAGTCAATTTCTCTTTATGGATAATAGAAATTTCTTTCAGTGTAGTAGTGAAGCCTTATTGGTTGGGAGGTGGGGAGTAACTTCTGAAATGTAAACAAAAGGGTGTATTGGTTGTGTGTGTCTGCGATATGGCTGCGGTGGAAAACAAGATGGCGGGAGCGTGACCAAAAGACAAAAGGATGGTGGGCGGGGGCCTGATGGCGATACTTTGTTATAGGAGAGCACGCACACGCGCACATACCTGTCAGTCAGGACTTGTCTAACAGACGTCAGCAACTATCTAATTTATGGTTGTTGATGGTATTTTTTCAAGTTACCAGCTCGTGGGAACGTGATCGAAATGTAAACACACTGGCAGTAGGTGTCTTCAAGGTTAAAGTTTGCATCATCCTGCCGATGTAGTGAAAAAATGGAATGGAATTTGAATTATGTAGATGATAACGTTGGGAATATTGGTAACAGTAGTAAAATGGGAAGGAAATTTGAAGGATCTTGGGTGTTCAGATATAGGAGAGAGGGGGAGAGAGAGAATAAATATTAATATGATAGAAATAAAAGACAAGAATAACTTTTTATATTACAGGATCGGATAACGTTACAGCAACAAAATAATTTATTAAATAGAAATCCATATTAAATAATTCAATAATTGAATAATAATACTTAAGAATTGAATAGTGACCAGAGGCTGCTGAAGACGTAGATGGTGGTGGAGGGGATGTGGGAATGAGATCTGAGAAAAACATGCGCAGTGGTGAGGAAATATGCATCACAATACTAAAAAACAGGTTGCTTTGTAATGTCACATGAAGTATTTCTATGTTTATATGTAAGGTATCTATTTGGTTAGGACATTTGGTTGGTACATTGAAAGATTAATTTTGAAACTTTTTTCTACAAAATAAGGAAAATACAGCCACACGCAGCTGTCATCGAGGTTTATACGTGACGTAGCACTTGTCAATTCTAATGAGCTAACCTATCTTTTAGACAAGAGTCTACGTACACTAATTTTGCAATTATTCGCGCATGCATAATGTACTCGCCTTCATGTTGTGAAAAAATACTGCCTGCGGCGCTAATAATTCTTAACAATTAGATATCAGAATAAAAACCTACTAACCTATCCTAAAGAAATCACACGAAAGAATGAAATTATTTTAAACAGAATAAAACCTACTAACGTTGTCTTTTAAAGACAAATTACTCGAGAAAGGCTTGGTTTATTGAAATGCAATAATACATCTTGTATTCCTAATGATCTGAAAATGTTTTTCTAGGCCTTCGCTCCACGAAGCGCATCGTCATAGACGCGTATTAGATGCGACATCGCAAGCTGTACGCTTGCATGTAGTGACCTGTGTTTTCGAATGCAAGTCTTCACACGAGGCAGAAGAGTAGCGTATTCGTCACGACATGCTAGCTTCATGACGCTAGGCGTACCCTCTAGTTAGTCGCTGACTGTACGACAGCACGTTTGTTTACTATAATCTTTTATATTTTCTTGGTAAAATGAGTAACACAACTAAATTTGAGGAAGAGGTTGAAAAACACACTCATGTTTATATAACTACTCATTATCGGAATATTCATGGAAAGATATAGTAGATAAAGTTGCAATATATAATCTTCTATTCATATTTCTTTCGATATAAGGATGCATCCAAATTCTACGGTGTCTTCTTCGTCTGCGATGATGAATAAAATAATAAAATAACGTCCTCTTCGTCGCTGGACATCTTCTAAACTAAATAATAAGCTGCACTTCGAATTAAATCTCATTACTGTACGCTCCATGTACAGATATTTGCCCGTACGTGACTCTTCAAGACGAATCTAGTACGCGTCTATGACGAAACGCTTCGTGGAGCGAAGGCCATATTATAATTTTCAGAAATTTGAACAAAATTAAAAAGTTATAGGGGAAATAGTGACAATCGCCCTATAAAACTACACCTTAAACAGAAGAGAGGGTTTGACTGACACCATGTAAATTAGTGTCCAAAAGGCCTATGACTAAGTTTAAAATATGAATTTATCGTTGCTGTTTGTTCTTTACGATCGATAGAAAATTATTTAATATTTTGGACATGTACTATCAAGCAAACACTGCATGGATACATTATAATATAAGTGAATAAAAATATAAATGGAGAAAATTTATTTTGTGTACTTAAAATAAAGCTTAATTTAATATTACCTGCAGAAATCGGAATCATCGGTCTTTATTTCGATTTCTTCATTAAGTAAATATTTTTGATCCTCCATTTTTTTTCCAGGTTTTCCTCTTTAAGATTGTTTTCTTCACAGAACTCTTCGTTTTCCACTTTAATAATATCAATACTTTTACTCTCGTCTTTGCAAGCAAACACATTTTCAGGTATAAACCTTCTTCATTCTAAAATATCACATTGTCCATGTCGTCTGCATTTTCTCTTTCCTCACAGACTAGTTTTTCTTCTTTGATTATACCAACTAAGTTTCCATCTGCCTCACCTGTTATTATTTACTCACTTATTCACTTATTTATTTACAGTACACTACAGAATAAAATACAATTCCAATTGGTACATGGTACATTAATAACTTATACCTAATTTTAGAAAAACCTATATCTAACACACATACAGAGATTAATATGATATAATAAAGATGAAAGGACACAATGATAAAAAAGCACATTTAATTAATGTCTCATGACAGCTTTTTTGAGACTATATAAGCTGGTGCCAAACAGATCGTATGAAGCGAAATTGTCATTAAAGTTGGCGGCCATTCTATCGCAAAAAGCTTGTTGTCCATAGTTAGTCCTATGAGGTCTGATAAAAAATAGTCTCCTGTGACGGGTGTTGCACGGGGCAGCATGAAAATTAATTTTACTTAAGAGAGATGGACAGTCGATAGAACCATTGATTAATTTATGTAAAAAATAGAGAATGGCAAGTTTTCTACGATCTTCTAGCGACTTTAAACCCGTTATGTCTAATCTTATGTGAGAATTGAAAGCTTGGTATGGCAGACCCATTTTATAAACATAAAATTTTATCTCTCATTGTAAACTGTAATAAATGGCTTAGCTTTACTTGATCTTTACTGTCTACGTCTAGAGTTTCACAATAATTCTTAATCTTGTTTTCCACACTTAAACAGTTCATCACAAAACGGAAACAGGTTTCTAGCGAGCCATGGCAGGGCAGACAGATTACAGGTTTCTTGATAGTTCTCAAATCCTATCGAACAAAAAGCAGATTTTTAGGCAATATTAATACATCTTATGGAACGTTAGAGGTAAAATTTTATAAATATGAAAGTTAATGAAGTAAACAGAATTTCTTCATAATATACAAGGTGCAGCAAAACTACGGACCATCTCTTGCGAAAACCGCAGTACCAACACGGCGTAAAGACATTTGTAAGGTGTGAATCAGGTATATTAAAATTTTCTGACTTCATTTTGAAATTTTCATCATAATTCAAGATTAACATCGATTAAGGCAACATCAGCAGTTCCACAAGCATCTCATATCGATCCTCTTTTATTTAATATTTTTGTGAATAATTCAGCTTCGGTAATAGGAAATAGTAATTTCTTAATATTTACGGATGATTTAAAGGGGTTCAAATTATTTATAAATCTCTGATGCTGAATTGTTGCAGAGTGGCTTGGATGATTTGGAACATTGGTAGATTTTATTCTGATATCTAACTGTTGCGTCGCAGTCAAAGAAATGGGGGGTACGGAGGGTTTTTCCACAAAATAACAGGAAATATTTCTATTTCTCGAATTTATTTACACATTTGTCGACACACAATGTCGACTGTGCACATTGATTGGATAGGAATTGGCGGAAATGAACGTATTGTGAGAATAGTATGATTTACGAAAACTTCCTTTAAGCGTCCAGATCACTATTTATCTTTATCGTTATAATTAAAAAAAAAAAAAGAACACTGGCACATGATTCATTTGGGTGTGTCTTCATAAACCTCTAATAACAGTAATAACCTCAAATGACGGTAGGTAATAATTAGAGACGAAACACCAACGACACAGAAGTCAACGGAATTCAGGCGTTGAAGCTTGAAGCAAATCCACAAAAATGTGACTGTTTAGGTTTGGCCGGTTTGGGAATAGGTTATTCTTGTTCCTCTTCTGTTCTATTGCATTTGATCGACAACTAAGGTAACCGTCAATTGAAGGGAAGAAGAAGAATAACCTAATTCTTATACAAAGTTAATCAATGCACGACATGCACGTTTTTGCAGATTTGCTCCAACACACAATTTTTGTATCGTTGGCGAGTCGTCCCTAAATAGTCATTGTCATATGTGCAAATATTCTTTCTTCTGAAACTATAGCCCTAACAAAAACATAGTGACCTGGGCACTTGCAGTAAATTTCCATAAACCACTATTCATTCCCATATGGCGGCACATCACTAGTTACGACTTTATTGTGGTTACAGTGCGAATGCTAAGAAAAAATATGTAGTCTGTGTTAGTTTGAGTTAACAGTGAAATGGAAACTCGAGAGAGAATAATATGCAGGCTTTGTTTGAAAATATGTGACAAGTTTAAAGCTTTAGATGGAGGTATAAGAGGCGTTTTGGATGTAATTCTGCCGAATATAGTAAGTATCCCGAATATCGCACAGGAAAGGTTATGTAAAAATGAATTAATTTGTTTTAGAAATTAACCCCTGTACAGGAATCTGTAATTTGTACAAATTGTGCCGAATTGCTTTTTAAATGTTTTGATTTTAAAGCAAAGTGCATCTCTACACACGATTATCTAGTTCCGTTTGTCGATAACAAGGACGCAATCAAACTAGATCTGAAAGATGTCTACCTAAGCAAAAATGAAAATTGTACTGGTGTCCCAGAGGACCAAGACATATGTGGATTTTGCATGGCGTCAGTAAAATGTTGTTATGCTATATTCCTTAGTGTTGAAAACGGAGACATGTTGGAGAGAATGATCAGACAATGTCTTCCAGAATTGGTATGTATCTACATTTTTCATGTTAGACATTAAGTACAAATCTTAGCAATTCTGCAGTATTGCAGTTTTTGCAAATTTTCTTCAGAATACTAATTTGGGGTAATACAATCCGAATTTGAAGTTAGTTTCCAATGTAAATACATGCCACAAATAAACAATTACAGACAATACCTGGATCACAGATATGGGCCTAATATCAATAGATTTTTTAGAGATTTGGAAATTTTACATAAAAAATTAGCTCACACCAAAAATAGTATTACCTTTTTATGCAAGTGTCGTCAACATGATATCATTCCAAAAGGGTTGCGTTTAAGAGCATCATATGTCAGCGATAGATGCAATAATATCTTAAGAAGAGCCAATGCTGCAATGGCTCGGGAAGGAATACAGTTCCATAGGCAAAATAAACCAAACATTATAAGAGACATTGAAATTATCTTAGAAAATTTATGTCACTGCGTCGAAGAGGATGACTACAACCAAATGTTTAATAGTATCTTACGTACGTACAATATAGTTTTTAATTCACAAAAAATAGACATTTAAATAAATTTAGAAATTTATATAGTGAAAGACAACATATTGAATTACAAAACTTTCAAAATAATCCTTTAATTGACAAAACTGTCATCAACCTGTCAAATCGCGAACTAAATATATCCGAGAAACTAGTATTAACTAAAGGCTTGAATTATGCTTTAACACCAAAGGCTATTCCTAAATTTGATATAATAACTGCAATTGAACAGGTTGCACATTAGATGATGCTAATGAATACCGAATTCGTTCTAAAATTGAATTAGAGAAACAATATAAGACTAAAGATAATTTAACATCCAATGAAAAACGTTCCATTTCATCTCTAAAAAATGATCATAGCATTAAAATTTTACCAGCTGATAAAGGCAATGCCAAATTAAATAAAGATCCTACAAATTCTTTAGAAAACAAAATATATAGTCTTATTTACACACAAAAACGAATTTACAGATATTGAACGAAAGATGTTAACTCCACATCACAGCAAGCCTCCTAATTTCTATGGTTTGCCAAAAATTCATAAACCTGACATTCCCTTAAGACCAATTGTGAGTTCAATTAATTCTCCATGTAGTAAACTCTCAAAATATTTATTAAAAATCCTAAATTCTTTATCAGGTTCCTCTGAGTCCTATATTAAAAATAGCAAACATTTTTTGGAAAAGCTGCCAGAAAATCATTTTAACAATAATCATCTAATTGTCGTTTTGATGTAGTAAGCCTATTTACAAATGTTCCCGTAGATAAAACAATAATAATTAAAAACAAATTTCAACAAGATGGGAATTTGTCGAACAGAACTAAGTTAAGCATTGAAACTATAATGGAATTACTTACACTTTGCATTAAAACAACATACTTTCAATTAATGCGTTTCGAATTATTCAATAGATTTTTGTACTAGTTGGTTGCCCATCCTTAGAGACGAAGTAAGTAAAAATGAGATAAATATAATTTAATGTCTCACGTGACTATAGAAATACATGAACTGTCATGGTTGACGGCCAAAAAAGTTTTGAGAACGGAAGTAGATTCTCTTCCGAAACGTTAACTACCTATAGCTTTCATTTTCAGTTTTTAGTTTATTACATTGTTCTAGTGTATATATTTTTAGGTGTGAGACTTTTTGAAACAGTCAAGTATTCAAGAACCAACCTCTGTCTGATCCATTTGGCGCAGAGGTTTTTTCATTAAAATTCTTAAATATTTTTCAGTGGCAAAATACCCAATAAAAAGTAAAAAAATCTGAATATGCCACAAATAAACAATTACAGACAATATCTAGTAAATACATAGTTTTTGCAAAAGATAATAAAAAGGAATTTTCGGCCATAACAAGTACTCTGTCAATTTAAGCACAAAGAATACCTCAAATTTCGGCCATTTAGATCTCGTTTTCAGCAGGGTGCATTTTATCCACTATAAGAGAATAGCTTTCTCACAAAAAATATATTTGCCAAACCGCCATTATGGTACTGTTGTATTTCGGGGGTTGAACAAATACTTTTTCTTCTCGTGAGAGCCATGGACTGTATAGGGGGCGGGGGTCTTGATAAAATAATGATTGTAGAGTAGATGTAAAACCTGTTTATTGCTCTCCATAAAACATCCGGACAATACAGAACATCAATAAATGTAAACGAGTGGGACGAGATGCAGGAATTGATGTTACCAATTTGTTTTTGCTCTACTCTATTTTTCTTCCATGAACACTGATGCGCTTTCTTTAGGAACCATAATTTAATTATAGAAAACTGTTTATTTCCTGGCGCCACCTCTATGGTGATCTTCGAAACTCTGTCACAGGTTTCTTCAATGACTATAGATTGGATGCGGAGTTATGCTAATGAATACGATCCCTACTACCACTCACACCTAGGGGGCGCTAACGCGTAACAAAATTAACAGTAGCAAAGTATGTAGTGACAAAAATGCAAATGAAATGGAAGCAGTGCATCCTATACAACGATACAGAATTGTTTATGTTGAGCATTTTTCAAAAAACATGTTTTGTAAATGTTGTGAAATTATAAGTGGATTGAAACAAGGTGTTGCTGCCGTTAAACAAAATAGTTAAATTAACAGCTATTTAAAAATTTCCAATTCTTAAATAAAAACGTACAGAATATTTATTAACAAGTTTTTAAATGTGTCAGTATTTTTAGCTCACTCGTCGCCTACTCGGGGAATATCACAAGATTTATTTTTTAACAGTTGATTATTTATTAAAATGCTCAATAACATACTCCCAATTTTTATAGTGTATTTCCTCAATTATTAAATAATTCAAATATATTCTTTTAAATATTTTTTGTATGTTTTCCTTGTGTTTTTTAATTCAAAATCATGTATAGTAGTATTGTAAAAATTAAATAGTCTCGCTGCATTTAATATTTTAACATGAAATGATATAAATCTACACTTTTGCATTTTTATGTAGCACCCGACCCTCCCTAAGCTTAGTATTTGATATCTGATTTTTGTTTGATAGGATTTGAGTATTATCAAGAAACCTGTAATCTGTCTGCCCTGCCGAGACTCACTAGAGGGCTGTTTCCATTTTGCGATGAACTGTTTGAGTGTGGAAGACCAGATTAAGAAATATTGTGAAGCACTAGATGTAAGCAGTATAAATCAAATAAATCTAAGCCATCTACTACAGTTTAGGATGAGTAATGTAACAGCAGATAAGGCAGATGGTACCTTGGTTGACATCAAAGTAGAAGAACAACTCTGTGAGGAAAGAGGAAATGTGGACGACATGATATTTAAAAATAAAGAAGAGTTTATATCTGACAATGTGTTGGAGAGTAAAAATTTTGATGTGATTAAAGTGGAAAAAGAAGAATTGTGTGAAGAAAGTAGTCTTAAAGAGGAAAACCTGGAAAAAATTAAGGATCAATATGTTTTACTTAAGGAGGAAATCGAGATAAAAACTGATGAATCTGATTTCTGCAGGTAATATTAAATTAGGCTCAATTTTAAATACGACAAATTCAGTTTCTCTGTTATATTTTTTTAAATATTCCCTTGTTTTTTATCGTTCAAATTTTGTTCAATTGATAAAATTGGCAATCTTGCCGTCTGCATTGTTGGTTGAATCTCATATTCGCAGTTTCTGGTGGTGTCAACAAGAGTTCCAAGGTAGACTGTTTTGTTTACTACCTCATAATCACCTATTTCCTTCTTACTTTTTGCAGACGACACGATGGTTATGAACCAAAGCAAATCATTACATCAGCTGTGCACTCAGGTAGCAGACACACAGTCAAAGGTAGCAACTTGGTTCCATTCTAATTCACTGCTCGTTAATAATAAAGCCCGATCCTTACATTTCAGTTTCCGCAGTGAGCAAAAACATACAAAACCTGAGCCGGTTAAATTTATAGGTGTTTACTTGGACTCTAAACTAACTTGGTAAGATTATATTATATATCTGTCCAACAAACTTTCAAAAAATGTCTTTCTCATCCGACGTCTGTCTAAAACAGTATCGCAGAGAACTTTGCTAACCGCATACTATGCATGATTTCCAATATGAGTTATGCAATCATAAACTGGGGTCATTCAGCTCACGCACATAAAATATTCGCTATTCAAAGAAAATGCGTTAATTGCGCAAATGGGTTACAGGTAGTGCTGTCGAGACGGTTTTAAGAAATTGAGTGTACTTACTTTCCCTTGTGTGTTTACTCTAGAATGCATTTTATACATTAAGAGAGAAATTCAATATATAACACTTAAAGACATACAAGTTTTACCCATTTTCTCTAGATTGACAAAAACCAGAGTATGCAGCACCTATCATAGAATAAAACTTTTGTCCTACCAGAGCAGGTTAAAAATCTAAACTTCAACTCCTTTAACCTTTCAGTGGTCGCGTGAATTTTTTTTACTTTAGTGGTCGCACACGGTCTCAGACACTAGCTTAAAAAAATAAGTTTAAAAGTAAAAATTCAAAAATAATTTTGAAGGGACCTTAAAGCTATATATAGTGTGTCCCATCTCAAGTGGGCACACCTTGATATTTCGGTTATTATTCGGCAGATCGATTTAAAATTTTTCTCTGTTATGAAACTCTACAAGGCGCATATCTTTTTATGATTTTCAATATGTTTTCAATTGTCATACCAACCCACTAAGTTCACTCAAAAATTTTTCTATATTTTTCTTAGCGTTAGATTAGGTTAGGTTAATCAAAATTTTAAATCTTAATGAAGATTCTGATATACATGATATACATAAAATATCCAACTTTAACGTATCATATCTCGAAACCCTTAGGGTTTCGGACTTCGTGCCACATTTGTTCAGGATGCCGAAATACACAACATATCAAAAATATAGCCAATTTAACGCAAACCACTTTTACATGAGGTCAGAGTGTGGTCCTTTAGGATATACTAGCTACATAATAAGCGGCACTCTTTGACATACAACTGATTTTTTTTTCACTTCCAGTTTCGCTGGAAGAGACACTAACTTTCGATTTTTAAATGGAACGCCCTATATATTATTACATTTTTGAATTCTGCATAATGTTCTGAATACAATTATGCCAAATAAGTGTAATTTCAAACATCAATTTTTTTCTATAATCTAATTTTTAGTTTTCCATTTAAGTGTGCCATGATGGTTCCAATTTATTCTAAATGACCCGTGTAATGCTACAGAAATCGAAATCCCATTAAAAACACAAAATTACGTGATTTATGAGCAAATAAAATAAAAATTGTTTTTGGGGCAAAACTCAATTTTTTCAAATGGAACCATATGGGTACCGTGGTACCGTTTATTATTACTATTAATAAGGAGTTTATTCATATGTCATATTAAAATGTGCAATAAATACAAACAAAATTACAGCTAAAAGAAAATAAGGAAATACAATTTTGTTCTAATTAAATGTAAACAAGTAACTAAGGTGGCTTTGAAAACAATGAAATATTTAGCTTGTCAAACATTTGTTGGTTTAAAGGTGTGTTTATTGTGTCTTTAAAAATTGTTTAAAATTCTTATTAATTGTGTTTAAAATGCCGCAAATGTATACAAGAGATGAAAAAGTGGACATGTTAATTATTTATGGGGAAAGTAAAAAAAAAAATGTCATTCCGATATCCTGAATATCCTGATAGACAATGTCCAGCGAAAAATTATTTTAAATGTGTTGAAAACCAATGAGCAAAATGCATAATTTTTTTAAACATCACAGATGAATAGATCACTAAAAAACATTATCTTTCCAGTATTTTATGTTTGTTTTATGTTTTAATTAAAGGTTAAAAAAATTATTTACTGCAGCTGTCAATTTAACTGCGTTTAAAAGGAGATGTTTCCGCGCTACTTGTGTGTGACGTCATCGGGCACATCGCACCGACGGAAAACGTATTGTGATTGCGAATGTGTACACATTATTTATGTTGTGTTATGGAAAATACAAAGAAAAGTAGCTATAAATATTGTATTGTGCCCAAATGTACAAATACTACAATAAAAACTCCAGAAATGTTATTTTTTAATGTGCCTAGACGCGATAAATTTAGGAAGAAATGGTGCAGAGCTATGAGACGAGACGACCGAAATGCAGAATTATCGTCATCCTCAAGATTATATTGCTGCCAGGATCATTTTGATGTAAATTTACCCATTAAAACTAATTATTTTATAATAATATTATGAAAATATGTACCTAACCCTAATATTATTGTAATAATTTGTTTACATATCATGGTGAATTTGGTCACTTTCCTATTTATAGGAATACAAAAGTTTACTAACTTCTGTTAATAGGAACCTTAAATTAAAATGTATGAATGTATAAGAACGGTGGGAATAATGTAACTTCTCGACGTTCTACATATTATCCAGTTATATATTTATATATACCTATGTATGTCAACAGTTATTTTTACTATTAATGTACCTACCTACCTAAAAGTACATACTTAGTAAGTGACAGGAGGTATTTATTATATAAAAAAGTAAAGCATTCTAAGATGAAAAATATTAATTAATATAACATTAAAACATTGCCTTGTTTACCTCTTTTGAGGTTAAGTACATAAATAATTTGTTATATTTAACTACAGTAAAAGGATAAAATGGGCACAATTGAATTAATGTTTAGAATAATGAATGACACATGCCTTGTTGCTTTAGTATCTTCAATTTCTGCACTAATAAAATCAGTATTAGTAGCAAAAAAATGTGTCATCATAAACACATCAACAACGGGCAAATTGTCATTCTGGCCCCGTAAAAACCCACTGTCCGTCATTTTTACCACTTAATAATTAAAATAAATAAATAAATGAATGATTTCTTTTATGAAAATATCAATACACATTTATAAAACACAAAACAATTTACGATTTAACCCCTTGGCAGATAGACGACCATTAGACATTATGCCGAATGACGTCAGACTAATAGCGTGGTGTTTTCAGTCACGTGGATATGTTCCCATAAAATTTTGAATTTCAAAGTCGTTTATTTAGGCTACACATTTTTTTTATACCTTTTCTTCATTACTTTCTCAACTTATATAACATATATAACGAAAAAATAATAAGTTATTGCATTTCTAAAATTCATGCATGTTGCTCATTCCGAAGAGAGCCCAACAATGATCCCGAAGAAAATTTATTATGGACGAAGGAACGGAAATTAATGTTTTGACTTAAATAGAAGTTGATAAGACTGTTTCTGTAAGGCAAGTTGGGTTTGAATTGAACATCAGTCACCAAACAGTAAGCCGAATTTTGCACAAATACCACTATAAATCTTTTAAATACCAATTGCACCAGCATTTGTACAAAAGTGATTACGAATGTAGGATGAAATATTGCAATTGGATTTTGTATAATAACGTGCAGCCAAACAATGATTTTTTTGGGATTGATTTTATTTTCGGACGAGTCAAGGTTTAGAAATTTGTGATTATTTAACTGACAAAATAGAAAATATTGGTCACAAGAAAATCAAAATTTATTACGGGAGGGTAACTTTCAAGTGCGGTTTCAGTGTTTGGCTTGGAATAATCGGTTATAGAATCATTGGTTCAATAATATTTGAAGGACCTCTGACTGGTGTCAGCTACTTGAGATTCCTGGAAAATGAGGTTGAGGACATTTTAGATGAGTTATCTTTAGATTTAGGATAGGAAATAATAATAATAATCATTAATTTCCATAAGACCTGTAATTTACAAGTATTGAAATTGTCAGATAAAAGTATAAATAAACACAAAAGTACATAATAAAAATGTCACTAAGAATATAAATGAGACACAGACAACATCATGATAAATTTTCACAATTAAAAAATTCATCAATAGAATAAAAACTATATTTTTGCAGCATGTTACGAACTCTTGATTTAAATAAAATAAAGGTAGGTATAGCCTTAATAGAGATAGGTAATTTGTTATATGCTTTAACAGCCATACCTAGTGGCCTTTTTGCTGATGCAGACATAGTATGCCTTGGTATACTTATATTAAGATTGGGTCTAAATTGTGTAATCACAATCGACTGAATTAATAAATTATTAATTAAAGTTGTAAGGTGAATTTGTGTTTCTGGTAAGGGTAAACTCGTCAGAATGGGACTTAACATACCAAACGCAATTTCAAATGTATATATTAGTTACAGTTAAAAGGTTTAATTGCTTGAATAAATGTGTGCATGAAAATTTAAGAGCATTTGAAAGTCATTGTTGAGATCCTTTTTTGGAGGATTAAAACCGCACTGACACTTGTTGAGTTGCCCCAGCATATAATGTATTTCCAACAAGATGGCGTTTCTCCCCATAACTCAAGGATAGTAATTGATTACCTTCAACGGAGATTCAGAGAAAACGTAATTTCGACTAATAGTCCTGTGAGATGGCCTCCAGGGTCACCTGATTTAACGCCTCTTGATTTCTTTGTTTGGGGTCATTTAAAACATATTTTCTCTGCAACTGCCGTTACAACCCATGAAGACCTGATGCTAAGAGTAAGACGAGCAATTAATAGCATAAAGGCCCAGCAATTGACGAACGTTCTTCGAGAAACAGCTATGCGAGTTTAGAAGTCCAATGACATTAATGGACAGCATTTTGAACAACTGTTATAATGTTTTGTGTTAATTTTTTGTATTCCAAAACCACCTTATGTGTAACAAGGTAATTAGAATAAAATTGTATTTTCTTATTTTCTTTAAGCTGTAATTTTCTTTGTATTTATCGCACATTTTAATACAACATATGAATAAATTCCTTATTATTAGTACTAATAAATGGTACTACGATACTGATATGGTGCCATTTGAAAAAATTGTGTTTTGCCCCAAAAACAATTTTATTGTAATTTATTTGCTCATGAATTACATAATTTAGTGTTTTTAACGGAATTTAGATTTTTGTAGCAAAAAATTTGATGTTTGAAATGTCACTTATTTGGCATCGTTGGATTCAGAAAATATGCAGAATACACGGCGAAACGGGAACTGAAAAAAAATCAATTGTATGTCAAAAAGTGCCACTTATTATGTATGTAGTATATCCTTAATTTTAATCATCTTCAAAGCTAAAGGAGAAAACGGGGGTATACCGTTATCCTGTTACACCCAGTATACTAGTGAAATTGTTTATACATTTTTTTCCCTACTTTTATCTTTTTATTAATTTTAATATTGTAATGTCTATATTATATATTCTTTGTACCATTTTATCATCTTGTTCACTTGACTTGTGTAAGTGCTTTGTGCGTGTTGACGTCAAAAATTATTATTATTATTGTCATCATCATTATAATGTTACAGTGGTTTACAGTCATAATTTTTCTTTTATTATAATTTACACTTTGTTACGAAATTTTAAGAAATCGTAAAATAACAAGAGTTCCTGGACTATAAACAATTATTATATTACTTTTTGATACTCTAGGAGACATCTGTAAGCGAGCGTGCAAAGCCTTGTGTTTTGTTGCTCTTCGTAGGCGATAAGAAAATAAGTAAAAAATGGTCAAGTTTTTAAAAAAGAACGAGCGTTCTAGAAAGAAGTACGAAAGGCAAGGTAGCGGCCGTGTGGCCGTGTAACGGTTTGATTAAGCATTTCGTAATTTGCGGATAAAATATACCCATAGTGCCACTAAGAGGGAGTCTATTATTAAAGATTGGTTGTTTGGTCAAAGATACCCTTGTTAATATTTTATTTATGTGTGTTTGGATATTAGATAACCTTGCATAATTGTATAAACGTCTCCTGTCGATGTTAGGGAAAATCGGCACGAGGAGGTAAGCGTTTTGCATTAAATAATCATAAAAAATAATAACGACGTGTATATTTGTTAGTTATGGTTGATAAAATATTAAGACCGGTCATTATTACCTTTTTAGATGTTTTTGTTTGGCTCCACTTACTTTTAAGCAGTAAAAAGTAATATTTTGGGAAAAATTAAGTATTACTAAGAATAACTTTTGAAATAGTCGCAAATCTTAGGGAATCAGGACAGTCAGGAAATTAGGAAGGTATTTAAAACCTTTAGTACAGAATTTTCCGGGAGAAGCCTGAAACTGACACCTCGTTTCACCTTTAAAGGAAATATGTATATAGTTATAGTTCAGGGATTATATAAGGTAATGTAAAGATCCAATTGTTTATTATTTGTGATATTGATACCTTCATCAGAGTCTTACATTTTCTTTTAAGTTTATAGTAAGGATGTTTGAACAACTAGCTGTTTTGAGTCCATGGTGTCCAAAAACTCCGACTCTTGCAAGGGTAACGTGCACGTTATAGAAAAATATTTGTACACCATTGTTTTTGTAATTTAGGTATTTGTTGTTAATATATTTATTTATACACAATTAAAGTCCGTGTTCTTTAATTGTGACATCATTATAAATTTGCAACTCAGATTTATTTTTGGCTGAGCTATCATAAATTTTAGTTAGGGTAATATTATTATGTAAATCACTTGGCGCCCATTAGTATTCACTATTTTTATTGGTTCACTAAGATCTTCGATCCATGACCCTTATCACGAGCAAGAACATTACTTGCCGAACTTAAACCTTAAAAAAAAACATTAACGTTATCACCTGTAAACTAACAAACACCCAGGTGGGCATTATAACTTATACCATACTCAGACCTTATTGTTTGGAGGTTGTCCAGCAACTACATAAGCTCATCTTCGCTTGCTGCAACGAAGGTGGTATCATGTACAAATGTCAAGTTGAAAATTTTAGTTCCTCCTATTACTACTCTACCTTGCCAGTCCTCCAACCCATGTCAATAATAATTTGAAGATCTATTCTCTGAGCTTCGGTTAAATGAGCCATAATAAAGTTGAATAAATAAATATATCTTATTAAATGCACCGATGTGTGAGAGTAACTAAGAATAAAGTGACACTAATTGGAAACAAAAATATTCCATTTCCCAATTGATGGTTTTTTAAAGCACAGTAAATCATGTTATTTCTTTAGGTTTTCTTACTAATTTTTTAGTGTGCTTTAAAAAGACTGGTTGGTACAATTTTCTATTAAAAGCTTTAAAACCAAAAGTAGATCAGTTTCAACTTTTCATTAAAACCAGTAATTTAGCAAAAAATACCCCAACCGAGTTTACAGGACATCATGAAAATTTTGCATTTTCAAAATTAATTTTCTTAGTAATTAATGCACCAAATTAAAAAAATTTCTAAGGGTAGTGATAATTCAGTGGGAGTGAACGCTCATTATTTTCATGTTAAAAAATGGTAATTTTGAATTAAAATTCAACCTGCTTCATAAATACTCTTAAAATGAATTTATTCCATACATATGGACTGTACATAGGTCATGTAATCAATCTATCCAGAAGACTCATAACATTAGGTTCATGGGGTTAAAAGTTGATCACAAGCTTACTCGGGAAGAGTAGATTTGCACTGTCTGTTCAAAACTTAGCAGACTACTTTGTCACAATTCACCTCAGAAAAACAGTGTGTGAGTCTGTTTTAAAAAAACTATATTATGGATTGGTTCAATCTACTCTGAATCCAAATATATTAATCATATGGCCTTAAACAGTTGTAAACCATTGTTTCAAAGTTTTAAAATATGGCATTAAAATTTTACACAGGATGTTTCACTAGGAAACGGACATGCTTTAATGGCAGATAGGGGACACCGAGGGTAATCATAACCCTTTGAAAAAGCTAGTTGGGCCCTCATTGCTGAAATAGTGTTTTATGTATATTTACCAAAATTTCTATTGACTTTTACTTTGTAAAGGAATGGAATAATAATTTCATATTTGGCACATATAATACACTAGTGATCATGAATAAGTATGTACCTGTATCTTACATACACAAAAAATCCAGGTCCGGTCTCAGGGAAAAAATGTTTTTGTTGTTCGTCAAGAAAACAGTGCCCTGTATATGTTTTTTAAATTTCAATATTAAATTCGAAATGTAAATGAAAATGGAAAAAAGTGGCTTCCTAAATTTTTTTGCCATACTTTTGCCGCATTGGACATAAATTTCAATAAATAATGCAATATCGATGAATGATATGTGCACAAAATGCTTCCACTATTAAACTAGGCTTACTTTTTTTTTCATCTATAATTATTATGTTTTAACCACTATTTTTTTTGAATGGTAAAATAAACAAAAAAATAGGACCACCGAACCTATTTCATTCTTTTCACTTATTAAAAACTAGAAAAACAACAACATAATCTGCTCTATGAATTTCTTCGGTTTTGGGGAATGCTTTTCATATTATTACTAGGGACAGGAGGCTGGTAACCCATTTTACTTGTAGATGTGAGATCGACTAGTCATAACAATAATTGTAGTGAAATCTCAAGTCTATTGTATTATAGAGGTATGACTTATGAATTGTTTTTTTTTCTTGGGGTGCATTTCTTATTATTTCAAGGGGTAGGAGGGTGGTGGCACAATTTCTTACTACATGTGAGTTCGACTAGTCACAATAATTCTAGTGATACTCTTATGTCGATTGTATTGTGTGGTTAGGACTTACGAATTGTCTCTTTCTGGGGTGGTTTTCTTATTATTACAAGGGGTAGGAGGGTGTAGCACAATTTCCTTGTAGATGTGAGTTTGACTAGTCATAACAATAATGGGTGGTGCAGCATTTTTTAATTTGCTAGCATAACCAGAATTCAGGTTATCAAAAGAAATCATTAATATTTTTACAGTTTTTCTTTTAGTCCTCATAGTTATTTCTTCTGCTGTTTGCAAAATCCTATAAAGAATATGTTTCAATAATTCTAGTTAAAAATCACACGTCGATTTTATCATGTGGTTAGAACTTACGAATTGTTCCTATCTCTGGGGGTAGTTTTCTTATTACAAGGGGTAGGAGCTCAGCTCAATTTCCCTGTAGACATGGGTTCGACTAGTCATAAAAATAATTCCTCTGAAAATTCCACGATTTTATTATGTGGGTAGGACTTATGATTTTTTTCGTTCTCTGGGGTTAGTTTTTTAATTATTACAAGGTGTCGGAGGGTTGTAGGACAATTTCCTTAACTCTTGCAAGTACGCTACAGAATAATATATAATCCATAAAAAAATAATACAATATAAAATCTGAGTAATAGCAGTTATTTTATTTTTTAAATTTTCATTATATACTGCCTATTTTAAATATTTTCTACCCTTAAATAGGGGCGATTTTTGCATTTTTTCAAAAAAGTAAAAAGTATTTGGTACAAGAATAGTATTGGCACCATACATGAGCTGAAAAGACTTTAATATTAACATTGATACACCGCAGGGGAGCATTCTTGGACCGCTAATCTTCCTTCTGTAGGTATGACCTTCCTGGCCACATAAATGACGTTGATTTTTTCTGTATGCAGATTATACATTAGTTGTCGTGTTACACCATGATCCAAAAGAAAAACAAATTTAAAACTACTTTATCTTAAATCTATGATTGGTGTCTTATAAATCGAGTGATAACAGACCCACCAAAACTAAAGTGGTCTGTAGCCGGGACCCGATTTAGTAATCCATATCTATTTCGAAGTGCTGAAGTCAAATCCGATGTCCGTTTAGCTTTATCACCCACCAATTTTTTGTAAATCGCTAAAAATAGCCTAAAAGACACGATTTGTTTAGGTTATTTTCGCGATTTACAAAAAATTGGTGGGTGATGGAGCTAAACGGACGTCGGATTCATATTCAGCACGTCAAAATACATACTATGACTACTATGTCGGGTTCCGGCTACAGATTACTTTTTTTTGTCGGCCTGTGTAATAAATAATGAGCAGTACAATTAAACTTGAATCATACTTGAAATTTCCTGGAATCATTGTTGACAACCAGTTAACATGGGGGGAGAACAAGTTGATAAATTTCTGTCAAAAAAATTGAATAAGGCGAAAATGTTTTTGCTTTCTTCGAATATTATTTCTTATCTAAAAACAAATGATAATTGTATTAACCTCCCCATTTTGTCGGTGGGGAGGTTAAAAAACAATATGAAATTTTTTTCTTCACGAACGATGCTTACAGTTTTAGAAATATGCCAATTAAATGCATATACCTTCCTTTTCATATTCGTTCGCAGGTCAGTAATAATCTTTTTTGTGAATTTTAGACTTGAAGATTCTGTTTTGCCACGGCCAGAGGTCACCACTGGGTTATGTGTAAGGTTAGAACGTTTAATGCCGAACCTCGAAGGGGAGCTATCGAAATCATGTGCTAAACAGAAATTGACGAATAAAAATGTCTTGAGGATATTGATGTATAAATGTGACTCTTGTTCATATCAGACAAGACGTAAATATGACCTCAAGATACATTCGATGAAACATAAAGATCCTTCAGAAATTACAATGTACAAATGTGACTTTTGTTTATTTCAGACTAAATACAAACAACACCTCAAAACACATTTGGTGAGACATAAAAATCGTTCAGAAGTAACAATGTACAAATGTGATTCTTGTTCATTTCAAACTAAACGCAAAGATGGTCTTAAAGTACATTTACTGAAGCATAAAGATCCATCAGAAGTAACAATGTACATATGTGACTTTTGTTCATTTCAGACAAAACTTAAATATTACTTGAAAACACATTTGCTAAAGCATAAAGATCCTTCAGAGGTAGCAACGTACAAATGTAACTCTTGTTCATTTCAGACAATAAATAAACAAAACTTTAAAAGACATTCGCTATTGCATAAGGATTCTTCAGAAATAAGAATGCATGAATGTGAATATTGTACATTTCAAGCAAAATATAAATATTACCTCAAGAAACATTTGCAGGTACATAAGGATCCTTCAGAGGTCACAGTGTTCAGATGTGACTCTTGTTCATTTCAAACAAAAAGCAAAGATCACCTCAAAACACATTTACTGAAGCATAAAGATCCATCAGAAGTAACAATATACATATGTAACTTTTGTTCATTTCAGACGAAACTTAAACGTTACCTGAAAACACATTTGCTGAAGCATACAGATCCTTCAGGAGTAACAAAGTACAAATGCGACTCTTGTTCATATCAGACAAGACATGAATATGGCCTCAAAAAACATTTGCTGAAGCATAAAGATCATTCAGAAGTAAAAACGTACAAATGCGACTCTTGTTCATATCAGACAAGACGTCAAGGTGACTTCAAAAGACATTTGCTGACCCATAAAGATCCTTCAGAATTAACAATGTACAAATGCGACTCTTGTTCATATCAGGCAAGATGTGAAAGTAACCTCAAAAGACATTTGCTGAGGCATAAAGATCCTTCAGAAGTAACAATGTACAAGTGCGACTCCTGTTCATATCAGACGAAAGTGAAATATTGCCTCAAAACACATTTGATAAAGCATAAGGATCCATCAGAAGTAACAATGTACAGTTGTGCCTCTTGTTCGTATCAATCAAAAAGTTTAGCTTGGCTCACAAAACATTTACTGGTACATAAAGATTCCCCCAACTAGCAAAGTGGCTTTATAATTTGTAGGTGCTAGTCAAGAGCAGAACATTCATGTTTTAAATAATTTATATTAAAAATTCATATTCATTCATATTTTAGAAATAATTTATATTAAAGGAAACAAATCTAAATTTCACTTTGTATGTATATTCAATCAGTATAAAATTATTTGCTTATTCTAAACAAATTGAAATATAAAACATTAGCTATTGCAAATAGCAAATAATTGCTGACTGTCTAGAATAGTTCGAATGGTGAATAGGATTTTGTAATCGAGGAAAGGCAATTCAGCAATATTGCAAAGACTGCATTATTGCTATGCGTATGAACTTTGGGGGCATTCGATTTTTGGCCTTTGAAGAGTGCAGTGGTGATATATCTCCTGAACAAGGGCTCAAAACAATTAGCTATAATGTAAGTATAACTTTGTTAAATTTCATTCACCAACTTTATATTGTTTACTAGTTTCTAAATAAATGTTTTATTTTTTTTAAGTCACTTTTTTCTACCCTCTGATGCTACACCCCTAGTGCGTATGTGGCTTTGGCAGACCATGTACTTAACATATGGTGGAGGTGCCAGATTTTGCTGGACATAATTTATCATTTTTTAAAATATTTTTTTGGAGTAAATGTTTGTTAAAAATTTAGTGTGTGCATGGGGTTATTGTATTTTTTTTTTCGTGAACAAGTACGGGTTGCTCTATTGCTATCTACATATAACTTCACAAGCCCGTTCTCAAAATAGAATCTGAGGATCTATTGAAAATTTGTACAATAACTCTAGTGAATTGACGACTGGAAAATAAAATCTAATAAGAAAACAGGGGTAGCACAGCCGGTAAATTAGAGTCTTAAAAATAGAAGTTACAATTAATTAATTAATTTTATTATTATTTTTTAAAGTAAAATGTTGAGATAATGTCATTTAGAACTAATAAAAACAATATAAAGGAGGTTGTACAATAATTTTTTTAGTCTCACTAAATTATTACAGGACAAAAATTGTTTCTAAATATCAGAAGCCAGGAATGCCACAGCAGTTACCAAGTATTGCATTAGTTTTTTCTTACAGAGGGGCATGCTTTTTTTATTTTCAGGTGCCTATATATCTTTTATTATAGCATAATTTTTCTTTTACAGCATCTAATTTTTGTCATTTCATTTTTTTATATATGTTGATATATTTTGTGGGGGTTAGTGTGGGGCTCCGTGTGACTTCAAAGAAACGCTCCTGGGAGAAAATTGCGGTCATAAGACTAGTTTCGAGAAAAAAACAGTTACGCGGTCTGTGTTGAAGCGGCAGGTAAAAGAATCAGATTCCTGTGAGCTTTAAACCACAGCACAGGAGCATTGAGGTACTTGGCAGTCCAGATTTAGAGGCAGACCCATTTGCACGTTCTCCCAAAGTGAGAATATCACCAGAAAGATATAGGCCACCAGCAACCACAACTGATAGTGACAGTGATGATAATAGGCCCACAGATTCACGAAGCCAACAAGTTCTGAGCGGACAGAAGGGTGGAAAAAGGATATCCCAAGTGATACACCAGTGAACGAACACAGAGAGAAAGCTAATAAGCCAGGAACTCTAGAGAAACAGCAGAAGAATCAGAATATAGAAAGAGTTACAGCAGAAAGTAACGGTACGCCTCCAACAAGAAACTCGACTACGATGGACGTCACAATTTCGGAAAGCATGGCTGCACCAAAAACACCGGCCGTCTCAAAATTCCTGTGTCCACCCATGCATTGGAAATGTTAATTTTGTAAAAAAATATGAACGGACCGCAGTGGCAAATAGTTGGGGCAATAACCTGAAAATAACATTTGGGCACGTTCTTGGAAGGGGCAGCACATCTATGGTTCAACCGCTACACATCGGACCTTATTAATCACGACAAGAAATGGGCAGATGATTTGCTGAAAGAATTTGGTGGTAATGTGAATAGACTACTGGAGAAAAAATTATACGAAACGAAACAGCGCCCTAACCAGTCAATTAGAGCCTACTTTGTCGAGGTCCAGACTATTTTTGCAGATTACGATCCAGCATTCAAAGTAGAGGAATTAAAAAAATTCTTCGAAAATAGGATGAACAAGGATTTATATAGAAATTATAGGCTAATTCTAGCGGATGATTTGGACTGGGAGAAATTCAAAAAGATGATAAGGAAGCTCGAAGACATCTCTACACCCGGTGAAGAGGGCATTTCACTAGATACACTAAGGATTAGTGAAAACAATAGTTGCCACCACTTCCACCGCATGTGCGGCTAACGAAACGAAGGTCTACACAATGGCAGAAATGAAAGAACAAGCGGGAGGAACCGGTACTTTCAAAACAACAATAACTACTAAAGAAACGCTACAGGTAGATATCAAGGCAATTGGGGCAGATCAGGACCAACTACAGGCCGCAGATATGGATCAGGTCCACGGAACCAGGGAGCTCAACAACGTAACGATAATAGGAACAACTCACGTCATCAAAGATTTCCCTCCAATACCAGGAGCTACGATGGAAGACCAAGGTGCTTCCAATGCAACTGAGTGGGCCACTTTGCCATTTCATGCCCTGAAAATAGACGCCAACTCCCAAACGCCAATGGTCGACGAGACTAAGCTCCAGCGTCGTCCTTACCAATAAAGGGACCACTCCTAGCATAGACAATCATGACATAACAGTTCCTTGCTATGTAAATGGGTACAAGGTGAGAGCCATCCTAGATACAGGGGCCGAGAAAAACATTACGTCCAATATTCTAAGGTACTTTAAGAAGACTCAAAAGGGAAATTTAATTGTAGCTGGAGGAGGAAGAATCCCCATACTAGGAGATACCAAATTCATCCTTGGCATAGGGGGACTCGCCATAACCTGTAGAGCGAATGTCATCGACAGTCTATCGTATCCGCTACTACTTGAGATAGAATTTCTGAAAATCTGCGGCGGGGCAATAATAAATCTTTTAGAAGGAGTGATAACATGTCTACAAAAGTTTACCTAAACAATTCTTTAAAAATGGAAGAACAATCCCACCAAAATAACCAGTACAAGTGAAAAGACAGCAAGGGAACAATCGATAAATGGAAGGAAAGAAAAACCAAGCTGAAAGATGGATAATATCAAGCAACCCCACTCAGAGAAGAAAAAGTTTTAGTAGAAACGGCAAAAGAGTCGCACAAAAAATTAGTGAGACAGAGAATAAGGAGAGAATTTGAGGAGTTCTTCAAGTCAAGCTGGGACTATGAAAGCGTCATATCCAACGAAATGATAGAGAAAAAGACGCAGAACCTGTTTTCAACCGATAATTCCTACGCCTTAACTCACTATGTATCTGCCGACCTGAAAATGGGCAAGGGAATTGCCAAAGCATTCAAGAAGATTCGAGGGTGTGAAGGAATTAAGGCAGAGGAAACCAGTAGTGGGACAAGCCTTAAGAATAAATCAAAATGGGAGAAGTATATACTATCTAATCACTAAGCGATTTTTCTGGCAATAACCAACACTTTGGAGCTCACTATGAGAGAACACACATGCTGAAAAACAACGTGATGCGACTAGCCGTGCCAAGATGGCCAAGGATAGGCTGCGGTCTAGATAAACTAGATTGGACCGTGGTGAAAAATATGATTGGACATATTTTTCATAATATGGAATTAGATTTGGTTATTTGCAATTTACCTCCTAAAGAACAAGAGGCTTTACACCAGACACCTATTAATTATACTCAAGGCTATAAAGCAGAAGAGCATATGTACAATCCACTTAAAGCTCAAATGGAAGAAGACATCATCTTGGAACCACAAATCTCCAAAACAATATTATAAAGATAAATAACCCTCTAAACGAGGCAGACCTAGAGCACGCAGAATTCTATGAAAATGAGGATTTCCTAGTGCCCAGAAGATTGTTATGCATGGAACCAACAATAGTCTAATGAGAAAATTTCCATTAAAATTATGAATAATTGGCACAATACAATTAAAATATTTAGGAACTCACACAATTGGATTTATAGTTTGCAACCTAGCCATCCAAGAAGATACTACTTCTGTACATTGAAAATGTCCAGGACTCCGGCGACTTTGTCACAATTAAAGATCATAACCTGGAACACTTGGTACGAGGGAAATAATTTGGAGAAGCTACTCACCAAATATGAAGACGTCTTTTCAAAATCCACTAAAACTATGATACTTACGAACCCAACAAACACAAGATTGACGTAGGCAATGCAGACCCAATTAAATATAGACCCTATAGGGTATCACAAAAAGAACGCGAGGTCATCGATAACCAAATAAAGGAAATGCTAAGAGAATTAGTCAACGCAGTGGAAGATCCAACGTTTGCTCCGATTGGTATAGCAAGACGAGCAAAGAATTTTCGAATTGTCAATGGGGTCCTCTACAAGGTCAATCCATTAGCAGAAGAGCGTGAAAATGTAGTCGTGATTCCTAGGCACCTACGAGAAGAAATCTTGTATTCCCATCACTCAGAGCTCCTTGCAGGCCATCTGGAAATAGCTAACACTACACAAAATTAAAACCAAGTACTATTGGGAGAACCTGCAAACGGGCGTAGAAAAATTCATAAAGGGTTGTCCAGACTGCCAAGCCAGGAAGGGTGCCCAAAACAAGAAACCTGTTGGGCTGCTACAGCCAATACCAGTGGGGACACCATTTGAAAGAGTAGGGATTGATAGCCTAGGTCCATTTCGATGGAGTCGAAATACCAAAACAGTAATAGTGGTAGCAACCGATTACGCGACCCGTTGGGTAGACGGCGGCTTTAACGTGGGGGAAGGCCAAGCCAGTAGCGAAATTTATCTTGGAGAAAATTGTTGCACGGCATGGATCCCAAGATACCTACTTAGTGATTGAGGAAAGACCTTAGTAAGAAAGTTAGTAGCGTGCATAGGAACGTATAATCAATATACGAAAGCGTACCACCCCAATTGCAGCGGGTTAACCGAGAGATTTAACAAAACGTTACCAAATATGTTGTCGATGCACACGAACACAACATACGGAGTGGGATGAGTACCTTCCCCACGTAACTTTTGCTTACAATACAACTCGGCAAGACACCGCTAAATTTTCCCTGTTTATGTTAGTCTATGCTAAGGAGGAAATACAGCCGATAGGAGCCAACTTGCTGGAGACGTGCAATACCACGGATGCTTGCGAAATGAGCGCGAGCCTTGGCTGTGAGAAACCAGGCAGTAGAGAATATTTAAAAAAGGCAGGGAGCCAATAAAATACGATATGACAGCAAGCATAGGAACCAGGAATTTGAAAAGTGGGACCAAGTGAAGGTTTTCACCCCAGTACGAAAAATCGGAAGGAGCGAGAAGCTGATACTTCGTTGGTACGGGCCATACTATATAATAAAGAAGAAGTGACCCTTGTGCAGAACGGCCTGACCAAGAAATCCAAGTCGGAAGTGGTACATGTCAGTCGGATCCTACCCTACCACATGACTCTTGGACTACAATTCCAGTACCAATGATAGACAAAAAGTAAAAATGTTTTTTTTATTACAATTGAATGATTAGTAAGCACTAATGAAAGTTTTTTTGAATGATAATAGGTTAACCATATTCGGGAGGTGCAAATTCCATGAATGGGACGCACACCACATGGAGGTCACAGCAGGAGGATTTTGAAGGACGCTGCCATCCACTGTGACATATGAAGCAACGATTCCGTTACTCTACGAAACTACGATTCCGTTACTCTATGATAGAGAAAGGTAAGAGGGAGGTTAGCATTTAAAGGGGCCTGACAAATTCTCAGCAATAAGAACCCACGGTGTATAATTTTGAATAGCTTAAACCAGTTAAAAGTAAGCTTTGAAAATGAATTTACTCGCTCGCTCGTAGTTGGATCCCGTCATATTTAAAAAACTGCTCCGAGCCAACAAGGCGCTGTAGAAGGGCACTTGAGCTTTTTGGAGAAGGATTATCGTGATGTGGGGTTGCTACCCAACAAAAGTTAGATTCCTTGACGATGAGCGAACAAAATTTAAAATTACAATTGTCCAAATTAACAAGCGGAATTTCAGAAACTTTTTCAGCAGTATCTCAAAAATCCAAAACATTTTTAGAGTTCGAGAAATTTATTAGTAATACGTTCAATGTTACGGAAGATAGGATTCACAAATTAGAATCATATAACGAACAAGTAATGAATAACATTAATGAATTTGAAAAAGAAAGTTATTTCCTTTTGTCCATATTAAATAATCAGTTTATAAATTTGAGGCATATCACAGAAATTACACGGACAATCAAACGTCAAGGAGCCATAAATTCGTGTAGGCAACACCAGATTCCTAGTTCAATTCTGGACCCAGCTGTGTTACATGATTTGGAAAAATTATAGGGCAAATTAGTGAAGTTAGGCCAAAATTTGGCCATCCTACTCCACGATTTAATAATAATAATAAATTTATTATCCGTAAAATCTTATTACATGAACTAATTGGTTTTGCCAGAGTAAAATATATAAAAAGAAAACGGTTACAGATAGACTAACAAACATACTTATAAAACAAGATGTGTAAAACAAAATACTGTATATAGGTACATATGCATAATTTACATGTTATGTAGTTATCGAAGTCCCTATTTGTGGCTGGTTTTAACGAAGATAAACTCCCTATCACAAAAAAGAAACAAACATGGACGTTGTTTGAGCTCATAACCCCATTTGCTTGGGAAAATCAAACTTGCATAATACAACATGAATCACTATTTTTAGCAGTCTTAAGATCCCCTCTAAGTTCCAAATCACACATAAGGCAAATATCAGGGTCTGGATTGCATTGTCAGCCATTTAACGATCATGTTACTTGCCACGGTTGTCAGCAGACATGATGCAAAGACCAGCGTGTGCCAAAAAAAACGGAATTTTTTTCCTTCTTCAATTCTTTGGGAATTTCACTGCCACATGTATGTTTTCTTTCTAAGCGGTGCTAGGGGAATCTACAAAATATATCACAATTAACCAGTATTACTGGTAAAAAAACCTCTACGCCCGTGACGTTTACGTCAAAGGATCAGTTAAAGGTTGGTTTTGATAACTAAACAACACAAATAAGTATAAAAGCTTGAAATTAAATATTTCGCCGACGTTTCGGAAATCTAATGTTTCCTTTCTCAAGGCTTTTTTTGAAAAATCTTTTTTGCTGTGTATGACAAATACACAGCTCTAAGAATGTTTGTTATATTCAATATCCATAGATACTTACTATTTACATAGTAAATTATTTATATAACATTTAGACAAAAAAAACGGAGTCTCTGTTGAGGAAATATGTCACCACTATCCAATGAGTTGTTTCCGAGATTGCCGAGGAAACTTATGTCATCACTCACTCTAAAAATGAAACATAATTAGTATGTCAAAATTTAACCCAAGCATTAGATAAGTCAGCCTACGTAATACCAGGCTGAATCAAAGTATATTTACCATGTCAGTGTATATTAACCATGCCTTGTGTTTCCGCCCCTTAGGAAACTCCCTGTATGAATCCGTGGGTTCTGAATAATTTTAACAAGTGATAAACCATTAACACTTTATTTAATAATTTACTGATTACACAATGACAATACCTCACTTTCGTTACCGAACGTCATTTTTATAGAACTTCTCTAAGAAATTTCTCCTGCGCCGGTAATCGCGCCTTATATACTCTGAAATTGCCTCTAGATCCATCCAGAACACAATCAAGAATCTTCTCTCACCACACTCTAGAAAACTCTATCTCTTTCTACAAGTTTCCAGTCGCTCACTATTAGGCATACACGTATCAATCTCCAGTTTCAAGCGGTGTAATACATAACACATGGAAGGAGAAATTTTAATTATAAGGAGATTTCCATGCCTCGAGTCATTGCCGTCAAAATCCACTGTAACCCATATAATCCCAGCAGCCTGGTCCACCTTGAAATCTTTCATCCTAAAGCCATAGAATCAGGATAACTTGCCGAATTTCCTAGAACCAGAAGATGGTCTTAACAAAAATTGGATATTAGAAATTCCCCACCTTAATCTAACATCCCCGAAAGTAAACGTATAAGATATTCTGGACAGTGTTTAAGTCAGAACGTGAGGTTGTTAGACGATTTAAGCTAGTGGCTAATTCGAGGTCACTCGATAAATGGCAGAGCAAATAGCTGATTATCTGACACTGCCCTTATCCAAACAAAATTAATATTGATAATACAACCAGACATGTCACACCCACAATAAACTGAAGTTAAACCACCCACTGTACACTAAAGGGGCCTATTATAAATTGTTAAAGCTGTGGCAAACATTGAAGTAAGGAAAGTTAAGATTTGAAGCAGTAAAAGTCAAAGTTAAGAAATATGCTTATGTGAATACTGTTTCTTATTCTTTAATTTACCTGATAAATTTCTTATTCTACTTTCCATTATTAAGTGAATAATTGTAATTACTCGAAATATATTGACATATTACATGTACTTTTTAAGATTACTTATAACTACAATTAACCATTCCAAACTCAAATAAATACTATTTCATACATTTAGATGAATAGTAACCGTAAACAAAAAATGCTAGTAGCTAAAAACATTGCAGTTTCAGAATAACGGATTCATGAATATTAGTATATTAAACTAGTCACAAGAAATTGATACGCCAATAAACATTTAATATCATAGTATTAGTCCTTTCTTTCAGCATGATGTGAAATATCATTCACAAAACACCTTTATGCAATGACATTTGAAAATATCTGAAAACTCAAAATGTAATTCAGTGTTTAGTAATCTATGGACTTACTACTTCTGAAGTAATCACGCTGCAATGCAACTACTGGTAATTGTCTGTAGGATTTATTTTGTGTAGGTTTAAAATGTTTTTACACAATTTAAAATTTTCAGCCTTAGGTTTTTGACATGAATTTCGGATTTTAGAAATTTTACTTTATTCTTTTCTTAGTCTATTTTTAAACTATTTTAAACGAGACTGAAAATCTCTAAAAGTTCATGTTTATAATATGCTACTTAGCCTAACCTTGTTAAAACTAAATTAACTCCATTTTATGTTTATTTAATTACTTTGCTCAAATTCAATACCAAGTTCCATTGTATGCACCTTACTCGTTCAGAACAAGTGTACTTGACTCAATTAAACTACAAACATTCCCGCTTCTGTATGATCTGTTAAGGTAAAACTGTTACGGTTATTTTCCAAAATTTATACAAATGTGTGAATTTTATTTACGATTTCAAATACGATACTTATGTAGTGTTACACAGTGTGGATATTACAGCAATATAGAGGAAAATAAATAGATAATTTGATTACTTGTACTTTTTTAAACAAAAGATTGACTATTCTTTCTATTTAGGCAGTCTCAGTAAGTAAATAGAGATTATAAGGAAGGGTGAAATAGGATATTAAGTAATTGAAATAATTGGGGCTGCAACAAGAAACAACAGGGGTCATTAGGTAATATACGGAAAGCATCGTAACAAAGGGTCAACTCTTACGCTTAGAATAAGAATTAGTTGCCAGATATTTAGAAGGTATTTCGTTATGTGACACTACATTCAAAATTTGTAGTTTTATCAGGAGAATTAAATATTAAAATCGAAAAATTGTCATTTATATGTTATTGTTCACACTCATGCGTTACCATAACCTAAAATATATCTGACCTCTAATAATAAAATAGAAATTAGGTGATATGTTGATACTTACAGTTTTCTGTTTCGATTTTTATTTTTTCATGTATGCCGAGCACACCCATGAAGAGCAAATGGCACAAGCTGGGTTCCCGAAAGTAAACGCCAAAAGATACCACCCAGGCAAAATGGAGCACTACGGCTTACCAAGACATGTACACGCTGTGACATTCATGAACCATTCTGTAACCTTATGGGCCTCCCCTTATTATCACCATCCATATGTAAACGTTTCTGTGTAAAGGGATTCAACATACTACCACCATTCAACAAACCATTGTCGTGTTTCCACACCTAAAAAATAGAGGATAAGATGAACCACACAAACAACAGGAGGTTAATAACAAAAACCTACCATAATAGTCCTTCCTCTACTTGTTAATGGAACAACGCCTATAAAAATGCCACCACACAGATGCTGATGTCTCCTGCAATAGATCTGTTCGTCAACAAGACCAAGAATGGTGGATCCAAGGGGAAATGTCCCAAATAGCACAAAATCAACATAAATCACCATCCACAGGAATGCCATATTTGCAACTTACGAATTCACCAAAAATTGTAACTGTAATCCGTAGCTATGGTTATGTTAATGTTCGCTGTGTCCCGTTTGCCGTTTGACAGTTTAAGCGTATCGACGAGTAGCTAGTGCCAACTTAGCCCACAAACATTAGTGCCGGGTCCAGTCCAAAGACTTCACGTGTGCTCGAGGAAAATTTTGGTTTTGTTTTGTGTAAAAATATTATTTGTACTCATAAGGCTAGATTAGAATTTTCTTGTTGCAAATTAGATTAATACACATTTTTCTTTTTTCCATTGCTTTCAGGATTATAACGATGTGTATTGTCAAATAGGTTAGTTTTAAAGATATTCAACTTTTTTTAAATCATCGGTAGTTGTCAGATTTTTTTTGTGTTTTATAGTCAAAACAATTTTTAAGTGAACTTATTCGTCTTTTTAGGAACCCATTATTCTAAAGCTGGGGTCCAGCTTTTGCGAGGTGAGGGAGATGTCAAGAGCAGAAAATTCTTATTCATGTTTTAAATAATTTATATTAAAATTCATATTTATTCATTCATATTTTATGAATAATTTATATTAAAAGAAACAAATCTAAATTTCACTTTGTATATTCAATCAATATAAAATGATTTACTTATTCTAAACATAAATTGAAATATAAAACATTAGCTATTACAAATAACAAATATTGCAGACTATCTAGAATAGTTCGAACGGTGAATAGTATTTCGTAATTGAGGAAAGGCAATTCAGCAATATTCCAAAGACTGCATTATTGCTATGCCTGTGAACTTTGGGGGCATTCGATTTTTAGCCTTTGAAGAGTGCAGTGGTGACATATCTCCTGAACAAATGGGTTCAAAACAATTAGCTATAATGTAAGTACAACTTTGTTAAATATCCCCACACAGCACAAGGCTGTCCGTGGGATGTACTATGGCAAAGACCATTTAGGATTTGGGCTTGCCTATGGACGTCCCAATATCCCAATATGTATGCTTTTCGGCACTCTTTTGGTCATCCCAATGTCACAACTTGGTACCAGATAAAGGCAATACGACGGACGTCCTGAAGGATGTCTGAAGCTCATAACTTAGGGACATACCAGGATATCCCGGGATATTTCGGGATGTCGTAAGTACTACGAATGGGCATCCACAGGGACATTAGAGGATGTACAAAGTACACACTGAAACGTCCCAGAACATCCTAATATCATATTTTCTTATATTTCAGTATATTAACCATTGCCAAAGAAACCACATTTTTACAAAAAAAATAAACTAAAAATATTTTCTATGTATGGACCGAAGTGCTACCTACTTATAATTATATATAAGTAGGTAGCGCATAAATCCACATATATGTTTTTTGTAAAATTGTAGTTTCTCTGACGATGGTTAATATACTGAAAAGATAGAAAATATTATATTTCTTATTTGAACTGACCGAAAAACCCAAAGAATTACTCATCTATTTATTTGATATAAACGGTCAAGAAAATAAAATCAGATATAAGACAGACTTTAAAAACAAACTCACACTTGTAATGTTAAACTACTCAAAAATAAACTACTTCGAAAAAACATAGAATAACAAAATAAGTATGTTGCACATAACTCCATAAATGTTTTGTTTTTTGTTAAATTTTATTTCTGTCGGAGATTAATAAAAAAATTACCTATGAAGCTATTTGAATTATCAGTCAAGAAATTAAAAACACCTAGAGGTTATAAGAAGCTAAATATATTCAATATTTAAAGACAAAACTCATTTGTAACACCAAAAAGCAAACTTCTTAAAAGAACGTAAAATAACATTTTTCAAACTGAATTATATAAAAACATTTTTTTATCAAGTAATGTGTTCCTACTTCTACTCTCTTCATTGCCTCGCTCTTCTGTTTGCCCTGCTCCGATTATTTTAAACACTTCTCTGCTTTGTACCTATTTCATAATATTATAGGTACCCATTCATGGTTGCATCTAAAATAAACATTTACTTATTATTTGAATCAGCATTATCAACAAAAATTTAGTCTATATGAAAACTGGGTAAGATAAAGATAATATAGAGAACATCGAGGGATACAGGTTTAAATTGAAGCACTTGATTGAACACTTCATAAGAATAATTTGTCGCATTATAAAATGCAATCCTGCATTACGACTTCATTTTAATGCATTATATCTGTCTTCCATACAAGTCACATATGGCCGTGGCATGGCTGCGAAGCCATTTACATAACACCATTCATAAACCAATGACCGTTTTGTGCAATTTACTCAAAAGGAAACAATATATCAGGATCAGGACAGATTTGCAAATTAACTGAAATTTATCCATGCATGTCCTGTCTGATACATATTTCCCTTTAAGAGTGCAATGAAAGTTTCAAACAATTATCTTGAAGCAAAATTATTTTTACTTACCTGTTTTCATACGCTGTTCATCGTCAAACTTGACAACACTAAGTACGACCTGGTTCACATTCTCTCTTCAACCTGGCTTCGTAACATTTAATTCTTGGGCCAAATAAGCTTCATTTTGTAGGTTTGTTGGTCACTGAAAATAAGGGAGCCAGAATTTTTGTTTAATACTGTAAGTTTTCTATAAAGTTTCCTCTTTTTAGTTTCCCTTGGCATCCTGAAAGTTTACAAAATTGTATTAAATTTGGGAAGTTTTATAGGTTATATGTTATTTTTACATGGCTTGTACTTACTTTCTATAGTGTCGAACAAAAAAGTCTCAAATAAAACTGAATTAAACAGATAAAACACAATCAAAAGTGTTAAAAATATTTCCTACAACCACTAATAGTTTATATTATTTGCTGTAGATAAATTAACTGATATTTCAAGCTTGTTTTGAGTTTACACTAAAGAATACCAGATACAATAGAAAGTACAGGTTGGTCGCCGGAAATCGTAATGGCGCCTTATTTGAACATATTAAAGAAGTATATTGGGTTACAGTTTAAGGAGATTTAGGGCCCTTCACTGGACGTCCTTTTTTAATCCCGATGTCAATTCACAGTTAATGCCAAAATGAAACCAGTTCAAGATATCCTCTTGGCCTCCTTTTGAAGGATATCCTGGGATATCCTAAATCCCACATAACAAAATGATATGCAATGTACATACACTGTATCTTCAATCTATGGATATGTATATCCACAAGATGGAGATAGTATGTCTAATGTACATCTAATGGATGTGGAATTAACATTCCCAGCAGATACGTTTGTCGCCGACTTCCATATCTATTTTATATCCAGTGAATGTACATAAACATATGCAATGTACATTCACTGGATATGAAACACACATCATATACACAATCGTATATTTTATGAATATACATTACATATCTCTGAAGTAGTTTCCACGGACATCAAAACGCTTATTGAATACTGCACCCGACGCGTGTTGCCCCAGTCATGTTGGCATCATCGGCAGATGATTAAAACGAAAAATTTTAATGATCCCGATGATACCAACACGATTGGAGCAGCACGCATCGAATGAAAGTGTTCGAGTGTGTTGATGTTCGTGCGAACTACTTCAGAGGTATCCAATAGTATCCATATAAGAGGTAATAAAACACAGATAGCTTAATAAGAAATATATTTTATAACTATTTTAAACATACACAAACTTTACAAAATATCCTAATATTACACAATATTTAAAATTTTCAATATTGACGTATACTTCTTTACCTTCCGGTAGTTTAACAAATTGTAAACATATGTATAATACCTACTATAGTTACTCATGTCCTACATATATGTTTAAAACATTCTCAACCATCAGTAATAAGTTATATAATATGAACGTATGTAATTTTTATTCACTATATTTATAAAATACATACCCAATATGACAACAGCAAATTTTTAGGCCTCTGTCACTTTCCGCCATCTTTACTAAACACACACCTGCCACAATCAGTTAAATATGAAACTTGTAAATTTTCTAACCCTAAAAGAGTATGTATTTACGAATCTAAAGAATTGCATTATAATAAATATACTCTTACATCATGGGAGTTTCATGCAAATGTAACAGCATTATATAGCAATAAGCAAATATAAAATCCAGAGAATGAGAAAGTTAGCTTTCATCACACAAAACACTATGCACACAACACTACAGGGCTTAATCGCTTAATGGCTGCTGGCGCTGACGTAGTAATGTAGTATGCCATAAATTAGTAGCGCATGCGCATCAGATAATGAGATAAAATTCGTGTACGCGTATAATTTAATTATACCTTAATGGACATGTTATGTATAAATCATTATGTATATACCTCCAGCAATATACACTGTATATGACGCTGATGCATATCAGTAGCTGAATATACATTTCATATCATATGTATATTTAATAATACATATTAAAATTCCAACACCTAATGCATATGCTATGGATGTACATATCCATGAGATGTTATGTGGGATGGGACGTCCATTTCACTATCTACTTTACGTACTGGGATATCCAGGTACTTCAATTTGACATCCCATATCCCGATTGTGCTGTGTGGGTCATTCACCAACTTTATTGTGTTTACTGTAGTTTCTAAATAAATGTTTTATTTTTTTAAATCACTTTTTCTACCCTCTGATGCTACACCCCTAGTGAATATGTGGCTTTGGCAGACCATGTACGTGTTCATCAGTGCAAGGCGAGCCCGAGACGACTAGCACAAGAGCCTGGGTTAACCAAGTGGCCAGATCGACGTTGTAAAACGACGAAATGGGAGAAGCTCCATCTAGCGGCAGCTACTTGTTGCAATCAAAACAATAATATCCCAACATGGGGCATGTAATAGTAAACAGCGTGCTTCCAGAGGGCAGAATATATTAAAATAAAATATTTCTGTCAATCACCTCTGAATCCTTATTTTGGTAAGGATAGTAAACCAAACTGTAAATAATTGCGAGCCTGGCCGCATTAAGTGTAGAAATCACATTCTACAACAAAACGCTTGGTTTTGATTGAAACAAGTACCAGCCGAAAGAATTATTCCTAATTAAAGGAAACTCTCGTGCCAGCCGTCTCAGACTTGCATAATGCAGTTTCGCACTGAAAGTTCAGTTCGAGCAACGAGTAGCAGGACAGAGAATGACTTACTCAAGGTTCAACGATGTCGGTTCAATAAATGATCATCGATCAAGATACCAATCAATATAAATCAAACTCAATATTGAACGAACAAAGTAAGTATTAATTTATTAATAAATTTCAATTTGGAATGTAACTATCAAATTTACATAAAATCTAACTTAATTAAAAAATTATAAATATGGCCTTGTATTTAAATAATTTATTTGAAATAAAAATATGTACCATGGATTTGTAATATAAAGCTTTACCTTGTCTAGGTTTCTTATAACTCGAGTGAACCTCTAACTAGTTATGATAATTTTTTTGAAATACTATGTAACTTGAATGACTTTTATAACCTTTCAAGGTTTCTTCTTATGTCACGGATTGACGTTTGTTTATAACCTTGAATTATTTTGAAAATTTTGTTGAAATATTTCTTGATAGACGTTTGAATTTCTCCACCATCAATTATGGATAACTGGATTAACAAATACTTCCCTCTTCTAAATCTGCTTTCAGGATATTCTTCGTAATACTTCCAAAGTTTACTCACTTCTTAGATTTAATACACTTGGACAAATATTTGTTTGATATCAATATATCTGGATAGTAATATAATTCTAACCTTTAAATGGTTCCACTTTTTCTTTTATTATAAATTTCCCAAACAGCATGTCACATCCTAAAGACGTACATTTTATGTCATATTTTGGTTTGTACGTACGTGCGCCTAAACACTACGTTTTTAAGACGTACACACATGTACGTCCCTTAGAAGACGCCTATTTGTGGTACAATGTACGTACGTCTTACGTCCAGCAAATCTTCTCCATCTTTCAATAAGTATATGGAGTTATATTTACGTTACAGTTCACATAAATAATATATATACCTGTATATTATATTTGTATGTATATAGAAGTGTATACCTATATAAGGTTCTCGTTTCTACTTTAACTTTTTTCTGATGATACAGGACTTAATTATAATGATCGCAGAAGACACGTGAACTCTGTAGATATGTACAACATTAAAAAAATATATTTTTTTCATTTGTTTATATATATATTTCTATCTACAGGAATTGCTATTTAATTTAGTTAAGTGTATTTTCTGTTAAATTTTATGGCACTCCAAGGTTGGTAGAATATATTTGGTAATAAGATTGTCTCATAACATAAATTACGTTATACATACCCGTCCTTCTCTATCTTGTCTATTGTGAGCTAATTCTCATAATAATATTTGTGGCGTAGCATATATCTATCTCGTTTAACTTTAAATGTTGTCAAATACGAATTAATATGAGATAGAACTAATATGTATGTATATGCGTAAGTGAAAAACAGATTTCAACAAACTAAATATAACTCATGGCGTACCTCAAGGTTCTGTTCTTGGCCCAATTTTATTTTTGTTATATGTTAACGACTTGACTGAAATTGACATTAATGGAAAGTTTACCTTATTTGCTGATGACACCACAATATTGTGGCATAGTAAAGATGAGAATACCCTCTGGGAGCAAATGTGTTCCGATGTAAATAAAGTCAAAGATTGGTTTAACTCTAACTTGCTTTCTCTTAATGTCAACAAAACAAATATAATGACCTTCCGTTGTAATCTAATAGATATCCCACTCGGTAACCATATACTTGAAAATAAGTCGTGCTCAAAATTTCTTGGTTTAAATATCGACTGCAACTTAAAGTTTAAAGATCATGTTATTAACCTCAGTAATAAGCTAGCATCTGGTTGCTATGCAATTAGAGTCATTTCAAATGAGTTGGGCTTCATGACTGCGAAAACCGCATACTTTGCACTAATTGAATCACATTTGAGATACGGTATTTCGTTCTGGGGCGTAAGCAGCAATTATTTGATAAATAGGATTCTTGTAATTCAAAAGCGTGCTGTTCGTTATTTGTGTAAAGCAAGAATTCGTGATTCATGCAAACCACTTTTTTTGGCACATGGAATCCTTACAGTTATTTCCATTTTCATTCTGGAAACGGTATGTTTAATTCATAAACATAAAAGTAATATAAGTGAAAATTCTCCCCGTTATATTACTCGTCAAAACAATAATCTTACTATGCCAATTCCGAGTTCCTCCCTGGTCAAAGACTCTATTATTTACAATGGTTATAAGATGTATAATCACCTACCCAATGATGTTAAAGATATTAATTCATATACTTATTCATTTCAGGAAGGCAGTAAAAAGTAAACTTGTTGTAAAACCTTATTATAATTTAAGAGAATTTTTTGAGGACACACTGTAATATGCTCACATTAATTTTGGTCTGTAAATTGTTGCTATTTGACTAGTTTTTGTATTGTTTTTTTTTATTGTTTTTACTCTTTCACATTTATATTTTTTACGTAGTTTATTTATATTCTCTATTTTATATATCTGTTTATACAGCACTTTGTCAACAAGAAATGTTCTTCTGGACAATAAAGTATATTTGATTTGATTTGATATTCCCCAAGAACTGTAACGGTTCTTGGATATTCCCGCCCTCGCTGCGGACACTACTTTTTAGAAGGCAATAAAATACATATTTTATTCTGTTGCACCCACGCCAACGCAAGTGCCACGCCTGTTTCGTTATTTTTAGCCGCTAAATATTGTGAAATTTGTGCTTTGTTGCCCTATTGTGAATAAAGGTAAGTAATTATTTAAGTTTTAGTATAGCTTTTTTGTAATTATGGAAAAGTCTAAAGTTAGTAAGCATTATAAAAAAGCCAAAAAACAGTTAGACATATTTGAAGACGCATTTAAACGTCGAGACTTGTTAAATTCCACAGGTTCCTCATCTACATCTGCTTTAGATAATACAAATGTAATTGAGTCGCAACTCCAAACATTTTTAGAATTGCCTGAGTCGGAGCTTTTGTTTTTAGATAATAGCGATGTATCAGATATTGATCAGAATGCTGATATTCAAATTAATAGCAATTTACCAGTAACTCATCATGCTGAACCTCATATTTCAAATTATAACGAATCTGCTAAAGAATGTGAACAAATGAACTTGTCTGTGCAATTATCACAGTGGGCCATAAAACATAATATTACTCACACAGCTGTTAATGATCTTTTAAAAATTTTAAATCCAATGCACAGCGTATTACCGTTGGATGCGAGGACACTTTTACAGACTCTCAAACATAACATAATGCAAGTCATTGAACCTGGTCAATATTATCATTTCGGGTTCGAGAACAGTGTTAAAAAGCTATTGTCTGAATTGCCTGATCTACAAAACCGTAAAGTTGTCGAAATTTTTATAAATATTGATGGCTTGCCCCTTTCAAAAAGTTCTGGTAGTCAGTTGTATCCTATTTTGTGCAGTTTATGTGAGAACAAAAACAATGTTGAAATTATTGGTATATATCATGGATACGAAAAACCAAAATTTGCTAATTTATTTTTAAATAATTTTGTTAATGAGGCCGTACATTTAATAAATAATGGTATTTTTTATGATGGTACTCCTTATTCACTCAAAATTAAGGGTTTTATTTGTGATGTTCCTGCAAAATGTTATATCAAATATACTAAAGCTCATTCAGCATATATATGTCATGCACAAAATGTTACACTGAAGGTAAATATATTAACTCAGTTTGTTTCCCACAAATTAAAAATGTACATAAACGTATTGATTCAGAATTCAGAGCCAAATTGCAAGAGGAGCATCACACGGGAACATCATTAATTGAAACCATTCCTGGCATCGATATGATAAAATCTTTTCCACTTGATTACATGCATTTAATATGTTTAGGAGTTGTGAAAAAGTTAATAGTTTCACTGTGGTGTTGTGGAAAACCGTCAACTAAACTGTCCTTTAAACAAATATCAGACATGTCAACATTATTAACCGATCAAGCAAGAAACATTCCTGTTGAGTTTAATCGAAAGCCTCGAAGTTTACATGAATGTAAGAGATGGAAAGCAACTGAATTTCGTCAGGTTTTGTTGTACACTGGTCCAGTTATTTTAAAATCAATTTTAACAAATGACAGATACATTAACTTCCTTTCCCTTCATGTAGCTATAACAATATTATGTTCAAAACATTTAACACACATAGATTACGCAGAAAATTTATTAGAATATTTTGTTGAAAGTTTCATTACTCTGTATGGAGAAGAGAATGTGTCTCACAATGTGCATAATTTATTGCATATCACTGACGACGTCAGATTGTTTGGGTCGTTAGACAATTTTAGTGCCTTTCCATTTGAAAATTATATGCAGACATTAAAGAAATTTATCAGAAAGGCAGAAAAGCCACTTCAGCAAGTAATCAATAGAAAACAAGAACTTGATGTTCTCAGTAAAAGTAAAGGAAGGGAAGTAAAAAAGAAATCATATTTTCAAAAACAACATTATAAATAAGGATCTGTTACTCCAAGTCTGTTTATTTTTTCCTAATACGAAGAGGTGGTATTTGAAAATTTTATTTTAAAAATAACAGAACCTGATAATTGTTGCTGTTTGGCTGATGGATCGATCTTAAGTATAAAAAATTTTGTCACAACTAATGAGGAAACAATTATCATTGGTCATGAATATTTAGTGAAAGAAAATTTTTATGAGAAGCCTTGTGAATCGTCAGAATTGGGTATATATAGGGTAAATAATATTGGCCCATTGCAGTCTTGGAATTTAAATGAAGTAACTCACAAATGTGTAAAACTTTCATTTGATAATGAATTTGTTGTTTTTCCTCTTTTACATCTGAAATAATATATAAAAATCCAAATGGGGGTGATGGGGTTAATTTTATAAGCAATATATTAGATTTTCAAGTTTTTTTTAATTGGCACAAATGGGTTTAAGGATGTCCTGTGTCTTATAGGAAAATTTTAAAATCCTGGCAAATATTTTTTTATATAAAATACGTAGACTAAATCTCTATATCTAAAAATTCTCTAAAAAATCTAAGTTAGAAACAGCGCTTGTTTTACTATGTACAGATCGTTTCACGGCCCTTCGAGAACCTTTAAAATTAGTGGTATTTTACTAGTAGTATGTGATTACACAACCTAACAGACTTAACATAACTGTTTTTACTTTTTTAAGCTTCTGTCAACTAGACTTTAACTGACTACTTTTTTATGATTAAATCTCTGCTTTTTGTGTTTTATAAATATTTCAGACATGGATCCTCCCGTCTCGCCATCCAAGACATGGACAGTGGTGAAATTTAAAGAAGACTGCACTGTGTCAGCGGTACCTACCACTTGGTTAACAGACACCGGAGAATGTTTGTGGCCTCCATTCACTGCAGATAAAATTACATCTGCCATCAAGAACCATGTAACAAACACATGTTGGCCAACATTTAAAATAGAAATGTTTCGAAACGCAACTTATGGTAAGAAATCTAGAAGTATGCTAATGCACTTGTTAACAAAATGTTTTTAGATAACTATGACACCGCTCGACTAAAATCGATAAGGGCAGAAGATACCAGCGATTTAAATACCGAAGACGAACGGCCCAAGAAAAGAAAAATTTTAAAAAAAATAAATTCGTCATCCTCTGAAGACAGTGATGACCAAGCCATTTTACGCACACCACCGAAAATTAAAAAAAAAGATCCAGGTATATAAATTTTTTTTTGGACAATATTTTACTTTATTTTTTTAGTAAAAAACGTGACAAATCATACACCTGTTGCTCGAAAGGCTGCAACGCTACCTTTCACAAACAGAAATTCTCCCGTAATGACAGCAACAGCAACCACATCTCAGTTAACACCAAACCAAAATGTAAATAATTATCCATTAACGATGAGAACCATCCCTCTTTTAACACCAGCGAGGAATGAGTTCACTGACCTAAATGCAGGTATATACATTTTTTGTCATTTTTCATTTTAAAATATATAGTATGCATTTGTTTAAATGTTTGTGTGGAATTAGTTGGTCTAAAAACTGATAATTTATATTTCAGATAAAGAAAACTGTACATGTTGCCCACATCACAAACAAGACGGTACATTATTATAATTAGAATATAAATTTAATATATTATGTTTGTTCTTTTTTTTAGCTGACTATCTTAAACACATAATAAGTCAGCACAATTTTATAAAAAGTATATTGAGTGATCTTTTGGTCGAAGTACGGGCATCAAAGAACACAAATCATATCGTAATGGAAGAAAATGATTCTATTTAAAAAAAAATTAGCATGCCAATAAAGACGGATGATGATATTGTGGTATTTAACAATTATTTAAAAGATGAAGAAAATTTTACAAAAGCTGTAAGTATTGTATCTTTATTACTGAAAAGATTTTTCTTTCTATGACAATTTCGTAATAAAATTTTTTAACTATGATATCACATTTATAAACTAAGTATACAGGATGTCGCCGGCAGGATCATAGAAAGTTGAAATGGGCTGGTTTGGATTTATATTTTTTTCATACTTAAAAGTTTATCCGTGTTTTTTTGACTAATTTTAAATAAAAAGTTCATATAGACATAAGTTCTAACATTCATTTTATTTTTAGGTTACTGAAATGTGTAAAATAGGCGGAAAGGATAATTATGAATTTGTCAAGCGTTGCATGGGTATGTTGATTTGCAACAAGTATGCTATGCAGTACAGCTGGTTGGGCCGAAGGGAGAAAAAAAGTTTTTGTAACTTTGAAGTGGCAAGGTTGATAATAAGTAAGTACCTAAGGTATTAAAATATTCTTGTAAATGTCTGGAACTATACAGATGAGCCACCACAAGATACACTTTCAAATCTCAAATATTTGGAAAGTATTTCATGTACATAATTTCTAATTTCTGTGGTGCTTTTTTGTTCCTACATCGAGTACTTCTTCACATCATTTATACCATATTGCACACTTGGGGCATACATATACAGATAAAACCACAAAGGTGTGAACACAGGCTAATGTCATTGCAATTTAGGTTTGACCGTTAGCAACAGAGTGTCATTTGTTATTTTGCTTCTATTTTACTTCAAAACTAGAGACAAGTACAATAAGTATACTCTGCCGGCCAGCATTCATCGGATAAAAGTAAATTACGTATAATGCTTATATGTGCCTCTGTGGTTTTATCTACATACTTTTATCTCTCATTTTATAATGACGTATAAAATTATTTATTTAAAAACAAAAAAGTCGGGCATAAAAATCAAAATTGAAAGTCAAAAATCAAATTAATAGGGATGAATGATGGTCCCATTGTTGGATGTGTGGAGTAGAGGATGAAACCATCACTCATATTCTGACCACTTGGAGCACATAAAGTACAATGGGCCAACAGGCCTAAGTGCGGCGGATTTTAATAATATAATATTTTTTAATGTTAATGGGAATAATAAATTGTTCGTTGCAACTAGGCAAACAAAAATTGCTCAGAAACAGTAATATTTGTATTAGTATTTAGATTTATAACATTCACACAACTTATAAAGCATAATTTCTAGGTGCAGCAGATAAGGCTAAAAAATCGAATGATGTGCAAGAAACCGAAACATCTTTAAAGAATTGGTTGAGGAGAGCACGAGATCGGAGCAAGAATGTATAACACATTTTTCATACCTATATTCGATTCAATTTATTCTAATTATGATTTACGCCACATTGAAGTCCAATTATAATAAAAGATGTATTTTACAGATTTTTTTATATATTGGAGATATGCACCTAAATGACTTAACATTTGCATGTGCCTAAATTTTTTAATTGAATACATATGTTTTACTAAAAAATTTGAAATTAATATGTGAACTAAAGCTAAAAACCAAAATTGTTGAAGTACTCAGAGGATCATACAAATTATATATTTTATCTCTTATTTTTCCTTAAAAAAAAAGTTTAAATGAATCAAAATTGTTACTTTTACATTCTTTATTACTTTTTTTTATTTTATATTAATCGATTGCATGAATTGAAAGGATCTTAGTCCAATATTTTTATTTACAATAGGTATTTGTAGGCTTTTAAGAACTGCCCCTAGTTTTATGGTGATGGGATATGAATTTCTTTAAATACTTATTCTGTTCTAAATAGGAACAACACAAGATCAGATGTAAAGTGAATGGACATTAAAAGTCTCTTCTGTGTAATAATAATAATTTATTCACCATTTAAAAGATACACTTTGGTATACCTAAATATAAACCGGACATAGGGACATATTCTGTACATTTCTTGGTAGCATTACATAGTAAATTCGTAGGATATATAGGCTAGACTTTTTGAAACTTATTTTTAGGATGAAGTTTTGTATTAAATTTAGTTTTAATGAATTGTTATACACTGCTGGCAGTTAGAAAACTTGGGTCGATCACTACAATAAGATAGAGTGAAATGTAAATAGCAAAATAATGTACGTGAACGAAATGGATATATTCACATCGATGTCAAGCACTTGAACATATTAAGAGTTTCGCCTGTTAGCCCCTCTTAAAGTGGCAACAGCGTAGGTTAACTTTGTTTCTTTTCGGCATATTATTTGTCCATTTCTCTTCCCTTCTAATTTACATTGGCATCGACCCAAGTTTTCTAACTGCCAGCACTGTATAGACACCCCAAGCAAGGATGCCATATATCTGTGGTGTTTCATTAAAATGTTTTTTGTTTGTTAAGCACAGAATATAGGAAGTTATTTTTTATTTAAATATTGCTTTTCATTTTTACCTTTTACCCTATTAATTTACAATTTTTTGTAATGAATTTTATAGCTACTAAATACTTTAAAAAATATTTGATATTTTAATTTTCCAAAAAAATTATACTGAACTAATAATAAGTATGTTAGTTTATTATCCCAAAAACTAATTAAGGTAAGTTCAGATAATGTATGTTTTTGTGTATTTATATTTAATGTGCTTTAATTGCCTAAATGCAGTCAGTATTTTCTGTATATTACGAGTTTTATAATACTACCTTTAAGAAAGCATTAACATAAACCATGGATGATTGCTTCTTATGTATACATTTTTCGAGTGTTTTAAGTAGGATTTTGGTCATTTTTAATTAACATCTCTTTACAAATAATACGTGTTGAACGTTAAAAATCTATGATGGCTTCTTATGTATACATTTTTCATGTGTTTTAAGTAGGATTTTGGTCATTTTTAGTTAATATCTTTTTATAAATATTACGTATTGAACATTAAAAAAACAAAAATTTAGAGAATAACTTAAATTAGTTTAAATTAGATTAGTTTTAAATGGGTAATGGGTAAGTGCTTTAAATAGACCGTTTCTGAAAGACGTACGAATTTGACCTTATTTACGTCTTAGGGATGTACAGATCGTCCATAAATGGACCTATAATGTACGTATTGAAGACGTTCGGATTGGTGGAAATTGGACCTACCAAAGACGTCTTATGTACGTCTAGAGGACCAAACTTGGCGTACCTTGTACGTACATTACGTCTGAATGTTACGTTTTTAGAATGTACATAAAACGTACAAATGCTGTTTGGGTGTTGATTAATCTTGGCTGTCAACTGTTCAGCGATCGATAATCAACTGATTTGTAATACAAAGCCGTTTAATTGGATTAAATTCCAACGTTTCAATTGTTTTTTCTATTTCGATCTATTTCAAAATTTAATTTTAATTTAATTTTTAAACTATTCAGTTTTGTTTGTTCTTTATATTATTTGAATACTGTTTCTATCTTTAATTTTCCTGATAAATTTCATTATTAAGTGAATAATTGTAATTACTCGATATATATTGACATATTACATGTACTCCTTAAAATCTACTTATAACTACAATTAACAATTCCAAACTCAAATAAATACTATTTCATACATTTAGACGAATAGCAATCATAAACAAAATGGTAGTAGCTAAAAACATGCTACAGTATTTCACACTGACAGAATTATGAATATTGGTATAATAAACTAAAGACAAGAAATTGATACGCCAATAAACATTTAATATCATTTAGTCCTTTCTTTCAGCATGATGTGAAATATCATTCACAAAACACCTTTATGCAATAATTGAAAATATATAAAAACTTAAAATGGCATTCAGTGATACCTATATGAAAAGACAAATAGAAATTTAACAAATCTTGTAACTAGATTTATTCACACCGCCTTCCGATAATGTGACAAGAAGAATGTCCCATTTCAATAGTAAATATTGTCTATGTTCGTAGCACTACACTTAGTTAAAGGCTTGAAATATTTCAAACTGTTTTAAAATTCACTCCCAAATCTCTTCTATAGTTACGTACATGGTCTGCCAAAGCCACATTTACACTAGGGGTGTAGCATCAGAGGGTAGGAAGAAGTGATTTAAAAAAAATAAAACATTTATTTAGAACCTAGTAAACAATATAAAGTTGGTGAATGAAATTGAACAAAGTTACATTATAGCTAATTGTTTTGAACCCATTTGTTTAGGAGATGTCACCACTGCACTCTTCAAAGGCTAAAAATCGAATGCCCCAAAGTTCATATGCATAGCAATAATGCAATCTTTGCAATATTGCTGAATTGCCTTTCCTCAATTACGAAATCCTATTCACTATTCGAACTATTCTAGACAGTCAGCAATTATTTGTTATTTGTAATAGTTAATGTTTTATTTCAATTTATGTTTACAATAAGCAAATAATTTTATACTGATTGAATATACAAAGTGAAATTTAGATTTGTTTCTTTCAATATAAATTATTTCTAAAATATGAGTGAATATGAATTTTTAATATAAATTATTTAAAACATGGATAAGAATTTCTGCTCTTGACTATCACCTAAAAATTATAAAGCCACTTTGCTAGTTGGGGGAATCCTTATGACAAGTGTCTAGAGTCCACTGGTCACAATATTCCACATTGTGAAGTTGGTTCATGTGAAGTTAGGCTTGCTTTATTTGGCTTTAGTACTTTGGACTTTGGTTCCTTTGTTGAATCTATGGATGAACCGATGAACTCATTTGACGTTTGGTCTTGTTACATGGTAGTCTCGTTATTTAAAAAAACTGAGTTCCTTTTTTGAATGTACTTTTTGTACAATTTTCTCTTATTTTGTATGTCTTAATTTTACTTTTATCATCTGCAATTTTTAAATCCATGTTTCAATAAACACAGCTAAATTAATTAAGACGAAGCTTCACTTCAACAACTGTACACCACAATAATTTTAAGATAAGAGGTTGTATATATTTGAATTATAAAGCAATAATTAAGGTTATTAAATACCTAGCTATAACCTAAAAAAAATTCATAGGAATGTTTATTAGAAATCTGGTAACGTATTATTTAGTGGTTATTTTCAGGCCAATATAATTTCTTGACAAATTAAAATAACGACAAGGAGTGATTTTATTTTTAACAAAAATTTTTCCATAAAATAAGGAAACGACAGATCAGCACACATTCACACGAAACAACTTCATGATGTGGAATAAAAAATATACAAACGACATGTTAGCTAACTTCACATGAATCAACTTCACAATGTGGAATATTGTGACCTGTGAACTCTAGACGCATGTATCCTTATGTACCAGTAAATGTTTTGCTTGATACGAGCGAGAGGCACAACTGTACATTGTTACTTCTGATGGATCTTTATGCTTTACCAAATGTGTTTTGAGGTAATATTTAATTTTTTTCTGATATGAACAGGAGGCACATTTGTACATTGTTACTTCTGAAGGATCTTTATGCCTCAGCAAATGTCTTTTGAGGTTACCTTCACATCTTGTCTGATATGAACAAGAGTCGCATTTGTACATTGTTACTTCTGAAGGATCTATATGCTTCGGCAAATGTTTTTTGAAGTCACCTTCACGCTCTGTCTGATATGAACAAGAATGCATTTGTACGTTGTTACTTTTGAAGGATCTTTATGCTTCAGCAAATGTTTTTTGAGCTCGTATGCACGTCTTGTCTGATATGAACAAGAGTCGCATTTGTACTTTGTTTCTTCTGATGGATCTGTATGCTTCAGCAAATGTGAATTCAGGTAATATTTAAGTTTCGTCTGAAATGAACAAAAGTTACATATCTACATTGTTACTTCTGATGGATCTTTATGCTGTAGTAAATGTGTTTTGAGGTGATCTTTGCGTTTTGTTTGAAATGAACAAGAGTCACATCTGAACATTGTGACCTCTGAAGGATCCTTATGTACCTGCAAATGTTTCTTGAGGTAATCTTTATATTTTGTTTGAAATGTACAATATTCACATCCATGCATTGTTATTTCTGAAGAATCCTTATGCAATAGCGAATGTCTTTTAAAGTTTTGTTTATTTAATGTCTGAAATGAACAAGAGTCACATTTGTACGTTGTTACCTCTGAAGGATCTTTATGCTTCAGCAAATGTGTTTTCAAGTAATATTTAAGTTTTGTCTGAAATGAACAAAAGCCACATATGTACATTGTTACTTCTGATGGATCTTTATGCTTCAGTAAATGTGTTTTGAGGTGATCTTTGCGTTTTGTTTGAAATGAACAAGAGTCACATCTGAACACTGTGACCTCTGAAGGATCCTTATGTACCTGCAAATGTCTCTTGAGGTAATATTTAAATTTTGTTTGAAATGTACAATATTCACATTCATGCATTGTTATTTCTGAAGAATCCTTATGCAATAGTGAATGTCTTTTAAAGTTTTGTTTATTTATTGTCTGAAATGAACAAGAGTCACATTTGTGCGTTGTTACCTCTGAAGGATCTTTATGCTTTAGCAAATGTGTTTTCAAGTAATATTTAAGTTTTGTCTGAAATGAACAAAAGTCACATATGTACATTGTTACTTCTGATGGATCTTTATGCTTCAGTAAATGTGTTTTGAGGTAGTCTTTGAGTTTTGTTTGAAATGAACAAGAATAACATTTGTACATTGTAATTTCCGAAGGATCTTTATGTTTCACTGAATGTATCTTGAGCTTATATTTACGTCTTGTCTGATATGAACAAGAGTCACATTTATACATCAATATCCTCGAGACATTTTTATTCGCCAATTTCTGTTTACCGCATAATTTCGATAGCTTCCCTTCGAGGTTCGGCATTAAACGTTCTAACCTTACACATATTCCAGTGGTGACCTCTGGCCGTGGCAAAACAGAATCTTCAAGCCTAAAATTCACAAAAACGATTTTACTGACCTGCGAACGAATATGAAAAGGAAGGTATATTGCATTTAATTGGCATATTTAGAAAACCATAAGCATCGCTCGTGAAGAAAAAAATTTCATATTGTTTTTTAACCTCCCCAATGACAAAAATGGGGAGGTTAATGCAATTATTATTTGTTTTGATATTTATTTAAAAGTGAATTTCTTTCTTAATTTAATATAAGATAAGAAATAATATTTGAGTAAAAAAGCAACACTTTCGCCTTTTTCAATTCTTTTGACAGAAATTTATCAACTTGTTCTCCCCCCATGTTAACTGGTTGTCAACAATGATTCCAGGAAATTTCAAGTGTGATTCAAGTTTGATCGGTTTATTATCAAGATCAAATTAAAATTATAGGATTTTTTACATTTGTTAAGTATGAAATTGGATCATGACTGCTCATATTTTTACACAGGCCCACAAAAAAAGTGATCTGTAGCCGGAACCCGACATAGTAGTCGCTATGTATTTCGACGTGCTGAATATGAATTCTATGCTCGTTTAGCTCCATCACCCACAAATTTTTTGTAAATCGCAAAAATAACCTAAACAAATCAAGTTTCTTAGGCTATTTTTAGCGATTTACAAAAAATTGGTGGGTGATGAAGCTAAACGGACATCGGATTCGTCCTCAGCACTTCGAAATACATAGGAATCACTATATCGGGTCCCGGCTACAGACCACTTTTATTTTTTGTGGGCCTGTTATCAATCGATTTATAAGACACCAATCACAGATTGGAGATAAAGTAGTTTTAACTTTGTTTTCTATTTTGGATCATGGTGTAACATGACAACTAATGTATCATCTGCAAACAGAAAAAATCAACGTCATTTATGTAGCCAGGAAGGGCATCCCTACAGAAGCAAGATTAGCGGTCCAAGAATGCTCCCCTGCGGTATACCAATGTTAATTTTAAAGTGTTTTCAGCTCATGTACGGTGCCGATACTACCCTTGTACCAAATTTCATCAAAAGCTGTTCACTAGTTTCGACGCTATCGCGTCCACACATACAGTCAATAAATCAATCAAACATTTTATTTATCAAGAAACCTACACTATATATTACAAGTAAAAAGTTAACTTATGTGAGTAGTCAATACAAAGTAATACATCTTAATAAATGACAATGCGCAATGAAAAATATGCAATTTGAGGCAAACATATTTAGAAAATAATAATGGCTTAAAATTGATAGCTTAAGAATTCATTAACTGAATAATGAACTTGTTCTGTTAAAAATATAATCAACTTATCTTTGCAAATAGCAACAGTATCGGTATTTTTAAAGAAATTTATTTTAATATAGTATTTAATACCCCTATACAACGTGTCACAACACTTTAGTGCAAAACTTTAACCGTGGATTATATACATCGAAAAACATCTAGAAACATGAATTGTAATCGAATCCAAGTAAAAAAGAGCAAAATTATATCTTGTGACGAGTCGCCACTGGTTCGTAACGAAAATTCTGTACTACTAGTGCGTCACTAATATTAATAAGGATGGCAGTTACTCTCATTCAAATACAAATACAAATTGCGCTAAACTAATTATTTTAAAACTTAGCTGCACTTACCACTACTACTTTCCCCGTGTTAGAAAAGTCAAGTAAAAAATGCAAAACACAAAAATATTAGAAATTATTATTATTCACAGTAAATGTTCAAATTTATCAACATTAACCTCGCAGCAAAGTTCCAAACGAAGGATTAGATTATCCTGGGCACGATTACATTTATCCGCACTATTTCTAATATGCACTGCAGCTTGTTCAATACGTTGCAATAGTTCCTGTTCCGTCTCAACAGGAGTGGCATACACGAGATTTTTCATGTATCTCCAAATAAAAACATCCATTGGATTTATGTCTGGCGATCTTGGAGGCCAAGAAATGTATCATCCATGGCCAATCCATCGTTGAGGCAGCTCCTCGTTAAGATGTGCACGTACCTGACGTCCAAAATGAGGAGGAGCCCCATCGTGCATAAACCACATCCTTCGTATTGTTGCCAGGGGTAAGTCAACGAATAATGTGTTTCTTAGAAAATCCAAATACACATCGGAATTAAGTTGTCTTGGTAGAATGTATGGGCCTATTAAAACATTATTGTACAATCCTGCCCACATTTACGGAGAAGCGATACTGAGAACGCAGGCCACGATGCACATGTGGATTTTCTTGGGCCCATACATGACTATTGCGGCTATTAAACACTCCGTGTCGTGTAAACAATGACTCATCCGTCCACAAAATATTCCTTTGAAAACGATTGTCCTGCTGAAGACACTCTAATAGCCATTCACAAAACCTAACGCGTAATTCAAAATCTGCAGGTTCTAATACATGTTCCTTTTGGTAATGATACGGATGAAATGTATTTTCTCGTAAAATTCGCCATACGGTGTGATGTGAGGTTTGAGTTTTGCGAGCAATATCTCGCGTACTTAGAGTAGGGTCCTGAGCAACGATATCCAGAACGGTTTCATCGACATTTCTGTGGCGTTGAACAAAACCCTCGCCCCCTTGGTGTGGTAGTACCGAACCCGTATCGTGAACGCGTTGCAATGTAGCAAGTATAGTATTTCTACTGGGAGTACGTCTATTAGGGAATCTTAATCCATATTCCCGTTCAGCGGCGGCAACATTACTGTTGCAATATCCGTACACAAGGATCATATCCAAATATTCACTTGATGTAAAGTGTGCCATATTTACCACTATCCTGTCACACAAAACACAATACACCCAGATCACGATCGCAACTGATATGACCTGCGAGTAAAATTAGATCATCGGGCAGGTAGCTTCCAGGGAGACAGTTGTTTACAGAATAGACCACAATTCATGGTCACACCACCTCGAATTGTGATAGTTTTTGTGGATGGTGCCGTAGGTCAGTGCTGTGTGTTTTACATTGATCATCAAAATGTTGTGACACATTGTATACCGCATCAATTTGAGTTATATTTAGTCTCGCAAAAGATTGGCGTATCATGGCAGTTTCTTGTAATATAATCGTGATATGCTTTTTGCTGCAGTTTATTCATATTTATTCTTATAAGCATGATAAGCTGGAAGATATGCAGGATGTTTCACGAGGAAACAGACATGCTTTAATGGCAGATACAGGACACCGAGAGTAATCATAATCATCCAGTGAAGAAGCTAGTTGGGTCCTCATTGCTGAAATACAAGGTGTTTTATGTGTTTTTACCAAAATTTCTTTTGGCTGTTACTTTGTAAAGTAGTGGAATAATAAGTTCATATTTGGCACATATAATACACTAGTGATAAGCACTTGTATCACACACACAAAAAATCCAGGTCCGGACTCACGAACATAATGTTTTTGTTCTTCAAGGAAACAATACCCTTTATAGGTTTTTTAAATTTCAATACTAAATTCGAAAAGTACATAAAAAACTGAGCGAAGTGGCTTCAGTAATTTTTTTGTCACATTATTGCCGCATTCGAAATAAATTCCACTAAATAATGCAATATGAGACATTAGAAAATATAGATGAATGATATGCGCAAAAAATGCTTCCAGAGGTCCAATTTACGAAATTCAAAATAGCGGACAGGAAGAACACTCAATCTCTCCGGAAAACCTCGTATTTTTTACTTTTTTGGGCTGAAAGTTGAAAAATACACGAGTATTTTCCTGAAAAATATACTACTTCCAGTCCGCCACTTTGAATTCTCACAAATTGGACATCAGATTCGTTATCAGCGGTAACGAGAACCCCGAGTTCCCACTTTCAGCCCAACAAAGAAAGAATACGAGTTTTCTGGAGAATTAGATTTCGAATTTCGTAAATTAGACCCCTGAATCGTGACCTCAGAAGCCCCCGAGTACTCATTTTCCGCCCAAAAACGTAAAAGATACGAGTTTTCTTGATAAATTGACTCTACTTCTGTTACGCCATTTTGAATTTATCAAATCAGACGTCGGATTCCTAATCAGAAACCTCAAAAACCCCCGAGCACAGATTATCAAGGCCAGGGTACCCATTCTCATTTCTTATGGAAAATGGCCTGGTGTCCGGTCCGCCATTTTGAATTTCCCAAATTGGATTTCATATTGGTGATAAGCGATCCCAAACAATCCCAAGCAACCATTTTCGTCTAATTCTATGGCATATTGTGTATGATAACAAATTTTTCAATTAATTTAATTGAATTGGCCATTAATATTGGCCAATTATCGGAAATAAAATGAAACCAAACTTTTCTGCTAAAAAATAAAAGGTACTGTTCATTATAAGAGATCTCGTGGATCGCACCAGAAAATGTACTGAAGCTGAGGGGGGTTATTTTGAACATAAAAGACTGATCACAAAATTCGCCTGTTTTTGCTTAGTAGATAGCAAGCCAAGGGAAAGAGCAAATAAATCCTATAGGGCTCAAATTAAACTTTTGAGAAATTTTAAGGCGAGTATATTTTTCAGTTTTTGAAAAAATGCAAAAATCGCCCCTACATAAGGGTAGAAAATATTTTATAATGAAAATTTTAAAAAATAAAGCAACTTTAATAACTTTATGCTTTATTAATTTTTTATGGATTATATATTATTCTCCAGCGCTTTGTAATAATTAATATAATAAAAAATACCAACCCCAAAAAATTTAAAAAATCATAAGTCCTTCCCACATAATACAATCGTCATGGAATTTTCACAAGAATTATTGTTATGACTAGTTGAACCCATATCTACAGGGAAATTGAGCTACCTCCCTCCTACCCCTTGTAATAATAAAAAAAACCATTCTCACTACAATTATTGTTATGACTAGTCAATCTCACATCTCCAAGTAAAATGGGTTACCAGCCTCCTGCCCCTAGTAATAACAAGAAAATCATTCCCCAAAACTGAAAAAATTCATACATAGCAGCGGGTCAAAAACAGGAGCGAAATGAATCCTGTGGGGTTCAAAAACTTAGACAAATACCATGTTGAGAATATCTTGTATGTTTTAGAAAAAATGTAAAAACCACCATATTTGATGATTGAAAATATTGAAAAAGATGGCAAATATAATGACTCTTTACAAAAAATAGCTGTTATTACTTAGATTCTATATGGTATGCATTTTTACGTGTTATTTATTATTCTTGATTTATGAAATGTTTCTGTTTCTGGAGTTGGTTTTCTTATTAGTACAAGGGGTGGGAGGGTGGTAGAACAATTTCCTTGTAGATAAGGGTTCGATTAGTCAGAACAATAATTCCAGTGAAAATCCCACGACGATTGTATCATGTGGGTAGGACTTACGAATTTTTTCGCTTTCTGGTGTTTGTGTTTTAATTATTACAAGGTGTTGGAGGGTTGTAGGACAATTTTCTAAACTCTTCCAAATACGCTACAGAATAATATATAATCCGCAAAAAATTCATACAATATAAAATCTGAGTATTAACAATTGTTTTATTTTTTTAAATATTCATTATATACTGCCTTTTTTAAATATTTTCTACCCTTAAATACGGGCGATTTTTGAACTTTTTCAAAAAAGTAAAAAAAATGCTCACCTTAAAATTTCTCAAAGTTTAATTTAAGCCTTATAGGATTTATTTTGCTCTATCCCTCAGCCCGCTATCTAATACGCAAAAACAGGCGAATTTTAGGCCTTTTTACAGTCACTCTTTAATTATGATTCTAATTTGTAAATATGTTTTACAACAATATCAGAGTATCTGCATTTTTTATTTTTCGTATAATAGATAATTATTCTGCTGGTATAGCTTGGTGGTATTATACTATTTACGTTATTTTTATGCAAGTTGCTAGTTATCATTATTGTTGATGATAATAAGCAGATTATGTTGTTGTTTTTCTAGTTTTTAATAAGTGAAAAGAATGAAATAGGTTCATTGGCCCTATTTTTTTTGTTTATTTTACCCCATTCATAAAAATTAGTGATTAAAACATAATAATTATTGATGAACAAAAAAAAAAAGTAAAAGCCTAATTTAATAGTGGAAGCAATTGTGCGAGTATCATTTATCGATATTTTCTAAAGTCTCATATTGCATTATTTATTGAAATTTATTTCGAATGCGGCAAAAGTGTGGCAAAAAAAATTAAGGAAGCCACACCCTTCCATTTTTTATTTACTTTTCGAATTTAATATTGAAATTTAAAAAAACATATACAGGGTACTGTTTTCTTAACGAACAACAAAAACATTTCTTTCTTGAGTCCGGACCTGGTTTTTTTTTGTGTGTGTGAAATACAGGTACGTACTTATTCATGATCACTAGTGTATTATATGTGCCGAATTTGAACTTATTATTCCATTCCTTTACAAAGTAACAGTCAATAGAAATTTTGGTAAAAATACATAAAACTCTATCTATTTCGGCAATGAGGGCCCAACTAGCTTTTTCAAAGGGTGATGATTACCTTCGGTGTCCCCTATCTGCCAATAAAGCATGTCCGTTTCCTCGTGAAACACCCTGTACAAAAATTTTAATGTCAACAGTTAAAATTTTGAAACAATGGTTTACAACTGTTTAAGGCCATATGCTTAATATCATCGGATTCAGAGTAGATTGAACCAATCCATAATACAGCTTTTTAAAACAGACTCACACACTGTTTTTCCGAGGTGAATTATGACATAAACTACTCTGCTAAGTTCTGAACAGACAGTGGAAATCTACTCTACCCGAGCAAGCTTGTGTTCAACTGTTGACCCCACGAACCTAATGTTATCAGTCTTCTGTATAGATTGATTACATGAACTACGTACAGCCCATATGTATGGAATAAAGTCATTTTAAGAGTATTTATGAAGCAGGTTGAATTTTAATTCAAAATTACCATTTTTTAACATGAAAATAATGAGCGTTCACTCCCACTGAATTATGACTACCCTTAGAAATTTTTTAAATTTGGTGCATTAATTACTAAGAAAATTAATTGTCCTGTAAACTCGGTTGGGGTATTTTTTGGTAAATTACTGGTTTCAACGAAAACGAAAACTGATCTACGGTTGGTTTTAAAGTTTTTAATAGAAAATTGCACCCACCAGTCTTTTTAAATTACACTAAAAAATTAGTAAGAAAACCTAAAGAAATAACACCATTTAATGTGCCTTAAAAAGCCATCAATTGGGAAATGAAATATTTTTGTTTCCAATTAGTGTCACTTTATTCTCAGTTACTCTCAGTGCATTTAATAAGATTTATTTATTTATTCAACTTTATTATGGCTCATTTAACCGAAACTCAGAGAATAGATATTAAAATTATGATTATGGGTTGGAGGACTGGCAAGATAGAGTTATAGGAGGTTATAGGAGGAACTAAACCTTTCAACTTGACATTTGTACATGGTACCACCTTGGTTGCAGCTAGCGAAGATGAGCTCATGTATCTGCTGGACAACCTCCAAACAATAAGGTCTGAGTATGGTATAAGTGTAAATTATAATAAAAGAAAAATTATGATTGTAAACCACTGTAACATTATGATGATGATGATGATAATAATAACAATATTAATAATAATCATTTATTGATGTCAACATACACAAAGCACTTACACCAAGTCAAGTAAACAAGGTAAAATTGTAGAAAGCATATATATAGACATTAAAATATTAAAATTGATGAAAAAATACAAGTAGGGAAACAACAATGTATAAACAATTTCACTAGTATACCGGGTGTAACAGGATAATGGTATACCCCTCTCTTCTCCTTTAGTTTTTAAGATAATTGATTGAAATTTAGTATATACTACATACATAATAAGCGGCACTTTTCGACATACAATTGATTTTTTTTTCACTTCCGGTTTCGCCGAAAGTGACACTAACTTTCGATTTTTAAATAGAACACCCTATATATTATTGCATTTTTTAATTCCGCATAATTTTCTGAATCCAACGATTCCAAATAAGTGACATTTCAAACATCAATTTTTTTTATAATATAATTTTTAGTTTCCCATTTAAGTGTACCATGACGGTTTCGATTTATTCTGAATGACGCATACAATGCTACAAGAATCGAAATCCCGTTAAAAACACTAAATTATGTGATTCATGATCAAATAAAATTCACCAAAATTGTTTTGGGGGCAAAACTCAATTTTTTCAAATAGAACCATATCAGTACCGTGATACCTTTTATTAGTACTATTAATAAGGAATTTATTCATATGTCATATTACAATGTGCGATAAATACAATTAAAATGACAGCTGAAAGAAAATAAGAAAACACAATTTTATTCTAATTACCTTGTTACACATAAGGTGGTTTTGGAATACAAAAAATTAACACAAAATTACAACAGTTGTTCAAAATACTGTCCATTAATGTCATTGCACTTCCGAACTCGCATAGCTGGTTCTCGAAGAACGTTCGCCAATTGCTGAGCCGTTATGCTATTAATTGCTCGTCTCACTGGTAGCTCCAGGTGGTCTTCATGAGTTGTAACGGCAGTTGCATAGACAATATTTTTTAAATGACCCCAAACAAAGAAATCAAGGGACATTAAATCGGGTGACCTTGGAGGCCATTTCACAGGACCATTCGTTGAAATTACGTTTTCTCTGAATCTCCGTAGAAGGTTATCAATTACTATCCTTGAATTATGGGGAGGAGCGCCATCTTGTTGGAAATACATTATATGTTGGGGCAACTCAACAAGAGTCAGTGAGGTTTTAATCCTCCAAAAAAGGATCTTAAGAACAATGACTTTCAATGCTCCAAATTTTCATGCAGAAATTCATTCAAGCAATTAAACCTTTTAACTGTAACTAATATATACATTTTAAATTGCGTTTGTTATGTTAAGTACCATACTGACGAGTTTACCCTTACCAGAGACACAAATTCACCTTACAACTTTAGACCAAATCTTAATATAAGTATACCAAGGCATGCTATGTCTGCATCAGCAAAAGGGCCACTAGTCATGGCTGTTAAAGCATATAACAAATTACCTATCTCTAATAAGGCTATACCTACCTTTATTTTATTTAAATCAAGAGTTCGTAACATGCTGCAAAAATAGTTTTTATTCTATTGACGAATTTTTTAAATGTGAAAATTTATCATGATGTTGTCTGTGTCCCATTTATATTCTTAGCGACATTTTTATTATGTACTTTTGTATTCATTTATATTTTTATACGACAATTTCAATACTTGTAAATTACAGGTCTTATGGAAATAAATGATTATTATTATTATTATTCCCTGTCCTAAATCTAAAGGTAACTCATCTAAAATGTCCTCAATCTCATTTTCCAGGAATCTCAAGTATCTGGCACCAGTCAGAGGTCCTTCAAATATGATTGGACTAGTGATTGTACTACCGATTATTCCAAGTCAAACATTGAAACCGCACTTGAAAGTTACCCTCCCGTAACAAATTTTGATTTTCTTGTGACCAAGATTTTCTATTTTGTCGGTTAAATAATCCAAAATTTGTAAACCTTGACTCGTCCGAAAATAAAATCAGTCCCAAAAAATCATTGCTTGGTTGCACATTATATAAAATCCAATTCCAATATTCCATCCTACGTTCGTAATCACTTTCGTACAAATTGGTGCAATTGGTATTTAAAAGATTTATAGTGGTATTTGTGCAAAATTCGGCTTACTGTTTGGTGACTGATGTTCAATTCAAACCCAACTTGCCTTACAGACACAGTCTTATCAACTTCTATTCGAGCCAAAACATTAATTTCCGTTCCTTGGTCAATGATAAGTTTTCTTCGGGATCATTGTTGGGCTCTCTTCGGAATTGATTTTCAACACGTTTAAAATAATTTTTCGCTGGACATTGTCTATCAGGATATCGCAATTGCATTTTTTTACTTTCCCCATGAATAAATAACATGTCCACTTTTTCATCTCTTGCGTAAATTTCCGGCAGTTAGTTACTTCTTAACATTTAATCAGAACAAAATTGTATTTCCTTATTTTCTTTTAGGTGTAATTTGTTTGTATTTATTGCACATTTTAATACGACATATGAATAAATTCCTTATTAATAGTACTAGTAAATGGTACCATTATACCGATATGGTTCCATTTGAAAAAAATGAGTTTTGCCCCAAAAACAATTTTGGTGAATTTTATTTGTTCATAAATCACGTAATTTAGTGTTTTTAAAGGGATTTTGATTCTTGCAGCATTACACGGGTCATTTAGAATAAATCGGAACCGTCATGGCACACTTAAATGGAAAACTAAATTGATGTTTGAAATGTCACTTATTTGGCATCGTTGTATTCAGAACATTATGCAGAATTCAAAAATGCAATAATATATAGGGTGTTCCATTTAAAAATCGAAAGTTAGTGTCACTTCCGGCGAAAGTGGAAGTGAAAAAAAAAAAGCAATTGTACATCAACGAGTGCCGCTTGTTGAAGTTTAGATTTTTAACATGCTCTGGTAGGACACTGAAAAGTTTTATTCCATGATAGGTGCAGCATATTCTGGTTTTTGTCAGTCTAGAGAAAATGCGTAAAATTTTTTTGTTATTTCTGGTTAAGTACCCATGTATGTCTTTATGTGTTATACCGGGTGACACAGGAGACATGTAACACCCCGTAGCATGTTTATTTAAAAAGATATTATTTTGAAATTTGGTACACTTATATAATGCGTGATTGTCCTTTTTTAAGTACAAAAAATGTTTGTCCACCACTTCCGGTTTCACCAGAAGTGACATCTACTCTGTTATTTTAAATGGCACCCTGTATATTTTTTTTACCGATCTGATTCGTCCCTAGATTCTCTTCAACCATGTATCGGAATATATGGCATTTGTTAATATCAATTTTAGTTTGTTAAGTCTAGGTGGCCCTGATATGAACCTTGGAGGATATTGATGCGTAATGTGCTGTGATATCGAAAGGCCTCTGGCATGCAACTTTGTGCCCCATATTTTTTTGGGAATAACCAGTAGCTGAACAGACCAATAAGATCTAACTTATTTAAAAAAAATATCTTTAAACAACCCACGATATCTTAAAAACCAAGATAGGAACCCCATTTTTTTACTTCACCTAGTTAAAAAATACTTATTTATCTTTTATTTTTTCCAATACAATTGCTGTGCCAATCATATTTTGCTTTCTTCATTAAAATGAGTATCGAATGTTATTGCATAGTAATGAATATTGTACTGCAACAATAATATTTACTAAGCAGGCGGTGGAAATAAAAGAAGGTAAAACGATGCTTCATTTTGATTTGACAATTAAGAATTGTTTACTTGGCAGCAGCAAGTATTTTTCATTAAATTATACCTAAGTTATCATGTTTTGAACTCTATTTTGCCATGTATTCACGAAATGAAAAAGTAGATATGCTACTAATCTATGGCGAATGTAAAAAAAATAGCAGGCAGGCTGCTGACTTATATGAAGAAAGATTTCCCGAAAGAATTCATCCACCAAACTACTATTTTGCAAGAGTTGAACGGCAATTCAGAAGTGAACCAGAAGTACGGGAAAATAATTTAATTATCGATGAAGTGTCGGAAATCAATGTACTTGCAATTGTCGAGGTAGATCCCACGATTTCGATAAGACAGATTGAGGACCAAACCGGTGTAAATCGGGAATCAGCTCGACGCATTTTGAAAAAACATAAATTTAAATCATACAAGTACCAAATACACCAGCATTTATACGAAAATGATTTTCAAAGAAGATTGAACTATTGCAATTGGTTTCTGAACAGACACAATTTGGATAATAATTTTCATAAACAAATTTTATTTTCCGACGAGTCCAGGTTCACTAATTTGGGATTATTTAATCGTAACAACACCCGTTATTGGGCACAAGAAAATCAGGAGCGATTTAGTTTTAATGTACGGTTAGGAGTAACTGGCAGAAGAATTATTGGGTCAATAATTTTTGATGCTCCATTAAATGGAGAAAGATATTTGGAATTTTTGCAAAACCAGATACAAGATTTTTTGGAAGAACTGCCACCTAATGTTAACCCAATAATTTTTCAACAGGATGGGGCTCCATCACATAACAGCAGAGTTGTGGTGAATTATTTAAATGAAAAGTTTGGAGAAAACTGGATGGGAACAAATGGGCCCGTTCGATGGCCTGCAAGGTCACCAGACTTTATGCCGCTTGATTTTTTTATATGGGGCCACCTCAAGGAAAACGTTTATATGACTCCACCAACAAACAGAGAAGACATGGAAATGAGAGTCAGAAGAGCAATCGATGGGATTACTGAATTACAGTTAGATAACGTGCTTAGGGCTACCGTCACAAAAACACGATTGTGTAGAGATAATAACGGACATTTTAAACATCTGTAGTAAAAAAATGTTTTTTGTATGTAGTACTTCAGCAAATATTTTATTTTAATTTCATTCATTCGTTGTAAAAATGTATTACATAGTGTAATGGTTTTTCATCAATTTTGTTCAAATGTGTTTTATTGATGTTTCTTATTTATTAAAAAAATCGTCTTACTTACTTTTATTTTGTTTCCTCCGCCTGCTTAGTAAATATTTTTGTTGCAGTACAATATTCATTACTATGCAATAACATTCGATACTAATTTTAATGAAGAAAGCAAAATATGATAGGCACAGCAATTGTATTGGACAAAAATAGAAGATAAATAAGTATTTTTTAACTAGGTGAAGTAAAAAAAATGGGGTTCCTATCTTGGTTTTTAAGATAACGTGGGTTGTTTAAAAATATTTTTTTTAAATAAGTTAGATCTTATTAGTCTGTTCAGCTACCAGTTATCCAAAAAAAAAATATGAGGCACAAAGTTGCATGTCAGAGGTCTTTCGATGTCACGGCACACTACGCATCAATATCTGCCAAGGTTCATATCAGGGCCATCTAGACTTAACAAACTAAAATTGATATTAACTGTCATTTTAAAAACAAATGCCATGTTCCGATACATGGTTGAAAAGAGAATCTAGGGACGAATCAGATAGGTAAAAAAAATATACAGGTTGCCATTTAAAATAACAGAGTAGATGTCACTTCCGGTGAAACCGGAAGTGGTGGCCAAAAAATTTTCGTACTTAAAAAACTGTAACCTATTTGCGCAATTAAAGCATTTTCTTTGAATAGCAAATATTTTATGTGCGTGAGCTGAATGACCTCAGTTTATGATTGCATAACTCATATTGGAAATCATCCATAGTATGCGGTTAGCACAGTTCTCTGCGATACTGTTTTAGACAGACGTCGGATGATTTTTTTGAAAGTTTGTTGGCAGATATATAATATAACCTACCCAAGTCAGTTTAGAATCCAAGTAAACACCTAAGAATTTAACCGGATCAGGTTTTGTATGTTCTTGCTCACTGCGGAGACTGAAATGTAAGGATCGGGTTTTATTATTAACGAGCAGTGAATTAGAAAGGAACCAATTTGCTACCTTTGACTGTGTGTCTGCTACCTGAGTGCACAGCTGAGGTAATGATTTGCCTTGGTTCATAACCGCCGTGTCGTCTGCAAAAAGTATGAAGGAACCAGGTGATTATGAGGTAGTAAACAAAACAGTCTACCTTGGAACTCTTGTTGACAACACCAGAAACTGCGAATATGAGATTCGAAGAACAATGCAGATGGCAATATTGTCAATTTTATCAGTTGAGCAAAATTTGAATGATAAAAAACAAGAGAATATTTAAAAAATATAACTGGGAAAATGAATTTTTCGTATTTAAAATTGTGCCTAATTTAATATTACCTGCAGAAATCGGATTCATCAGTTTTTATCTCGATTTCCTCCTTAAGTAAAACATATTGATCCTCCATTTTTTTCAGGTTTTCCTCTTTAAGACTACTTTCTTCACACAATTCCTCTTTTTCCACTTTAATCACATAAAAATTTTTACTCTCCAACACATTGTCAGATATAAACTCTTCTTCATTCTTAAATATCATATTATCCATGTCGTCCACATTTCCTCTTTCCTCATAGAGTTGTTCTTCTACTTTGATGTCAAGCAAGGTACCATCTGCCTCATCTGCTGTTACATTACTCATCCTAAACTGTAGTAGATGGCTTAGCTTTATTTGATTTATACTGCTTACACCTAGTGCTTCACAATATTTCTTAATTTTGTCTTCCACACTCAAACAGTTCATTACAAAATGGAAACAGATCTCTAGTGAGCCTCGACAGGGCATACAGATTACAGGTTTCTTGATAATACTCAAATCCTATCAAACAAAAAGTAGATATTGAAAATAAAATCAAATTAGGGAGGTTCGGGTGCTACATAAAAATGCTAAAGTGTAGATTTATATAATTTCATGTTAAAATATTAAGACAGTCAAATACGGAGTGCCACAAGGGTCGGTGCTTGGTCCGCTGTTATTTCTCATTTATATAAATGATTTATTGGATTGTATTCCGGGTACCGATATCCTGTGTTATGCAGATGACACAACAACCCTAGACATAAACAAAAAATTTGACAATCTTATAAGTGGCATGACTGAGACACAGTCGAAAGCAGCATCTTGGTTTAGTGCAAATCTACTAAGTCTCAATGACGACACAACGATGCAATGCATCTTCACTTTAAGAAATTGCGACTTCGTTAATCCCTCTTCTGTTAAGTTTCTAGGAATCTATTTAGACCCCAAATTGTCATGGGAACAACATACAGACCAGCTGTCAAGGAAACTGTCAAAAAATATCTATTTGTTGAGGAATTTATATCAATCGGTGAATAAGTCTGTACTGGTATCAGTATACTACAGCCTCTTCCAATCACATATGGGATATGGCTTATTGGCATGGGGACACTCGCCTCATGCAAAGCAAATATTCAAGTTACAACGGAGAGCTATAAGAATTATTAGTGGCCTAGCGTATCGAGAGGATGCACGACTCAAATTCGTGGAACTGAGGATATTGACTCTAACATCCTTGTATATTTTTAGATGCCTACTGTGGGTCAAAGAAAATCTGAACCTATTTCAGCTCCGTGATGATATACACGACTACCATACAAGACAACACATGAATCTTGATATTGAATACCATAGAGTAGGTAAAAATAAAGTTTCTACAAATTACTATGCTCTCATACTATATAATAAACTGCCAGTACAAATGAAAAATCTGCCCTTCAAAAAATACAAAGAATGTATAAAAAATATCCTAACTGCAGGGGCATTTTATACCTTGAACGAATTTCTAAACAGTGACATACAACTTATAGAATTATGAGAGATTTTAACAACAGTATATTTTATTATGTAATATTTTTTAAATACCTAAGCTAAGTTTCTTTGTCTTTGTCCTATTTATTTTATATTATAATTTCTATTTTACTTAGTTTGTCTTTCATATAACATGTGCCTTAGTCTTATACTTTATATCATGTGTTTTATATTTATAACTTATATTTTAACCTCCAATTTGTATGTTGACGTGTGTAAACACTTTGTGTACCAACACCAATAAAGTATTGTATTGTATTAAATGTAATGAGACTATTTGATTTTTTCAATACTACTATAGATGTCTTTGAAGTAAAAAACACAAAGAAAACATACAACATTTAAAAGAATACTACTACTACTACTATAAAAATTGGGAGTATGTTATGAGCATTTTAATAAATAATCAACTGTTAAAAAACAAATCTTGTGATATTTCCCGAGTAGGCGACGAGTGCGCCAAAAATAATAGCACATTTAAAAACTTGTTAATAAATATTCAGTACGTTTTTATGTTAAGAATTGGAAATTTTTAAATAGCTGGTAGTTTAACTTTTTGTTTAACAGCAGCAACACCTTGTTTCAATTCACTGATAATTTCCTGAAGATGCAGAGATGTAGGTATCACAACGTTTGCAAAACATGTTTTTTAAAAAATGCGCAACATAAACGATTCTGTATCCTTGTACACGATGCACTGCTTCTGTTTCATTTGCATTTTTGTCACTACATACTTTCCTATTGCTAATACTGTTACGCGTTAGCGCCCCCTAGGTGTGAGTGGTAGTAGGGATCGTGTACATTAGCATAACTCCACATCCAATCTGTAGTCACTGAGGAAACGTTTAACAGGCTTTCGAAGATCACCACGGAGGTGGTGCCAGGGAATAAACAGTTTTCTATAATTAAATTATGGTTCCTAAAGAAAGTCTATCGAGACTTTGCTGAACTGTTCCAGATACCTGTTTTAAATAAGTTCAGATCAATTCGAAGTGATCCAAAGCGAAGAGTAAACGTGTTGCAAAAAAGAAGTAAATAAATAGTGTAGTCGTCAATAAATAGTGTGTTAGCAGTATCTCATGTTATAATTTATGAATCCACGAGTTTAGAGGTGTTTCTCAGGGGGTGGAAGCATTTTAGAACTGGTGTCAGGAAACGGAATTATCACAAAAAGATTTCAAAAGTGTTCGAGAAGGTTGAACAGTATTTTTCTCGGGAGTTAGTGCGAACACGGAGAACTATCTTACTGGACACTGTTCGAAGGTTATTTTCGAACAGGAAAATAGTGTTAAGTGCATTTCTAGAACATTTTATTTGGACACTAGTGGCGATAACAGAACTGAGAAGTGACTCTTTCGGGCCATAAAGTGCATTTTTGTGAAAATTCTATAACCACAAAAAAGAATAAGAAAGACATCAAGAAGAGCAACAGGAACGGGAAAGAAGTCTACAAGAAAAAGAACTGTGGAAGTGGAGCTTCACCCTGACGATAAGCAGAAAACAGCATTTCAGCAGGCAATGGTCTTTACGAATTTACTGTGACGCCTTTTGCACTTTGCAAAGTGCCAGCTACTTTTGACAGATTAATGGAATCCAAAGAAGTGTCTACTATTTCAGAAAATTCCTTTATCATGTTGCGTCTTCAAATGGAATACAAACGGACCAAGACACTGCCCCACGAAATTGGTCAAGACCAACCGCAAATTCATAGAGTACAAAGCTACCCTGTTCTCTGCAAGTATTACAGACGCTTTGTGGAAGGGTCTGTGGAAATTGCAGTCATTACACCGGGTAACAGAGGAGGTAGTTCCATACCAGTAGACACCGGAGTATTAAATGGCATGGAGAAAGCTGAAATCAGCTCTGGGCAATGACTCTATGGTAGCACACCCACAACGGAATGGACTTTTTATTGTACACGTATGCCAGCAATTCTTTGGTGGGTTGTGTTCTATCCCAAATCCAGAACGGGCAGGAAAGAGAGATCGAGTAGTTCAGCAAGGTAGTGTCCAAATCAGAAAATAATGACTGTATAACCAGGAAAGAGTTTTCAAAATCCAGACCGAACATGTTGCACTTAAATGGCTGTTGGACTGTTGCAGTTGAAGGTCCAAGAAAGTTAACTAGCTCATCGGATAGAAAGACATTAGCAGTATGACCTTAAAATCAAACACTGACCAGGAAAATCTCGTAAGAAGGCAGATGCCTTATTAGGAAGACCTTGCAAGGACGATTGCAAGCACTGATGCCACGAGGAGAAAGAGCAGGGTACGGAGTCAACTTTGCTAATTAGGTGCTTATAAAATAAATTTCTTGACCATGTCGCAACGCTTCATGCATTTTGTATGCATGTGCTGATAATCTTTGGTATATGTACCTGTTAAGAACTAACTTTTTATTTAAATTTAAAAGCTTCTCGCTAAGATTTGGCTGCTGTAAGACAGTGCCCTGCGCATGCCTTGATCTACCTAGCGGTCGAATCGGTATGTGCACGTGGACAGTCAGTTGAAAGTGAGCTCTCATTAGTCAGTTACTCTTGTATGTATATAGTTAACATCAGCAGAAATCATTCAAAGAACGATAAAAAGTACTGAGTCAGTGTTGATGGAAAATAAATAGAGTAGAGCAAAAACAAATCGGTAACATCAATTCCTCCATCTCTTCCCCGCTTGTTTTACAAGTTTACGTGTTTACATTTATTGATGTGCTGTATTGTTCGGATGTTTTATGAAGAGCAATAAACAGGATTTACATCTACTCTACATTCATTATTTTATCAACACCCCGCCCCCTATATAGTCCACAGCTCTCACAAGAAAAAGTATTTCTTCAACGGAAATACAACAGTACCTATCAAATAATGGCGGTTTGGCAAATATGTATTTTTTTTTTCTTATGAGAAAGCTATTCTCTTGCAGTGGATAAAACGCACACTGCTGAAAACGAGATCTCAACGGATAAAAATTTGAGGTATTTTTTGTGTTTAGATTGGCAGATCCCCAACTGTAGGGCCTCGTTTCTCTTTAGCTTACACAAAATCATTTTGGATTTTCAAGAAGTTACCTCGATGACTTGAGAAGCGGTTAAGAAAACATTTTAAGAAAACAGAGTACTTGTTATGGCAGAGAATTGTTTTTTTTCTTATGCAAAAACTGTGTATTTACATTGGAAACTAACTTCAGTTTCGGATTGTATTACTCCAAATTATTATTTTGAAGAAAATCTGCAAAAACTACAATACTCTGCAAAATTACTAAGATTTGTACTTAATGTCTAACATGAAAAATATAAATACATACCAATTCTGGAAGACATTGTTTGATCATTCTCTCCAACATAATGTCTCCGTTTTCAACACTAAGGGATATAGCATAACAACATTTTACTGAAGCCATGCAAAATCCACATATGTCTTGGTCCTCTAGGACACCAATACAATTTTCATTTTTACTCAGAAAGACATCTTTCAGAACTAGTTTGATTGCCTCCTTGTTATCGACAAACGAAACTATATAATCGTGTGTATAGATGCACTTTGCTTTAAAATCAAAACATTTAAAAAGCTTTTCGGCACAATTTGTACAAATTACAGATTCCTGTAAAGGGGTTAATTTCTAAAACAAATTAATTCATTTTCACACATACTCTCCTGTGCGACATTTGGGGTACTTACTATATTCGACAGAATTAAATCCAAAGCGCCTTTTGTACCTCGATCCAAAGCTTTAAACTTGTCACATATTTTCAAACAAAGCCTGCATATTATTTTCTCTTGATTTTCCATTTTACTGTTAACTCAAACTAACACAGACGACATACGTTCTTAGGTTTCGCACTGTAACTACAATATGACTTATATTGGATGTAGGATGTATAGGTTTTCTGAGACACTGTATCCTAAGTCGTAACTAGTGAAGTGCCGCCATCTGAGAATAGTGGTTTATGGAAATCTACTGCTAGTGCCCAGGTCACTATGTCTTTGTTAGAGCTATAGTTTCAGAAGAAAGAATATTTGCACATATGACAATGATTATCTAGGAACGATACAAAAATTGTGTGTTCGAGCAAATCTGCGAAAAGGTGCCTTGCCTTGATTAACTTTCTATAAGAATTAGGTTATTTTATTCTTCTTCTTCCCTTCAATTAACGTTTACCGTAGTTGTCATTAGAGATGGGAAAAGCGGTTCCACTTCTGTAGTGTTACAAACGCGACAAAACCGCAACAAAACAACGCGATTTTGGAACGACAGAAACGAAATGATTCGATTAGCTCCGTCAAACGAAACACGGTTTAAAGAGATCACGTTTGTTGCGTAGCGTTGTGCGAATTCAGTTATTTCTGAGGGTAACGTAAACTATTCAGTTGTTCATAGTGTTGGGCGATATCGTGATTTTTCAATCACAACGTGAATCGTTACTGTGATTTTCTGATATCAGTGAATTAAAAACGTGATGTGATCACGACTTTTCGTAATACGGCGTTTGAAAAAAATTGTTAATTGCTTCTCTAACGTCCCCGCACCAGTCTTCGAACTTATCTCGATACCAATTTTAAAGAGCGGGGGGTGATACTCCTTAAAATTATATATTTGCCCTCAATCAAAATTTTGAAGAGCGGGGGGAAGATTCCTCATACTTCTAATACTTATGGTCCTATTTTACCATTATTTAATCGTCTATTAACAATCAGTTCGACTATTTCTCCCATTCCACAAATATTTGTCGAAAAATTAATGCCTCATTCGTACAATTTTCAGCAAACGACACTTTTAAAGCGAACAAACATTGTAAATCCTCTTCATCAATCTACTCCACGTAACTGCCTCTACTCGGCAACAAATGCATATAAATATCAATAGAGCATAAAACGCATACCTGCCTAATAATATATTTATATCGTAAAAAATATATATCACAGTTCGTGATATATCGCCCATCACTACTTCTGATTACACATACATATTTCGCCCAAAAATGATATCAAAACTTTTGCTTCTAATACGTCAAACAACAATGAAAATAAGAGAAAAATTTTCCGAAACGCTGACAGCCACAATTTATTTTTTAGTTATAATGGTCTTTTTCACAATCACATTTTCTATTAAGTATATTATAAAATCAACCTCTGTTCAATTCATTTGACGCGAGATTTCCTTCTATACATTTTTAAATATTTTTCAGAAGTGGCCAAATGCCCAATACAGAGCAAAAAATCAAGAATATGCCACAAATAAAGGATTATAAACAATATATTTTATGGATTGTTACAAAACAATTGAGTAACTAAACTAAGCTGTTGGGTGAGTTTAAACTTAGTTCACTAACTGCAAGGCTGAAAAAGCACCAAGGCGATTTACACACAACATTTTCAACAGATTATATTCATAAGTGGAGGTAAAAAATTGCACACAATATTTAGCTTTGACCTCTCCATTATAAAACGGTTGCGTTTTGTTACCAAATTTTGTTAATATATCTAAATCTACCTTACCTTTTAATTTGTTTCAGTCAGTTTAAATTTAAATAGAGAAACATGAAGAGATAGGGAATTTTTCAATTACTCCTTTTGAATACAAGAAATAAATACTGCATTATTGGAAAAAACGTGTACCATACAGTTTTATAGAATAATAACGTTAGAAATTGTACAATTGGATAGGGGTCGATAGTTATACATAACAGAACTGACACTAATGTTTAAATTATTTGATGGCTATTTTGTCATAAAATTCACTACAGTAGTTTGGTAGTAGCTCCAACACAGTCGCCACTGGTCTGTGATCCCATTTAATTTTATTCCTTTAAACTTTTAGGTTTTCTAGAAGTGAATTAAAATTATACTCAACAGTGTAAAACAAAATATATATTCAAATGTTTATAAAATATATAAAACCTAATGTAAGAAATATAACATGTTTTCTGCATACTTCCACTACACATACCCAGTCTTACAGGCTAAAAATAAAAATAAAATATGAAGTTAAAGTGGAAACATTAACGGTGTATACTTCAATATCAGCAGCAACTAATCATTTTGTTCGTCTTTCTTCTGTCGTACCTCAACTGTGCCTGGCGAAACCGTGTCGAAACTAATGTTTCAAACAGTTTATCGGTAATGATATTGTCCCTTTTTCGCACAGCGCTGAAAAAAAAAATTAAAAAATCTGTAAAGATATTTACACAGACATTCCTAGTTTTTTATTTTTTTTTTACTTCCCAACGATGGTTGCAATACCCTTCAGGAATAATTATTTTTAACAAGACCCTATATTTCCAAGTATGTAACTAAATTAAAGTTATGTGGCAACATAAGTAAGTATAGAATTGGCAAGTATATTTGTAAAGGTAAAAATTAAATATGGGTAGCAACAAATATTTTTTTTTCAGTATGTTCCAGCAGTTTGGTTGAAATCTAATTTTGAGGAATAAAACAAGTATTCACTAGCTCTTTTTTTAAAGTAATCCGAAAGTGAGCACTCTTATACAGTGTGTCCTCAGACGGGGATTGACTTTGCGATAAGTTTAACATACCAAAAAAAAAAAAATTAGTACGGCTTTCAATTTCAGCAACCTCGGTATGCTTCACCTTAAATAGAATTTTACCAAATTACAGTTCAAATGGGATCTAACTCGCGGAGGTAACATAAAAAGAAAATAATAATTATAATATAAGTGAACTGATTTTACTGTTAATTTTACAGAAAAATTCTTTTTGAATGAAATATTTTGCATTAAAAGTTAGAGCCATATGCCAACTTTCATTGTATTGGAACAAAAAACAAATGAAAGTAAATAGTTTTTTATTTTTTAGCAAAATTAACGAATTCAAATAAAAATCTATCCAAATAGTGCCCCACCTACGTTACTACATAATTCCACCCATCTTTAAAATTCTTTGTGTGAGACACTTCTCTCCAATCCATAAACAAAAGTCGAATCGTTTTGCTTCCGTCGTTTGATTCCAATGCGTGACAAAATTTAGGTTTGTACGGCATTATCTTATCTATTTTAAATATTCTTTGCTCAAAGCCAAAACTGTTCCGTATAGAATTTGTACAATCTTTTCTCTTCTTTGCGATGTTCAACGGTCCCAATTCTATAAAATTTCCTAGCAATACTTTTAACAGTAACGTTGCTTATTGAAATTCTTGGAAACTGTTCTTCAAATTGTCTGACCACCCATTTGTAGCAAATTTTCTCCAACCCATAACATTGTACAAAAAATATCTTTTGCTTGAGGGTAAGCATTTATATAGATTGTCTAGCCGATTTACATCAACTAATACTGTCAAATCTTTAACATTTTACACGCAGTTTATAGTTTTTAATGCAACACATACTTGTGCTGAAAAATAAAAAGCTATATTTACTTTAATTTGAAAGTTGGCACATGGCTCTAATTTTCAATGCAAAATATTTTATTCAAATATAATTTTTCCGTAAAATTAACATAAAAACCCGTTTACCTACAATGACTTATTTTCATCTTAGGTTACCTCCACGAGTTAGATACCATTGGACCTGAAATTTGGTAAAAATCCATTTAAGGTCAAACAGACCGACACTCCAGAAAATGAAAGCCGGACGAATCTTTCTTTGGTATTATCCCTATCGCGAAGTCAATATGCGGGGACACACCACTGAACTATACATAATAAAAGAGTTCAGTTAGACACACTGTGTATAACTATCTGAAGATGGGGAATGAATATTTTTTTTTTGTATTTTAAAATAGTATTTATTGATAATTTGAAATGGGAAAAATATATAATAAAGTACTAAACATGTTTAAAAAATCTCTTTGATTTCGACAAGAAAAAAAGGTTTAAATATAGCTTTATTTTTAGGTATTTTTTATGATAACTTGGCGAAATGTAAAGATCACGAGAAAATACCTACTTACATATTTTATTTACCTACTCCTTCACTAAAGCTACATAACAGCATAAGTACATATCGTTGGATTTGATTTATTGGGCAAATCACCTATGGCAATGGTGGTTTATAACCGTTTGTTTGAATAGTTGAAAGTATAGAAAAGTTCAAAAAAGTAAAAGAAAACATGAAAAAACTATAAAAAATGTTAAATTGGCTAGCTACATTTTAGGTTATGTACGACGTGCATCCAATATCATCGACTTATTCATTGTAAACAACAAAATCACACTAACCTTCATTGAATATTGTCCATTGCCAGTAAATATCAATGTAAATATCACAAATACCACAAGATTATAAAATTAACAACTAGCAAAACGAACTCATTACTTGTACTAAACGTCTCGATAGATTACACAAATGGAAAAGGCAAATGGCGGGCACGCCGGGCACCACCACCAAACAACAGCTCTGTCTGTACTATCCCCACTCCATATACTTAGGTATATACCTATTTGAAGTGTTTCTGAAAAGCCGAGTTACTCTAGCAATAAACGCCCGGCCAGCAATAAATCCTCAATACTTTCTAATTTTTAATTGCTGGAATTTGTATCATACAGATTTCAAATTTTAGTATCCCAAGCAGCATGATGCCGTCATTATGACGTCAAATTTCGGTCATGCGTTACGTCGCACGACTTTAGAAATGACGTAACAAATACGTCATAAATGACGTGAGAATGTCACAGCCCAGAGACGTGACTTTGTGACGTGATAATAACGTGCGAACTGTGACGTCTTATTGACGTGATAATAAGAACTGTTTTGTGACGTCACATAAGGTAACGTATTTTCGCACTATACAGGGTTGGGCTAATGTGTGGAAACACCTGATTTCTGGCTAAACTATATATTTTATTTACATAATACCTTAGCAAAAGTTTGTGTAGTATTTTTATTTTATTCAATGACGTACTTTGATTTCCAACGGCTACCCTATTAATCGAGCACTTCTTTTTAAATGGACGACACTGTATATTTTTACATTTTGAGATAGATACTTTTTCATCAATTATAATGATATAGGGTTTGGTGGGTGTGCGACTTGTTTTTTTAAATATTGATAAAATTATAAAATGGAGTAATAAATTATTTACTAGTTAATGAAAATTAAATTTATTATAAAAATTGAAATATTTATGAATATTTTCTTTTTTTCTCAATATTAGTGCTTAATTTTTTGTAATAAATTTAATTTTCATTAGCCAATAAATATTTATTACACCATTTTATTTAATATTTAAAAACCACAAGTCGCCCACCCGTCAAACTCTAATCATTATAATTGATGAAAAAGTGTTTCAATCGGAAAATGTAAAAATATACATGGTCATCCATTTCAAGAATCTGCCAATGATGTGTCATATCTCGACAGAATAGGGTAGCTGTTGGAAATCAAAGTACATCAACGAAAAGAATAAAAATACTATGAAAACTTTTGTTAGGGTATTTTTATAATAAAAATTATAGTTTAGCCAGAAATCAGGCGTTCCCACACATTTGCCCAACTCTGTATAAAGGAAAGGACATAGATATTTGGATCGTAAAATGTCAGAATTTGTTTAACTAGTTTGAGATTATCTAAGTAAGGGTAACATATAACACAATAAAAACTCTAATCTCTTTTCAAATGTTTATTAATATAAATATACTTATTATAATCTTATTAACATATATGATATGCAAATGGTAACTAAACAAAAAATATACAAAGTTACATACTGTGTAATAAAGGAAAAGAAACAAATTGGCCATCTAAATATGGCAGAACTAAACATTTGGCAGTAATATTACTAATGTTAAATATTTCCATATTTTCAGATAGGCCATTCATTATAAATACATTCACATTTTTTGAACACGTTGGATAGTCAAACAAAGAGCAATATGAACTGAATTTTTTCCCTACAATAAATTTACCTTTATCGTTGTTTAATATGTTGTGTATTTGCACAACGATAGAGTTACTTATCATACAGTATGAATCAGCTACACAATAACTATAAATAGTTAGATAGTAGGTCCCAAATATAATTGTTTTGTACTGGCCATGTGAATATTCCATTTCAAACCGTACAATTTTAAAATATGATTAGGGCTAACTAAAATAAGTATACTGCAGTGTAGCAGTAAAAAAGATTATAACTGACTGTAAAACTTACTTGTTTCATAAAATACTCTTTTGACTTTATAACACTGCCAAGATTCGGCTATATCTTCTCCAACTTTTAAAGCCTTAATGTACTGCGTCCTTTGTTTGTATGGCGGCCAGAATACCTCCTTTTTCAGTGGCGTCAACCACGACTCTCGGACTAACGGCAACCCCCAAATTGTCTTCGAATTCGACCACAACGTACATCGTCTGAAAAACTTTCAATTTTTACAATTATAATAACATTTATAACACATCTACACTTTACCTACCAGTATTGCTATACTTTCGTACAATTCGTACAAACACAAACAGCAGCAAAATAAATTAATAGCAGCAGAATAGCAGCACCAACCATATGCCATCGACATGAGGAACACAAATGTCAAACGTCATAAATCAAAGTTCTACAACTTCAACTACCAACCGATGTAACTATATAGGTACCAACTGCAAAATGTTACTAACACGACTCACTAAATCTGGCAACGGTAGCAGCTAGCGTTAGGAGTCTTTGTTCATTATTTATATTTATATATAATTTTCTTATTATTTGGAATAAAAAATTTTTGAATACATATGCGAACTCTTAGCAGCCCCGATAAGATATAACATTTTGTACACTTGGCCACAAAAATGACGTGTAAATTACGTGTCTTTTTGTAACGTCAGAAATGTACCGTCTCGGTGACTAATATTTCACGTCGCAAATATGACGTATCAAATTAGTCAGAAATTTGACGTTACGGTGACGTAACTTTTAGGTCAAGTTACGTAACAAGACGAGAATGACCGAAATTTGACGTCATAATGACGGCATCATGCTGCTTGGGATGATCTTCTACAAGTCTCAGGAAAACAAATTCCATTGCAACATTCGGTTATCGGGTCGTTGGGGGCGGCACAAATTTTTTTATTTTATTGTCGAATATCGTGCACATTTCATATTTTAATATATCATTTCTGCGGTCCATTCGACGTCAATGCCGATTACAGATTCGTTTTTCGGGGGGGGAGCGGTATAGGTACTCTAACTTTCTTATTAGAAATCGTACACATTTCATATTTTGATATGTCATTTATGCGGGCCATACAAAGTTAATACTGTTGGCGGATGCGTTTTTCCGAGGGGCGGGGGCGGTATAGAAACTCTAACTTTTCTATTAGAAATCGTGCACATTTCATATTTTGATATGTCATTTCTGCGGGCCATACTGAGTTAATACCGTTGGCAGATTCGTTTTTCCGAGGGGCGGGGGCGGTATAGAATCTGTAACTTTTTTATTAGAAATCGTGCATATTTCATATTTTGATATGTCAGTTCTGCGGGCCATACAAAGTTTATACCGTTGGCGGAATCGTTTTTCCGAGGGGCGGGGGAGGTATAGAAACTCTAACTTTTCTATTAGAAATCGTGCACATTTCATATTTTGATATGTCATTTCTGCGGGCCATACTGAGTTAATACCGTTGGCGGATTCGTTTTTCCGACGGGCGGGGGCGGTATAGAAACTGTAACTTTTTTATTAGAAATCGTGCACATTTCATATTTTGATATGTCATTTCTGCGGGCCATACTGAGTTAATACCGTTGGCAGATTCGTTTTTCCGACGGGCGGGGGCGGTATAGAAACTGTAACTTTTTTATTAGAAATCGTGCACATTTCATATTTTGATATGTCATTTCTGCGGGCCATACTAAGTTAATACCGTTGGCAGATTCTGGTTACGCGTCCTTCCTGGAAATATATATATGTTTTGGTTTTTTTTATAGTATAATACTAAGAAGTTTTTAGTACGAGTTTTTTAGCAGCGTGTGGGTCGAGCGCAACTCGTACAGTATGAGAGTAAGCTTAGATAGATATATAGTCACTCACGCCGCTGAATAGTTATAGTTTTGTTTCAGTAACAAGTGAATTATAATATTTATAATAATTTCTTTTCTTTAATTAATTTAATAATTTGCCATACATTAATTGTGTGTGTCGGGGATTTGCGTATTTTCCTTTTGGCCCTCCTCTGTCCCTCCTATTACCTGGACCGACATCGAAGAAGGAGAACCCATCGAACCTACTGGGTAAGTTTCCGACACATTTTTTCTTTTCATCCTAAATACAGTTCACTTTTTTATTAGTCGCACCCGCTGAAAGGGGTAGGCCCATTCAGATTCGTTTTTCCGAGGGGCGGGGGCGGTATAGAAACTGTAACTTTTTTATTAGAAATCGTGCACATTTCATATTTTGATATGTCATTTCTGCGGGCAATACTAAGTTAATACCGTTGGCAGATTCGTTTTTCCGAGGAGCGGGGGCGGTATAAAAACTGTAACTTTTTTATTAGAAATCGTGCATATTTCATATTTTGATATGTCATTTCTGCGGGCCATACAAAGTTTATAACGTTGGCGGAATCGTCTTTCCGAGGGGCGGGGGCGGTATCGAAACTGTAATTTTTTTATTAGAAATCGTGCACATTTCATATTTTGATATGTCATTTCTGCGGGCCATACCATGTTAATACCGTTTGCGGATTCGTTTTTCTGAGGGGCGGGGGCGGTATAGAAACTGTAACTTTTTTATTAGAAATCGTGCACATTTCATATTTTGAAATGTCATTTCTGCGGGCCATACAAAGTTAATACCGTTGGCGGATTCGTTTTTCCGAGGGGCGGGGGCGGTAAAAAACCTGTAACTTTTTTATTAGAAATCGTGCACATTTCATATTTTAATGTCATTTTTGCGGGCCATACAAAGTTTATACTTAGAGCCATACAAAGTTTATACTTAGTATGGCCCGCAGAAATGACATCAAAATATGAAATGTGCACGATTTCTAATAAAAAAAGTTACAGTTTCTATACCGCCCCCGCCCCTCGGAAAAACGAATCCGCCAACGGTATTAACTTAGCATGGCCCGCAGAAATGACATATCAAAATATGAAATGTGCACGATTTCTAATAAAAAAGTTACAGTTTTTATACCGCCCCCGCCTCTCGAAAAAACGAATCCGCCAACGGTATTAACTTTGTATGGCACGCAGGAATGACATATCAAAATATGAAATATGCACGATTTCTAATAAAAAAGTTACAGTTTTTATACCGCCCCCGCCCCTCGGAAAAACGAATCCGCCAAAGTTATTAACTTTGTATGGCACGCAGGAATGACATATCAAAATATGAAATGTGCACGATTTCTAATAGAAAAGTTAGAGTTTCTATACCGCCCCCGCCCCTCGGAAAAACGAATCCGCCAACGGTATTAACTTTATATGGCCCGCAGGAATGACATATCAAAATATGAAATGTGCACGATTTCTAATAGAAAAGTTAGAGTTTCTATACCGCCCCCGCCCCTCGGAAAAACGAATCCGCCAACGGTATAAACTTTGTATGGCCCGCAGGAATGACATATCAAAATATGAAATATGCACGATTTCTAATAAAAAAGTTACAGTTTTTATACCGCCCCCGCCCCTAGGAAAAACGAATCTGCCAACGGTATTGACTCAGTATGGCCCGCAGAAATGACATATCAAAATATGAATGTGCACGATTTCTAATAAAAAAGTTACAGTTTTTATACCGCCCCCGCCCCTAGGAAAAACGAATCTGCCAACGGTATTGACTCAGTATGGCCCGCAGAAATGACATATCAAAATATGAATGTGCACGATTTCTAATAAAAAAGTTACAGTTTCTATACCGCCCCGCCCCTCGGAAAAACGAATCCGCCAACGGTATAAACTTTGTATGGCCCGCAGGAATGACATATCAAAATATGAAATGTGCACGATTTCTAATAAAAAAGTTAGTTTCTATACCGCCCCCGCCCCTCGGAAAAACGAATCTGCCAACGGTATTAACTTAGTATGGCCCGCAGAAATGACATATCAAAATATGAAATGTGCACGATTTCTAATAAAAAAGTTACAGTTTCTATACCGCCCCGCCCCTCGGAAAAACGAATCTGCCAACGGTATTAACTTAGTATGGCTCGCAGAAATGACATATCAAAATATGAAATGTGCACGATTTCTAATAAAAAAATTACAGTTTCTATACCGCCCCCGCCCCTCGGAAAAACGCATCCGCCAACAGTGTTAACTTTGTATGGCCCGCATAAATAACATATCAAAATATGAAATGTGCACGATTTCTAATAAGAAAGTTAGAGTACCTATAGCGCTCCCGCCTCTCCCCCCCCCCTCGGAAAAACGAATCTGTAATCGGCATTGACGTCGAATGGACCGCAGAAATGATATATTAAAATATGAAATGTGCACGATATTCAACAATAAAATAAAAAAAAATGTGCCGCCCCCAACGACCCGATATTCGAATGTTGCAATGGAATTTGTTTTCCTGAGACTTGTAGAAGATCATACTAAAATTTGAAATCTGTATGATACAAATTCCAGCAGTTAAAAATTAGAAAGTATTTAGGATTTATTGCTGGCCGGGCGTTTATTGCTAGAGTAACTCGGCTTTTCTGAAACATGACAAAAATTATCAATTTCTAAAATATGTCAGAAATATAACAGATACGTTTCTAGGAAATGTTTTATTTACTCCTGATTAGAATTGTTTGGAAACGTTTCATATATATTTCGTGTTTAGTGGGATATTTTAGAAACATAACAGGTACGTTTCTAGGATATGTTTCATTTATTACTCATTCCAATTTTTTGGAAACGTTCATAATCATAAAAATATATTTACCATTAAAACAATATACCTATATGAAATGTTTCTGGAACGTGACAAAAATTATGAATTTCTAAAATGTGTTAGAAACAGAACAGATTCGTTTCTAGGAAATGTTTCATTTATTACTCATTACTATTTTTTGGAAACGATCATAATCGTAAAAATATATTTACCATTAAAACAATATACCGATATGAAATGTTTCTGGAACGTGACAAAAATTATGAATTTCTAAAATGTGTTAGAAACATAACAGATTCGTTTCTAGGAAATGTTTCATTTATTACTCATTACTCTTTTTTGGAAACGTTCATAATTGTAAAAATATATTTACCATTAAAACAATATACCTATATGAAATGTTTCTGGAACGTGACAAAAATTATGAATTTCTAAAATGTGTTAGAAACAACAGATTCGTTTCTAGGAAATGTTTCATTTATTACTCATTACTATTTTTTGGAAACGTTCATAATCGTAAAAATATATTTACTATTAAAACAATATACCTATATGAAATGTTTCTGGAACGTGGCAAAAATTATGAATTTCTAAAATGTGTTAGAAACATAACAGATTGGTTTCTATGAAATGTTTCATTTATTACTCATTACAATGTTTTGGAAACGTTTCATCCATATTTCGTGTTTAGTGGAATATGTTAGAAACATAACAGGTACGTTTCTAGGAAACGTTTCATTTACTACTCATTACTATTTATTGGAAATGTTTCATACACATTTCGTGTTTAGTGGGTGTTGCACATTCTATATATATCTATAGGATAATCATCTTCGCAGTTGATTATAAAATTGCAAACCCTTTGAGAAAATATGATTTCTATAGGTACTATGGTTAATCGATGTGTTTTCGATGTAGAAGTTGTGGTTATTCCTCTCCAATAAAAACACAATTATCTAAAACATGTTTTGGAGCTAAGCATTTCACAATTTTAAAAATCAAAAAGAATACAAAATTGTCGAATTCCATATTTTTATTATATGCCATGCCGAGACGTGGATGTTCAATATTTTGCAATAGATCAATCTATCTTGTGAAACGCGTACCTACCTAATATCGTTAAGTCACGGAATCGTTTGCTTTACTTGTTATACATATGGTCGCAAACAAGATATTTATATCGTCAAGAATATATTGATATATGGAAAGTCGTGATCACGTCACGGTTTTCTTCCAACTTTATTCACAGTCGTTACTTCTGATTTTTTAATATCAGTGATTAAATCACAGTTCGCGATATATCGCCCATCACTAGTCAGCGCACCACCGCACCAGGCATCATTTGTTTATGGATTGTAGTTTGCAACAGCCGGCGCCAGCAGCCATTAAGCGATTAAGCCCTGTAGTGTTGTGTGCATAGTGCTTATGTGTGATGAAAGTTGACTATTTCTCATTCTCTGGATTTTATATTTGCTTATTGCTATATTATGCTGTTACATTTGCATGAAGCTGCCATGATAGAATAGAATAGAATAGAATAGAATAGAATAAAGTTTATTTAGCAAAAGCTATTTTTACAGAAACACATAATTTTGTACAGAATCATTCATTATCTTGTGCTCTAGCAGCTACATATAATTTAGTGATATTTTTAGTAAACATTTTTAAATTTCTAGAGGATTTGATTTCCTTGGGCAAAGCATTGTATGCGCGTAGGCCGTCGCTAAAAGTCGATTTTTTTAAGAACGATATTTTTGTATGGTCTATGTTGTAGTTTTCAGCAGACCTTACCGAATACTTGTGCAACTTCGATCTTTTAACTAAGAAAGGTTTAAGGTAGGTAGGTACTAGATTTTTCTCTATTTTATATATTAAGATTAAATTCGCTCTTTCAATACTTTGCTCCACAGAAATCCAACCCAATTGGTTCAACATATTTGAAATAGGTGTGTATCTATCACAATTTAATATTACACGCATTCCTTTATTATGCAACACTTGTAACCTCTTAATATCTGATATGCTACATGATATTAATAATGAAAAGCAGTAATTAAAATGTGGGTAAATTATAGTATTATATATAATTAATTTTGACCATTGTGTTAAATCGGCAGATATTCTTTGGAAGAAAGAGATCTTTTTACCAAGTTTCTTACATAAATAATCTATATGTTTTGAAAATGTCAACTGTTGATCTAAAATAATTCCCAGGTATTTAATTTCACTTACAAATTCAATTTTTATGTTATTTATGTATAAAAACTGTTGATTATTAAAGTATTTTCGGCAATTAGCTTTAGTTCCAAGAACCATACATTTCGTTTTTTCATTATTGAGTTTTAATCTATTTGTGCATAACCATCTATATAACATACAAAGCTCTTTATTCATTATATTTGTGATTTCATTATGATTTTTTCCAGATACAGATATTAACGTGTCATCTGCAAAAAGGTTTACATATGAATTTTTTAGGACATGATTTATATCATTCACATATATTATGAATAAAAGAGGGCCCAACACACTGCCCTGCGGCACCCCATACGAACTAGGGATTTTAGAAGATATTTTATTGTTCACTTTAGTTTTATGGTACCTATTATCTAAATAGTTTTCAATCCACGTTGAAGCTGTTTCTGTTACACCATATTCATTTAACTTTTTAACTAACCTACGACGATCAATAGTTTCAAATGCTCTTTTTAGGTCTACAAACACGCTTAAAACAACATTACCGTCATTAATATCGTTCCTCCAATTCGCACACACTAAATACGAAAATGATGTAAGAGTATATTTATTATGACGCAATTATTTAAATGTGTAAATAAATACTCTTTTAGGGTTAGAAAATTTGCAAGTTTCATATCTAACTGATTGTGGCAGGTGTGTGTTTAGTTAAGATGGCGGAAAGTAACAGAGGCCTAAAAATTTGCTATTATGTCATATTGGGTACCTATGTATTTTATAAATATAGTGAATAAAAATTACATACGTTCATATTATATAACTTACTGATGGTTGAGGATGTTTTAAACATATGTGTAGGACATGAGTAACTATAGTAGGTAGGTATTATACATATGTTTACAATTTGTTAAGCTACTGGAAGGTAAAGAAGTAAACGTCAATATTGAACATTTTAAATATATTGTGTAATATTAGGTTATTTTGTAAAGTTTGTGTATGTTTAAAATAGTTATTTAAAATATATTTCTTATTAAGCTATCTGTGTTTTATTACCTCTTATATGGACACTATTGGATACCTCTGAAGTAGTTCCCACGAACATCCCACACAGCACAAGGCTGTCCGAGGGACGTACTATGGCAAAGACCATTTAGGATTTGGGCTTGCCTATGGACGTCCCAATATCCCAATATGTATGCTTTTCGGCACTCTTTTGGTCATCCCAATGTCACAACTTGGTACCAGATAAAGGCAATACGACGGACGTCCTGATGGATGTCTGAAGCTCATAACTAGGGACATACCAGGATATCCTGGGATATTTCGGGACGTCGTAAGTACTACGAATGGGCATCCATAGGGACGTTAGAGGATGTACAAAGTACACACTGAAACGTCCCAGAACATCCTAATATTATGTTTTCTTATATTTCAGTATATTTAACCAACGCCAAGGAAACCACATTTTTACAAAAAAGATAAACTAAAAATATTTTATATGTATGGACCGAAGTGTTACCTACTTATAATTATATATAAGTAGGTAGCTCATAAATCCACATACATATTTTTTGTTTTTTTTTTTAATTGTAGTTTCTCTGGCGATTGTTAATACACTGAAACAATAGAAAATATTATATTTCTCATTTGAACTGACCGAAAAACCCAAGGAATTACTCATCTAGTTATTTGATATAAACGGTCAAGAAAATAAAATCAGATATAAGACAGACTTTAAAAACAAACTCACATTTGTAATATCAAACTACTCAAAAATAAACTACTTCGAAAAAATATGGAACAATAAAATAAGTATGTTGCACATAACTCCATAAATATTTTGTTTCTTGTAAAATTTTATTTCTGTCGAAGGTTAATATACATGAAAATGTTAGAAAATATCATAACTGATCGAACTATATAAAAAAATTACACATGAAGGTAGTTGAATTATCAGTCAAGAAATTAAAAACACCTAGGGGTTATAAGAAGATAAATACATTCAATATTTAAAGACAAAACTCATTTGTAACATCAAAAAGCAAACTTCTTAGAAGAACATAAAATAACATTTTTCAAACTGAATTATATAAAAACTTATTTTTTATCAAGTAATGAGTTCCTACTTCTCTACCCTCTTCATTGCCTCGCTGTTCTTTTTGCCCTGCTCGGATTCTTAAACACTTCTCTGTTTCGTACATATTTCATAATATTATAGGTACCCATTCATGGTTGCATCTAAAACAAATATTTACTTATTATTTGAATCAGCATTATCAACAAAAATATAATCTGTATGAAAACTGGGCAAGATAAAGAAAATATGGAGAACATCGAGGGATACAAGTTTAAATTGAAGCACTAATAAGAATAATTTGTCGCATTATAAAATGCAATCCTGTATTACTTCATTTTAATGCATTATACCTATCTGTCTTCCATACATGTCACATATGGCTGTGGCTGCTAAGACATTTACATAACACAATTCATAAACCAATAACCGTTTTGTGCAATTTACTCAAAAGGAAACAATATATCAGGATCAGGACAGATTTGCAAATTAACTGAAAATTTATCCACGCATGTCCTGTCTGATACATATTTCCCTTTAAGAGTGTAATGAAAGTTTCAAACAATTATTTTTACCTACCTATTTTCATACACTGTTCATCGTCAAACTTCACAACACTAAATACGACACGTTTTACATTCTCTCTCCAACCTGGCTTCGTAACATTCAATTCTTGGGCCAAATAAGCTTCATTTTGTAGGTTTGTTGGTCATTGAAAATAAGGGAGCCATAATTTTTGTTTAATACCGTATGTTTTCCATAAAGATTCCTCTTGTTAGCTTTCCTTGGCATCCTGAAAGTTTACAAAATTGTATTAAATTTGGGAAGTTGTATAGGTTATGTTATTTTTGGCTTGTACTTACTTTCTATATTGTCGAACAAAAAAGTCTCAATTAAAACTGAATTAAACAGATAAAACACAATCAAAAGTGTTAAAAATATTTCCTACAACCACTAATAATTTATATTATTTGATGTAGATAAATTAACTGATATTCCAAGCTTGTTTTGAGTTTACACTAAAGAATACCAGATACAGGTTTGTGAAATTGGATATGGCCGCCGGAAATCGTATAATGGCGCCTTATTTGAACATATTAAAGAAATATATTGGGTCACTGTTTAAGGTGATTTAGGGCCCTTCACTGGACGTCCTTTTTCAATCCCGATGTCAATTCACAGTTAATACCAAAATGAAACCAGTTCAGGATATCCTCTTGGCCTCCTTTTGAAGGATATCCTGGGATATCCTAAATGGGACGTCCATTTCACTATCTACTTTACGTACTGGGATATCCAGGTACTTCAATTTGACATCCCATATCCCGATTGTGCTGTGTGGGATTAAAACAATTGAACACTTTCATTCGATGCGTGCTGCTCCAATCGTGTTGGTATCATCGAGATGATTAAAACTGTTCGTTTTACAGCCGTCTGCACCGTTTTCGTTAAGGGTGGCTTAGCGTTAAACTTTACTTAAAAATAGAATTTCGCGTGCACCGCTGCCAAAACCTGGCTTAAATCCCTTAAGTCTCCCTTTAACTTAAGCCTCCGATTTCTTTGGCTTAAAGTAACCTTAACTTTAAGCCACAGAGCACGCATGCTCACTGGAAATAGTTTGCAAGAAAATAGAAGTTAGTGACAGTATTCCTTAACCTAAAAATATAATTTTGTAATTTATAATAAAATGGAACATATTTACTTTGATGATGATGAAGACTTCTTGGAAAATGACTTTGAAATTTTGGATATCATAGAATATGGTTTTCCAAGAAGAATATATGAAAGGTCAGACTACTTTCACGATATGGATGACCTACAATTCTTTAAAAGGTTTCGTCTCACTGTTTTGAGCATTTTGGCGGAAATTGAAAATGTTTTGGAATTCCAAAATGATCTGTAAGTCTTTTAAGTTTAATTATAGACACATCTGTATCTAGATATCTCTTTTTAGGAACAACAGCATATCACCGATAAACCAATTATTAGCATGTTTAAGAATTTATGGTAGCGGTGGGCATTTATCAAGTATTGCTGATTATATAGGAATGCAATACAACTGTATCTATATAGGATAGTATACAGAGTTTCGACAGCTATAGCACAATTAGCACCTCGTTACATTAAAATGCCTGAATATAATGATGTGATAAAAACTCAAAATGATTTTTTTAATATCGCTTCCTTTCCTCGAGTGCTCGGTTGTATTGATTGCACCCACATTCGCATACAGTCACCAGGTATATTACTTATATGCATCTGTACTTTGTTGTTTTTGTCAAAGTATACAGAATTTTTGCAACTAATCGACATCATTTATTTTACAGGAGGTGAAGATCCAGAGGTGTTTAGGAATAGAAAAGCATATTTCTCAATAAACACACAGGTTGTTGGTGACAGCACATTAAAAATAACCCACACAGCACAAGGCTGTCCGAGGGACGTACTATGGCAGAGACCATTTAGGATTTGGGCTTGCCTATGGACGTCCCAATATCCCAATATGTATGCTTTTCGGCACTCTTTTGGTCATCCCAATGTCACAACTTGGTACCAGATAAAGGCAATACGACGGACGTCCTGAAGGATGTCTGAAGCTCATAACTAGGGACATACCAGGATATTCCGGGATATTTCGGGACGTCGTAAGTACTACGAATGGGCATCCACAGGGACATTAGAGGATATACAAAGGACACACTGAAACGTCCCAGAACATCCTAATATTATATTTTCTTATATATTTCAATATATTAACCACCGCCAAAGAAACCACATTTTTACAAAAAAAAAAACTAAAAATATTTTCTATGTATGGACCGAAGTGCTACCTACTTATAATTATATATAAGTAGGTAGTGCATAAATCCACATATATATTTTTTGTTTTTTGTAAAATTGTAATTTCTCTGATGATGGTTAATACACTGAAACAATAGAAAATATTATATTTCACATTTGAACTTATTTGATATAAACGGTCAAGAAAATAAAATCAGATATAAGACAGACTTTAAAAACAAACTAACACTTGTAATGTCAAACTACTTTAAAAAAAAAACTACTTCGAAAAAACATAGAATAACAAAATAAGTATGTTGCACATAACTCCATAAATATTTTGTTTTTTGTAAAATTTTATTTCTGTCGAAGGTTCCCACACAGCACAAAGCTGTCCGAGGGACGTACTATGGCAAAGCCCATTTAGGATTTGGGCTTGCCTATGGACGTCCCAATATCCCAATATGTATGCTTTTCGGCACTCTTTTGGTCATCCCAATGTCACAACTTGGTACCAGATAAACGCAATACGACGGACGTCCTGAAGGATGTCTGAAGCTCATAACTAGGGACATACCAGGATATCCCGGGATATTTCGGGACGTCGTAAGTACTACGAATGGGCATCCACAGGGACATTAGAGGATGTACAAAGTACACACTGAAACGTCCCAGAACATCCTAATATTATATTTTCTTATATTTCAATATATTAACCATCGCCAAATAAACCACATTTTTACAAAAAAGATAAGCTAAAAATATTTTCTATGTATGGACCGAAGTGCTACCTACTTATAATTATATATAAGTAGGTAGCGCATAAATCCACATATATATTTTTTGTAAAATTGTAGTTTCTCTGACGATGGTTAATACACTGAAACAATAGAAAATATTATATTTCTCATTTGAACTGACCGAAAAACCCAAAGGAATTACTCATATAGTTATTTGATATAAACGGTCAAGAAAATAAAATCAGATATAAGACCGACTTTAAAAACAAACTCACACTTGTAATGTCTAACTACTCAAAGAAAAAACCACTCGAAAAAACATAGAATAATAAAATAAATATATTGCACATAACTCCATAAATATTTTGTTTTTTGTAAAATTTTATTTCTGCCGAAGGTTAATATACATGAAAATGTTAGAAAATATCATAACTGACCGAAATATATAAAAAAAATTACACATGAAGCTATTTGAATTATCAGTCAAGAAATTAAAAACACCTATATAATATAAGAACCTAAATATATTCAATATTTAAAGACAAAACTCATTTATAACACCAAAGAGCAAACTTCTTAGAAGAACATAAAATAACATTTTTCAAACTGAATTAGGTATACCTATAAAAACATATTTTTTTATCAAGTAATGTGTTCCTACTTCTCTATACTCTCTTGATTGCCTCGCTCTTCTTTTTACCCTGCTCGGATTATTTTAACACTTCTCAACTTTGTACCTATTTCATAATATTATAGGTACCCATTCATGGTTGCATCTAAAACAAACATTTACTTATTATTTGAACCAGCATTATCAACAAAAATTTAGTCTATACGAAAACTGGGTAAGATAAAGATAATATAGAGAACGTCGAGAGATACAGGTTTAAATTGAAGCACTAATAAGAATAATTTGTCGCATTATAAAATGCATTAATATCTGTCTTCCATACACGTCACATATTGCCGTGGCTGCGAAGCCATTTACATAACACCATTCATAAACCAATAAGCGTTGTGTGCAATTTACTCACAAGGAAACAATATATCAGGATCAGGACAGATTTGCAAATTAACTGAAATTTATCCACGCATGTCCTGTCTGATACATATTTCCCTTTAAGAGTGTAATGAAAGTTTCAAACAATTATCTTGAAGCAAAATTATTTTTACTTACCTATTTTCATACACTGTTCATCGTCAAACTTCACAACACTAAGTACGACCTGGTTCACATTCTCTCTCCAACCTGGCTTCGTAACATTCAATTCTTAGGCCAAATAAGCTTCATTTTATAGGTTTGTTGGTCATTGAAAATAATAGAGCCAGAATTTTTGTTTAATACTGTAAGTTTTCTATAAAGTTTCCTTTTTTTAGTTTCCCTTTGCATCCTGAAAGTTTACAAAATTGTATTAAATTTGGGAAGTTTTATAGGTTATGTTATTTTTACATGGCTTGTACTTACTTTCTATAGTGTCTAACAAAGAAGTCTCAAATAAAACTGAATTAAACAGATAAAACACAATCAAGTGTTAAAAATATTTTCTACAACCACTAATAATTTATATTATTTGATGTAGATAAATTAACTGATGTTCCAAGCTTGTTTTGAGTTTACACTAAAGAATAAAGAATACCAGATACAATAGAAAGTACAGGTTTGTGAAATTGGATATGGCCGCCGGAAATCGTAATGGCGCCTTATTTGAACATATTAAAGAAATATATTGGGTTACAGTTTAAGGAGATTTAGGGCCCTTCACTGGACGTCCTTTTTTAATCCCGGTGTCAATTCACAGTTAATGCCAAAATGAAACCAGTTCAGGATATCCTCTTGGCCTCCTTTTGAAGGATATCCTGGGATATCCTAAATGGGACGTCCATTTGACTATCTACTTTACGTACTGGGATATCCAGGTACTTCAATTTGACATCCCATATCCCGATTGTGCTGTGTGGGTTAATAAAAAAATACACATGACGCTATTTGAATTATCAGTCAAGAAATTAAAAACACCTAGGGGTTATAAGAAGCTAAATATATTCAATATTTAAAGACAAAACTCATTTGTAACACCAAAAAGCAAACTTCTTAAAAGAACATAAAATAACAATTTTCAAACTGAATTATATGAAAACATATTTTTTTATCAAGTAATGTGTTCCTACTTCTCTACTCTCTACATTGCCTCGCTCTTCTTTTTGCTCTGCTCGGATTCTTGTAAACACTTCCCTGCTTTGTACTTACCTATTTCATAATATTATAGGTACCCATTCATGGTTGCATCTAAAATAAACATTTACTTATTATTTGAATCAGCATTATCAACAAAGATTTAGTCGGTATGAAAACTGGGTATAAGATAAAGATAATTTAGAGAACATCGAGGGATAATAAAGGTTTAAATTGAAGCACTAATAAGAATAATTTGTCGCATTATAAAATGCAATCCTGTATTACGACTTCATTTTAATGCATTATATCTGTCTTCCATACAAGTCACATATGGCCGTGGCTGCGAAGCCATTTACATAACACCATTCATAAACCAATAACCGTTTTGTGCAATTTACTCAAAAGGAAACAATACATCAGGATCAGGACAGATTTGCAAATGAACTTAAATTTATCCACGCATGTCCTGTCTGATACATATTTCCCTTTAAGAGTGTAATGAAAGTTTCAAACAATTATCTTGAAGCAAAATTATTTTTACTTACCTATTTTCACACACTGTTCATCGTCAAACTTCACAACACTAAGTACGACCTGGTTCACAATCTCTCTCCAACCTGGCTTCGTAACATTCAATTCTTGGGCCAAATAAGCTTCATTTTGTAGGTTTGTTGGTCATTGAAAATAAGGGAGCCAGAATTTTTGTTTAATACTGTAAGTTTTCTATAAAGTTTCCTCTTTTTAGTTTCCCTTGGCATCCTGAAAGTTTACAAAATTGTATTAAATTTGGGAAGTTTTATAGGTTATGTTGTTTTTACATGGCTTGTACTTACTTTCTATAGTGTCGAACAAAAAAGTCTCAAATAAAACTGAATTAAACAAATAAAAAAACAATCAAGTGTTAAAAATATTTCCTACAACCACTAATAATTTATATTATTTGATGTAGAGAAATTAACTGATATTCCAAGCTTGTTTTGAGTTTACAGTAAAGAATACAAATACAATAGAAAGTGATAGAAAGTACAGGTTTGTGAAATTAGATATGGCCGCCGGAAATCGTAATGGCGCCTTATTTGAACATATTAAAGATGAATATTGGGTTACAGTTTAAGGAGATTTAGGTCCCTTCACTGGACGTCCTTTTTTAATCCCGATGTCAATTCACAGTTAATGCCAAAATGAAACCAGTTCAGGATATCCTCTTGGCCTTCTTTTGAAGGATATCCTGGGATATCCTAAATGGGACGTCCATTTCACTATCTACTTTACGTACTGGGATATCCAGGTACTTCAATTTGACATCCCATATCCCGATTGTGCTGTGTGGGAAGGGATATTGTAGCGAGATGGCCAGGGTCAGCGCATGATTCGACTATTTTAGGAAATAGTAGAATTAGAGCACGCTTCGAAGGGGGAGAATTTCCCAATAATGTTTTACTAGGTAATATGAACTTACGTATGAATTTTTCTCATTCAGAAATGGTTTTCTTTTAATATATAGGTGATAGTGGGTATAGTTTAAAGCCTTATTTATTGACGCCTCTACCTAATCCAACCACAAGACCAGAGCAACTTTATAATGAGGCCCATATAAGAACAAGAAATTCAATTGAGCGGCTTTTTGGGACATGGAAGAGACGTTTTCCTGTTTTGGCTTATGGCTTGCGAGTCAATATCAAAACAGTTAAAAGAATTATAGTAGCAACAGCAGTTCTTCATAATATAGCAGTGGATGCGAATGAACCACCACCAACTGATGGTTTGAATTTAGAGCATATTAATTATCTTGTTGCTGTAGGTCAAATTGCAGATATTTTAAATGTAAATGAGGAAAATGACGATGTTTCAACTACAAGAGATGAATTAATTAATAATTATTTTAGCAATTTACGGTAAATTTATATCATGCTTAATAATTAAAATGTTTTATCCAAATTTTTTAGGTTCTTAAATTTATCAGACATTGTTCATTATTTTTAATAAAATGTATACCTTACCACATTATTCTTTTACTTTTGCATTATATCCTATTACAAGATGGTATGAAATAAAACACTACATTAGATTGAAATATAAATTTATCTCGATAATTCTTTATTATAACAATAAAAATAATACCTAAGATTTATTACAAAAATCCATACAAGGGATAGAAAAATATAAAACAAGCTAACCATTCTACTCTTCGCCGATTTACTACAATTGCTATATAATTGTTGCACATTCAACAAGATACTCTTCGCAGTTCTTCGCACTCAAACATTTTTTATTTAATTACAAAACAAAATTTTTTTTTTCATTTCAAGCATTTGAGTTAGGTTTTAATCTCAGACTAACTGCAACCTCAGCAAAAAAAATACTCACATGTAGTTTGCAATGTCTGGAAGATGATATATTATACTATTTTGGAAAAAGAATTTTTGATGGAATTTGCTAAAAAAATTGTGAAAGGTCGCGAAAAACGGTTCTTTGCGGTTTAAAGGAAAAGTAGAATTTAAACGAAATAAAGCGTTCACGTAAAAAATGTGCGCAATAAAGAAACAAATAAGATTTAAACCGCGAAGAACCGTTTTTCGCGACCTTTCGCAATTTTTTTAGCAAATTCCATCAAAAATTCTTTTTCTAAGATAATATCATCTTCCAGACATCGCAAACTACATGTGAGTATTTTTTTTGCGGAGGTTGCAATGGTGTAAGATCTGGGTCCCTGAAGAGCTAGGTCGCTTACACTTTTATAGAATAGTAATGTCACTCCAATGTTTAATTATGCAATATTTTCGCCTAATTGTTTTTTTTAACAGAATATCTAATTTTAAAATTTCCATTCGTAATTCGTGTTCTTTTTTATGACACTCCACCAGCTCCAACTTTTTGTCTATAAGGGTTTCATATTTCTCACCCAAGGAAGATGATGTCAGTGTTTTTACAGTTCTTGCCGGTCTCCGACGTGATGGATTCAACGCCCTTTTTGCTGGAGTAGTATTCTAAAATTTATACACACCTAGATAAGTATACACTGTAGAAAAGAGCAATAAAATTCATACCTCTTGATTATTTCCTATTAGGGATGGCGTTAAAGGTTTCTTTAAATCAGACGTCTTATAATTCCCCCAGTCTGTAGGATGTTTTCCAAATTCACTTGGTTTCTGTAAATACCTATGATTAGTAAATATATACATTATTAATTTCAACTAATATTGCTTAAGAATTATATTTATATTTTCACAAATCGTCGGTCTGGAATTACAAGGTCGCATGTGCATACAATGTAAATTTAACAAAATCCATTTTAAATACTGCGTTATTGAAATTTGACAACACTTTTGTTTACTTAACATTACCTGCTCATTCATTCTATTAACGGGTACTGCTTCACTCATAAGTAAATCCTCGTCTATTTCATATATTAACTCCACGTTTTCAGGGGCCAAAACAACCTAAACAGTAAAGAAAAATACTATAACCATATTAACGCAAATTTGTTTATACATACTTGATTCTCCTCATCACATTCTACCTGGAGTGGTGTGGAACTTGTGCCAGCAGCATTTTCTACTACCATGTCACTATCATATGCGTTAGATAGCCCATATACAGTTTTATCGTTCATTATCGACAGTAGTAAATCACTAGTTTGGTCATCTTTATTCTTGGAAACTGCACCCCCTCCAGTGAGATATATCTGCTTCTTTTCTTCTCCAATTTTTTTCCTCACAACCTTCTTTTGATTTTCATAATATTTTTTTAGCGATTCTATGGATCGATTGCACAAATTAGGTGCACCAGAATTAAATTCCTTTGCTATTTTCACCCACGTATTATTTTTATCCGTAATAGATACAGCGTCTGTTTTTTTATTTTCAATTATGTTTTTATATTTACTTATGATGCTCAAGAGATGCTGTTTTTCCAGCGCCGTATAATTTTGAGATCTTATACGACTTTTTTTTTCAATTTCAATATTATTTTCCATTTCTCGGAAATACCAAATCTTAAATCCTATTTCTGACAACTGATGCAAACGTTACTATAGATTCTCGACTAAATTTACAAAAAGACAAAGAACTGAACTGATGCTGGATAACGACTGTCTAGTATCTAAATACCCATTACACCCAGCTCTTAAAATAGGTATATGATTATAATTAGGTAAATAACATCTGGGCCCTAAAAGCGTAGGTACATTTTGGAAAAACCTAATTAAAATATGGTAGGTATATAGGTAATTGAAGATTTCAATAATTTCGGAATAGAAGCTCTATATACCTACCCTGGCTTGGGTTCAATTGACCCTTTCAGGTACGCTATAAATTAATTTTATTTTAGGCAAAAATGTTTACATAATTTGATTTTCTTATTTCTGACAACTGACACAAACATTACTAGATTCATCTTAGGTCTAACGCAAAATTCCCCAAACAGACGCTTAAATTGCAGCGTTGCCACGATAACTCTACACTTAGCTAAGTGTCCTTAAATTTTGAACGGTGCAACGGCTCGAAAGTTAAACCGTCCTTAAAAATTTAAGGATCCTTAGTTATTCCTAGCTTAAATGCAAAACGGTGCAGACGGCCGTTAATCATCTCCCGGTGATGCCAACATGACTGGGGCAACACGCGTCCGGTGCAGTATTCAGTAAGTGTTTTGATGTCCGTGGAAACTACTTCAGAGATATGTAATGTATATTCATAAAATATACGATTGTGTATATGTGTGTTTCATATCGAATGAATGTACATTGCATATGTTTATGTACATTCAACTGGATGTAAAATAGATATGGAAGTCGGCGACAAACGTATCTACTGGGAATGTTAATTCCACATCCATTAGATGTACATTAGATATACTTTCTCCATCTTGTGGATATACATATCCATAGATTGAAGATACAGTGTATGTACATTGCATATCATTTTGTTATGTGGGGACAAGACCCATTTCAATAGAAAATATTGTGTCTACATGTTCATAGCACCGCACTTACTTAGAGGCTTACAAAATTTTAAAATCCATTGGAAAATCTTTCTACATATTTACTATCACCTAAAAATTATAAAGCCACTTTACTACTTTATGTACCGGTAAATGTTTTGCGAGGCAAGTTATACTTTTTGCGTTTTTGCTTGATACACACAAGTCACAGCTGTATATTGTTACTTCTGATGGATCTTTAATGCTTTACAAAATATGCTTTAAGGGAATATTTTTTTATCTGAAGGATCTGTATGTTTCAGCAAATGTGTTTTCAGGTAATATTTAAGTTTTGTCTGAAATGAAGAAGTCACATAATAATAATAATTTATTGTCCATAAAATCATACAAATAACGATATGGGACAGGTTAAGGGCAATAGTTAAGTATAGTATATTAACAAAACATTATAATATAAGTTGTACAAAATTAACGCCATAAAATATAAAACATGTATATAAAATGGATAAAATAATTACATAACAAATACATAACAGTATATTTTTAATTATCTAAGTTTCTAGAAGACAAAAACAAAAAATTGTATTCTATTCTTTACATTGTTACTTGTGATGGATCTTTATGCATCAGTAAATGTTTTTTGAGGTTATCCTTACGTTTTCTTTGAAATGAACAAGAGTCATCTAAACATTGTGACCTCTAAAGAATCCATATGTACCAGCAAATGTCTCTTGAGGCATTTATATTTTGTTTGAAATACCTACACAATTTTCACTTATGCATTGTTATTTCTGAAGAATCCTTATACCCTAGCGAATGTCTTTTAAGGTGTTGTTTATTTACTGTCTGAAATGAACAAGAGGCCCATTTGTACGTTTTTACCGCTGAAGGATCTTTATGCTTCAACAAATGTGATTTCAGGTTACCTTTAAATCTTGTCTGAAATGAACAATAGCCACATTTGTACATTGTTACTTCTGATGGATCTTTATGCTTCAGCAAATGACTTTTGAGACAACCTTTGCGTTTTGTTTTAAATGAACAAGAAGCACATTTGTACATTGTTACTTCTGATTGATCTTTATGCTTCAGCAAATGAGTGTTGAGGTCATGTTTATATTTAGTCTGATATAAACAAAAGTCACATGTGTACATTGTTACTTCTGATGGATCTTTATGCTTCAGCAAATGAGTTTTGAGATAACTTTTGCGTTTTGTTTGAAATGAACAAGAATCACATTTGTACATTGTAATTTCTGAAGTATCTTTATGATTCAGCAAATGCATCTTAAGGCAATATTTACGTCTTGTCTGATATGAACAAGAGTCACATATGTACACTGTTACTTTTGATGGATCTTTATGCTTTAGTAAATGTATTTTGAGGTCATCTGTGCATTTCGCTTGATATGAACATAAGTCACATCTGAACATTGTGACCTCTGAACAATCTTTATGTACAAGCAAATGTCTCTTGAGGCATTTTTTATATTTTGTTTGAAATGCACAATACTCACATTCATGCATTATTTCAGAAGAATGCACTAGCGAATGTCTTTTAAGGTGATGGTTACTTACTGTCTGAAATGAACAAGAGTCCCATTTGCAAGTTTTTACCGCTGAAGGATCTGTATGCTTCAGCAAATGTGATTTCAGGTTATGTTTAAGTTTTGTCTGAAATGAACAATAGTCACATTTGTACATTGTTACTTCTGATGGATCTTTATGCTTCAGCAAATGAGTTTTGAGGCAACATTTGTGTTTTGTTTTAAATGAACAAGAATCACATTTGTACATTGTTACTTCTGAAGTATCTTTATGTTTCACCGAATGTATCTTAATGTCATATTTACGTCTTGCCTGATATGAACAAGAGTCACATTTATACATCAATATCCTCGAGACATTTTTATTCGTCAATTTCTGTTTAACATATGATTTCGATCGCTCCCCTTCGAAGTTCGGCATTAAACGTTCTAACCCTACACATAACCCATTGGTGACCTCCGGCCGTGGCAAAACAGAATCTTCAAGCCTAAAATTCACAAAAATGGTTATTATTACTGACATGCCTACGAATATGAAAAGGAAGGTACACTGTAAAAAATGAGAAGGATGATTACATCGATAATCGATGGTCCATTTGTAACCAGCGATTATTATAGTAATGGTACAAATGTATAAAATGCTTCGTACTTTCCTGTAAAACTTCATATAATTGTGTAATGTAGATTACATGAATATATGTAATATTTTAAACAAAACTATGTAATTTATCAAAAAAATAATGTAAAATTCCATATAATTACATAGGATTACATAAATGTATGTAATATTTTAAACAAGTCTGTAATTTTTTCCAAATATAATGTAAAATTTCATGTAATTGTGGATTATAGATTACAAAATATATGTAATATTTAACAAAATATATGTAATACATTCCACAAAATAATGTAAAATGGATGGGACGGATGGAATGGAAGAAACAAACATACTTGAGGAAATAATGCTTCAACAGTTCTTTATTAGAATAAAATACAAAAACTAAAATAATACTTTTGTTATGCACATAATGCATATAGAATACAACAGTAGATTTTTATTCCTGTCATATTAATAGTTAACATTTCCAAGCTTTGTAATGAATGCAAAAACTCTATTTTTAACATTCTTTGCCGATGATTCAGTTCCGCTTTCTTGGTGAATTTTGAACCAATACCTTTGAATAAATTCGAATGTAAATACACAGTGCTTTGGGTAGCATAAATTAAAAATGAAATACGGCGAGTCATCAAAAAGACACTTTGAAATGAGTTCACTGGTCCTATTCGCTTCTTTTCTACTTGTGTAGCATATGTAGTTATACCATCGTTTTCTGAAATAAATATTTAAGAATTAAATCAACTGAAAATAGTAAATTTTCATAAAAGCAAATTTATTTTAAAATCAAGATAAGATCAGTCATATCCATGGGCATATAATGCTTGCACTGATGTAGTTACTCGGATAATCAAAACAGTTTATTGAAGGTTTAACAGTCTCATACTTCAATAAACATTTTGTTTGGCACTTTCGTTGATTTTAATTAATAATCTCGGTAACTATAGGGATCTCAACTTTTAATTTTAGAGTATTTTAATATATTTTAAGAATAAATAACTTACCCATCTCGATAATAGATGGCGGCAATGTTTGAATGAGATCTTTGATATTTTCAAAATACACATTCTGAAATCAAAATAAGACATTAAAATAGTATATTTTGCAGAGATGAACTTAATTGTATAACTGTACTGATTAGCAAAAACTGTGAAACTGTCTGACTTCAAAACATGAGAAAATAGCTTAAAATGATATCGCTGTTTGTGCTTATTGAGAGAAGCAGAAGACTTAAACAACGAATCGGTTTTGTTGCAAATGGAAGACATTGAACATTTGATAGCTAGATTATTTTTTTATATGTACTAAAGCATGCGAAAATATATAATTAACATGGCTTGATTCGAAGTGGCAATCAGCAACTTCGCACGTGTAAGTTTTTATACGTACATTTATTTCAGATTCTTGATGTAACCTAAAAATGTGTATCTTAAAAGACGCATATGTCTTAAATAATTGATGACACCGATTAAATACACATGTAATTATTTTGCCCTTTTCGTATCTGTGAAAGTACTGATGTAAATTGTACTTTTTCAAGCATAAAAAACTTTGGCAACACGAATTACATTGAAATGACATTGTTATCAACACCTATTCAATAACCTAATGTTTAATTTCACAACATAAAAACACCTAACGTAGCTTTACAAGTAATTAAATCAATAATAACAATAAACTTACCTGGTGAAAACTATTTGCACAAGAACGGCACAAGGAATAAGCACATACCTAACGCAATACTTATCAACAACAATAATGGCTGCTGTGTGGTCAGAACTTACCGGTACGGTACAGCAGCACATGCTCGGCATTACTGATAATGCGCAGGGTCTATAATTCACCGGATTAACTATGTATTTATACATTTTTTTTATGTAATTTACATAATTTCATTAATGTGATTTACATGATTATATGGAAAATTACATTAACTGAAGTAAAGATATATGAATCTGTGTAGTTTTAATTTGATATATGTAATAAACCCTAAATAGGTTTAACTTTCCTGTGAAAGTCGTACGTTTTTTTACATTTTTCATTTAAAAATAAATAATTATGATATTTCATTCATTCAAAATTCAATAAATTTTAACTTAACTTCCAAAGTACTTTTACATCCATTTTTTATAGTGTATATTGCACTTAAATGGCACATTTCTAAAACAGTAAGCATCGCTTGTGAAGAAAAAAAATTCATATTGTTTTTTAACCTCCTGTAATGGTCATGTTTTGAAATAGCACTCAGTACATTGAATTAAATAAAAGCATGTTCAAAATTTGTGTATTTAGTAAATTGCTTTGGTGCGATCGAAAAACTTTAACTTCTATTCAGGTATAAAGACCGTTTGACCTTTAACGCAGTATGGAGGATAAGGGTGAGAGGGGCACTTGTTTGGTTCAAAGCAAGGTTTTTGGTTTAAAGCAAGGAGTCAAGTTTTGACCTGGGGCCGAGACAGCTCGTAACGGGAGCAGGTGAATTTAACCTCCCCGAATTAGTTAAGCGTGGTAATTCGAGCTTTAGCCATGTTGGCTGAATAATTAGAGCCGCCATATATTTGCACATAGTGATTAATAACTGCTAATAGAATCAGTAAAGTAGTTATGATGTTACCTGTATATGTTTATAGTGTGCCATTGCCCATAGCTATAGCAAGGCAATGTTTTTGTCGAATAAATTGTCAGACTTTTATAGTATGTACATCTCTCGTGATGTCAATGTTGCTGTTTGAAGCCGCTTGCAACCAGAATTATTGATGGCTCCATTACTTCATTTCACGATTGTGTTACCGTCCGATAAAGACTTCTCCTAACCCATGAGAAGACTGTAGTGCGTGAATAATTTAATGTGAACTTAATGTGAACGTTGCGTAACTATATCGCCCCGTCTTTAAGACATCTCCCGTGTGTTTTGGTCATAAAAAACATAGTGCTCGACTACCGAACCAGTTTATGTCGAAATTACTAATTGTCGAGCCATTTTTGTTATTAATTTTACGTAGTCTGTAATATTTCCTTTAGTGTGTTTTCATGTAATTTAATTGAGCCTTTTTATGTTAACGTAAGAATTCTTTGTTTTACCGCTCTGGCCAGATCGTGTTTAGTTTAGTTTAATTATTTACTGTATATGGATCCTTATTGTGCACAATTTTGTTTTGTATTTTGCTATATGTCAGACGGACTTTTGATGATTTTTTTGTTATTATTCTGACGAAAGTTTTAAAGTTTACCTACACCCTGAAGTCAATTGCTCTACCTTTGTTGGCGAATTTTTTTGGAAACTTAAAGTAGTTAAACTTAAATGATTCGTTTTATTTCCACTTGAGAAAGTTTAACGTTTCACTCCCCACCGACAAAAATGAGGAGTTTAATGCAATTATTATTTGTTTTTGATATTTACTTAAAAGTGATTATCTTTCTTAATTTAGTATAAGATTGTAGCGTACATGCGAACGCACCTTAACGCCAACTTTGTAACGCGTCATTCTACAAAGAATAAACAGTTTAACAGTGTCCATCTGAACGTTGTCTATTAATCACCCTCCTCCTATAATCGAACCTAACCTAAAAGATACACGAACACGACATGGCGCAGTCTACGGATAAGTAAAATCACTACCATCAAGTATTAATTGAGATATTTTTGGCTGAAAAGTAGAAAAGATGGATTTACGGGGCGTGCCTCCGATGGTATTTTCGGGGAATTTAGGAGAAAACTGGCGATTTTGGAAGCAGAGATTTTCAATATACCTGCAGGCTACGGAAATTAGTAAAAAGGAAGGAGCGACGAAATGTGCCCAATTATTGACACTCATTGGAGAGGAAGGTATGCGTATTTATAATACCATTAAATTAGGAGAGGAAGAGAAAGATAAATTAGAAGTACCTACTGTTACAAAAGTTTGATGAATATTTTAATCCTAGGAAAAATCTTGCATATGAGAGACATAAATTGCTAAATTGTAAGCAGAAAGAGGGTCAGTCAATTGATAATTATATTACGGAGCTTAAAAGCCTAGCCATGTTATGTGAGCTAGATAACATGGAAAGTAACCTAGTAAAAGACATACTCATATGTGGTATAGTCTCCGAGAAAATAAGAGAAAAGTTATTATTCGATGATGTGAAAACCCTAGAAGAAGTTATAAGAATATGTGTTACTATGGAAAACTCAAGGGAGCAGAATAAGCAAATTACAAATGGCTCTGTGAGCGTCTTGTCCAATGGGTATGGTGCAAGTACAGCCTACGCAGTGAAGCAACAAGGACAGAGAGCAGTACAGCCGAGAACGACACAATACGAGAGCAGCAGGCGAAGATGGAGGTGCTCCAGATGCTCTACGAGTCACAGCGAACACCAACGATGCCCAGCCCACGGGAAACAATGCAGGATTTGTAGTAGATATAATCATTTTAGTTCAGTTTGTAAATTTTCTAACCAAAAAACAAATATTCGGAAGTATTCAAAATTTAATAAAAAATCTTCCAATGTTGTTAATAAAAATGTATATTTTGTTAATGAAAATACAAATAGTGAGGATAATTTTACTTTTATAGGGTCAATTGAGCAGACTTTCCAGGAAGTGAATGGAATCGACTCACTCTCTGAGAAATCATGGGCGACGGTCTTGACTATTAATGATTTAAACGTAACTTTCAAGCTAGATACTGGAGCGATGGCCAATGTAATACCAGTAAGTTTAATAGATAAGTTAAGAATTGATCCACAAAAAATAAAGAGTAGCACTGTCAGTTTGTGTTCATATACACAAAATAAATTGCCAACTATAGGGGAAATTTTTTTAGAATGTATGTATAAAGGGAAAATATTTTTAATACTTTTTCAAGTGGTTAATATGAGAAATTCATGTCCTTTATTAGGCCTTAATACATGTATAGATCTCAATTTAGTTAAAAAAATAGATCATTTAGAAAGTGAAAAAAGAGATTATGATAGAGAGGTAAATTCTCTCATAAAAAATTATGCTTTTTTGTTCAATGGCATAGGTTGTATGGAAAAACCATACCACATAGATTTAAAAATGAATGTTCAACCTGCAGTGCATCCGGTTAGAAGAGTACCTTTTGCAATTAGAGAACAATAAAAAATGCTTTAGATCAGTTAGAACGACAAAAAATTATCAAAAAATCTACAGCTAGCGCTGAATGGGTTAACCCGTTGGTGATTGTTCGCAAGCCTAACGGGGAGCTAAGGTTATGTTTGGACCCAGCAGATTTAAACAAAGCCATCAAACGGCATTTTATATCGATTCCTACTTTAGAGGAGCTAACCCTAAAATTTGCTGGTGCAAAGTATTTTTCTACCTTGGATGCAAAACAAGGATTTTTACAAATACCTTTAGATGAAGAAAGCTCTAAATTATGCACATTTGGTACTCCGTGTGGGAGATATTCTTATTTAAGACTACCCTATGGACTTGCCAGTTCACCGGAAGTTTTCCAAGAAAGAATGAATGATATTTTTAGTAAAATAGAGGGTTGTGAGGTATACATAGACGATTTAATAATTTATGCTAAAAGTGAAGCCGAACATAACGCAATTTTGGAAAAAGTTTTTAAAGTAGCTAAATCTAGTGGAATAAAATTCAACAAGGAGAAATGTAAGTTTTTTGTTAAACAAGTAAAGTATATGGGACACGAAATTTCAAAAGAAGGTTTAAGGGCGGATGATTCTAAAATTGAAGCAATAAAAAATATGCCAAGACCCGAATGTAAAAAAGATGTACAAAGATTTCTAGGTTATGTTACATATATCGGGAAATTTTTAACTAAATTATCAGACCTAACGGCTCCACTAAGGTCACTTTTAAAGCGAGAAGTTTTATTTACATGGGAGGAAGATCAGGAACGTGCATTTCAGAACATTAAACGTTTAGCTAGTGAAAGTCCGTGTTTGCAATTTTTTGATGTAAATAAATTTACAACTATTTCAGTTGATGCCAGTTCAAAGGGTGTAGCCGCCATTTTAGTACAGGATGGTAAACCGTGTGCTTATGCTTCGAAAGCTCTCACAAAGGCTCAAGAAAACTATAGCCAAATTGAAAAAGAGTTACTTGCAGTTTTTTTCGGGGCATCAAAATTTTCCCAGTTCGTTTACGGAAAACACTTCATTGTGGAAACAGATCATAAACCTCTTATTCATATTATAAACAAGCCACTAAATGAGTGCCCAGCTAGGTTGCAACGGATTCTTCTTCAGCATAGAAAATACAGTTTTACATTAAATTATAAACCTGGCAAAGAACTAATTATAGCTGATACATTTAGTAGGGCATATCAAAAAGGTGAAAATTTTGATGAAAATTTAGACTTAGAGGTTGAGGAACAAGTTTGTTTGATTGCTATGCAATTAAATGCGAGCCCGGAAAAAATATCCGAACTTAAAATTCATACACAGTGATTCAGAATTGAGACTACTTAAACATTATACATACAGGATGTTGCATCATGAGAGGGACATAGCTTAATAGGAGGTAGAGAACATCAGTGGTAACCGGAACCTCCCATAGAAATGTCTCATTGGGCCTTCACTACGAAATTACAGGGTGTTAAATAATTTTTGGCCAAACCTGTTTTTTGTCATAACTTTGACAGGAAATGAAATAACGGATTCATATTTGGTACGGCTAATGTACAAACGAGCCCCAAGAGGTACATGTATAAAAAAAATATATCCAGGTCCGGACTCACTATAATTTATGTTTCTTCTTTGCATCAATAAAACATCACCCTGTATATATTTTTTTGAAATTTCGATACGATATTCGAAAAGAGCAAGAAAAAACAAACAAAATGGCCTATTTCATTTTTTTGTTACACCTTCGTGGTTATTTAAATACGTTGTTAAATGTGCAAGAAAATGGATTACAGAACCCTATTAAATGAGAGGCACGTGAAATAAATAGTTTTATAACTAAAATTTGCAAAAATTCTATTGAGTCTAGGTGGTCTGGGTGAATCCTAATTCCGGCACGTTTTAAAGGTCCATTTTGGTAAAAAACTGTGGTCCTAATAAGTAATCGGGTATGAAATAACAAAATTTTTAATCAATCACAGTAGGCTTGTTCAAAGAATAAAAGTGACAGATAATTTAAACCATTTAGGCCTAAGCAACCAGTTACTTTGATCAAGAAAATCATCAACATTTTATACTTAATAAAAATTGGAAGAGAACAAACTAAAATCTAAATAAATAAAATATTTTCCATTCAATTAACAATAAATAACAAAACAATAACTAAATGTGTTTAAAAATAAAACGTAATTGACACTAAAGTAAATTTTCAAAATGTCCTCCCCCAAATTCTGTGCATTTTCTTGCGCGTTTAGAAAGGTCACCAATTGCTCGACGTATCATTTCTGGATTATTCCGTATTTCGTCGCAGGTTGTAACGATGCGCTGGATTAAATGTTGTCTACTTTCAATTTCAATGCTATAAACCTCGTTTTTTAAGTGGCCCCATAAAAAGTAATCACAAGGGTTACAATCAGGAGATCTTGGTGGCCATTCATGTGGACCCCCGCGTCCAATCCATTTATTAGGATACACATTGTTTAAGTGTTCTCTTACTTGAAGGTTAAAATGTGGTGGGGCCCCATCATGCTGAAACAACATGCCTCTTATACCGATATTTTCTAACATATTCGGTAAAATGTTTTGAAGAAAATCAAAGTAAATTTCACCATTCAATCTTTCTTCAAAAAAATGTGGCCCTATCAAATGTCTATTCACAAGTCCGACCCAAACATTTACAGAAAACCTGTGTTGCGAACGGCGTTGGCGTACCGCATGTGGGTTTTCCTGTGCCCATTTATGATTATTTCGTGAATTGTTTACTCCATCCCTTGTAAATTGTGCCTCATCCGTAAATAAGGTTCTGTAAATGACTGGGCGATGATTAGACAACCAACGACAAAATGCCAGGCGGGGGATATCGTCGCCTTGTTGAAGACGCTGTACCTGCTGGATATGATATGGATGGTAACGTTCTCTTTTTAGGGTTCTCCATACTCGCCAATGAGGAATACCAGTTGCCAAACTGATTCGTCTAGTGCTCATATTTGGGTTTTCTTGAACTACGTTTATAATATTGTTTTGTTCCTGCACACCTTGTTGTAAAACACGCTCCACAACTGCAGAAGTAGGAAACTTTCCGTTTTGTCTTGCATACTGGAACACCGTACTAAAGGTTTTATGATTAGGGCATCGACGACCAGGAAAACGCAGCCGATATTCTTTTTCCGCCGACCTACCATTTCCATTACAGAAACCATAGATGAATATTATGTCAGCATATTCCCCGTTTGTAAATTTTACTGGCATAGTTAAAATATTTTCACAAGTTTTCACTAACTAAATGCGGATTATTGACACATTAAATTACTAACAAACAATTATTCAACTGTTTAGGAGATTTCTTTTTATTATCTGTCACTTTGAACAAGCCTACTGTGATTGATTAAAAATTTTGTTATTTCATACCCGATTACTTATTAGGACCACAGTTTTTTTACCAAAATGTACCTTTAAAACGTGCCGGAATTAGGATTCACCCAGACCACCTAGGCTCAATAGAATTTTTGCAAATTTTAGTTATAAAACTATTTATTTCACGTGCCTCTCATTTAATAGGGTTCTGTAATCCATTTTCTTGCACATTTAACAACGTATTTAAATAACCACGAAGGTGTAACAAAAAAATGAAATAGGCCATTTTGTTTGTTTTTTCTTGCTCTTTTCGAATATTGTATCGAAATTTCAAAAAAATATATACAGGATGATGTTTTATTGATGCAAAGAAGAAACATAAATTATAGTGAGTCCGGACCTGGATATATTTTTTTTATACATGTACCTCTTGGGGCTCGTTTGTACATTAGCCGTACCAAATATGAATCCGTTATTTCATTTCCTGTCAAAGTTATGACAAAAAACAGGTTTGGCCAAAAATTATTTAACACCCTGTAATTTCGTAGTGAAGGCCCAATGAGACATTTCTATGGGAGGTTCCGGTTACCACTGATGTTCTCTACCTCCTATTAAGCTATGTCCCTCTCATGATGCAACACCCCGTATAATAAATGGCTGGCCAAAAAATTGCAAGGAAATCCCAAATGGGATAAAATTTTATTATAGATTTAGAGGCGAGCTTAATATTATAAATGAGCTTGTGTATAAGGGACAGAAATTGATAGTGCCTCAAGAGAGTAGACAGGACATTCTTAAAAAAATTCACTATAGTCATTTAGGAATAAACAAGTGTTTGTTTAAAGCACGCAGTTCTTTTTATTGGCCAGGAATGTCTAAACAAATAAAGGATATGGTCTCTTCTTGTCATCTATGTCAAACATATCAAAGCAGTCAAAAACCTGAACCGATGGTTTCTCACGGGATAGTTAAGATCCCATTTTACAAGGTAGCTGCCGATATTTTTCATTTACTTAATCAAACTTACCTTTTAGTAACAGACTATTATTCAAAATATGTTCATGTTGTCAATTTATATAGAGACCTTTCTTGTCAAAACATTATAAATAAATTAAAAGGTATTTTTTCTCAGTTTGGAATACCAACAATTCTTGTTGCTGATAACGGACCAGAATTTTCTGGTTATAAGTTTGTTCAGTTTTCTAAGGACTATAATTTTCAACACGTAAAAAGCTCTCCTAAATATCCACAAAGTAACGGAGCCGTAGAAAGGGCCATCAAAACAGTAAAATCAGTGTTAAGAAAATGTTATTTTGATAAGAAAGATCCCTACCTAGCCTTATTAGATTTACGTAACACACCAATTGATGGAGAAACGTCCCCTGCGAATGTCCTTATGGGTAGAAATTTAAAATCTCATATACCTCAAATTAATCAAAAATTTATGCCGAAGAAGTATAACAAAAAGAAATTTGATAATTTTATCAATAATTCGCAGACAAAACAAACATTTTATTATAATGACAAAGGCACTAAAAAGTTGAATGATTTAAAACCAAATTGTAAAATTACAGTTCAGTTAAAACCAAAAGGACATTGGCAGAGAGCCAAAATAGTTAAAAAAGTGGGTATCAGATCGTATAAATTATGCTTTGAGAATGGTAGAATTTTTATTCGTAACTGCAGGTTTATTAAACCTTGGGTACACCAGGCTCATTCGTCCAAACAGGGCCCATACAGTAAACAGAATAAAAGACAAAGTAATACTAATGTAAATAATAGAAATGTGTATGAGGATTTTAGTTTGTATAGAACGATAGGTGTAGAAAATAATGTACCACTTGACCATGTGATTGTAGATGTAGAACCACCTTGTAACTCTCAGGTTATTGATAATTCTAGTCATATGGTAAATAATTATGTTACTGGAAGAGTTTCTAGCGGACACCTAGAAGCTGAAGAGAGCGAGAGTCTAGTGGATAGGGAAGGTTTAAACAATGTTCAGTGTGAACGCAATACTAGTAGCAGTAGTAAGTAGTACCGATGACGATCAATTTGAAAATTGTATTAATAATCAAAGCGAGGAAAGTTTTGCAAGTGACAAAGATAATAAATCTGAAAATAATTTAGATAGGTGTAGCAGTAGCGAGAGTGTAAATTCCAATACTAGCGGAAGAGATCACTTCGCTTTAGTACCAGAGAATTTCGTTACGCGAACTGGTAGAACTATTAAAAGACCTCACAGATACCAAGTGTAATCACAGAATTACTTGGTATAATATTAGTCAGAGGAAAGGATCAATACATTTTATTTACATAAATAAATGCAATGTCAGCTAACTACTACCTACACTAGTTTGTGTTGAAAAGGAAGGATGTATTATACAGGGTGATATTTAAGTATCGAAAAAAATGCTAATGTTTTGTTAAAATGTGATACTACTGTGATATTAGATTTAAGTTCCCGACATTATAAATATGTACATAGATATATAAGACTGTGATATTAGAATAAGATGTACATGAAATATTTTTATACAAATATAAATATATTAATCAATAAGGGAGATGTAGCGTACATGCGAACTCACCTTAACGCCAACTTTATAACGCATCATTCTACAAAGAATAAACAGTGTCCATCTGAACGTTGTCTATTAATCACCTTCCTCCTATAATCGAACCTAACCTAAAAGATACACGAACACGACAAAGATAAGAAATAATATTCGATTAAAAAAGCAACATTCTCGCCTTATTCAATTTCTTTGACAGAAATTTATCAACTTGTTCTCCCCCATGTTAACTGATTGTCAACAATGATTCCAGGAAATTTCAAGTATGATTCAAGTTTAATCGGTTTATTGTCAAGATCAAATTAAAATTATACGATTTTTTACATTTGTTATGAAATTGGATCATGACTGCTCATTATATTCAAGATGGCGGATTCTGAAAGTTTAGAGTCAGATAAAGTGAATAAAAATAAAAATATAATATGCAAACAGTGTAAAAAAAGTGTGGTAAACATTGTAAAATGTATAAAGTGCAAGGAAATTTTTCATCCCAGTTGCATAAAACAAGCAAACCAAGTAAAAAATCCAACATGTACCTATTCATGAAGAGGAAATAGAAATACAAGCTGAAAGTGCAAGTCTGGAAGTAAGAATGCCATATCAGGTAGAAAATATGTATCTAAAACGCCTAATACACGAACTTGAAACTAAAAATACTCTACTTCAAGAAAATTGTATGTTATTACATGAGAAAATCGCATATTTAGAAAAAAAAAGTCCTGATGAAATGACAACAAATTCAATGGAGAACAAAAAATCTATAAAAAGTCCACAAAGAAAAGCAAGTACAAAAAATAATCAGAACCAAAGTAATCAAACAGTAAATACAGTGACATTAGCCACAACAAGTAGTAACAATCCTCCAAGAACACCAAAAAACAAGGGCCTTGTGAAATCTTCTTCTTCACAGATAAAGTCGCCTATCACCAATCAATGGGATATCAAAAGTCCAGAAACAACAACATCAAGTGGAACAGAAAAGGAAACCCACCCAGAAGAAAATGATCAAAATAAAAATGAGCCATGGAAACTTATGACTAATAAAATGAAAATGAAAAATAAAAATAAAATGTCAGTTGGAAAACCTGAAGCTGATAATGCTATGGCAAAACTAAAGGTGATTACTAGGTTAGCTTGGATCTATTTATCAGGTTTTAGCCCTGAGGTGACCCCTCAAGACATAATTAACTGTTTGGATAAAGAGCATGAAAGCAAATATGTATGCGAGATCATAACAAAAAGGCCTAACCCAAAGGTATTATCTTTTAAGCTTGGAGTACCGTTACAAATGAAGAGACAAATCATATCGTTAGATTTCTGGCCGGAAGGCATAATTGTGGATGAGTATACTCCACGCTGGAGATTAAACAATGAAAATTTTCGGGACAATCAAATGAAGAACAACAAGAATTAGATAGATAGATAGATCATTTATTGGTCTTCTTACACCGTAGTGCTTAGACAGGTCAAAGATACATAGATATATAAAAAACATATTAGGTAAACAATTATTATAAAATAAAATAAAATAAATATATCACACAGTACAAAAAATATACTAAAGTCAAACAACAAATAATAAAATGTGTATGTATATCAACATGCAACAAAATACATTAATTATATTTAAAATTTAAAATCTTACCTAAAACTAAAGTTATCTATATCATAGTAAACATTTTCAATTAAATGTTTCTTTATGATTAATTTATACCTAGTCAGTGGTGCCTCTCTCACAGTTATTGGTAGTTTATTGAAGAGTTTTATACCCATATATGTTTTATTTGTGTTTGCTAATCTGTGTAAAGGAATTACTAAGTTTGTCCGTGACCGGGTCAAGTGATCATGAAATTCCATATTAGTAGCAAACTTGTTCAAATTTTCTTTTACATAAATTAAATTAAAGTAAATAATTGCAGAAGGCAGAGTTAATATGTTAAGCTTAGTGAACCATGGTTTACAATTTTCATAATTTGGAATACCAGCTAATGTTCTAATAGCTCTTTTTTGGAGGATGAAAATTTTTTGTATATACAAAAAATTTTCATCCTCCAAGAAGTTCCCCAATTTAATAATCCGTACGTCATAGTACTGTGGAATAAAGCATGATATGTTATTAGAGCTGCATCTATATTTATTTTATATTTTTTATAGCATATATTATGGATGACAATTTTTTCGAAAGATTGTCAATATGACTTTGCCAATGGGCCTTTTCAGCATATTTTTTTTATTGCGGAATCATAAATTTTATGAAAAATTAAAATACCCGTATTTTTTCAATTTCTATTTTGATGCAGATTAGAGCCAGAAAAAAATAATTAAAATCACCTATTTACGAGTCCAATTTAAACGATTATCCGTAACGCGCCATTAATACGTCAGAAATCCCAAGCCAATAGTGTAAAAGGCGACTCGGCAATGTTGTACAAAATCAGCATTCAATTGACGTTTGTAGTGATGGGCGATATCGCGATTTTCCAATCACTCCTTAACGGCGACTTATATTTTTCACTTCTGATGGTTTTAAACTAACGCCATCACAATCTGCAAGCTGATATGTTTACCGTGCGCCGTAATTTGTTTGTGTGAATGTATGGCTGCATTAAGAAAGTAAAACGATGTAAATTACACTTTATATTAATATTTTATATAATCACAGTGATTTAATCACCGGCAGTGACATATCGCTCATGACTAAACGTTTGACAGCTTGTTGATGTTAACATTTTGGTTTTGAGGTTAGCGTAAATTGAAAGCTTCCGATTTCGATTAAAATGTCTAGCAAGCAGTGTCTTGTTCCATTCTGTGAAAATACGACCGAAAATGCTCCAGAAAAGACGACAGCTCAAATGAAAGTTTAAGGTTATCCGCTATCCACACGCTCGGTGATCGCAGTGTTGCCGGTTAGCAAGTTCTTCTGTTGTGTCCTCGATGATGATTGGTGGGATTACGTGTGCAACCAAGGCGCGTGAAACTCGAGCGTTTGAAATACCCCTTGAAAGTTGTTGTATTTCGCTAATTTATTTCTCAGAGATTGCTGTTCTAAGACGTCTCATTTTTAGATACAAAATTATTTTATTTTCCCCAGATGACACCCACCATATTTAAATGTCAAAATTCGAATGTACTGTAAAGGCCCATTTAAATTTTGATTGATGTTAAGTCCTAGGAATTTTACAGTGTTATTTGTTTTTGAATTTAGTGAGAACTCTAATGATTGAGTTTTATTTCTATTAAGACATAAATAATTTGCATTGAACCAATCAGAAGCAGTCTCAATAATTTCCTCTCTAATACGTCAGTATTCACGTTTTTATCAATATTTACAGCTAGGGTAGTGTCGTCAGCAAAAAGTATGTTAAAAAAGACATTTGATGTGGAGAAGTCATTTACATAAATTAAGAAAAGCAGTGGCCCAAGGACACTTCCTTGCGGGACCCCATGTTTGATTTGCAAACTTGAGCTTAACTCATTATTAAAGAGTGTTGATTGGTATCTGTTCAAGAGATAGGAGCTTATTAATTTTAGTGCAATTCCTCTAACCCCGTAAAACTGCAATTTGGATAGTAAGACTTCGTGTGACACACAATCAAATGCCTTACTTAAATCAATAAAAATAGCTAGGCTTTGTTTGCCCTCTTCAAATCCCTCACATATAAAATTCACTAGTTCATGTACAGCATCAGATGTACTACGGTTTTGCCTAAAGCCATACTGCCTTTGGGAAAAATAGTTATTTGATACAAAATAATCTGTTATTCTTTGTACAATTATTTTTTCTATTATTTTAGCTAAAATTGGAAGTAAAGCAATAGGTCTGTAATTGGCAACATCATTTATATCTCCATATTTTAACAACGGAATGATCTTTGCTATTTTTAACTTATCAGGAAATGTTCCACTTTCTAGTATTAAATTAACAATATATGTAATTGGGCCAACAAGTATTGTTAAGTTGTCTTTGAACATACTAACAGTGTGATTATATATATCAGTTGACTTTGAGTTTTTGAGGTTTTTAATTATATGTAAGATTTCTTGTTCTGTAGCAGGATAGAAAAAAAAATGAATGACTGTTGTCAATTTTAGAATTTCCTAAGTATTGCTGATAGGTTTTATTGGGAGCTGGTATATTTTTTAATATGTTTTCTGCTACTTCAGTAAAGTAGTGATTGAAATTTTCTGGAGATACAGAGCATTCATTAATGATTACATTTTTTTTGCCTCTACTTTCATTTACGAGTTTCCATATAGTTTTTTGTTTATTTTCAGAATTTGATATTTCATTTATTGCTTTTTCTTTCTTTATTTTTTGAAGGAGCTGTTCGTATTCATATTTTTTAATTTTTGGTCTGTTTAATATGTCGTCCTTGTTTGGTAAATTTTGATTAAAGATTGTATCTAAAGCATTTATTTCTTTTTTAGCCTGCACTACCTCATTATTGTACATCTGTTTTCTTCTCTTTACATTATTGTTTATTAAAATTTTAGGAAAATTGACATTATGGTGATAGTTCATTATATTATAGAAAGTTTCTACAGCTTTAATAGAATTTTTTTCCTGTACTAACTCAGACCAGTCTTCATTTTCAAGACATCTATTAAATTTCAACCTGTTTGCCATGTTTCTATTATGTATCCATTTAGTCTGTTTTTTAAGGGCAAATTGACAGTTACTAGTAATGATAATGAAAACAGAACAAACTTTTCAAGAAAGAAAACAGAAAATTTCAAGGTATTTCAAATTAACGTGCAATCAATTAGGAACAAAATTAATGAATTCGAAGCTTTCTTTTTTGATAAACCTTTTAACGTATGTTGTGTCTCGGAACACTTTCTTAAAGACACTGAAATAAATTTATTACATATGAATGATTATACTGTTGTGTCATCCTTTTGTAGGCTAAGAAATAAAGGTGGAGGAACAGCCATTTTGACTGATCCCCTGCTTGAAAAAAACCCATTAAATTATATAAACAACTCTAGCATTGAAAAACATGCCGAACTTTGTGGTATATATATAAAACGTTATAATATCTATGTATTATCAGTATATCGTTCACCAACAGGCAATTTTGACACCTTTTTAAACGTTCTTGAAGAGGTCCTCAAAAAAGTAGGGTCCGAAAAAAATATCGTGTTAGCAGGGGACTTCAATGTTCATTTTGGTACAAACGAAAAACAAAATTTATTATTATGTGATATGCTAAAAACATTTGGACTTTTAACAATTAACAATTTTAAGTAAAACTAGGAAAGATAATTGCATAGACAATATATTTTTAAACTTTAACCTTGATTCTTGTCGCGCAAACAATTTTGAAACCAATCTATCAGATCATCAAGGGCAATTTGTACAATTTGAGGTAACGGCAAAATAAAAGAACGTGTAGACCTATAACGAGGCATGGAAAGCAAATATTTTTCAATTCAGTGGAGAATATATCCTGGGAATTTATTCAGGATACAAATTTAGACAGCGATAATAAATTCCGCATTTTTATAGAACATCTGCAAAATGCATACCATCAAGCTTTTCCTGAAAAAACATATATAGTCAAAAAAAATCGGCCAAATAGTGTAAATTGGTTCAATGACACACTAAAAAACATGCGAGAACAGCTTCACTTCCTAAGTGATTTATATAAACGATATCCAACACAGGAAATACTTAGAGAAAAGAACATTTTAAAACAAAATTACAAGGTGGCTATTGCTACTGCCAAAAAAAATGCAAACGATAATTATATTAAACAATCAAAAAATTCTACTAAATGTATGTGGAACATTATTAATAACCACAGAGGTGTCCCTTCAAAAAGTGTTGAAGCTGGTATCACTACACCAGATACCTATAACAACTTCTTTGTTAGCATTGCTCACAATTTACACAAAGACATAGAACATACAGAAACAGCTCCCCTGACTAAAGCAGAAAGTATATCTGTTCCTGGTGAAAAATTCTGCTTCAGTGAGGTTACCTATATAGAAGTACGTGATATAATTAATTCTTTAAAAAATAAACACAGTCGGGATATCTATGTGTTCAATGTTGAGATCATAAAATCTATTAAAAATTTAATAATAATACCCCTGACTAAGTTAATAAATTTATGCATTAAAGAAGGCAAGTTCCCCTCCATCTTAAAGCAGGCATTAGTCATACCCATTTTTAAGAAAGGTGATACTAAGGAAGTGTCAAATTATAGACCAATCTCCTTATTGCCAATAATATCAAAAATACTAGAAAAATGTATTGCAAACAGAGTGGCACATTATTTTGAGAGTAACAACTTATTCACAAGTAGCCAGTTCGGATTTCGAAAAAACCGCAACACTGTTTCGGGAATATTAGAACTATCTACAAAAATATTGGAAGGCTTTGAAAATCTCAATTACACATCAATAACTTTCTGTGATTTAAGTAAAGCATTTGATTGTGTCTCACAGGAACTTTTTATAAAAAAACTGAAATACTATAATTTTGGGGATTGTAGCATTCAATTATTGAAATCTTACCTTGATGATAGGTATCAGAGGGTTAGGGTAGGTAATGCGCTATCTGCAAAGAGGCAGCTTACTGTGGGAGTCCCGCAGGGGTCTGTATTAGGACCTCTGCTATTTTTAATATTTATCAACGACCTCCCTCTTTGTGAAAACATGGAGAATTATATCCTATTTGCAGATGACACAACAATATGTTCAACAGCTAATAACCTCAATGACGTTGTAGCAAGGTCATGTGAGGCACAATCAAAAGCAAAAAAATGGTTTAACTCTAACGAGCTATTTCTGAACAAATCGAAAACTCAGAACATGATATTTACTTTGAGAGATGTTGAGACTGCTGTTATCCCGCAGAATAGTGTGAAATTTTTAGGCATTCATCTTGACCCAAAACTAAAATGGGAAGAGCATATGAATTATCTCTCAAAAAAACTAAGTAGCAACATATTTATTTTACGCAATCTAGCAAACTGTGTCTCAACTGACACACTAAGAACTGCTTACTTTGCACTCTGTCATTCGAATATTTCATATGCTGTTCTCGCTTGGGGACATGCTGCAGATTGTCACAGAGTTTTCAATCTGCAAAGAAAAGCAATAAGGATTCTGGATGCTCTCAAGTATAGAGATGACTGCAAGAACTCATTCATAAATCATGAAATTTTAACTTTTCCTTCTATATATATTTTAGAAAACTTATTATACATTAAAAGAAACTCAGTCCTATATGATACATATGATTCTGTACATAATCATTGCACGAGAAATAAATCTAATCTAATTGTTAAGTATTGCCGTTTGAAGAGGTGCCAAAATGGGCCAAACTACTGGGCCATAAATTTTTTTAATAAATTGCCACAAAAAATTAAAGACTTGCCTTTACAGCATTTTAAGCAGAGGATCAAAAAATTTTTAATCTCCAAAGCCTTTTATAATTTCACTGAATTTCTAGACTGTGATATTTCTGATCTGTCTTAGATTTTAATTACTATTACTTTAAGTTTTATTTGTAATATTTTAATTTTAATTAATTTGTAAGTTTTTATTTTAAAGTTCCACTTTAATGTTTGTGATATTCATATTATGTATTACAATGACGATTTCTCCATGTGACCTGTGTAAGTGCCAAAAGGCATGAAAGCATCAATAAAGTACTTACTTACTTACTTACTTATGTATAAAAGGCATTCTAGAACGAACACACAAGGGAAAGTACGCTCAATTTTGTGAAACCGTCTCGACAGCACTCCCTGTAACCTATTTGCGCAATTAACGCATTTTCTTTGAATAACGAATATTTTATATGCGTGAGCTGAATGACCCCAGTTTATGGTTGCATAACTCATATTGGAATGAAAACAACCATAGTATGTGGTTAGTAAAGTTCTCTGCGATACTGTTTTAGACAGACGTCGGATGAGAAAGACCTTTTTTGAAAGTTTGTTGGACAGATATGTAATATAATCCTCCCTAGTTAGTTTAGAGTTCAAGTAAACACATAAGAATTTAACCGGATGAGTTTTTGTATGTTCTTGCTCACTGCGGAGACTGAAATTTAAGGATCGGGTTTTATTATTAACGAGCAGTGAATTTGAAAGGAACCAATTTGCTACCTTTGACTGTGTGTCTGCTACCTGAGTGCACAGCTGAGGTAATGATTTGCCTTGGTTCATAACCGCCGTGTCGTCTGCAAAAAGTATGAAGGAAACAGGTGATTATGAGGTAGTAAACAAAACAGTCTACCTTGGAACTCTTGTTGACAACACCAGAAACTGCAAATATGAGATTCGATGAACAATGCAGATGGCAAGATTGTCAATTTTATCAGTTGAGCAAAATTTGAATGATAAAAAACAAGAGAATATTTAAAAAAATATAACTGAGAAAATGAATTTTTCGTATTTAAAATTGTGCCTAATTTAATATTACCTGCAGAAATCGGATTCATCAGTTTTTATCTCGATTTCCTCCTTAAGTAAAACATATTGATCCTCCATTTTTTTCAGGTTTTCCTCTTTAAGACTACTTTCTTCACACAATTCCTCTTTTTCCACTTTAATCACGTCAAAATGTTTACTCTCCAACACATTGTCAGATATAAACTCTTCTTCATTCTTAAATATCATATTATCCATGTCGTCCACATTTCCTCTTTCCTCATAGAGTTGTTCTTCTACTTTGATGTCAAGCAAGGTACCATCTGCCTCATCTGCTGTTACATTACTCATCCTAAACTGTAGTAGATGGCTTAGCTTTATTTGATTTATACTGCTTACACCTAGTGCTTCACAATATTTCTTAATTTTGTCTTCCACACTCAAACAGTTCATTACAAAATGGAAACAGATCTCTAGTGAGCCTCGACAGGGCATACAGATTACAGGTTTCTTGATAATACTCAAATCCTATCAAACAAAAAGTAGATATTGAAAATAAAATCAAATTAGGGAGGTTCGGGTGCTACATAAAAATGCTAAAGTGTAGATTTATATAATTTCATGTTAAAATATTAAGACAGTCAAATACGGAGTGCCACAAGGGTCGGTGCTTGGTCCGCTGTTATTTCTCATTTATATAAATGATTTATTGGATTGTATTCCGGGTACCGATATCCTGTGTTATGCAGATGACACAACAACCCTAGACATAAACAAAAAATTTGACAATCTTATAAGTGGCATGACTGAGACACAGTCGAAAGCAGCATCTTGGTTTAGTGCAAATCAACTAAGTCTCAATGACGACAAAACGATGCAATGCATCTTCACTTTAAGAAATTGCGACTTCATTAATCCCTCTTCTGTTAAGTTTCTAGGAATCTATTTAGACCCCAAATTGTCATGGGAACAACATACAGACCAGCTGTCAAGGAAACTGTCAAAAAATATCTATTTGTTGAGGAATTTATATCAATCGGTGAATAAGTCTGTACTGGTATCAGTATACTACAGCCTCTTCCAATCACATATGGGATATGGCTTATTGGCATGGGGACCCTCGCCTCATGCAAAGCAAATATTCAAGTTACAACGGAGAGCTATAAGAATTATTAGTGGCCTAGCGTATCGAGAGGATGCACAACTCAAATTCGTGGAACTGAGGATATTGACTCTAACATCCTTGTATATTTTTAGATGCCTACTGTGGGTCAAAGAAAATCTGAACCTATTTCAGCTCCGTGATAATATACACGACTACCATACAAGACAACACATGAATCTTGATATTGAATACCATAGAGTAGGTAAAAATAAAGTTTCTACAAATTACTATGCTCTCATACTATATAATAAACTGCCAGTACAAATGAAAAATCTGCCCTTCAAAAAATACAAAGAATGTATAAAAAATATCCTAACTGCAGGGGCATTTTATACCTTGAACGAATTTCTAAACAGTGACATACAACTTATAGAATTATGAGAGATTTTAACAACAGTATATTTTATTATGTAATATTTTTTAAATACCTAAGCTAAGTTTCTTTGTCTTTGTCCTATTTATTTTATATTATAATTTCTATTTTACTTAGTTTGTCTTTCATATAACATGTGCCTTAGTCTTATACTTTATATCATGTGTTTTATATTTATAACTTATATTTTAACCTCCATTTTGTATGTTGACGTGTGTAAACACTTTGTGTACCAACACCAATAAAGTATTGTATTGTATTAAATGTAATGAGACTATTTGATTTTTTCAATACTACTATAGATGTCTTTGAAGTAAAAAACACAAAGAAAACATACAACATTTAAAAGAATACTACTACTACTACTATAAAAATTGGGAGTATGTTATGAGCATTTTAATAAATAATCAACTGTTAAAAAACAAATCTTGTGATATTTCCCGAGTAGGCGACGAGTGCGCCAAAAATAATAGCACATTTAAAAACTTGTTAATAAATATTCAGTACGTTTTTATGTTAAGAATTGGAAATTTTTAAATAGCTGGTAGTTTAACTTTTTGTTTAACAGCAGCAACACCTTGTTTCAATTCACTGATAATTTCCTGAAGATGCAGAGATGTAGGTATCACAACGTTTGCAAAACATGTTTTTTAAAAAATGCGCAACATAAACGATTCTGTATCCTTGTACCCGATGCACTGCGTCTGTTTCATTTGCATTTTCGTCACTACATACTTTCCTATTGCTAATACTGTTACGCGTTAGCGCCCCCTAGGTGTGAATGGTAGTAGGGATCGTATACATTAGCATAACTCCATATCCAATCTGTAGTCAATGAGGAAACGTGTGATAGGCTTTCGAAGATCACCACAGAGGTGGCGCCAGGGAATAAATAGTTTTCTATAATTAAATTATGGTTCCTAAAGAAAGTCTATCGAGACTTTGCTGAACTGTTTCAGATATCTGTTTTAAATAAGTTCAGATCAATTCGAAGTGATCCAAAGCGAAGAGTAAACGTGTTGCAAAAAAGAAATAAATAAATTGTGTAGTTGTCAATAAATAGTGTGTTAGCAGTATCTCATGTTATAATTTATGAATCCACGATTTTAGAGGTGTTTCTCAGGGAGTGGAGACATTTTAGAATTGGTGTCAAGAAACGGAATTATCACAAAAAGATTTCAAAAGTGTTCGAGAAGGTTGAACAGTATTTTTCTCGGGAGTTAGTGCGAACACGGAGAACTATCTTACTGGACACTGTTCGAAGGTTATTTTCGAACAGGAAAATAGTGTTAAGTGCATTTCTAGAACATTTTATTTGGACACTAGTGGCGGTAATAGAACTGAGAAGTGACTCTTTCGGGCCATAAAGTGCATTTTTGTGAAAATTCTAGAACCACAAAAAAGAATAAGAAAGAAGACATCAAGAAGAGCAAGAGGAACGGGAAAGAAGTCAACAAGAAAAACAACTGTGGAAGTGGAGCATCACCCTGACGATAAGCAGAAAACAGCATTTCAGCAGGCAGTGGTCTTTACGAATTTACTGTGACGCCTTTTGCACTTTGCAAAGTACTTTTGACAGATTAATGGAATCCAAAGAAGTGTCTACTATTTCAGAAAATTCCTTTATCATGTTGTGTCTTCAAATGGAATACAAATGGACCAAGACACTGCCATACGAAATTGGTCAAAACCAACCGCAAGTTCATGGAGTACGAAGCTACCCTGTTCTCTGCAAGTATTATAGACGCTTTGTGGAAGGGTCTGTGGAAATTGCAAAGTCATTACACCGGGTAACAGAGGGGATAGTTCCATACCAGTAGACACCAAAGTATTAAATGGCATGGAGTTTTGTTTGTTTGATATAAAATAATGCACTGAATGTCTAATTAACAATGTTTAATGATTAACTTGAACAACTCAACATTTACGACAGTTACTTCTCATTTCTACAACTTAACTTCTTACTTGACAGACTTGCTTTTACAGAGTTCTAACTTATTTATATTATGCATATGCAACTAACATTACACATATAAGAATACTTGGTTGCATAATGTCAACATGGAGAAAGCTGAAATCAGCTCTAGGCAATGGCCCTATGGTAGAATACCATATACTTATTAACTATATACTATGAGTTTCGTTCCCAATTTGACGCCAAGGAAAGCCTGTCTCTCTATCCTTTAAGAGGACTTGGTATTGTGCGCATGTCTTAGTGGGCGGAACATCGACGCGAGAATGTGACAGTTCAACTAAATATAGAAGATGAGTGGTCACAATCTAATCGGAGAAATTGTGCACTATAGGCATTATATCAGAGGTTCCAAGTTCCAATTCCAGACATTAATATTATAAGTGCTTGTGTGTTCTAAGATTGTGAAGTTGTTTTATGTATTTTATTGTTTATCAAAATAGGGATTTGTATTTACATGGTGTAAACCTATATCCACAAAAATGAAACGGTGTTTTTTGTGTAAAAGCCAGCCGAAGCAGGACCCTAACCTGTCATATCATCGGTAATAAATTTTATTTAATAATCCAAAATCTAGTTACATGTGCTAATCGTGAAATGTTTTTAGTTTTCCCAAGAATATTTTTGTTTTATCTTTGCATAAAGTGCGTTGTTTTGGGGTTAAAAATTCTCAAAATTTTAATATTGAAGATTTTTTCAGCAAGTTTTACTGAAAAAGGTTGACTTTTTTCATCAAGAACAATTTTTTTTTACTCAAAAAATAAGATGCCGTCCCAAGAACTAAAGAAAAAAAATATTTACCATTTCTTTCAATGTCAAATTGTTTTTTAACAATCTTGCCTTTTTACGGCTGAATCACCCATAAAACATAAAAATATAAATTGTGCCACTCATATTCGTAAAGTAGAATTTTTAGCTGAACATCGAAACTTCCATTAGTACCCTATATAAGACCCACTTTTTTGCTAATTCCACTGGACTATAAGTTTTTGTAATTACTGCTTAAGTATTCATTTATTGATTAAATAATTTAAATACCAAGAAACGAAAGCTTCCTAATAGCATGTGAATCATTCCAAAAGGGTGGTATATATTTTACCATAGTATACGAAATCTCCGTTTTCTACGGTTGCCGGTAGATTTCTTTGTTTTGGGACCACTGACCTGTTACAGCGCGCGCTTCCTTCTTCATCAGATCGTATCGTCAGAGTCCTCCATAGAGATAGAAAACTATCTCGTTCTCTAGCCTCAAATCCGCACATAGTGGCTTATGGAGTATTACCAGTATATAGTTAATAAGTATATGTAGAATACCCATAATGGAATGAAATTTTTATTGTAGATACGTATGCCAGCAATTCTTTGGTGGGTTGTGTTCTATCCCAAATCCAGAATGGGCAGGAAAGAGAGATCGAGTACTTCAGCAAGGTGGTGTTCAAATCAGAAAATAATGATTGTATACCCAGGAAACAGTTTTCAAAATCCGGACTGAACATGTTGCATTTAAATGGCCGTTGGACTGTTGCAGTTGAAAGCCCAAGAAAGATAACTAGCTCATCGGATAGAAAGACATTAGCAGTATGACCTTAAAATCAAACACTGACCAGGAAAATCTCGTAAGAAGGCAGATGCCTTATTAGGAAGACCTTGCAAGGACGATTGCAAGCACTGACGCCACGGGGAGAAAGAGCAGGGTACGGAGTCAACTTTGCTAATTAGATGCTTATAAAATAAATTTCTTGACCATGTCGCAACGCTTCATGCATCTTGTATGCATGTGTTGATAATCTGATTCTTATGGTATATGTACCTGTTAAGAACTCACTTTTTATTTAAATTTAAAAGCTTCTCGCTAAGATTTGGCTGCTGTAAGACAGTGCCCTGCGCATGCCTTGATCTACCTAGCGGTCGAATCGGTATGTGCACGTGGACAGTCAGTTGAAAGTGAGCTCTCATTAGTCAGTTACTCTTGTATGTATATAGTTAGCATCAGCAGAAATCATTCAAAGAACGATAAAAAGTACTGAGTCAGTGTTGATGGAAAATAAATAGAGTAGAGCAAAAACAAATCGGTAACATCAATTCCTCCATCTCTTCCCCGCTTGTTTTACAAGTTTACATGTTTACATTTATTGATGTGCTGTATTGTTCGATGTTTTATGAAGAGCAATAAACAAGATTTACATCTACTCTACACTCATTATTTTATCAACACCCCCGCCCCCTATATAGTCCACAGCTCTCACAAAAAGAAAAAGTATTTCTTCAACGGAAATACAACAGTAATAATGGCGGTTTGGCAAATATGTATTTTTTTTAATGAGAAAGCTATTCTCTTGCAGTGGATAAAACGCACACTGCTGAAAACGAGATCTCAACGGCTGAAATTTGAGGTATTCTTTGTGTTTAGATTGACAGATCCCCAACTGTAGGGCCTCGTTTCTCTTTACCTTACACAAAATCATTTTGGATTTTCAAGAAGTTACCTCGGTGACTTGAGAAGCGGTTAAGAAAACATTTTAAGAAAACAGAGTACTTGTTATGGCAGAGAATTGTTTTTTTTTTCTTATGCAAAAACTATGTATTCACATTGGAAACTGACTTCAATTTCGGATTGTATTACCCCAAATTAGTATTTTGAAGAAAATCTGCAAAACTACAACTCTCTGCAAAATTACTAAGATTTGTAATTAACGTCTAACATGAAAAATATAGATACATACCAATTCTGGATGACATTGTCTGATCATTCTCTCCAACATAATGTCTCCGTTTTCAAGACTAAGGGATATAGCATAACAACATTTTACTGAAGCCATACAAAATACACATATGTCTTGGTCCTCTAGGACACCAGTACAATTTTCATTTTTATTCAGAAAGACATCTTTCAGAACAAGTTTGATTGCATCCTTGTTATCGACAAACGAAACTATATAATCGTGTGTATAGATGCACTTTGCTTTAAAATCAAAACATTTAAAAAGCATTTCGGCACAATTTGTACAAATTACAGATTCCTGTAAAGGGGTTAATTTCTAAAACAAATTAATTCATTTTCACATATACTCTCCTGTGCGATATTTGGGGTACTTACTATATTCGACAGAATTAAATCCAAAGCGCCTCTTGTACCTCGATCCAAAGCTTTAAACTTGTCAGATATTTTCAAACAAAGCCTGCATATTATTTTCTCTTGATTTCCCATTTTACTGTTAACTCGAACTAACACAGACGACATACGTTCTTAGGTTTCGCACTGTAAGCACAATATAAATTATATTGGATGTATAGGTTTTCTGAGACATTCTGTCCTAAGCCGTAACTAGTGATGTGCCGCCATATGAGAATAGTGGTTTATGGAAATTAACTGCAAGTGCCCAGGTGACTATGTCTTTGTTAGAGCTATCGTTTCAGAAGAAAGAATATTTGCACATATGACAATGATCATTTAGGAATGATACGCCAACGGTACAAAAATTGTGTGTTGGAGCAAATATGCGAAAACGTGCCTTGATTAACTTTGTATAAGAATCAGGTTATTCTTCTTCTTCCATTCAATTAACGTTTCCCTTAGTTGTCAATGTTGTCATTCACATGCAATAGAACAGAAGAGGAACAAGAATAAAGAATAACCTATTCCCAAACCGGCGAAACCTAAACCAGTCACATTTTTATGGATTTGCTTCAATGCCTCAATTTCGTCAACTTCCGTATCGTTGACGTTTCGTCTCTAATTATTACCGTCATATGTGGTTATTACTGTTATTAGAGGTTTATGAAGACCCAGATAAATAATGTGCAAGTGTTCTTTTTTTAAATAATTATAACGGCAACCAAGACAAATAGTGATGTGGACGCTTGAAGTAAGTTTTCGTAAACCATACTATTCTCAGGATTACGTTAATTTCCGCCAATTCCTATCCAATCAATGCACAGTCGACGATGTGTAAATAAATTCGAGAAATAGAAATATTTCGTGGTATTTTGTGCAAAAAACTCGGAAACTCCCCTCCCGCATCCCTCTATTTTGCGACGTTAATAGCCAGCCATATGTACAAAAATTGTATCGTCTTGTGGTAAATGAATACAATCCAATACAATACAACAATAATTATTAACAATTAGATATCAGAATAAAATCTACTGACCTAACCTAAAGAAATCACAGGAAAGAATGAAATTATTTTAAGCAGAATAAAAACCTAGTAACCTAACCCAAAGAAATCAGAAAAGAGTTTGTGAAAAAATATATTAATCGTTACAAAATTAAAGAAAAGAAATTCAGCGGATGTAGGAGTTTGAACCCGGGACCTTTCGCATCGTAAGCATGAACATTACCTATGCGCCAACCAGCCGGCTAATGGAAACTAGTGATGCGCAGTATATATCGATGTATCGAAAACATCGATGTTGCAATAGACGATGTCTGATATTTTTACATCGATAAATCATATTCCTAAACATCAGTGTAATATCGATATATCAGACATATAAAAAATATCAGACAGTGTATTAAAAAAAAACAAAGCGAATCTGAATCAGTATTTGGCTTTGATACAGCAACATTTTTTTATTTTGGCCATTTATCGAGTACTACTGAAAGCTGCAATATATTTTTGAATTACATAAGTATATGTATGCACCAATGAACATGAACAAATGAATATGATATGGGTAATCGCTAGACCCCAGTAGCAATGCATCAGCTATAGTGCCAAACACGCCATTGGCGTTATTTAAGTACTACACGGAAAACCAATGCTATATGGTAGAAAAAACTCGAATGCAAAAAACACTGCCTGAATTTTTTCATCAACTTTGATCGTTTGGTTCGATGTTATCATCGATATGAAATATTGATACTTTCGGTTCGATGTCGCATCACTAATGGCAGATAGATAGATAGATAGTTTATTTATTTTCAACATATACATATACCGGGTGGCCACGAGTCAATGTACGCCCCCAATATTTTGGTTGTTTTTGTATTTAAAAAATTGATTTTTGGTACAAATAAATTAGACAATAATAGGCTACTTTTAGACTAACAGGAATGAAAATATCACTTCCGGTTAAACCGGAATAGTTGTTTGAATTACTGATAAGTGCCAGTATTTTTAGTTTAAAAAAAAAAAAACGGAATTTTATTTTCATTCCCGTAGGGATTTTTTTTAATGGAACTGTGCTATTTCTTTTATTAATGAGAAATAACGATTCATGAACTATAATTTTTTCGCCATTAATCATTTCTTAACGATATCCTCCGTAATAATAGAAGTATTTTCAAAAAGTAAACACAAATTAAACAAGAAATAATTTTAATAGGTATAACGTTACAACCATGAATAAATTACCAAGAATAACAAAACTATTTAAATCCTAAATTATAATAAACCATTATAAAAATTGTTCAAACTGTTCACCGTTATGATTAATACACAGAGTAGTGCGACTTATCGTTGCACGTCTAACATTTTGTAATTGTTGAGGTGTTATTCATGCAATTTCGTGTCGAACTCTTTGTTCCCGATCTTGCCTTGTGGTTGAAGTAGTCATGTAGACTCTATTTTTCAAATGCGCCCAAATAAAAAATCGAGTGGGGTTGTCAGGCGACCCTGCAGGCCATCTGACTGGACCATGGATCCCAATCCAATGATCTGGAAATGATTAATTTAAGTAATCCCTAAACATAATAGCATTGTGTGGTCCTGCCACGTCTTGTTGAAAGTAAACCTCGTTAATATTAATAATATTGGTATTGGGAATTTGATTAATCTGTGAAACTGTTATATTTTGGAGAAATTCTAGGTATCTTGGCCCAGTTAGAGTTTCGTTAAAAATTATTGGACCTATGATATGGTCACCAAGTATGCCTAACCAAACATTGAAGCCAAACCGCTCCTGAACCGCCCTTGTCTCATAATGTGAGGATTATCAATTGCCCAATATCGAGTGTTGTTTCGATTAAATAACCCAAGGTTTGTAAATCTCGATTCATCAGTGAACAAAATGTTTTTGATAAAATTCTCATTTCTTAATTGGCGTAACTGTAATCAATTACAAAAGGTTATTCTTCATTGATAATCATTCTCGTACAAAAATTGATGCAATTGATATTTATAAGAACGATAGCTGTGTTTCTTTAAAATTTCTCTGGCTGATTCTTTGGAAACTGGTAATTCTTGTTCAATTTGTCTTATCGAAATGGTTGGGTGAACATGCACTAAAGCTAATACATTAATTTCCGTTTCTTCATCCACAATAAATCTTTCTTCAATTCCTACATTAGGTTCAGTTCTAAATTGTTGCTCCAACCGGGCGAGATAGTTTCTCGGAGGTTGTCTTCTTTCTGGATATCTCTGTCCATTCAGACTTTGTGCTCTAGTTGCATTACGTCGAGTCTCTCCATAAATAATGATCATGTCAACTTTTTCATCTTTTGAATAATTTTCAGCCATTTTATATTAATTTTCTTGTTTATAACAACTTTAATACACTTGCTTCAGGAAATTAGTGAGTAAGTCAAGACTAATTCAATTGTGCAGAATGTCTGTCATTTTCATGGCTATCTGCAATTTTGGATTTAAATGTAGATAGATACCTTATTAAAATGATTTGTTGGTACTTACTTTTTAAAAATACTTCTATTATTACGAAGGATATCGTTAAGAAAAAATGGCGAAAAAATTCTAGTTTATGAATCATTATTTCTGATTAATAATAGAAACAGCACAGTTCCATTAAAAAATATTCCATAGGACCCCTACGGAAATGAAAATGACTTTCCGTTTTTTTGAAAAAAAATAAAAATACTGGTAGCTATCAGTAATTCAAACAACTATTTTCTTCTTTACAGACAAGTCTACAACCTTACTAATAATTTCCATATCCTACTTGGTAATTTTCTTACATCGCATTCATCTGACGTGGCCATTATGAAAAAATTAAAAAATTGTTTGTATCTCACTTATTTTTTGAAATCTTTTACATCTGAAATAACTTAGAAATTTATGCTTAATGAGAAACGATAAAAAAATATAATCATTTCATTTAAGAAAAAAAAGTTGATGTCACTTCCGGTTCAACCGGAAGTGATATTTTCATTCCTGTTAGTCTAAAAGTAGCTTATTATTGTTTAATTTATATGTAACAAAAACCAAATTTTTAAATACAAAAACAACCAATATATTGGGGGCGTACATTGACTTGTGGCCACCCGGTATACATAAAAAAACAAAACATACATATATATTCGAAAAAACAATGCGTCAAATACAAAGTTAAAAACAAAAAAGAAAAGAGATAAAACAGAGAGCAACGAAACGAGTGTAAATATATACAAAAAAAGACATTAGACAGAAAAAAATTCATTAAATGTAACAGTTTCTTTCTAACAAATAATTTCTAAATTTCCTTTTAAAAATGTAAGAGTTTGATAATTCCCTGATTCCTTGAGGTAGGTAGTTAAATAGTTTGCAGCCAATGGGAACCCTAGAAGAGCAAGAAATAAATAGTCAGACAAATGATATCACGTTTTGCGGATGTTCGAAGCTTTCGACTTTGGGTGTACCTAGACGCTTCTGACTGCGACTGTGCATTGCACCTTAGTTAATATGCATATGGTGCATTGATTGGTTGGGAATTTGGCGGAAATTAATGTGTTCTACTATTCTCGTGTGGCACATCTTTAGTTACTATACAGTCTCAGAAAACCTGTACATAAAGCATAAATGTATTGTGGTTACGTTGCGAAATCTGGGAACATGAGTCGTCCGTGTTAATTCGAGTTAACAATAACATGGAAACTCGAGAGAGAAAAGTATGCAGGCTTTGTTTGAAAGTATGCAACAAGTTTAAAGCTTTAGATGGAGACATAAAGGGAGCCTTGAATACAATTCTGCCCAATATAGTAAGTGTCCAAATCACGCACCATAAGGAGAGTAAAAATTTATGTGTGAATAAATTATTTATTGCACTTTTCGATTGATTTTGTGATGTTTTCAGTGAATTTTATTTTAGATATTAACCGCTACGCAGGAAGCTGTGATATGTACAAACTGTACCGAAGTACTTTTTAAATGTTCGGATTTTAAAGCAGAGTGCATCTGTACACAAAACTATATAGTTCCATTTGTTGATAACAATGACACAGTCAAACTAGATCTGAAAGATGTCTATCTGAGCAAAAATGAAAATTGTACTGGTGTAACAGAGGATCAAGACATATGTGGATTTTGCCTCGGTTCAGTGAAAAGTTGTTTCGCTATATTTCTTAATGTTAAAAAGGAAGAAGTTGTGTTGGAGGAAATGATAAGACGATGTCTTCCAGAATTGGTACGTATCAAAATTTTTCATGTTAAAGTGGTGACTGACTTGTAACACTTACTCGTAATGTAACATTCACAGCGATCATGTTACATTACTCTACAACTAAAAAGCATAAAGCTCATGTTGAACGCTTGGCTCGATTGTGATCCAGTGTGCTTGTCTATAATATTCTTCATTTTGGTGAATGTGTATAATGTGCCATTTGGGAAATATATATTTTTTAATTAGATCTTTTGGAAATATATACTTTTGCCAAATTTATGATTATGATTTTACAGTACTTTTTTAAGTAACGAGTAATGCTTCATAAAGAATTGTAGAAGATAAGTACCCAGTACAAGTACATTGTAAACATGTACTGCAAATTTACAATACCAGTACAGAAATGTTAAAAGTACTTAAAGTACCCAAACTACTGCAATATATATTTTCAGTACATTTTTGTACTGAAGTACTCAGCTTTGATAATAATACAATTTACTATCAACATTAATTCTCAGATCTTTTAGATGATTAGTCTCGTGCAACACTTTATTAATAATCTTGTAAGGATAACTATAAGGCAAGTTTACTTTTACAAATGTAGACTTGATAACACTTATTCACGTTTAAATTTTCCTCCCACCAATATTACAAATCATGCAAACCACTCTGCAACAATTCAGCATCAGAAAGATTTATAAATAATTTGAACCCTTTTAAATCATCCGCAGACATTAAGAAATTGCTATTTCCTATTACCGAAGCTGAATTGTTCACAAAAATATTAAATAAAAGAAGATCAATATGAGATGCTTGGGGAACTCCTGATGTTGCTTTAATCGACGTTAATCTTGAAATTATGATGATAAAAATTTCAAAATGAAGTCAGAAAATGTTTAATATACCTGATTCGCACCTTGCAAACGTCTTTACGCTGTATAGGTACTGTACTTTTCGCAAGAGATGGCCCGTAGGTTTGCTGCACCTTGTATATTATGAAGAAATTCTGTTTACTACATTAACTTTCATATTTATTAAATTTTACCTCTAAAGTTCCATAAGATGTATTAATATTGCTTAAAAATCTGCTTTTTGTTCGATAGGATTTGAGCACTATCAAGAAACCTATAATCTGTCCGCCGTGCCATGACTCACTAGAGACCTGTTTCCGTTTTGTGATGAACTGTTTAAGTGTGGAAGACAAGATTAAGAATTATTGTGAAACTCTAGACGTAGACAGTAAAGATCAAGTAAAGCTAAGCCATTTATTACAGTTTACAATGAGAGATGTAATAACAGGTGAGGCAGATGGAAACTTAGTTGGTATAATCAAAGAAGAAAAACTACACTGTGAGGAAAGAGGAAATGCGGACGACATGGATAATGTGATATTTAAGAATGAAGAGGGGTTTATACCTGAAAATGTGTTTGCTTGCAAAGAGGAGAGTAAAAGTGTTGATATTATTAAAGTGGAAAACGAAGGGTTGTGTGAAGAAAACAATCTTAAAGAGGAAAACCTGGAAAAAATGGAGGATCGAAAATATTTACTTAATGAAGAAATCGAAATAAAGACCGATGCTTCCGACTTCTGCAGGTAATGTTAAATTAAGCTTTATTTTAAATACACAAAATTAATTTTCTCATTTATATTTTTATTCACTTATATTATAATTTATCCATGCAGTGTTTGCTTGATAGTACATGTCCAAAATATTGAATAATTTTCTATCGAACATAAAGAACAAACAGCAATGATATTTTTTTATCTTAGGTAGATATGGTGCAGGGTCCCCTTGTACAAAGTTAGTGATAATTCTAATTTTACAAAGTGCTATTACTATTGTTTATTTGGGGAGATAATTAGCCCTCACTTGCAGTCTGCAGCTTGGGAAAATTGCTCCCGATAGGAAACCCTATTAATAACTATATTAACGTGTAATGTGCCTCAAAAGATTTCAAGAAATCTTTGAAGAAAATTTGAGAAGAACAAATTGTACTTATTAAAGAAATTACACAGCGTAAGTAAAAAACAAAACGTGACAACCAAGCAAACCGAATGACTTTCTTATGAACTATTTGCCGTAACTTAGAGTAAATGATATGTTTTTTTACTATATCTCTTGGCACAGTGACAAAAAAATTGTTTATTTCATTGGCACTGAAGCTTATCCTGAAGTTATTGGATTTAGTACTATTGCGATGGCCATTTATAACTTCCCAATAAGATTTTGGAGGTTTGATTTTATTATGTGATTAGAATATTCTTTTTTTCTGTAAAATCTCAAGTCTATATTTCTTTGAAAAATCAACAATATTATCTTTTAGGTCCAAGTTTGGAAAGTGGTTGTACATCTCGTTTAGAAAGTTTAAGTGATCACGCATAGCTTTGAAATTTAAATTAAACCAAGAGAGTGACTGGTTTTTATTAAATATGGTTTTTTGTTTTTCAGGAAAAACAATCGACATGTATTGCGTTATAGTATTTACAAATATGGTAAACTTGGAGTCTGTGTTTAAATTAACATCATCAATGAATCTCTAGTTTGCCCCATCCAACATGTGATATAACTGAAAGACTCCCTCCGTCGTTATGAGTCTAAAATTGATAATTGCAGTAATTTTTTTTTGCTATGTGTAATATTTATTTTTATAATCACGGTTTTGTGGTCTGCTAGATGGGGGGTCAGTCACCTCAATGTCAAAAAAAATCGTTGAAATTTGTTAAGAAGTTATCCAGACATTAGTTTTGTCTAGTATTACATTGTACGCTTACTTTGTAACCATAGGAATTCAATACGACAGCAAAGTTAATAGCACATATATCATTCGTGTGGAAATATATATTAAAGTCTCCATTAATGATAACCCGTTTTTTTGTGTTCATTAGTTTAATAAATATTTTATTAAAACAGTCAAGGAAAATAATATCTCCATCTGGAGGTCTATATACAGTTATTGTTATTAAATTATAATCCACCATTTCAGCGGCGCATAGCTCACAGTGACCCTCAATAGATAAACTGTTTATCTCAGCCCGACTAACAATATTTAAACTTTGCTTACACATTATAATGGTGCCCGGTGCCCCCATGTATAGATTCAGTTCTACAAAAAGAGGTGATTATTTTATAGTTACGAATAATAAAGCTATATATTTCATGTGCATGCAGATAGTGCTCCGTCAAACATATGTCCTAGAGACAATCATTCTTGTTAACAAGGATTTCAAATTCATTCACTTTGTTTCTGATTGAAAGTTTACATGGAATTAGCTAATAGTCAAGTTTCCTGTGGAAATATTAGGGTTGAATACTAGGCTTTTTGAGTCGTTTTCTTTCTGCGCATGTGTAAAAAACGGCTTATTCAGGCATCATGAGGTCAAATATTTGGATTCATTGCAGTTTTAAAGTGTTATTCGTTCATTGACACCTTAAATGACGCATATAGCCTAGGATGTTTAGGTGATATAGCCTCACATATTGCCTCTGGAAAGTAAGGTTGCAGCATACTGACCAGCGCATCCGAAGTTGTATTAGGATCCACCCTGTATGCCTGTAGATCAATCGTTCAGGGTATTCCTTTTAATCCTAGATAATTCTGTTGTTTCCAATCACAGTAAATGTATTCGTTTTTTCTCTTCTTTTGACTCAAACCCATTCTTCGTCTTTTATCACAGATGGATGAGATACTGCTTCGGCATCATTGTTCATATTTATATTTATTCAGTTTGAGATGACTCTTAGCTTGCAAAATCGCCGCCGAGACGTCTGTTTCTTTTACTGGTTGTATTTACTTAGACCAGACGTGGATGATTGATCATTTAAACTTGACGTCTCACTAAATTTATTTTTAGTATGAGTGCAAGTTCTTCATAAGATGATTGTTTATTTTTGCCCTTAATGCTCTTTATTGTAGTGGTCATTTCTTTCTTTATTATTTCGGTTATCGTTTTTGTTTGTATTTACTTTTTTGTTGTATGTATTGGTAGTCTTTATTAGAACTTTTATCAGCTATGACTATTCTTGTTCCTTGTTTTTTGGTGCATTGTCATGAATTAGGCTTAATAAATATATCTTCATTTAATAAGCTTATCTTTTCTCGTAATTCATTTATTATGTTTTTTGTTGTATTAAGCAGTTTAAGTAATATATATCATTATTATCATTGATTTTGTTTAGTGGGGACTCACCCAATATTAAATCACTTTCATTGGGTTCTAAATTCTTGTTTTGAATATCAGCAAATTAACTGTGTTCCTGTTCATTTGACCCCTTTGACACGTCTAGCACAGCTAGGATGAAAACACGAGTTGCACTTATCACATTGTAGACCTTTTAACACTTTACTATTGCAATAATTACAATTTTTTACCAGAAGCAGCTAAAGCTGAATTGTCCTTCTCGGCCATATCTAATAACAATAATACCTTTACTGAGAAAATTGAGAGAGAAAAAATAAAAACTTGGTCCAAAATTCCAAGAAACAATCATATGAACAATTAGTCTCTGTACATAACCAAGTATTTATTGACTTGAATAGTAAGTCAATGAAATAAATCTTAACAGTACAAAATTTAAAAAGAATGAAAGCAACATACAAAAACAATGAACGTGTAGGTCGTGTGTACGTTCTTAGCCAAGTAACGACATAAACTAAAATATTGCTTGAGAATATCACAAGACGGGATGGCAATACGGCCTACCCCAATATGAAAGCAGTCCTCAAATAATGTCATTAAAGATACTGGGGAATTAAAAAAAAATCTCCAAACTATGGGCTTTAGACCCCATGTTATTTAAGGTTCTTTGTTTGTCTAGTCGTTCCCCACCACCAGTTTTTTTTTAATGAGATGACACTAATTACACCCTGTGTTTAAAACAAATAAGAATGTACTATTAATTTTTTCCAAAAACGCTGTTAGTCCTTTAAATTTGCCGGTGTATATATTTTATCTTTCAGTAATATATTTGTATTCAATATTTTAATTGTTTTTTATGTATGAACACATAATGTAATCTTTTGTATTTATACTCTGTACTGTCTGACTAGCCAATTAAGTTAATGCCCATATTGAAGAGACTTTTTACGACGACCACAACAAAATAATTATTAGTTTACAGCTCAGCAGTAATAATCATTTTTATAAATTTCAGGCTTGAAGACGGTGTCGTTGTGCCGAACCTCGAACTGGATCTATCAAAACCATGCGTTAAACAGAAAACGACAAATAAAAACCTCTCGGAGATAAAAATGTACCAGTGTGAGTGCTGTTTTTTTCAGACAAAGTACAAGCATTACCTCAAAAGACATTCGCTAAAGCATAAGGACCCTTCAAAAGTAACAATATACAAATGTGACTTTTGTTTGTATCAGACGATACAGAAAGATTTCCTTAAAAAACATTTGCTGAATCATAAGGATCCTTCGGAAGTATTACTGTACAAATGTGACCATTGTTCTTTACAGACAAGACTTAAATCAAATCTTAGGCAACATCTACTGGTACATAAAGATCCTTCAGAAGTAACTATGTACAAATGTGACTCTTGCTCATTTCAAACAAAACATAAAACTGGCCTCAAAAAACATTCAGTGAAGCATAAGGATCCTTCCTACAAATGTGATTCTTGTTTTTATCAGACAAGATATAAAGATAGCTTCACAATACATGTGCAGAAGCATAAGGATCCTTCGAAAGTACAAATGTACAAATGTGCCTCTTGTTCTTTTCAAACAAATCGTAAACGACACCTGAGCAGACATTTTCTGATACATAAGGATCCATTAAAAGTCACAATGTTTAAATGTGGCACTTGTTCATTTCAAACAAAATATAAGGAACACCACAAGAGGCATTTGCGTATTCATGAGAATCAGACAAAATATAAGGTCTCGAAAAACATTCTGTGAAGTATAAGGATCTTTCAGAAGTAACAATGTATAAATGTGCCTCTTGTTCATATCAGGTAAAACGTAAAACTACCCTAAGAAGGCATTTGTTGAAACATAAGAATCCTTTGGCAGTAACAAAGCAAAAATGTGCATCTTGTTCTTATCAAACAACACGTAGAAATCACCTCAGCAGACATTCGCTGATACATACCGATCCATTAAAAGTCACAATGTTCAAATGTGGCTTTTATCCATTTCATACAAAATATAAAGATAGCCACAAGAGGCATTTGCGTATCCAGTGACAAGCACTGGTAAAGAAGTGCTTCGAGTATTAAGCACTGACAAAAAGTGCTCTCTTTAAATTTAACTAAAAAGTCAATTAAATTATAATACTTTTGACTTCAGAACCAGGAATTAAGATTTGTAAATACCTGAAACGTAGGAAGATCATAACACATCAAAATTTTTAATTAAAATTGGCAAATACTTAATAGTCCAGTGGGTGGAACATAGAACAAAGTGGACTCAAACTTGGAAAAACAAAATTTTAAATAAATTGAAATATGAAAAATGCGAAAACTATCATGGAAGTGAAAATAAAAATGCCATTACAAATAATTTCGTACATGCAATGGTTCGCATGTGAAATAAGAATTAAACTTATGGCGCCACCAGCCAACGCACGAAGGCCTTTTTCCTTGTGTTTCAGTACAAAAGGTTTGATAATTTTTAAGAAACAATCGAATCGTAATAAAGAAAGAAATATTTTAAAGGGCAAAGATTCAGTTGTGATTACTATATAATTATGTATACAGATTCAGCAAATTTAGTTTAAGGTACGTAAACTGTTTCTGCGCAGATAAGCCACGCCTTGTAGAACAATGCAGAGCATTGGTATAAAACAATAGCGCCATCGTTTGACCGAGTCAAGTTAAGAACAGCCCACCCATTCTGCTTTTAATTAAGTAACTGTTTAGACATCTGGAAAGAAAACAAATTAATCTCAATTTCATTATTAAAATGCCGTGTTTATACAACTGCAGAAAAAATACAAATTGTGAAGTGGTAATTCGGGGGCCATTCCACTGAAGATACAATAAATTTATTTACTGTGGCATATCAAGACAGACCAATCCCCTCAGCTAGCATAATTTCATACATAATTTTAAAAAATTGAGAATTTCGGGTGTGCCGTGAATTATTGGAAAAAATGCTGTCAACCTGAACCCCATCATCAACAAATGAGCGAAGAACGTGAAATTCGCGAAACTATTGTCTGTGCACTTGTTGAAACTAGTGAATCTTGTTCTAGCAGGCAAATTGCCGATGAAGTCGACATGAAGGAAAGAACTAAGAAATATTTTGAAAAGAAATGGGTACAGTTGGTTTAAAGTTCAAATAACGTAAGAAATATTGTCTAAATGTTATTTGTGGCATTATCTTAATTTTTTTTCTTCAATTATTTGGGACTTCCTGCCACATGTATGTTTTCTTTTAAGCGGTGCTAGGAGAGTCTACAAAATATATCACAATTAACCAGTATGTTACTGGTAAAAAACCTCTACGCCTCTGACGTTTACGTCAAGGGATCAGTTAAAGGTTGGCTTTTATAAATAAACAACACAAATAAGTATAAAAACTTGAAATTAAATATTTCGCCGACGTTTCGGAAATCTAATCTGTTTCCTTTTTCAAGGCTTTTTTTGAAAAATCTTTTTTGCTGTGTATGACAAATACACCTCTAAGAATGTTTTTATATTCAATATCCATAGATACTTACTATTTACATAGAACTGTTGATATAGTTAACAGGTTTTTAGTAGATGTCTGTACAACTTGGCTGCCAATGTTAAAAGAAGAACTTCATAAACTTAACATTGTATAAAAACTTCATAGAATCCGCGATAATATTATTGAATGAGAATAATTGCGTGTCGAATTGTTCCGTAGATGTCTGTACAACTTGGCTGCCAATGTTAAAAGAAGAACTTCACAAACTTAACATTGTATAAAAACTAAAAAAACTGGTAACTATATCAACAGTTCTATGTAAATAGTAAGTATCTATGGACATTGAATATAACAAACATTCTTAGAGCTGTGTATTTGTCATACACAGCAAAAAAGAATTAAAAAAAAAAGCCTTGAAAAAGGAAGCAGATTAGATTTCCGAAACGTCGGCGAAATATTTAATTTCAAGTTTTTATACTCATTTGTGTTTATTTATAAAAACCAACCTTTAACTGATCCCTTGACGTAAACGTCAGAGGCGTAGAGGTTTTTTACCAGTAGCATACTGGTTAATTGTGATATATTTTGTAGACTCCCCTAGCACCGCTTAAGAGAAAACATACATGTGGCAGGAAGTCCCAAAGAATTGAAGAAGGAAAAAAAAACGCAAGAAATATTTCCCGAGGACAATTTCAAACGGATGGAATTTTGTGAAATCATGATAAATAAAGTGAATGAGAATGAAAACTTCTTAAAGAATATATTGTTTACAGATGAATCATCTTTTTCATTACATAGGAAACAATCCATCCGTAGTACGATATTGGTCTCGGAAAAATAAACATGTGAGTTGCTGTGCGAACTCAGTATCCTCAAAAGTTGAACGTTTGGACGGGAATTTTAGACAATCATATAGGCCCATTGCTAATCGATGGCAATTTAAATGGCAACAATATTTAGAGCTTTTACAAAACCAAATAATTCCTGCAGTTCAAAATCTTCCTGTCAACTTTGACGACATTTGGTTTCAACAAGACGGCTGCACAAGTCACAATACCTTAACTGTTATTAATTTTCTGGAAAGAACATTTCCCAATCATTTAATAGCTACGAGGGGAATGATAAAATAGCCCCCCAGGTCACCTGATCTAACTAATTTTATATTTTTAACGTAGACGGTTTTAGTGCGGGCAAATATTTGCCAATTAACGTTGGGTTAAAGCAGAGTTTTGATTGGGGCACATGGTACTCGTTTTATTACAATTTTGAGAGACTTGGCCGCATGGTACGCCACCTGGTCAATCCTTGTAGTTTCATTATAAATAATTAGATATTAATTGTAAAACAAGAAGTTTTGATTGGATTTATGTTCTACAAATGCTGGTTTATGATAATAAAATTTCAATTTGACACGAAGGGGACTAGTTTTGCCACACAAGATAATTTTATATCCGGTAACCACTATATTTTACGGAGATACCAAGTATTCCTGGAGGTTAGTCGAGGAACCGCTAGGCACCCTGTTAGATCTGGAGCTCCTGGACTTCAGTGTCCCTAATACTAAAAGATAAGTTACTTCATTTCTTAATTTTCGATCCAGTGATATAACGTTTAATTTTTAATAATCATCTAAGTGTCGATTTTATGTAATAATACCTAGTATTTCACTGTTTTCATTTATACATTATATTGTAGATTCATCGTAAATGCTAGTATACTTTATTACCCCCAGAATTTAGTTTTATTCTTCTCGCGTGTGTAATTGTAGTTAAGCTTTATATTAAATAGATAAATCAATACCTTGTGTCAATTTATGTAATGTTAAATTGTGTTAATAAATATATTTTGTCGTTTAGCTTTTCTATTTATTTGTAACACCTTCTCTAACTCATACATATAGGATTTGTAAGACCTAGGACATCTTTGTGTCAAGTGTCAGATCTTTCATAATAGATCGTAATAACTTACATACCACCAACGTCCTACAGTGTCAACCCTCAGAGACTGTTCGATGCTGTGGTTGCGAGATGCCACCCCTATATCCGTAGGATGCTGGGAAAACAGAAAATAACTGAATGTTGGATGCTATGATTGGCAATATTCGTGTTGTACACTTAGAATTTGAAACTTATGCCCTATCAATGTTATTAAATAACACCCCCCAGCAAGGCTTTCAACTACCGTCATTCAAGATGCAACGAAAAAAATGTTACAATGACTTGAAAAAGCTATACTGTAGTCACTGCAACATGTTTTTCATTGCATCTTGAATGACGGTAGTTTACATCCTTGCTGGGGGGTGTTATTTAATAACATTGATAGGATATGAGTTTCAAACTTTAGAGTTTAGAGTACACTTAAGTGTACAACACGATTTTTGCCAATCATAGTATCCATAAATCTCTCTATCTCCTCTCCTGTGGTGCTTGGTTGCAGATGAGCTTCTATCTCGACTGGAACGGCGAGGAATATATGCGCAAGGCTATGCAGACGATATCGCCATCCTGGTAACAGGAAAACATGAGGGCCCTGCATCGGCAAAGATGCAGCGACCCCTTGTCACGGTAGAAGAATGGTGCACACAAGAAGGTCTTTCTGTGAATCCGGGGAAGACCACTGTGGTCACCTTCACAAGAAAGAGAAAACTCAACCTGGATAGTCTATATCTCAGAGGAAAAGAATTACAGATGAGCACGGAAGTCAAATATCTGGGACTGACTTTAGACACCAAACTAAACTTCAATGCACATCTAGATAGAGTGACTACCAAAGCTACGCGGGCCTTATGGGCTAGCAGAAGAATGGTAGGTAAAAACTGGGGACTACAACCAAGAATGTGCACTGGCTGTACCAAATGGTTGTAATACCAATAATTACCTACGCCTCCCTGATCTGGTGGCATAAAGCTGGAAAAGGGGAGGCAATGAGAAAACTAAGAAAAGTACAAAGACTAGCATGTCTAGGCATAACGGGAGCAATGTCAACAACGCCTACCGCAGCCATGGAAGCACTACTTTGCCTGCCTCCACTACACCTAGTCGTGGAGAACGAGGCAATGTTAGCGGCGTACAGGTTGAAAACAAACGGACATGGGACCATTCCAAGAAAGGGGCACCATACAGAAATATTTCAACAAATAAGGAAAAATCGCATACTAGATATGCAGTCAGATAGAATCAGCACAAGCCACAACTTCACAAAGACCTTCAGGGTATACATACCCAATAGGGAAGAGGAAGGAACAAGGCAAATGCGAAGACACTCAAATGATACCATATGGTATACTGACGGATCAAAGACGTCAAGTAGTACCGGAGCAGGCGTTGCGGGGGATCAACCAGGGATAGATATCAGTCTAAACCTAGGCAGTACCGCAACGGTGTTTCAAGCAGAAGTCACAGCTATACAAATCTGTGCACAAGAAATGATGCAGAGGTCATACACAGATAAGAGAATCCGCATCATCACTGACAGTCAAGCAGCTCTCAAAGCTCTGAATGCAGTAGAGGTACGTTCTAAAACGGTAAAAGATTGCCTCGAATCCCTGGCGAAACTGGCGGAACACAACAGCATACAACTGGAGTGGACGCGAGGACACCAGGGAAACGAGGGCAACGAAAAAGCAGACAAGCTGGCCAAAGAAGGCGCCAAAGCAGCCTTGATAGGTCCCGAGCCATCTTGCGGGATATCATACAATACCGCAAGAAGAATGGTAAAGGAACTATTGAGACAGAAACACAACTTGTACTGGACTGAGACGCCGGGGATGAGTCAGTCACGTATGCTCATCATTGGCGGACCTTCCAAGACAAAGACTAACGAACTGCTGAAGCTGAGCAGAAAACAGCTGAGATGTGCAGTAGGCATCCTGACAGGACACTGCACACTGAACAAACACCTAACCAACATAGGTGTGAAAGACAATCCATATTGCAGGATGTGTGAAGAGGAGGAAGAAACTCCCTACCACATACTCTGTGATTGCCCGGCCTTGGTGGCTGGAAGGTTCTCACACTTCGGGGGGCCAACCGTGACCCCGGAAGAAATAGCCAGATCTCCCATTGATCGTACACTCTCCTTCTGGAGAGGAACGGGATTAATGGGGTAATGAGACTATGGGGTACAATAAGCTTAAGCTTCAGTACAGCGGGGATCTGGTACCGCAACCCATAAGGAAAAAAAAAAAATCCATAAATATGTACACCAGTTATCTTCTCTCTGTTTTTACAGCATCCCAGCCAGGCTAGGCGAGACACGTCATTTTCACGTTGAATATACGACACTAAACACGTCGATTTCACCAAAATTTCGAAGTGTTGACGGCGAAGATGACGGCGATATGTCACAGCGACTTGACGACGTGAAATATGCGGCGAAAGCGACGTGAAATGTACGCCATAAAACGACGCCAAATATTCAAAAATGCCTTATGTAAAAATTATCTTTATTAATACGATACGTTAAAAATCATTTTAAAATAAAACACTTACCACTTTTAAAAATTGTAACTTCAAACAAATCATATTTAGCTACTTAATGTGTTATTTATGAGAAAATATGATGGTACAATGATCATTAATCATATTACGTTAGGTACCTTCAAGTTTAGTCACAATTTACTGGAGTGTCCGACGAAAGCTCACGCACAATATAAACCTCATCTTATTCACTTTAGTCTTATCTAAACCAAATCATCTTCTAAATTGTCCAAAGCTTAACATGATTTTCATCTATTAATTACTTTTACGTTTGTTGGAACAATTATGCATTGTAAACTATGACAGGAACATGAATGATATATCACACATAAGTAAAACCATTGTGTTACTCCAACTATATTTTTATTTTTTAGTACAAAAATTAATTATAATAAAAAACATTTGTGACATAATTTATACATGAATATTTAGTTAATTTTACAGTAAACTAAAAATTCGCCCATTTCGTTAAAGAACGGCAGAAAGTCCCCGAAAAAAGATATCTTACAAAAAAAATTAAAAATAATGAAAAACGAATTCAATTGAAATTATCATAAACTTAAAAAAACATTTTGTGGAATGCGTAAAGTGTTTATGTTTGTGATACGCTTACTAAAGTAATTAGAAGGGAAATTTTCCCAGCTTCCAAGGCAAGGGAAAATTTCCTTTTACTCTGGGGAGTCGACGGTTTCCAATATGATCTTCAATATGACTATCTTCATCTGTTAATTTCCTGGGAGGGATAATACGCTTTTTGTAAATATAATCTTTCGCCTTGTTCATATTCACTCTGAACATATGATGTACACACTCTTTAATCCTTCTTTCGTGGAGTGATATCCATTTCGAATTAGATCATCTTTGTGGTCTTCTCAAAAAGTGATGCCTACAACAAATGTCATTATTATAGCTACAATATAATATTCTTAGTAATTCTATTTTTAAAATAAACAAGGGGATATATTACACTTTATATATAAAACATTAAAATATCTACAAATAATAACAAAAGGGCCATCCTTAAAATTACGGGATAATTATTTGTATAGAACTGTAAAATAATGCAATGCATATGTATTCACATACACTAGGATTAATTCATGTAAGTGGTATTAATCACAGTAAAACAAAACTGCATCATTTTCGACGACGCCAAGCGTGCTGTAGCAAAACACAAACAAATCGAAATCGACGTTTAACAGCGCATTGAGCATGCGCAATAATGTGTGGACCGTGGCAAGTATTTAAAAAATTCATAAGGCCTTAAAACAAGACATGGAACACATAAAGTTTAAAATGTATATTTAAATCCGAAGTACCTATTCGAAAAAATTCTGATGGCCACTAATTGATGGAATACAATTAAAAAAAGCTTTGTTATTGTCCACGTAAGTTAGCCTTTTCCGTGGCGTACGGCTGTGATTCGTTACGTGCAGTAATGGGTGGCCGGCAATTTTCTTGCTGCCGGGTAATGGAGGCTAGGTTTGAAGTGGTCAGAGCCAGGAGTTGCGCTAATTGTTCATAGCTGGGTAGTCCCAAGCTCGGTTGGGGTTGGTCCGTTATGGCGGCAGAGGGGACTGGGATCGTTCCAGTCGTTTGGTTTTGGAGCACTATTTGTCTTTGGGGCGTAGCACTAGGTCTTGCCGTCTGGTACGGCGGGGTGACGTGGTAGGCGCCGGCCGACGAGGTAGGCGTGACGAAGTACTGTGCGTTGGGCGGCGTGCTTGGACTTGGGCTGGTTGCTGTTGGTGGTACCATGCAGTGAGGGGTGGCCAGCTGGCGACGAGGTGTCAGCGAGGCGTCGCTGAAGAGTTGGGGCCAGTCGGGTGTGGCAGCAATGGTGTACTGACCGCTGGGCAGCCCTGAGCCAGAGTGGGAGGCTTCCCCATGTGTGGAAGCGAATCCAGCGAAGCGGCGATCTCCCAGCGTCGAGGCATCGTCGTTGGCCCGGGATGCTGTTGGGTCCACCATACAGCGAGGGGGCATCACCATCTCATCATCACCACCCAATCTCTGTTCCGTCGCCGAGTTTCCATGCCACGATGCTGCGTTGCGCTCCGTGCAGTAGGGGGGCATCGCCTGAGAATCGTTGCTACTCCATTCCAGATTTGTTGCCTGGGCCTCGTGCCAGGTGGCTGCGCTGCGTGCCATGCAGCGAAGGGGCACCGTCGTGATGACGTCATGCGTGACCCCAGTGTCGTGTCCTATGTTGGTGGCGAGTCCTGCCTCGCTATGCCTAGGCGCTGAGCCCGGCGACGCACAGTAGTGGGGCGCCGTCGTCGCGACGCCATGCGTAGCACTTATGCCTGTGGAGAAATCAGAGGACATGCTTACCTCGCCGAGCCGGGTTGCTGTGTTGCTTGCTGTGCAGTGTGGGGCCACCGTCGTGGAGACGTCGGGCGTGACCCCCGTACCCCTTGTCAGGGCGTCGTGTTGGCGGAGCACTTCGTGGTCAGATGCTGTGAGGGGCGTCGTGCAGTGAGGGGGGGCCGACGTGGAGACGTCGCTCTCGACCCCAGTGCCTACTGCCTTGCCACTCCGGGTATGCATTGCCACTTGACACCCAACACAATAAAACTCAAATAAAACACACTGTCTGGTTACAACACAAGAGGAAGGGATGACCTCGTCAGCATTGGCGTTGGCTTCTGTGCTCAACTGACTTCTGTTTCGGCAGAAGACTATTAGTTGCTGAAGGCTGGAACATTACTACTTGAAGGATCGATCACTACTTGCTCGCTGAGAAAAAGTGTCCTCTTATATAGACTTTCTTGTGCTCAAATGACTTCTGCTTCGGCAGAAGACTATTTTCTTGCGCTCAAACGACTTCTGTTTCGGCAGAAGACTAAAACATGAGTCATAATTTGTTCTCGATGCCGACGCCGATGACACCACCCCCCTTTTTTGTGACTTTATTGAACATTAATAAAGGCATACAGGTTATGTTTCAGTTCAATAATTTCAATTATATAATGTAAGAGTGAGTGGATACAATATTTTCAAAACGATAAACTAAGAGTAAGTGTTAAGATATTTCAACAACTAAGATATTTTAACATATATAGACTAAGATTAAGTGTGGTAAGATATTTTATATAAGTAACTAATAATAGGTCCATTAAGATATTTTAGGTAAAACAAGATATTTAAAATTAAAGTATTTTATGTGACAAATCATAAATGTATTCTAGTTTGAACAAAGTTTTCGCCCTGTGGCGTCGAATTATTTACATTGGTATATTATCGCAAGTTTCGCTCTTCTGGACGTCGTCTCCGCGACGCCCGGGGCTGCCTGATCCTGTTGCGAATTGGGGGGCTGCTAAGTCCTGCTGTGTTGCTCGCTAAGGCAACGGGATTCTGGAGCGAACCTGTGAGGCTGCAACGTCCTGCTGTGTTGCTTGCTAAGGCAACGGGAGACTGGAGCGATTTATTGAGGCTGCAACGTCCTGCTGTACTGCGGGCTAAGGCAGTGGGATACTGGAGCGCCTCGTGGGGGCTGCTAGGTCCTGCTGTGCTACGTGCTAAGGTAGCGGGATCCTGGAGCGGTGCGCCAGAGCCGGCTGAGCTCGGGCTGGCGTTCGAGTTGACGAATACTCGTGTCCGGACTGGGACACGCATCTGGCTGGCGGATGGCTGCTGTCGGTCGTGGCCAGGCGTGGTCACGGCCTTCGCCCAGAACGGCATCGGGAACAGTATGGGCGTCGTGCAGAGCGGCTGCTCTTGCCTTGACGTAGAAGGCCCAGGGTCTGCTGGCGGCGGCGGTGCGGCTGACAGCGCCGGGGACTTCTCATTCTTGTTTGTTTGTTTCCTCTTGGCTGAGGTGGATGGGCCAGGCACGACTGGGGGCAGTCGGCGGGCTGGAAATTTTGGTTTAGCGGCGGCTGTGGTGCTATGTCCACGTAGATAGTCGCCATGTCCACGGAAGTAGGTACCAGATCCACGGATGTAGACTTGTGCGTTGGCATCTGGCTTTGGGGCAGCGGGCACTACTGATCCTGTGATAGTAGGCGTGACTGGCTTCTGGGCAACGGGCGCTACTGGTCCTGTGACAGTAGGCGTGGTTGGCTGTTGGGCAGCGGGCACTACTGATCCTGTGATAGTAGGCGTGACTGGCTTCTGGGCAACGGGCGCTACTGGTCCTGCGACAGTAGGCGTGGTTGGCTGTTGGGCAGCGGGTGCTGCTGGCTCTGGGGCAGCGGGCTGGTGTCCTGTGACAGCAGGTGCTGCTGGTTCTGGCGGGGCTGGATGACCTGGATCCTCGGGATCGTCATCCTCGTCGTTGCTGTCGTCATCGTCGGTATCAGCTGCGATGGCTCGTACGGCTGGAGGCACTGGAGGTCGCTTGTCGGGTTTCTGGCCTGGCATGGGCCTGATGTCATCAATGTGAATGAGCACTGGGATCTCGTTCCTGAGAATTTCGTACGTGTTATCACCCAGGGCTCGAATGACAACAAAAGGTCCCTCCCATGTGGGTCCAAAGTTGGTCCGGCGCTCCTTGAAGCCTCGGCACATCACTTGTTGCTGGGGTCGATACTCGATCGGGGCTGTCCTTGGTTCTGGGAAAAGATTCCTCTGGTAGACTTGCTGTCGTTGCGCCGCTTTCTCATGTCTGCTCCTAGCTGCTCGTCGAGGTTCTGGTAGCGGGCGGCGTTGCTCTGGGTGTTGCCAGTCTCCTGGGCGAGGTAACTCGGTCCCAAGCAGCAGCTCGCTGGGTGAGTAGCCGGTGGCAGCATTTTTTCGGTTGTGCAGAGAAAAGATGATCTGCGGCAGCACGACGTCCCATCGGTTTTGTCGTTTTCCCATCAGCTTCTCTGGTAAGGCCTTCTTTATCTCTTGGTTACGCCTCTCTACAGGATTGGCTCTCTGGTGGTAGATCGGCGATGTAAAATGTCTGATTTTATTCCGCTTGCAGAAGTTGAGGATCTTCTTGGCGGTGAAGGTGGGTGCTTTGTCGGTGATGAGTTCATCGGGATATGCCCATCGGAGGCAGACTCGTTCCAAGGCCCCTAAGATGTGGTTGGCATCAGCTTGGGGTGCAGCTTCGGCCTCGATCCACTTGGAACAGAGATCTGTTATCACGATGATAACTCGGTTATGGGTTGGTGTCTCTTCGTAGGGTCCCATGACGTCTAACGAGAGTACTTGCCAGGGTTTGGTGGGTGGTCTCGGGCGGAGTGGAGCGGCAGCTTGAAGGGGTCCTCGCTTGGTTGCAGCACATACCATGCATAGTCGCACATGCGTCGTGACGTTCTTGCGGAGTTGGGGCCAGTAGTAACGGTTGTTCACTGCCCGGTACGTCTCGTCGCGGCCTGGATGACCTGCATGTGGGGCGTCGTGGTAGTGGTGCAGAATGCGGGGCCTCAAGGCTTCGGGCACAACGAGGGCGGTCCTCTCTTCAGTGACATGCCATAAGCGTCCATCTTCTACCCTGAATTGTGCTTTCAGTCGTCTTTCCCAGGGGTCTAAGCCTCGTTCCTGATCCTGGATGTCCCCCCAATGTCCGATGGAACCAGAAATAGCGTAGTCCGCGAGTTGGGCGGCCTTGATCTCATCGAACAGAGTGGTTAGCTCCTCAGGTTCGGCTTCCATCATCAGAAGTTCCTCCGTGGTCGGGGTATCGATGATGGCCCTTGGCGTGGTTGGTTGTTTGGTTGTGGATTCCTCGTCAGGAGGTAGCAAGCGGGAGTCATCGCCGGTATCAGCTGGCATGGCTTCTTGGGGATGACGCGACAGGAAGTCGGGCAGCTGGTTCAATCGTCCTGGACAGTGTTCTACGGTGAAGGTGTACTCTTGCAGCTGCAAGGCCCACCGGGTGAGCTTGGCCCTCTCGTCCTTGAACTGATGTAACCAGTGCAATGCTCGGCTGTCCGTGACAAGTGTAAAGTGCTGGTCCTCCAGCCAGTGGCGGTATCGACGACAGGCCCATACTACGGCGAGTGTCTCCTGTTCATTGATGTGATAGCGTTTCTCAGGTCCTGTAAACTTTGCACTGGAGCAGGAAATGATCCGTTTCTCCCCCTCTGGCGTTTTTTGATACAAAGCCGCACCCATGCCATGGTTGCTTGCATCGGTTTGGAGGTAGAAAGGCAGTCCTGGCTCCGGTCTGCAAAGGGCTAAAGGCTGTGATAGCTTCTCTTTGATCAGTGCGAACGCTGTCTCCGCTTCTGTGTTCCACTGGAACCTCTCCTTTCCTGTTAGGTTTGTCAGCGGGGCTGTCAGCTCGGCAAACTCGGGTACAAACTCTCGTAACCAGTTGGCGGTGCCTAGGAATCCCTGGAGTTCCTTCTTGGTGCGAGGAGTGGGAAAGTCTCTTATTTGGATGACGTGTTTCTCCTGGGGTTGATTTTGAGTAGTAGTTATCCTGTAGCCCAGGTAGTCCAGCTCGGAGGCTCCAAATCGGCACTTCGGGAGTCCACAGTGCAATCCATGTATCCTCAGACGTTCTAATACCAGAGCCAAGTGACGAAGGTGGTCTTGATGATCTTCAGAGTATACTATTATGTCGTCTAGATATACTTTCACGAAGACGTCTATGAAGTCGGCCAGCACTTCTGTCATTAACTTCTGGAACGTTGAGGGGGCGTTGCGTAGCCCGAATGGCATTACAAGGAACTCGAATGTCGCTCCGTCTGGGGTACTAAAAGCTGTCAGGGGTACACTATTCTCGTGCATCGGGACCTGCCAGTATCCACTCTTTAAGTCCAAACTAGTGAAAACCTTCGCTGCACCTAGCTCTCGGATCGTCTCCCGTATCGGCGGCAACTGGGACACTTCTTCCAGCGTCTGGGTGTTCAGCTGGCGGTAATCGACACAAAAGCGGGAAGTCCCATCCTTTTTGTTCACAATGACGATCGGTGAGCAGTAACGGCTGTTACTGCGTCGAATTACCCCAGCTGCCAGCATCTTCTTCACTTCCTCAGTGATTATTGCCTTTTTATTCGCCGAGTACTGGTAACGTCGTATTTTAAATGGTTTGTCGTCTTTCAGACGGATTTCATGGGTAGTGAGTTGTGTAGTAGGCTGTTTGAGCGTCTCTTGAAATACATCAGAAAATTTAGTGATGACTTCCTCATACGCACGGCTGTGCGTCTCTGGTAGCTGCTCCGGGTTGGCTGTTACGGTGCGGGCCGAGTCCTCGGTCCTAACCTCCATGTCCCAGAACAGGGTGTGCCGTTCTGACACCCCTGCGTGTATGCAGTGCCGCGGAAAATCGATCACCACTTCCTGTTTCGCTAGGAAGTCTCTTCCTAGGATGATATCCTTGGTCATATCCTCCAAAATATGCATTTCGACCGAAACTGTCCAGTTTCCGATCTGCAGGGGCACTTCCACGCTGCCTTGGGTGTGCTTGATCTCCTTGGCGGCAGCCAAGAGCACGGGCATCGTCGGATGATTAGTCCTCGGAAGGTCCTCTACGTAGTTGCTGTGGATGAAGGAATGAGTCGCCCCGCTGTCCAGCAGGGCCAGTAAACGGCATCCGTTGGCCTCGACCCACAAGTGGGATGATGGGCCGGGACCGGCCGTCAGTCCTATCGACGCACTTAGTTCTGGAGCCGGGCACCCTGGCTTGGGCCGGCTCGCTGCTCGTTTCCCGCCTGGGGCTGACTGTTAGCTTGCTGCCGGGGGGCTGCCTGACTTCGTTGCTGCGGTGGTGCCGTGGATGTCTGTCCTGGGCCTGAGTTATTGGTTGGACCTGCTTGTTGGCTAGGGTTGTTTAAGTTGGTGCCATGCCCTCGGAAGTTGTTACCCCCTGTCTGGACATTTTGTTGGCGGAAGTTAGGGTTTCCCTGTTGGTTGGGGTCGTGTCCACGGAAATTGGGATTGGCTCGCTGGTTGGAGTCGTGTCCGCGGAAATTGGGGTTGCCTTGCTGGGGCTCTGACTGAGTTTGGTTGGTGGGGCAGTCTCGGTGATAGTGAAATCCCGGGCACTTGCGGCACTTTGGTAGACTATTGGTAGTATTACTCGCAGGCGGGATGGTGGCTGGCCTCGGCAGCGGTCGGAGTTGCCTCTGAAATTCCCTGTAGTCACCCTCGGCGTTTTCAGCCACTCGGCTCAAGCTTTCCATCGTGGCCACTGGGACATTTCTAGTTGCGAATCTTAGTTCCGGTCGCAGGAGCTCGCGCACCTCCATAACCATCTCTTCTTCTGGCGTATACCGTTCTACCCTCAGCCAGAGTCCAATTTTGCGTTGTATAAAAACGGCGGCGGGTTCGTCGTCTTTCTGTCTCTCACCGTGTAACCTGGAGCGTAGCTTCCCCAGGGTGGCAGTGTCGTTGAACTGCCGCAAGAGCTTTTCCTTTAAGAACTCGTATGTGATGTTGTGGGACTTCCACATCTCCAGGGTGCGTCTGGCTTGACCCTCGAGCTGTTCTATAGCTACTCTCACTTTATCCCTGCCGTGGATGTCATCATGGAGCATCGCCTCCTCGAGCTCATCCAGGAAGTTGACTGGATCCTCCCATTCCAGGCCTGAGTAAGTGGGCAGCGCTCTCGTTCTTCTTGTGGGCATCCTGTGATGACCTTGTATTGCGTGTATTGCGGCTTGAACGCTTCCCTCCATTAGTCTTGTCATGCTCTCTGCTAGGTTTTGTGTTGGGCGCCACTGGGGGTCCATTTCCCCAGAATCTGTGTAGTCGGGTCGTCGTGGATCCTCTTCCCTCCGGAAAGATCTGGCCTCACGCTGTTGGTCGCCATGTCCACGTAAGTTAGCCTTTTCCGTGGCGTACGGCTGTGATTCGTTACGTGCAGTAATGGGTGGCCGGCAATTTTCTTGCTGCCGGGTAATGGAGGCTAGGTTTGAAGTGGTCAGAGCCAGGAGTTGCGCTAATTGTTCATAGCTGGGTAGTCCCAAGCTCGGTTGGGGTTGGTCCGTTATGGCGGCAGAGGGGACTGGGATCGTTCCAGTCGTTTGGTTTTGGAGCACTATTTGTCTTTGGGGCGTAGCACTAGGTCTTGCCGTCTGGTACGGCGGGGTGACGTGGTAGGCGCCGGCCGACGAGGTAGGCGTGACGAAGTACTGTGCGTTGGGCGGCGTGCTTGGACTTGGGCTGGTTGCTGTTGGTGGTACCATGCAGTGAGGGGTGGCCAGCTGGCGACGAGGTGTCAGCGAGGCGTCGCTGAAGAGTTGGGGCCAGTCGGGTGTGGCAGCAATGGTGTACTGACCGCTGGGCAGCCCTGAGCCAGAGTGGGAGGCTTCCCCATGTGTGGAAGCGAATCCAGCGAAGCGGCGATCTCCCAGCGTCGAGGCATCGTCGTTGGCCCGGGATGCTGTTGGGTCCACCATACAGCGAGGGGGCATCACCATCTCATCATCACCACCCAATCTCTGTTCCGTCGCCGAGTTTCCATGCCACGATGCTGCGTTGCGCTCCGTGCAGTAGGGGGGCATCGCCTGAGAATCGTTGCTACTCCATTCCAGATTTGTTGCCTGGGCCTCGTGCCAGGTGGCTGCGCTGCGTGCCATGCAGCGAAGGGGCACCGTCGTGATGACGTCATGCGTGACCCCAGTGTCGTGTCCTATGTTGGTGGCGAGTCCTGCCTCGCTATGCCTAGGCGCTGAGCCCGGCGACGCACAGTAGTGGGGCGCCGTCGTCGCGACGCCATGCGTAGCACTTATGCCTGTGGAGAAATCAGAGGACATGCTTACCTCGCCGAGCCGGGTTGCTGTGTTGCTTGCTGTGCAGTGTGGGGCCACCGTCGTGGAGACGTCGGGCGTGACCCCCGTACCCCTTGTCAGGGCGTCGTGTTGGCGGAGCACTTCGTGGTCAGATGCTGTGAGGGGCGTCGTGCAGTGAGGGGGGGCCGACGTGGAGACGTCGCTCTCGACCCCAGTGCCTACTGCCTTGCCACTCCGGGTATGCATTGCCACTTGACACCCAACACAATAAAACTCAAATAAAACACACTGTCTGGTTACAACACAAGAGGAAGGGATGACCTCGTCAGCATTGGCGTTGGCTTCTGTGCTCAACTGACTTCTGTTTCGGCAGAAGACTATTAGTTGCTGAAGGCTGGAACATTACTACTTGAAGGATCGATCACTACTTGCTCGCTGAGAAAAAGTGTCCTCTTATATAGACTTTCTTGTGCTCAAATGACTTCTGCTTCGGCAGAAGACTATTTTCTTGCGCTCAAACGACTTCTGTTTCGGCAGAAGACTAAAACATGAGTCATAATTTGTTCTCGATGCCGACGCCGATGACATTATCCACTCAACGCATGTAAAATCTGTAGAATGCTATAAGGAATATAAAAATTCCTTAATATTGATTTTCACACATATAATGTGTGTAAAAAGGAATATTTTTATTTCGATCTAGTTTGTGTTATAATTATTTGGGTGCACTTTTAGACCCCAATGTGCTGATATTACCTTAGTAAATGCTTAAGATGTAAATTGATCGCATATGCAAAGTAATTTTATTTTCGGTCAATTAATTACGCCAAAAAGACGTCTTATCGTAGGCGATATTTTACGTCGATTAACCATTATATTTGACACGTAGAAATGACGTTGCTTTTTGGTACATTTGTTATCATAGACGAAAATTCTCGTTTCTACGTGAAATCGTTACTCTGCTGGCTGGGAGCATATAGAGGTGGCAACGCGCAAGCACAGCGTCGAACAGTCTAGTTTCTTCTCACTTCCACACAACGCAGGTGCTTCGAGTTTTAAAGTCGCTGTAACTTTTTATAGTTAAATGTTACATAGGGGGTAGTCTTCACACCATCTGTTAAATTCTTAAGATTTTATCCAAATAAGTACCCAACATTTCTAGTAACATATGCGGTGTCCATTAGTTTTATAAAGGGTCTATAAGTGTAACAGATTTGTATAATCATGTTACGAAGTTTTATACTGTTACTAAAGTAGTTGCGGAGTTATATAAGAGTTTTATAGCATGACTATTACTTACAGGTCTATAAGATGGCAACATATATTTCCGTTACTACATTATAAAACTTAAAGTGGTTGCTACCAAATGGTATATAATAAAGTTATATAAGGGTAATCTTTACTACATTATATAATTATTTATTGTTTAGGTTTATAGTGGTGTTAGTTGTTACAATTATATACATCAGTTGCAGATAGTAACAACGTGCAACCTTTATATAACTCAAGAGCGTCAGTAGATATAAAACTTAAAAACTTATTAGTTATGATTATAGGTTATGTTTTGTAAAGTAATTGGCAAGAGCAAACAAAATGTTTAGAAATGAATTTGGCATTGCAAAATTGGAAGAAAATAAAATACAGCAGCACATTTTACCAGAAAGTTTAAAAAACTCTTCAATCCTCTTGAATTCAGTTCAAAAAATTATGCCTTTGAAATTTAAGAAACTGAAATGAATGAAAGAACTGCAGGACTGGAAGTCAAACGTTCTGGTGGACATATATACAGAAAACGTTCCTTTTGGCAATGAAAAACAGAATAATATCACGGTTGATAATGTTGGTAATGACACTGAGGAAGTGAGGAGGTCACAAGTAAGAAAAAGCGGCTTACTACTGAACAAGAAGAGGTTAATACTGTTGAACATTATGAAAACAGAAATAAGTGGTTTACTGAACTAGAAGATGATGAGTTTTCTCAGTTGCATGATTTGGAAACAGACGATGAGAAAAATGAAAAGATGCGTAACGAATTAAGGATGTGGGCAAATATGTTTAATGTAAAGCAGAACGCTTTAAAAGCACTATGTAACATTTTTAATAAACGTTTGTCAAATGTTTTGCCGAGAGATACTAAGATATTGCTGCAAACGCCTGTGATTGGTTGAAAATTAAACAACAATTGTTCCAGCCAATGGCAGGCCAAATCACCATTATTTACACGAATTAATCGCAAAAAATTGTCTACTGATGGTGTTATAAGATTACCAAGAGTTGCCTAATAAAATTTAAAGATATGTAATATTTCAAACAGTTAGGTATATTAAAGTAACCAATATTTATAACAAAGCTTAAAGTTATATTACATTACTTAAAATACATTAACTGTTGATAATAAAACATCGGCCATAAGTTTGGCAGCCATCTTGCGGCAATGAGTAATCATTATTTAAAACTAAAAAATGTGTATTAAAAACTTAAAATTTTGTAACAAATGAAGTGCAGTTATATAGTCATAATTGCATGTACAAAACATATTTCTGTACTATTTTCTAAAAAAATATGTCATTAAAATTTTCATGTATTTTTTTAATTTAATTGCTTAATATTTTAGAGGCCCACAGTTTTTTCCGAAGTATAAGGGTCATATTTTACAATAATAATTTATTCGCACTAACATTTGATCTTTGTGGATGTCAGAGCCAATTTAAAAAGTAAATTTAGTAACACGCACCTTTATCAGTGCAAAATTTCCACTATGCCCATGTAGGTACCTACATCATTTAATTTCATTACCACATTATTCTTGTGTCAGTTGGTATAGGATCTCTAGGAAAGAGACGAGGCATTATAAATGAGAGAGAGAGAGAGAGGTGTTAATAACAAGTTTTTTAGTGGTAATGGATGTATTTCTATCACCAATATTTATGGAAAATGGTTATATAAAGTGATATAGCAGTTACTGATCTGTTTCTGTTACTTACTGTTCTGCAACCTTGAGATGTGTAGCGTGACTAAATATTGGTGCCTGTTACCTTTATACATATACTTATTAACTATATACTGGTAATACTCCATAAGCCAGTATGTACGGATTTGAGGCTAGAGAATGAGATAGTTTTCTATCTCTATGGATGAAGAAGGAAGCGCGCGCTGTAACAGGTCAGTGGTCCCAAAACAAAGAAATCTACCGGCAACCGTAGAAAACGGAGATTTCGTATACTATGCTAAAATATATACCACCCTTTTGAAATGATTCACATGCTATTAGGAAGCTTTCGTTTCTTGGTATTTAAATTATTTAATCAATAAATGAATACCTAAGCAGTAATTAGAAAAACTTATAGTCCAGTGGAATTATAGCAAAAAAGTGGGTCTTAGGGTACTAATAATGGAAGTTTCGATGTTCAGCTAAAAATTCTACTTTACGAATATGAGTGGCACAATTTATATTTTTATGTTTTATGGGTGCGATTCAGCCGTAAAAAGGCAAGATTGTTAAAAAACAATTTGACATTGAAAGAAATGGTAAATATTTTTTTCTTTAGTACTTGGGACGGCATCTTATTTTTTGAGTAAAAAAAAATTGTTCTTGATATTTTTTCTAAAAAGTCAACCTTTTTCAGTAAAACTTGGTGAAAAAATCTTCAATGTTAAAATTTTGAGAATTTTTAACCCCAAAACAACGCACTTTATGCAAAGATAAAACAAAAATATTCTTGGGAAAACTAAAAACATTTCACGATTAGCACATGTAACTAGATTTTGGATTATTAAATAAAATTTATTACCGATGATATATGACAGGTTAGGGTCCTGCTTCGGCTGGCTTTTACACAAAAAACACCGTTTCATTTTTGTGGATATAGGTTTACACCATGTAAATACAAATCCCCATTTTGATAAACAATAAAATACATAAAACAACTTCACAATCTTAGAACACACAAGCGCTTATAATATTAATGTCTAGAATTGGAACTTGGAACCACTGATATAATGCCTATAGTGCACAATTTCTCCGATTAGATTGTGACCACTCATCTTCTATATTTAGTTGAACTGTCACATTCTCGCGTCGATGTTCCGCCCACTAAGACATGTGCACAATACCAAGTCCTCTTAAAGGATAGAGAGACAGGCTTTCCTTGGCGTCAAATTGGGAACGAAACTCATAGTATATAGTTAATAAGTATATGCCTTTATATGATTCTCCATTTAAGCGTTATAAGCGGTTTATAGGAGTAACAGAAATATTCCCAGTCTTGCATTATATCACTTGAATGTGTATAACTCGGTGTCTATGTTACTCTGATAAAACAAAAAATGTTTGTTGGGTATGTTCCAGGAATGTTCATTAGGCCCGCGATATATTTCGAGAGAATGCCAGGAAAACTGTTTCCCGTTTATATTGTTTTAACTTGACCGTTTTTCCTATTTAATGAGTTAAAATAATATCACCGAGTGGGTAAAAACTGTAGATTTCCGTGCATTTTATGTTAACTATTTCGTAGGTACTTTTACGAATTAAAATAAAATCCGCTACTCTAAATAATTTTTGGAAATTTGTCATAGTCCGGGGACCTAGTGCAGAAACTAGAAATTCTGAAAAATTATATAACCATCTTAATATTTTGATACTTGAAAAATTGAATGAAATTTCCGTATCAGCTCTGACGAAATACCACGTGGCCGAACCGAATTCATTTAAAAACACTGTGCGATGGGATTTGAGGCACTTGGGAAACACCTCATGAACTGTTGATGTAATTTTAACATTTCTGACCGACGACCCGAAAGAACGCCGTTATGATTATTTCTGTCTGTCCGTCTGAATAATCTCCGCCGGAAACTGATACCAATCACAAACCGTTTTATTTTCCGATCCAACTGTAACCTATGTTACACACCGCACTAAATTCCATAACCGTTTTATCTATTTAGTATCAGTTTTATTTAGTTTTAACAAGTTTTTCAGAGTTACACTATGACCACTGATGTATGATTATCGCTGTAGATAATCGCTTGCTATTGCCTGGTATTTGCATACTGCCTGTTTTCTCTACTACTTACTGGTTCTTTTTTGTTACCGCTTACCATTTTTTAAGCCATTTCGTTGCTTTACTCCTTAAACCGCTACTGGTACAAAAAGCCTCCGAATTAATAGTATTTATTAGTGGTTAACTAGCTTTTCACCGCCTGGTTCCCCGTGGTTTTGCATGTCACAAACATTAAGTTAAAATAGAATGACATATCTTAAGTTTCGGAATTTATTTATAATGAACTCCGCAGGAGTGTTTTTGGTACCTGACCGTTTTTATTGTTATTGTCAATTTTATATTTAATAAACTTTGTTATTTACCGACTTGTACGTTTTACTGTTGAATGTGAGTGAAGATATAATCTGCCGTCCAGACCCCTGGACGTATTTGTTTCTTCACTGTAACTATCCCAGCCTTACTGAAAGGCTGTGTTAAGAGGCTAGTGTGAGACCTTTAGCCCAGGTAAAAAAATTGTAAAGGTGGCGCTCGAGAATAACCGAATTCGAGCTCAGCGCCAAAGTGACGCTTCCACTTGTCTATGCGCTAGACAACTGGAAGAAAGTACGTCACAAAATATCATGAATATTCTTACCTGAAACAGACGATGTGGTATCATCTACAAATATTGTAATGTATGTCATCAATCATATCGGCATTAACAATATCATTAATAAATATAATAAATAAAAGAGGACTCAGCACACTGCCCTGAGGGACTCCAGTGTGAGTAGGACTGGGAGAAGATTGATTTCCCGTTGTGCTTTAACTGAACGTCTTGTGATCTATCTTTAAGTATGATTTAATCCAGCTTAGAGGAGAACCTCTTACTCGTATTTGAAAAGCTTGTCAGCTAACAAGTTATGGTTTATCGTGTCGAATGCATCACAAGTCAATGCTGGCTGTTTTTCCTATGATTCAAAGCAATTCAACACAAAATTATGCAGCAAAACGCTGCATTCTGTGTAAAGCCTTTTCTAAAGCCAAACTGATTATTTGTAAGTAACTTCATCATTTAAGAGCTTTGACAATCTGTATATGCTCTTTCATAGACTTTAAAGATAGATGAAGTACCATACCTCTATAATTGGAAATTTGAGATTTATCAGATTCTTTATGAATTGGTATCACACTGCTTTAAGAATGAGATTATCTCACAACTGAGTAATGTTCTAGGCAACAAGGAGTGATAGTTTGCAACAGCGAATTCATAAAATGTGATATAAATACACAAGAATTTGTGAGCCAAAACTACGTTCGCTGTGTAAACTTGGATGTTAGTCAATGATATAAAATATTTCACATGTGACGTGGTAGAGGGTATATCAGCATTACATGGTACCATACGTTGCTTTCTTAATGAATCCTAACCCACACAGCACAAGGCTGTCCGAGGGACGTACTATGGCAAAGACCATTTAGGATTTGGGCTTGCCTATGGACGTCCCAATATCCCAATATGTATGCTCTTCGGCACTCTTTTGGTCATCCCAATGTCACAACTTGGTACCAGATAAAGGCAATACGACGGACGTCCTGAAGGATGTCTGAAGCTCATAACTAGGGACATACCAGGATATCCCGGGATATTTCGGGACGTCGTAAGTACTACGAATGGGCATCCACAGGGACATTAGAGGATGTACAAAGTACACACTGAAATGTCCCAGAACATCCTAATATATTTTCTTATATTTCAATATATTAACCATCACCAAAGAAACCACATTTTTACAAAAAAAAAACTAAAAATATTTTCTATGTATGGACCGAAGTGCTACCTACTTATAATTATATATAAGTAGGTAGCGCATAAATCCACATATTTATATATTTTTTGCTTTTTGTAAAATTGTAATTTCTCTGATGATGGTTAATACACTGAAACAATAGAAAATATTATATATCACATTTGAACTGACCGAAAAACCCAAGGAATTACTCATCTAGTTATTTGATATAAACGGTCAAGAAAATAAAATCAGATATAAGACAGACTTTAAAAATAAACTCACACTTGTAATGCCAAACTACTTAAAAAAAAACTGCTTCGAAAAAACATAGAATAACAAAATAAGTATGTTGCACATAACTCCATAAATATTTTGTTTTTTGTAAAATTTTATTTCTGTCGAAGGTTAATAAAAAATTACACATGAAGCTATTTGAATTATCAGTCAAGAAATTAAAAACACCTAGGGGTTATAAGAAGCTAAATATATTCAATATTTAAAGACAACACTCATTTGTAACACCAAAAAGCAAACTTCTTAAAAGAACATAAAATAACAATTTTCAAACTGAATTATATAAAAACATATTTTTTTATCAAGTAATGTGTTCCTACTTCTCTACTCTCTTCATTGCCTCGCTCTTCTTTTAGCCCTGCTCGGAATCTTTTAAACACTTCCCTGCTTTATACCTATTTCATAATATTATAGATACCCATTCATGGTTGCATCTAAAATAAACATTTACTTATTATTTGAATCAGCATTATCAACAAAAATTTAGTCTATATGAAAACTGGGTAAGATATAGATAATATAGAGAACATCGAGGGGTAAAGGTTTAAATTGAAACACTAATAATAATTTGTCGCATTATAAAATGCAATCCTGTATTACGACTTCATTTTAATGCATTATATCTGTCTTCCATACAAGTCACATATGGCCGTGGCTGCGAATAAGCCATTTACATAACACCATTCATAAACCAATAACCGTTTTGTGCAATTTACTCAAAAGGAAACAATATATCAGGATCAGGACAGATTTGCAAATGAACTGAAATTTATCCACGCATGTCCTGTCTGATACATATTTCCCTTTAAGAGTGTAATGAAAGTTTCAAACAATTATCTTGAAGCAAAATTATTTTTACTTACCTATTTTCATACACTGTTCATCGTCAAACTTCACAACACTAAGTACGGCCTGGTTCACAATCTCTCTCCAACCTGGCTTCGTAACATTCAATTCTTGGGCCAAATAAGCTTCATTTTGTAGGTTTGTTCGTCATTGAAAATAAGGGAGCCAGAATTTTTGTTTAATACTGTAAATTTTCTATAAAGTTTCCTCTTTTTAGTTTCCCTTGGCATCCTGAAAGTTTACAAAATTGTATTAAATTTGGGAAGTTTTATAGGTTATGTTATTTTTACATGGCTTGTACTTACTTTCTATAGTGACGAACAAAAAAGTCTCAAATAAAACTGAATTAAACAGATGAAAAACAATCAAAAGTGTTAAAAATATTTCCTACAACCACTAATAATTTGTATTATTTGATGTAGAGAAATTAACTGATATTCCAAGCTTGTTTTGAGTTTACACTAAAGAATACCAGATACAATAGAAAGTGATAGAAAGTACAGGTTTGTGAAATTAGATATGGCCGCCGGAAATCGTAATGGCGCCTTATTTGAACATATTAAAGATGAATATTGGGTTACAGTTTAAGGAGATTTAGGGCCCTTCACTGGACGTCCTTTTTTAATCCCGGTGTCAATTCACAGTTAATGCCAAAATGAAACCAGTTCAGGATATCCTCTTGGCCTTCTTTTGAAGGATATCCTGGGATACCCTAAATGGGACGTCCATTTCACTATCTACTTTACGTACTGGGATATCCAGGTACTTCAATTTGACATCCCATATCCCGATTGTGCTGTGTGGGTGGGGACGAAAATGATATTGAAGATGCACAAAGTGAAGATGGCTTTGAAAGTAATGTAGGGGAACTGTCAATGGCGGGACCTGATATATGTTTATAATGTTTTAACAATATAAAAGTATTTTTTAAGCAAAAAACTGCAATTTACTTGAAACCTGTAAACTGGATTTGTCCTTCCAGAAGGATACGTCCAAAAAATGAGTAGGAGTTAATGTTTTTTCTTCACTAAATTTTGGTTATTAGTTCTTAATCAAATGTGTAAGTCCATTAAAATATTTTTTCAGTATTTTTTCGTCAAGTGCCAGTGAAAGGGTTTTAAACTATAATTGCAAAAATAAATCTATAATTTCTTTTAAAATATATAACCAAAATGAAAGAAGCAACCTCTTTGGAAACTTTTCCCGACTACTGTGGCGTGATGTCACCGCTTCCTAGACGTACTGGGCGTTGGGTACGATTACGACTCCGTGCTGCACCAAAATTCCTGCATAGATCTCCTGAAGGCTGCTGCGAACAACTAAAGCCAACACTTCTTTAAATGTCAGCAAGACCCATATATAACTAAACTTCTGAGCAACAGATTTCCCTCTGCTACTACTCTTCCAAAGACTAGGCCCCCATAACCAAAATTACAGCACCAAACAGCTGGACTTATACATAAATCACTATTCTAAATAGCCTGTCTAAACATAAGGCTGTCCCAAACAAATTGTCTCTGGCGTAACCCAAACATAGGTCTATCCGAACATATGCCTGAACCATACACTCTGTAATTACACCAGATAAGATTTGCAAGACAAAACTCAAAATAAGGGGCTTACCTCACATAGAAAGTATTACGTAACCTCACGAAGCACGGGGCGACAAAACTTTAGTAACCAAGAGAAATCCTTCCTGACATTTATAGAAAGCTTACGGCAAGGCGGTGACGAATCGATGAGGAACACCAAGACAAATCCACAAATGTGATAGCGATGTAGAACCCCAAATCCTCCACAAAAATCACGACCGCCGCCCACCTACCTCGTGTCTGTCAATCGGGAGTACCGGAAAAGTCGTCTGTGGTGCATTGTTATTAGTTAGAGAAAGTGTTCTAAGAGTGCGCAAGTTAGCAACACAACTGTGGGATATTTCCTAACCTAACCAATAACAATGCACCACAGAGGACTTAATAATCAAGACTGAATTTCACAAATGTGTAATACCTCAACTAAAAGAATATACCATTAACACCACTAACTCAAATTATTTTTAAAGAACACATGTTTACTATCGGAATGTTAAGACCTTTGCAGATAGGCGACACGCTACACTACTCCAAGAAGTGAATTAATTAATAGTCAATTTACTACAAATAAATATGAAATTATTCATGTAGCTTTTTCAAATGCTACACAAATGGAAATGCTAAGTCCAATTTTTGAGCAAATATTGAAGTTATTGAGTTTGTTTCAGTATCATCATTTGAAGTTAACCACGACCAGTTTTATATAGATAACAAGCCCAGCAAACACCAATTATTGGCCCATTGCTAATAAACTGCCTACATGCCTTTACTTCATCATTGGTAGAGTACTGGCAAGGAACGCTAAATTAATGAATAAAGTGCAACACCGGCCATCGCTCGGCCACAGAACACTTTTCTAATGATGGCTGTACGGTGCTTTTTTAATACATCTCTTGCATCACATGAATGAAAAGCATTATTGCTTTGCCATTACAATATATGCAATGATAACTGCTAGAATTGGAGAGCTTTCCGGACCCTGCACACGCTGTTCCCAAATATGAGAATTGCTTAATTATTAATTAAGGCTGACATTTATTGGAAAATGATATAGCATGTTACATGATAATTAACGAGAAACCACTTATAATTTTTTTTAAAATCGATCATGTAAGGTTTTTCATTGATTACTATAAATTGAAATTTGAATGCTATTCTTCTCCAGTCAATTTCAGCTTCGGTTACATCTGCAATCCTCATATTTTAGGATACTACATGCAAGTGCGGTGATTCTCCCAAATTCAAGTAGCCACTAGTGCATATGCCTCTTTATTTCTTGCATCCGAGGAGCCATTGTAACGATATTATTTCTTTATTAATACTTTGGAACATTATCTGTATCACTTACAATTCAAACCAAAACTAAAGACATTACTCATTGTTTACATTGTCGTTTACGTCCGTACACTCATATTTTGTTAAAGTAAACAGAAATATCAAAAAGGCTTAATTTTTTTTATATTTCCAAAAATCTTAAATTCTGTAAAAATAAATACAATCATAAAGGTGATGAAATGACATATATCGTAGAATGAAGCCGCGAGGAAGGCAGTGATTGCTTTTATCGGCAAGATTTTGGACAACCCACCTTACCCCGCTGACTGCTCTACAATATCTCATACCACTACTACAGAACTTGACTGTCAAGTCATTCTATAATCAGACTACTTGTAATGTATTTGCCTATAACATTCTCATGGCTTCGTCATCATCAATCATAGGCAAAAATAAGGAGTGGATCTTCTAGAAGTTAATCGTGTTTATTATTTTTGTACAAATTTAAAAATGATTTCAAAGAAATGTCGGTTTCCATTTGTAAAACTGTATTATTCTTCTCTACTTTTGATGCAAGAGTAATCAATTAGAGACAGTTTTGAAAAAAGATATTTTTGGCAAAACATTAACACAATTTTCTAATTTTCATTATTTTATGATATTATTTATTTTAACTCTTATTATACCTATACAAGTGAAACATGTAGTCCACAAATTGAAATGTTTAAAAAAAAAGTTTATGCAAAGAAACTTGAAGAAAAGTAGGAAATGCCAGATAGAAGATCTAAGAAGTGCATGGATTGATACTGAAAAAAATATATTTTTCTTTACTTTCTTACAATACAAGTCAGTAGACTTATTATCAAATAAATAATAATTAATTTTCATCTCTTCTGTTAGTGGTCCTCTTTGATCGCCCTCCACCACGGTCAATTGAACCTCGTAACCAAGTTTTCATAATGTCTTCAATATTTTTTTCGGTGGTATCTTTGCATACGGGATTTAACCTTACAGAATCTAAAAAAGATTTACAGGCGTTAGTTAAGGTGCAAATCACAATAGACTTGTTTTCTTTCATACAATTATTTAAGTTATATTATTAATAATTTTGTCCAAAAATGTAGCTTTGCTCAATCAGAAGTCTTTTATTTCACACCTCTCGATTAACAGATAATTTAAAAAAATTAAATTTTACAAAAAGAGACTGCTTCGTCACAAAATGCTTCATAAAAAGAATTTAATATGCCAGTCATACATACTACATTTTTTTGCATACATAATGAAATCAGTCTTACATATTTTTTCTTTCTATAAAGTATTCTGTGACCTCGTTTCTTCCGCATACAAGGCAATTTTAAACTACAAAATATACACATTAACCTCAACATTTATCTCAAAGCTCCGAGGTACTTCTCTTAGGTTTTTACTAATATTTTCTCTCTTTTTTAGAAATCTGTATTCGCTATATCAACTCTTTCTTAAGCATTATGACGAATTTTGTATGATAAAAATTAATGATGCACTTACTTGTCATTGGTCATGTGAAACAATTGCTCACAATAAACTTTTTACATACTGCACACACGGTTCCACAAGACAACAGCACAAACTCTATTTCGAATAAGAAAAGTGTAATTGATAATAATAAATAAAATATATAACTGGGCAGCACAACTAGTCATTTAACCTAAACAAATGTCAAATTGTCTGCGTCGCGTCTACCACCACATGATCATGACAGCAGCGCTTAACAAGATTTCAGAAACGCGGGAGATTTAAAAGTATGCAATGACACAATACGTAATAATGCAAGTATACCACTTTATGCACGTCTTTTTTGTATTAACAAATATTGTGCTTACACCATTAAAAATAAAGTATTAATCCATTGATGCATTTACTGCATATTGGTTATTATTCGTCAGGCCAACGATGAATAATTGCTGGCAAAATTACGATACAATAAACGATTTTTTACATCACTTAAGAAATGTTAATTTCTCACAGGCAAGAAAGTGCTTTTAGTTATTTAATGTACCAGCAACGTTAAAATAATTTCAACTGACATAACAGAAAGGGTACTTTATAAGCACAAGGCCATTACAACACGGACATTATAATGATTAGACAATATTTTATACTCAGTTTCTAAATATTGGCAAAAACTGCCATCACAATACCAATGATAACTGTAATGGCCCATCGTTTTGCCAGACATACTGTGTTTGCTGGGAGTATTTAAAATATTGCATGTTACATTTTTTTAAATGTCTTAAAGTATGTATAATAAGTAGGTACACATGTCTTGTGCATCAGCGTTACTAATTTGGAAAGGACCCCGCACGGAACATATGGAAATTCGCCCCCGGTTAAAGTGTTTGATACTCGGGGATATTATCCAAATATCGATGTTGATCAAAAGTCTCTTTGGGCTCAAGGTCGGAAATTGGACGGTTTTCCAGATATCGGGGGTGTAAATGGGAATGCTCATTTTTTGTGGGAAGTGGCCCCCGCTCCAGTAAAATTCGCTGGAATCGACATATGTTATTCCTCTTGACCTGATAAAAATTCTCAGGGGCACAAGTTTGAAAAATGGACAGTTTTCTAGATATGGGGGGTGCAAAGCGGGGCGCTCATTTCCTTTATAGGAAGTGACCCCCAGTGAAATTCACTGGAATCGACATATGTTGTTCCTCTCGACCTCCTGATCAAAATTTCTCATGGGCACAAGGCCGGTACATGCACAGTTTTCCAGATATCGGGGGTTGCAAAGTCGACTTTGAACCCCCGATATCGAAAAAATTGTGCATTTACCGACCTTGTGTCTATGAGAACTTTTGATTAGGAGGTCGAGAGGAACAACATATGTCGATTCCAGTGAAATTCACTGGCGGTCACTTCCTATAGAAAATGAGCACCCCCCTTTGCACCTCCCATATCTAGAAAACTGTTTATTTTCCATACTTGTGCCCCTGAGAATTTTTGATCAGGAGGTCGAGAGGAATGACATATATCGATTCCAGCGAATTTTACTGGAGCGGGGGCCACTTCCCACAAGAAATGAGCATCCCCATTTACACCCCCGATATCTGGAAAACTGTCCAATTTCCGACCTTGAGCCCAGAGACTTTTGATCAACATCGATATTTGGATAATATCCCCGAGTATCAAACACTTTAACCGGGGGCGAATTTCCATATGTTCCGTGCGGGGTCCTTTACAGCTTGCATACAATGATCTGATATATCAGTGCAAATAACTGTAGGATTAACTAAGATTTTGTCAATGTTTGAGAAAATGTTATCAATAATAGTTTGAGTTTTTTAATATCCTGGTCTAGTCACAAATACATTTGTGAAAACCGTAAGTTTCCAGAGTATTACATAAATATTTAGCATCATCACTGGGGAATTGATCATCAAAATCGGTATTAAAATCCCCTATAAAAATGTAGGAATATTGTTCCCACATAACAAAATGATATGCAATGTACATACACTGTATCTTCAATCTATGGATATGTATATCCACAAGATGGAGATAGTATATCTAATGTACATCTAATGGATGTGGAATTAACATTCCCAGCAGATACGTTTGTCGCCGACTTCCATATCTATTTTATATCCAAGGAATGTACATAAACATATGCAATGTACATTCACTGGATGTGAAACACACATCATATACACAATCGTATATTTTATGAATATACATTATATATCTCTGAAGTAGTTTCCACGGACATCAAAACGCTTATTGAATACTGCACCCGACGCGTGTTGCCCCAGTCATGTTGGCATCATCGGCAGATGATTAAAACGAAAAGTTTTAATGATCCCGATGATACCAACACGATTGGAGCAGCACGCATCGAATGAAAGTATTCGAGTGTTTTGATGTTCGTGGGAACTACTTCAGAGGTATCGAATAGTATCCATATAAGAGGTAATAAAACACAGATAGCTTAATAAGAAATATATATTATATAACTATTTTAAACATACACAAACTTTATAAAATAACCTAATATTACACAATATTTAAAATTTTCAATATTGACGTATACTTCTTTACCTTCCGGTAGTTTAACAAATTGTAAACATGTATAATACCTACTATATAGTTACTCATATCCTACATATATGTTTAAAACATTCTCAACCATCAGTAATAATAAGTTATATAATATGAACGTATGTAATTTTTATTCACTATTTATAAAATACATACCCAATATGACAACAGCAAATTTTTAGGCCTCTGTCACTTTCCGCCATCTTTACTAAACACACACCTGCCACAATCAGTTAAATATGAAACTTGTAAATTTTCTAACCCTAAAAGAGTATGTATTTACGAATCTAAAGAATTGCATTATAATAAATATACTCTTACATCATAGGAGTTTCATGCAAATGTAACAGCATAATATAGCAATAAGCAAATATAAAATCCAGAGAATGAGAAAGAGTTAATTTTCATCACACATAAACACTATACACACAACACTACAGGGCTTAATCGCTTAATGGCGCCGGCTATTGCCTGGAGCGCTGACGTAGTATGCCATAAATTAGTAGCGCATGCGCATCAGATAATGAGATAAAATTCGTGTACGCGTATAATTTAATTATACCTTAATGGACATGTTATGTATAAATTATGTACATACCTCCAGCAATATACACTGTATATGACGCTGATGCATATCAGTAGCTGAATATACATTTCATATCATATGTATATTTAATAATACATATTCAAATTCCAACACCTAATGCATATGCTATGGATGTACATATCCATGAGATGTTATGTGGGTTCTAAATATTATTACTAGGAGGTTTATATTATCTACAAAATATGCAAGATCACTTAGTTGATGGTGCTCTATGGAAGCGCCCAATTAAAATAGGAAAGGATAATTAATTTAAAGCATATTCAAACATTGAAAATAGATTATTAACTGAAACTGTGGGAACTTTTTACATATTATTTATAATTTCACATTTTGCTATTACCATCGAAAAGTGCAGTTTGAAAACATTTTCGTGAAACAAAAAGGAAAACCAAAACTATATATTCTTGCTAATTTTATAACCTGTTGTTTTTTAAATAAAAAACTATAAAAATTCGTTGATACCTATTTGAAAAGACAAATAGAAATTTAACAAATCTTGTAACTAGTTGTATTCACACCGCCTTCAGATGTGACAAGACCCATTTCAATAGAAAATATTGTCTACATGTTCATAGCAGGCTTAAAAAAGTTTAAAACTGTTTAAAATCCATTGGAAAATCTTTCTACATGTTTACTATCACGTAAATATTCTAAAGCCACTTTACTAGTGGGGGGAATCTTTATTTACCAGTAAATGTTTTGCGAGGCAAGTTATACTTTTTGCTTGAAAGAGTCACAACAGTACATTGTTACTTCTGATGGATCTTTATGCTTTACAAAATGTGCTTTGAGTCAATATTTAAGTTTTGTCTGAGTCACATTTGTACGTTGTTACTTCTGAAGGATCTTTATGCTTCAGTAAATGTCTTTTGAGGCTACCTTCACGTCTTGTCTGATATGAACAAGAGTCGCATTTGTACGTTGTTACTTCTGAAGGATCTGTATGTTTCAGCAAATGTGTTTTCAGGTAATATTTAAGTTTTGTCTGAAATCAACAAGTTACATAATAATTTATTGCCAATAAGATCATACAAAAAACGATAAGGGACATGTCAAGAGCAATAGTAGGTATAGTATATTAACAAAACATTATGTATTAGTTTTAAAAAATTAACCCTATTAAATATAAATATACAAAATGGATAAAATACATAAAAAATACAGAACAATGATATAAGTGTGAACACTTAAAGTACATTAACAGTATATTTTTAGCTATCTAGGCTCCTAGAAGAGAAAACAAAACAAAAGATTGTTTTCTATTCTTTACATTGTTACTTCCGATGGATCTTTATGCTTCAGTAAATGCCTTTCGAGGTGGTCTTTGCGTTTTGTTTGAAATGAACAAGAGTCGCCTCTGAACTTTGTGACCTTTAAAGGATCCTTATGTACCAGCAAATGTCTTCTGAGGCAATCTATATTTTGTTTGAAATGTACAATATTCATTCATGCACTGTTACTTCTAAAGAATCCTTATGCATTAGCGAATGTCATTTAAAGTGTTGTTTATTTACTGTCTGAAATGAACAAGTCACATTTGTACGCTGTTACCTCTGAAGGATATTTATGCTTTAGCAAGTGTGTTTTCAAGTAATATTTAAGTTCTGTCTGAAATGAATAAGTCACATTTAAATTGTTACTTCTGATGGATCTTTATGCTTCAGTAAATGTCTTTTGAGGCGATCCTTGCGTTTTGTTTGAAATGAACAAGAATCACATTTGTACCTTGTTACTTCTGAAAGATCTCTATGGTCCACCAAATGCACTTTGAGGTAATATTTATATTTGGTCTGAAATAAGCAAGTCACATTTGTACATTGTAATTTCTGAAGGATCTTTGTTTCAACAAATGTTTCTTGAGGTGATGTTTATATTTTGTTTGAAATGTACAATATGCACATTCATGCATTAATATTTCTGAAGAATCCTTATGCACTAGAGAATGTGCTTTAAAGTGTTGTTTATTTACTGTCTGATATGAGCAAGAGTCACATTTGTATGTTGTTACCTCTGAAGAATCTTTATGCTTTAGCAAATGTGTTTTCAGGTAATATTTATGTTTTGTCTGAAATGAACAAAATTCACATTTGTACATTGTTACTTTCTGAAGGATCTTTATGTTTCAACAAATGGTTTTTGAGGTGCTGTTTATATTTAGTTTGAAATGTACAATATTCACATTCATGCATTATTATTTCTGAAGAATCCTTATGCACTAGAGAATGTATTTTAAGGCGTTGTTTAGTTACTGTCTGAAATGAGCAAGAGTCACATTTGTATGTTATTACCTCTGAAGAATCTTTATGCGTTAGCAAATGTGTTTTCAGGTAATATTTATGTTTTGTCTGAAATGAACAAAATTCACATTTGTACATTGTTACTTCTGATGGCTCTTTATGCTTCTGTAAATAATGACTTTTGAGATAATCTTTGCGTTTTGCTTGAAATGAACAAGAATCACATTTGTACATTGTTACTTCTGATGGCTCTTTATGCTTCAGTAAATAATGACTTTTGAGATAATCTTTGCGTTTTGTTTGAAATGAACAAGAATCACATTTGTACCTTGTTACTTCTGAAAGATCTCTATGGTCCACCAAATGTACTTTCAGGTAATATTTATATTTGGTCTGAAATAAGCAAAAGTCACATTTGTACATTGTAATTTCTGAAGGATCTTTATGTTTCAACAAATGTTTCTTGAGGTGATATTTATATTTTGTTTGAAATGTACAATATCCACATTCATGCATTAATATTTCTGAAGAATCCTTATGCACTAGAGAATGTGCTTTAAAGTGTTGTTTATTTACTGTCTGATATGAGCAAGAGTCACATTTGTATGTTGTTACCTCTGAAGAATCTTTATGCTTTAGCAAATGTGTTTTCAGGTAATATTTATGTTTTGTCTGAAATGAACAAAATTCACATTTGTACATTGTTACTTCTGATGGTTTATGCTTCAGTAAATAATGTCTTTTGAGGTAATCTTTGAGTTTTGTCTGATATAAACAAGAGTCACATTTGTACATTAACATCTTCGAGACATTTTTATTCGTCAATTTCTGTTTAACGTATGATTTCGAGAGCTCCCCTTCGAGGTTCGGCTTTAAACGTTCTAACCTTACATATAACCCTGTGGTGACCTCCGACCGTGGCAAAAGAGAATCTTCAAGCCTAAAATTCACAAGAACGATTATTATTACTGACCTGTGGACGAATATGAAAATGAAGGTATATTGCATTTAATTGGCATATTTCTAAAACCGTAAGCATCGCTCGTGAAGAAAAAAATTTCATATCATTGTTTCTTAATCTCCTCGCCGACAAAAATGGGGATGTTACTGCAATTATTACTTGTTTTTGACATTTATTCAAGTCATTTTCTTAACTTAGTATAGGAAATAATATTTCAGTAAAAAAGCAACATTTTCGTCTTATTTAATTTTTTTGACAAATTTATCATCTCCCCCATGTTAACTGGTTGTCAACAATAATTCCAGGAAATTTCAAGTATGAGTCAAGTTTAATCGGTTTATTATCAAGATCAAATTAAAATTATAGGAATTTTTACAATTGGTATGAAGTTGGATTATGGCTGCTTATTATTTATTACACAGGCTCACAAAAAAATGATCTGTAGCCGGGGTTCAATAAAGTAATCCCTATATATTTCGACACGAATCCGATGTTCGTCTAGCTCCATCACCCACCAATTTTTAGTAAATAGAAAATAACCTAAAGAAATCAGGTTTCTTAGGCTATTTTAGCGATTTACAAGAAATTGGTGGGCGATGGAGCTAAGCGGGCATCGGATTCGTGTTCAGCACTTCGAAATACATAGGGATTACTATATCGGGTCCCGGCTACGGACCACTTTTATTTTTTGTGGACTTGTTATCAATCAATTTATAAGACACCAATCATAGATTTGAGATAAAGTAGTTTCAACTTCGTTTTCTATTTCCTTTGGATCATGGTGTAACATGACAACTAATGTACCATCTGCATACAAAAAAATCAGACTTCACTTATGTGGCCAGGAAGGTCATACCTATAGGAGGAAGATAGCGGTCCAAGAATGCTCCCCTGTGGTGTTAATCCCCAATGTTAATATTAAAGTGTTTTCAGCTCATGTACAATGCCAATACTACCCTTGTACCAAATTTCATCAAAAGCTGTTCACTAGTTTCGACGCTATCGCGTCCACAAATACAGTCAATCAATCATTTCTTTCATCAGCAAACCTACACTATATATTACAAACACAAAGTTAACTTATGTAACTAGTCAGTACAAAGTAATACATCTTAATTTTTAATAAATGAGAATGCACAATGAAAAATGTGCAATTTGAGACAAACTAAAATTGATAGCTTAAGAATTTATCCACTGAATAAGGAGCTTGTTCTGTTAAAAACATAAACAATTTATTTTTGCAAATAGCAACAGCATCGGTATTTTTAAAGAAATTCATTTTATTATAGCATTTCAAATTCAAATATTTATTGGTCTATTTTTGATCATGAACATGATATAAGACAAGTCACACAGTTAAGTAATATAATAGAACATAATATAAGCTTATACTAAGAGTCGAAAATACTGTAAGACACACAGTTGTATAAGATGAGGCCACAGAACACTGAAAAATGTGCAGTACAAAACATTACATTTGTAAACAAGAGTAAAGGAAAAAAATGTTAACTTGCTGTGTATTTAGGCCCGGTTGTACCAAAAGCACGTTCAAGGTAAGTTTAACTGAACGACAGTTCTACGATGAACTCAGTTCAGGAGCAATTATGGTGTACCATCAGTTTTAAATCTTCGTTTAGTTGAACTTGATTTCATCGCTCGTTAGCACTATTGGATCAGAGTATGGCACTTAATTCTCTAACAGAAGAAGATTTCACCGTTATTAACCATACTTTATTTATACAACTTATTAGTTACCATAGAGAACTGAAAAATTTTCTCTGTCTATGTTATTTACCATTTGTTTATATCCAACTACAAGTTTGTTTGACATGGCAGCGAAAAAAACTATGAAATTTAATAGAACGACAAATAAAACTGGTAACAGAATAATTAACAGTACTTAAATTTTAAATAATCTAAATATGCTTTATATATAACAATAAGATCAATCCCATAAGTTGTTTAAATACGAAGAAAATAACTAAAAACACATAGGTAAACCATGAACATCTCACCAAATCAAAGGAAATATTATTATACAAAACACGTAATTGTCTATATATAATGAAAACTAAACTTAAAAATGTTTATTTCCATAGCTGATAGCACAAGAAAGTTAAAAGCAAACGAAAACAGCGAATTTCACGATAATTAACTTAGAACATTGAGGTTATATGCCCTCCACTCTCGTTAGCTGTCAGATTTTCCACGCGCCTTATGCAAACATTCGGATATTTGAAATCTCGGCAAATAACAATTTAATTTAGATTAAGTTAGGTTATGTATGGGCTTGAACTACTTGAACTTTCCTTGAACCAACCAAAAGGACCGTTCAACTAAATTGTTCTTGATCCACTATAGAACGCTTGAACCTTAATGGTACAACTTAAATTCATTACTTGGTCTCTGTTCAGCAGTGAACCAAAGTTCAACAAGATGGTACATCCGGGTATACTTTAAATGCAGAAAACCTCTGATACAGAATAATAACATTTGTCTGATAAAAACACCTTTAGTTTTTTTAAATAAATACCATCTTTCCTTATGTTTTATGTCATCTAGTAGATAGTTAAATAATTTCAGGCCTGTAAATCTTGGAGACTTACTTGTGATTTTTAATCTGGCACAAGGTTCATGGAGTTTATTTTTTGTCTTGTATTTTGACTTTATGGTAGTCACTATTTAAAACGTAACTATTTCTATTTTTAAAAACATACATACCAACTTCGAATATATGCTAGGCAAGGTAAGAATTTGATTCTCTATAAACATATTCTTGCACGTGAGTATTCGGTATACCAAATATACATAGCAAGACACGTTTTTGAGCAATAAATACATTTAAAGACATGGTGGAGTTTCCCCAAAAACAGAAACCACAGGAGACATCAAGGTTTCGCAATGATGCTTCCAATTTAGGCATTCGTTCAAATATACTCCTAGAAACTTAACATTAGAAATATTTTTATTGTCTATTTTAATATTTAAGTTATCACATTCCTTTCGCCTACCTGAAATGTGATAACTTGAGTTTTTTCGGTATTGAGATACAGGACATTATGGGGAAACCAATGGTTTAATGTGTTTAAAATAGCATTACAATTTTTCCAAAATATCATCAGATGGATATATTATCAATGAAATGTAGTCAGCATACATTGTGAAATGTGCGGTTGATGGCAAAAAATCAATATTAATAAACAAAACAAAAGGCACAGGGCCCAAAATAGAGCCCTGTGAAACGCGTATCATTAAATTTAAACATTCTGAATTAACACTAGATACGGTGTTATCGTTTTTATGTTTTAAACTTACATATTGCCTCCGATCTTCGAGGAATGTGGTGATCCAGTTTAATGACAGACCCCGTATACCATAATCAAATAATTTAGATATTAATAGACTATGATTGATGCAGTCGAATGCCCTGCTGAGGTCACAAAATATTCCGACAGGACACTCTCCGGCATCAATAAATTCTAAAATTTTATTTAAAAAAGAATGCATTGCCGTGCCGGTCGATATGCCACTAGAGAAACCATGTTGGTTTTTGTAATTATTTGAAAAGTTACTAAGTAATTCACCAGCCTATCTAAATAGCAATATTCGAAAATTGTTGACAGTTCAAAGAGTATGGTTACAGGCTTAAAATTTTCTAATAGTGTAATGGGCCAGTTCTTAAAGAACGCCATATGCAGTACAAGAAATTAAAATGTTTAAAATCGCATGTGCTTGTAGAATTGAATCCTAAGCTCGAAATACGTCGGATCACAAACATGTGTATAAAAAACTGTTGACGTCGTTCGCGGAGCAGGTAGAAATGGTAGCAAGACGTGAAGGGAGGCTTGTTTGTTTCAAAGAGGTAGACATTTTTTGTTTAGGACGGGATTCGAGCTGTGGCCGTGTTGTAAAAACGGTCGCGGTTTGTTGATTGCGTGTTCTAGTAACGTAACTACGTTTTGTTAATCTGTGATTGTAATAATGGTACATCAGTAACGCGAACATATTAGCAAGAAAATTAAATGACAGAGTGACTATGGATTTATTAGCAACGAATTGCCTGGTGTCAGGATTGTTACTTTTGTTGAGATCAACGATTATTTGCAGCTTCCAGTCTGCTGAACTGTATTGTGTGTATACGTATTGCAGTTTAATTTCGATATTTGCCTAATGGTGGCATGTGGCGCCTCTAAAGAAAAATCATTAGTGAGGCGACTATTTGAGGCTCATCATATATAGTACCTTCATTATTTAAAATAATATTAAAAATGCTTTTATTTCTATTGTGTGTTCTATATGAATTTTGATTATATTTCAGTGAGCGTTCTTTTGACGTACCCTATTTCCTGTATTTGTGATCGTAATGGGTTAATAAAAAAATTTTATTTTATTTTATTTATTTTATTTTTATTTAATACTCATATATACCGGATCAGTTTGAGTTATACTTAGTCTCGCAAAAGAGTGGTGTATCATGACAGTTTCTTGTAATATAAATCATGTTATGCTTTTTGCTGCACTTTATTCATATTTATCCTTATACGCATGATAAGCTGGAAGATATATACCTACAAATTTTAATGTCAGTATTTTAAAACTTTGAAACAATGGTTTAAAACTGTTTAAGGGTTATACTCCATCAGGGCCGGTTTTAAGCAATTTTTATGGGGGGGTGTGAAATTGTTATAATGCCGAATGACTTCTTCTCATCTGGTCCTCTGTTTTATTTATATATGAAGGTCACTCAATTTTTGGGATACAAAAAAATGTAAATCTGATTGAAGAAAACTTTATTTTAAAGTAAAATGCAAAATATAAAAGATACAAAACGGTTATTCCTTATGTTTGTTGGGTATTTTACCACTGTGAAAATATGTAAAAATATTGATAAAAACAACCTCTGCGCCAAAAGGGTCAGGCAGGGAGTGGATGGTTCTTAATATTTTTAGTACAAAATGTCTCGCACTAGTCACACCTAAAAATATATAAACTGAAGGAAAATTTTTAAATGATAATGAAGTAAATTAAATCGAAGGCTCTTAACGTTTCGGAAACTATTTCTTTTTCCGTTATCAAAACTTTCACTTGTGTGACATTTTGTGCTAAAATTATTAAAAACCAGCCTCCTCTGTCTGATCCTTTTGGCGCAGAGGTTTTTTTCATCAAAATTTTTACATATTTTTACAGTGGCAACATACCCAACAAACATAATAAATGAATATTGCCACAAATTAATTATAAATAAAACGGATATATTATTACACAACTTAATTTTTTTAAGCAACTTTAACTCTTCTTTCTTTTAAAGTGGCCCATCATGCAACTAAAATGTTGAAAGGTATTTGTTCCAGAATATCCCTCTCTGATAAGATTAATAATGAGTCTAAACGTGAATCGGTCATTGTTGTTCTAACAAAAATTTTTATGAGTTTTAGTTTGCTGAAACTCCTTTCATTTGAAGCCACACTCACCAGCACTGTTTGAATTAAAGTACATAATTTGTAACACAATGGTAGAATGATCTTTAATTCAGAAGCCTTTTCAACCATTTTATCCAGAGATGTAAGTTCTCGACATTGGTCGCTAAATATTTCTAATTCAGCCTAAAGGCCCTCTAAGTCTACATGGTTATCTGGAAGTAACTTTACTGCTGCCTCTACAAGTTCTAAACTGCAGTCGTGTCGACTTAAGGGAACTTTAAAGATTTGGTAAATTGGCTGTACAATCATCTCTAAACATTTTTTTAAATTATCTTTCAATGGGTTGATAAGGGTATCTAGTACCATTTTAAATTGTGCTATATAAAATGAATGTAATGTTAATGTTACTTCTGACTCTCGATTTGGAACCAATCTTTTTGGAGTTATTCTTCTATGAAATATTTGAAAGTCAGCATCACCATCAACTCCGATTTTCTTAGCAAATACAAGCGCACTTTCAATGAGTGCAACCATTCCGTTACGATCATTATTGATAGTACTTAGTGAAATGATGGTTGAGTCAATTAATGATATTGCTTCAATTATATTCAGTTGTTTTAATTCTAAAGTAAAAGTAAAGTTTTTAGTTTTATACATGATATTTTTCATGAACATAATTGAAACAATGACATCAAAAGTAAGTATTTTTTTGGTGATACTAAAGGCTTGGTTTCTTGTTTTGCTGTCAAAATTACTTTGATCTGTTGCTATCTCCCTAAGCACTTCTATAATTGTCTGAAACGACATCCAGACTGACTTTACTGACAAGTAATAATTATTTATAACATTGAGTTTCTATTGTTTTGAGTTTTTGTATGATTTTATGTAGGTACATAATTGCCGAACGCTGAAAGTGCCGAATGGTAAACGATTTGCCGAATTGGTTTCAAACTTGGGGGGGTGTGACACCCCCCCATACCCCCCCCTATATCCGGCCCTGTACTCCATCCATATGTTTAATATCTTCGGATTCAGAGTAGATTGAACTAATCCATAATAGTTTTTTTAAATTGACTCACTGTTTTTCTGAGGTGAGTTATCACATAAACTACTCTGCTAAATTTTGAACAGTCGGTGGAAATCTATTCTTCCCGAGTAGGCTTGTGATCAGCTGTTAACCCCATGAACCTAATGTTATCAGTCTTCTGTATAGATTGATTACATGACCTAAGTATGGTCTGTATGTTTGAAATAAATTCATGTTAAGCATATTTCAAGCATGTTTCATACAGGTCGAATTTCAATTCAAAATTATAATTTTTTAAAATGAAAACAATGCACGTTCACACCCACTGAATTATGACTACACCACATTTTTTTTTTAAATTTGGTGCATTAATTACTGAGAACATTTTCATGTCCTGTAAACTCGGTAAACTGATCTACTGTTGGTTTTAAAGTTTTTAATACAAAATTGTACCCACCAGTCTTCTTAAAGTACATTAAAAAATTATTAAGAAAACCTAAGGAAACCATCAATTGGAAAATGGAATATTTGTGTTTCCAATTAGTGTCACTTGATTCTCAGTTACTCTCACGCATCAGTGAAATTAATAAGATTTATTTATTTATTCAACTTTAGTATGGTTCATTTAACCAAAACTCAGAGAATAGATATTCTAATTATGATTGGCATGAGTTGGAGGACGGGCAAGGTAGAGTAGTTACAGGAGGAACTAAAGTTTTCAACTTGACATTTGTACATAACACCTTGGTTGCAGTTAGCGAAGATAAGCTACGTACCTGCTGAACAACCTCCAAACAATAGGCTCTGAGTATGGTTTAAGTGTAAACTAAACTGCTGGCCACTCGAACTTACACATAGAGACTTTTAGGCAAAATTTAAAGTTCAATATTTTCAACAGGAATGCAAATTTTTGAACGCGGCTTGCAAATTTTAAGAGCTAGTTTTTTTCGGATTAAGCTGCATGACGTATATTTATCGTAGGACCATAAGTTTATTATATACGGGGTGATCAATGAAGTCATGCAAAAAATCAAAAAGTTTGTATGAGTGAAATTTTGTTGGTCGTTGCAATGTGGTTCCTTACTAAGGTAACAACAATATCGCTAGACGGTTTTGTCAGTTTTTGGATTAAGGCCCTTAGGCCTTGTACACACTACTCAACATAAAATTTGGATACCGAAATCTTTAAAATGCTATAACTTGACATTGGATTTGCGGTTCTTGATGATTTTTGCGGATTTGGAATCCTTATTTCACGTAGATTTTCTATGGTCTAAGCATTTTATTTGAGGGTTGAAATTTACACATTATACCGGGTCGATAATAAACAAAAACGTAGGGTACGACGCGCTCTAAAGTTTGGCATTATTTAAGTTTTTGTAAAAATAAATTCTCACCTCAAGTTGTTTTTATTTAATGTTCTTCTCACTGTTCTGTCCGAAACTCACACCCCAGTTTGTTGTCTCAAAGAATCATTCAGTTTTACAGAGTTCTTTGTCCACCCCCATGCCCATAATTATGATCGGGTGTAATTTCTACGCGACGCGTCAATTTCAAAGTAGGCATTGGAAAAACAAATTTGTTGCTATGGAATTAAAAACTGTTTACATTATTTTAGAAATAATCTGACATATTTCAATGTTATAATTTTGTAAAGTTTAATTAATATGAGGCGTTTAACCACGGCAGAAAGGGAAAATTGCATTCGACTTCTCAACGAAGGAATGTCAAAACAGCAAGTTGCGCACATTTACAATGTCAGCCGAAAGACAATTTATAATTTGAACCGCCGCGTCGAAACTACTGGTGATCATAATTATGGGCATGGGGGTGGACATACAAAAAAAATAAACCAAAGAACCGAAAGAATTTTAATGAGAGAAACTATGCGGAATAGAACAAAGAACTCTAGAAAACAAAATGACTCTTTAAGACAACAAACTGGGGTGAGAGTTTCGGACAGAACAGTGAGAAGAACATTAAATAAAAACAACTTGAGGTGAGATTTTTTTTTTTAAAAACATAACATAATGCCAAACATTTTAAATTATAGAGCCCGTCGCAGAGCAAAATGTGTGCGGCTATTACAACGCCATAGAGCGAATAGGCGAGCATGGGCAAATCGGCATGCGAATTGGGGTAATGCAGAGTGGAGCCATTGTTTATTTACTGACGAAACAAGATTTAATTTGTTTCACTCCGAATGTTAGTTTGGAGAAGACCAAATTAGCGATATTCGGAGGAAAATATGGCCCCTCAAGAAGCATTTGGTGGCGGAGGTGTTACAGTGTGGGGAGGTATCATAAGAAATGGTAAAACCGAGCTATTCATTACCAACCAAACCATTAATGCTACTGTTTATCAGGAGGAAATTTTGGAACCTATTGTTGTTTCTTTTGCTCGACATCACGGCCCAGAAATTCTATTGGTGGATGACAACGCTCGACCTCACAGAGCGCGAAGGATCACAGAGTTTTTGCAGGCACAAAACATCAATAGGATGGACTGGCCTGCAAAGTCTCCGGATCTTAATGTCATTGAACACGTTTGGTCTTATTTAAAACTTAAAGTAAGATCTCTTGATGTACCCCCTGAAACCTTAGAAACGCTCAGTGAGGGCATTCGTGAAGAATGGGAGAATATTCCACAAGATTTTATAAATAATCTTGTGGATACTCTACCAAATCGATGTCAGGAAGTAATATTCCGAGCAGGAGGACCAACAAAATATTAGCTTCTCTTTTTTTTAATTAATGTACCTAATTTTAATTTAATTTTAATTTAAGTTTAAATTAAATTAATTTTTAATTTTTTAGTAAATTTTTTTTTCAGTTATTAAAAATTACCAGAATTAGAATTATAAATGTTTTAAGAATTGACTTTTGGTCGTTGTTAAGCAATGCTGTATATTGTAGAATTTAATGTAATAAACTTGTTCTTGTCGCTACGTTTTTGTTTATTATCGACCCGGTATAATGTGTAAATTTCAACCCTCAAATAAAATGCTTAGACCATAGAAAATCTACGTGAAATAAGGATTCCAAATCCACAAAAATCATCAAGAACCGTCAATCCAATGTCAAGTTATAGCATTTTAAAGATTTCGGTATCCAAATTTTATGTTGAGTAGTGTGTACAAGGCCTAAGGGCCTTAATCCAAAAATTGACAAAACCGTCTAGAGATATTGATGTTACCTTAGTAAGGAACCATATTGCAACGACCAAAAAAATTTTTTGCGGAAATTTCACTAATACAAACTTTTTGATTTTTTGCATGACTTCATTGATCACCCCGCATATAATAAACTTATGGTCCTACGATAAATATACGTCATGCAGCTTAATCCGAAAAAAACTAGCTCTTAAAATTTGCAAGCCGCGTTCAAAAATTTGCTTCCTGTTGAAAATATTGAACTTTAAATTTTGCCTAAAAGTCTCTATGTGTAAGTTCGAGTGGCCAGCAGTGTATAATAAAAGACAAATTATGATTGTAAACCAAGCAAATGGAAACAGTCCAGGCACTTTAAGGATATGTAATTATGAAGTAGTAAAGATAGTCTACCTTGGAACTCTTTTTGACAACACCAGAAACTGCGAGCATGAGATTTGACAAAGAATGAATTTTTCGAATTTAAAATAGAGCCTAATTTAATATTACCTGCAGAAATCGGAATTATCAGTTTTTATTTCGATCTTCTCTGTAAGTAAAACATTTTGTTCCTCCATTTTTTCCAGGTCAGCCTCTTTAAGACTATTATCATCACACAGTCCTTCTTTTTTCACTTTAATCACATCAACATTTTTACTCTCCTCTTCGCAGGTCAACACATTTTCAGGTATAAACCCTTCTTCATTCTTAAATATCACATTATCCATGCCGTCCACATTTCCTCTTTCCTCACAGAGTTGTTCTTCTACTTTGATGTTAACCAAGGTCTCATCGGCCTCATCTGCTGTTAAATTACTCATCCTAAACTCTAGTAGATGGCTTAGCTTTACTTGATTTATACTGCTTACACCTAGTGCTTCGCAATATTTCTTAATTTTGTCTTCCACACTCAAACAGTTCATCACAAAATGGAAACAGATCTCTAGTGAGCCTCGGCAGGGCAGACAGATCATAGGTTTCTCGATAATACTCAAATCCTATCAAGCAAAAAGCAGATATAATAAAATCAAATACTAAGCTTAAGGTGGCCATTCCCTAGAAGGAGACATCCGATAGGGAAATATTTATTATTTTTGCCCATAACTTCTTTTTCTTAGTAGGTATATTTAAAAAAAATATAAGAGTACCTAAGTAGAACTATAACAAGACTATTACTATGAGTTTTCACTCAATAATTTCAGTGGTTTGCAAAATAGCTCGATTTAAAACTACGAAATAGGAAGATTAACACAATTTTTAAATTTAAATCGAGCTATTTTGCAAACCACTAAAATTATTGAGTGAAAATTCATAGTAATAGTCTTGTTATGGTTCTACTTAGGTACTCTTAGAGTTTTTTAAAATATACGTACTAAGAAAAAAAAGTTATAGCCAAAAATAATAAATATTTCCATATCGGATGTCTCTTTCTAGGGAATGGCCACCTTAAGGAGGTTCGGGTGCTACATAAAAATGCAAAAGTGTAGATTTATATAATTTCATGTTAAAATATTAAATGCAACGAGACTATCTGATTTTATCAATACTATTATACATGTCTAAAACACAAGGAAAACATACAAAAAACATTTAAAAGAATATATTTGAATTATTTAATAATTGAGAAAATATACTATAAAAATTGGGAGTACGTTATTGAGCATTTTAATAGTCAATTGTTAAAAACAGATCTTGTAATATTCTCCGAGTAGGCGATGAGTGCGCTAAAAATATTGGAACATTTAAAAACTTGTTAATAAATATTCTGTACATTTTTATGTTAAGAATTGGAAATTTTTACATATTTTAACCATTTTGTTTAACGGCAGCAACACCTTGCTTCAATTCACTGGTAATTTTCTGACAATGCAGAGATGTGTCACAACATTTACAAAACATGTTTATTGAAAAATGCTCAACGTCAATGATTCTGTATCCTTATACAGGATGCACTGCTTCTATTTCATTTGCATTTTTGTCACTACATACCTTCCTACTGTTAATACTGTTACGCGTTAGCGCCCACCTAGGTGTGGGTGGTACTAAGGATCGTATTCATTAGCATATCTCCGCACCCAATCTGTAGCAGTTGAGGAAACGTGTGACAGTTTCGAAGATCACCTCAGAGGTGGCGGCAGGGAATAAACAGTTTTCTATAATTAAATTAAATTATGGTTCCTAAAGAAAGCGGATCGAGACTTTGCTGGGTTGTTCCAGATACCTGTTTTTAAATAAGTTCTGTTCAGTAAGGTTCAGATCAATTCGAAGTGATCCAAAGCGAAGAGTAAAGTGAAGTATCAAAATAATCATAAAAATTGTTGAAGGTTATGTTTGTTTAGAAAACATGTTGTAAATAAGAAGTAAATAAATGGCATACTCAATAAATACACACTGTGCAAGGGTTATTTACAAACAGGAAAATACTGTTAATTGCATTTCTAGAACATTTTACTTGGACACTAGTGGTGATAATTAAACCTTTTGAACTGATAATTGATAAAAACTTTGACTGTTTCAGGTCGTACAGTGCATTCTTGTGAAAATTCTAGTACTTTCTATTTGGACATTAGTGGAAATTATTAATAGCTTTCAACTGGGAAATAACGAAGGCCTTTAACAGAATCATATGCCCATAACAACAATAAGTATGTCTGGACTTATTGACGTAATTCCTCAAAACGATGGGGGAAAAAGAAAAGAACCACAAAGAAGAACAAGAATATGTCAAGAAGAGCACGAGGAACTGACAAGAACAAAAACGTCAGCAGGAAAAAGAAGAGCAAGACAAACGATGTTAAGAAATGACAAATATCATGAGACTTGAAAATAAGACATCAAGAAGAAAGATATGAATTAAGGAATGTTATAGAAAACCAGCAGTCACTGAAAAACTCAAAAATAAGGTTGAGGAAGAAGCGAAATCCAAGGAGAAGTAAGTGAAGTCAAAGGTTCAGTTACAAGGTTATCGTGGCTAACATTATGGATGATTTCATTTTGATATTGGGCAATGTTACAATAGAAAAAATAGTTATACAAGACAAAAGTTAAAAAAAGATAGAGAATTTCGCATTATGATTAATTAGGTAGTTCATTAAAGTGTTTAGGGAAGAACATGGGTTTATTGTTGACGTAGGGTAGCGAATTTCAAAAATTGGGAATGCGGAATTTCTTTTGGCAACAGGAGACCACCAATTCCATAAAGCAAGAAGAAGCCTCTACAATGGTACAAAAGGTGCCATAAGATGGAGTCGTTAAGGCATCAACTAGTCCTTGGTCATCGCCGGTAGTTTTGGTTGCCAAGAAAAATGGAACTTTAAGACTTTATGTCGATTGTTGGAAATTGGACGATGTCACGAATTGACGATAAGTTTAGTACGTTGTCAGACTCATGATAGTTTTCCACCTTAGATCTTAGAAATAGATACTGGTAAGTGGAGTTTCACCCTGATGATAAGCAGAAAACAGCTTTTTCAGCAGACAGTAGTCTACAAATTTACTGTGATGCCTTTTACACTTTGCAAAGTGCCAGCTAATTTTGACAGAATGATGCCATTCGCACTACAAGGGCTAACCTGGAAGACGTGCCAGGTTTACCTTGACGACGTGCTGGTTATAGGACGGGATTTTACGCAACACTTCAAAAATCTTTTAAAAGTATTTGGGAAAGTCAGATACGCACACCTGAAATTGAATCCAAAGAAATTGAATACAAATGGACCCAGATCAAACTTCTGCCGAACGAGATTGGCAAAGACCATTGCACGTTCATGAAGTACGAAGCTTCCCTGTTCTCTGCACGTATATAGACACTTTGTGGATGGGTCTGTGGAAATTGCAAAGCAATTACACCGGCTAGCAGAGGAGATAGTTCCGTACCAGTAGACACCGAGTGTTATATAGCATGGGGAAACCTGAAAGCAGCTCTATGCACTAGTCCTCTGCTAGCATACCCACAACAGAATGGAGTTTTTATTGTAGACACGGATACCAGCAATTCTTCGGTGGGTTCTGTTCTATCACAAATTCAGAACGGATAGGAAAGAGAGATCGAGTACTTCAGCAAGGTGCTGTCCAAACAGGAAAGAACTTATTGTGTAACCAGGAAAGAGTTTTCAAAATTTGAACTGAACATTCTGTTGGCTGTTGGACTGCTGCAGTTGAAAACCCCGGAGAGTTAACTGACTCATTGGCTAGAAAGGCATCAGCAATGACTTTACAATAAATGACTGACCAGGAAAATCTCGTAAGAATGCAGATACCTTATTAGGAAGCCTGTGCAAGGATTATTGCAACCACTGCCGCTACAGGGAGAAACAGCAGAGTACGAAGTAACCTTGCTAATCAGCTGTGTATAATATTAATTTCTGGGCCATGTCACAACGTTTCATGCATTTTGCATGCATGCGCTCATAATTCCATTCTTATGATACATGTACCTGTCAAATAAAAGCGGTTTGGTAAATACATATTTTTTTAAATGAGCTATTTTCTTGCAGTAGGTAAAACACACACTGTGCTGAAAACGAGATCTAATGGCTGAAATTCGAGGTATGTATAGTGTTTAAATTGATTGAGTACTTGTTATGGCAGAGAATTTCATTATATTTCTCAAAAATTATGTATTTACAATGGAAACTAACTTCAATTTCATGTTTTATTGCCCCAAATTAGTATTCTGAAGAAAATATGCAAAAACTACAATACTCTGCAGAATTAGCAAGATTTGTACTTCATGTGTAACATGAAAAATATCGATACCTACCAATTCTGGAAGACATTGTCTGATCATCTTCTCCAGCATAACGTCTCCCTTTTCGACACTAAGGAATATAGCATAACAACATTTTACTGAAGCCATGCAAAAGCCACATATGTCCTGGTCCTCTGGCACACCAGTACAATTTTCATTTTTGCTCAGATATACATCTCTCAGATCTGGTTTGACTGCATCCTTAATATCGACAAACGCAACTATATAATCATGTGTATACGTGCACTGTGCTTTAAAATTAAAACATTTAAAAAGCGTTTCAGCACAATTTGTACACATTACGGATTCATGTACTGGGGTTAATCTCTAAAACAAAATTCATGAAAAGCATCACAACCAGAAAGTGCAATAACTCATTTATTCCATTTAAATTACTACTCTCTGCGTTATTTGGCATACTTACTATGCTTGGCAGAATTATATCCAAAACGCTTCTTGTATCTTCATCTAAAACATTAAACTTGTCACATACTTTCAAGCAAAGCCTGCATACTATTCTCTTTTGAGTTTCCATTTTACTGTTAACGCAAACTAACAGAGATGACGATGACACACTTTCTCAGCTTTTGCACCACAATAAAATTTATTTAATTTATAATGTAATGAATGTAGGTATATGTCTGTTCATTTCTGTTGATTTAAAGCAGCTTCAAGTAGTTAATTAAAGATAGTGCTATCACAAGTTACGTGAGTGTGAGAGAGATAACGTATTTCAAATTTGCTATAAATTAACACAAATGAACAAACTGTATAGGTATATATAACTGCAAAGGCAACCATGTAAATTTGGTAAATGCAAGAGAAGAGAAGAAGAAGAATAACCTACTGTCAAATGTCAAACCAAAGTCATATTTTCATAGGTTAGATTTGATCCATCTCACAAATTCTGCATTGTTGGCGTTTCGTTCCTAAATTGTCATCGTTATATTATATTAAGTTATTAGGATTTAAGGGTTTATGAAGACAGACTCTGATAAATAATATACAAATATTCTTTTTTTTTAAACTATAATGCTAACACAGATATAATGACACTTGGACACTCGAAGTAAGTTTTCGTAAACCACTATTCTCGTGTGGGATATCATTAATTATTACAGTCTCAGAAAACTTATATATAAAATATAAATCTATTGGGTGAATGTTAATGATATCCATTTATAGTATTTTGCGTATTGCTGTGTGACATGTAGACACTATTAGAATTAGTTTATGGGTAATGAAATAATGTGAAAATGTATAAATACATCTACAATCTTACGGAATCTTAGTGCGAATGGGGGTGCTGGGTGGATTAAATTATGTATGAAAGGAGATGTATTGGTGCAAATTTGTTGAATTTAAGAGTAATTTTGAACAGTGAATACTGAATCGTTGATGTTGGTTAGAAAACATGTCCTGCAAATCTTACTAGACATATCTGCATTTTCAAGAAATTGCCAGTGAATTGAAACAAGGTGTTGCTGCCATTAAACGCAATAGTTAAATTAACAACTATTTAAAAATTTCCTATTAACACAAAAACGTACAGAATGTTTATTAACAAGTTTCTAAATATTCCGCTATTTTTACCACGCGTGTCGCCTAGGTACTCGGGGAAATTGTCACAAGATTTGTTTTTTTAACAGTTAATTATTTATTAAGATGCACAATAAGATACGCTTTTTGCTAAATGATACAAATGTATATTATTAATATTTTTGCATTTTCTCGTATCTTTTTATTTCAAAGACATGTATATAGTAATCATTTCCGTTAAAACCCATGTCAGAATTTCTTCTTTATTGTTCACTTAAATGATAAAAAATATTGAAAAATTAGATTACATTTAATATTTTAACATGAGATTATGTGAATCTACATTGTTGCATTTTTATGTAGCACCCGAACTTTCTTAAGTTTAGTATTCGATTTTATTTTAATATCTGCTTTTTGTTTGATAGGACTTGAGTATTATCAAGAAACCTGTAATCTGTCTGCCCTGCCGCGGCCAAGATTAAGAAATAATGTGAAGCACTAGATGTAAACAGTGTAAATCAAATAAAGCTAAGCCATCCATTACAGTTTACGATGAGTAATGTAACAGCAGGTGAGGCGGATGAGAACTTGGTTGACATAATCAAAGTAGAAAGACAATTCTGTGAGGAAAGAGGAAATATGGATGACGTGGATAATGTGATGTTTAAGAATGAAGAAGGCTTTGTCCCTGAAAATGTGTTGGCCTGCAAAGAAGAGAGTAAAAATTTTGATGTGATTAAAGTGGAAAAAGAAGAGCTGTGCGAAGAAAATAGTCTTAAAGAGGAAAACTGGGAAAAAATGGAGGATCAAAATGTTTTACTTACAGAGGAAATCGAAATAAAAACGGATGAATCCGATTTCTGCAGGTAATATTAAATTAGGCTCGATTTTAAATACGAGAAACTAATTTCCTCGGTACCGTAAACTGGGTGAATAGGAACGGTGGGGCGAATAGTAACAAAATTGGTTATTATACAAATAAAATTTCTAGTGCGTCAGGGTTTAATTTTAAACGTTCTGTAAATATAATTACCGTTAGACAAACCTTTAACGCAGGTGATATATTGGTTGCCTAAATTAGTTTTGAATCACATTTAGCCGGACAGATAAATTACTCATAACTAAAAATAATCAGTTTTTGACAGGTCGATATCCATATTGGTTTCCAGGTGTCAAATTTTTTCAGATATGGTGCTTTAATTATATATTATTTTTAATCAGACTACTTTTATACATAATTTTTCAAGTCCCACTGCAAACCTCGTATTTGTTATATTTCAGTGATTTTTTTATTCAATACCCTGCATTTTGAGGTTAAAAGAGGGGCGAATAGGAACACATTTAAATACGAAATTACAAGCCCGATCCTCACAGAAAAGTGTGTGAAAAATATTTTTACTTCCCTCGCATACCGAAGGGAAGTATTGTATTCGAGAAAAAATCACCCTCCGAGATTTTTTTACGATTCTGACGTTTCAGAACAGGTAGATTTCGAAAATATAGGTTCTTCAATTCCGTCAGTCTGTCTGTCTGTTGGTGCATTAACTAAAAAACTACTTGACGGAGAGCAGTCAAATTTGGTAGGTAGTTAACCCTACTGTCAGCAAAGAAATGGTAGAACTTTCACCTAAAAATATACAGGGTGGACCGTCTAAACGGAATAAATAGTGAAAAAAATTTTTTTTTGCTCAAATTTAAAATTTCCCCGTTTCATGACGCGCTAAACCTATTTCAGAAAAAAAAAAATTTTGAAAAAAATTTGACCACTAAAATATATGAAGAAAATTTTTTCCTTTCTTCAAATTTAAAGTTTTCACGTTTCATGGCATTTTAAACGTATTTAAAAAAAAAAAAAATAAATTTTCTTTTACCAACATTTTTGGAAAATTTTTACCACTAAAATAGGTGTAATTTTTTTCTTTGCTCAAATTTAAAATTTCCACGCTTCATGATATTCCAAACCTATTTCGGGAGAAAAAAAATTGTAACATTTTTTTACCATTTTGGAAAAAAAAATTACCACTAGAATAGATGGATTTTTTTTGCTCAAATTTAAAATATACACGCTTCATGACATTCTAAACCTATTTCAGAACAACAAAATTAGAAAATTTTTAAGCAACATTTTGGAAAACTGTCAAAAAATATTTTTTTTCTTTGTTCAAATTTAAAATTTCAACGTTTCCATTGCATTCTAAACCTATTCAAACAAATAAAAACAAAAATTGAAAAAATCTATTTCACTACTTATTATAGAATAGATGACAAATTTTTTTTTGCTTAAATTTAAAATTTCCACGTTTCATGACATTCCAAACCTATTTCGGAAAAAAAATGCATCATTCTTTTACCATTTTGGAAAAAAAATTACCATTAGAATAGAGGGAAAAATTTTATAAACAGGTCAAAGAATAGAAATACTTAAGTTGTATAAAGATTAAAATGGTAAAATACAATACAGTACACTTAAGGACAGACAGTACAGATAGTGACAAACTTACATAAACCCAGCTAGCATACTGACGTCAATTTGCCGTCATTTATTTGTCACGTTATAAATAAGACAAAAATGTTTTTTTACTCAAATATTATTCCTTAACCAAATTATCCTTGATGGAAAATCCTTTGAATAAATAAATATCGTCAAAAACAAATAATAATTGCGGTAACCTCACCATTTTTGCCGGTGGGTGGGTTAAAAAAACGATGAAAATTTTGTCTATGAGCGATGCTTATGGTTTTAGAAATATGCCAGTTAAACGGAATATACTCTTCCTTTTCATACTTGGGAAGAGTATGATTGGTTGTTCACAGTTCAGTAATATATACCGTTTTTGTAAATTTTAGGCTTGAAGATGATGTTGGTTTCCTACGATCGGAGGTCACTACAGAAGGGGAGCTATCGAAACTATATGTTAAAGAGAAACCGATGAGAAATGTCTCGAGGATATTGATGTATAAATGTGACTCTTGTTCACATCAAACAAGATGTAAATATAACCTTAAGAAACATTCGGTGAAACATAAAGATCCTTCAGAAGTTACAATGTACAAATGTGACTTTTGTTTATTTCAGACAAGACTTAAACATGACCTCAAAAGACATTTACTGAAGCATAAAGATCTTTCAGAAGTAACAATATACAAATGTGATTCTTGCTCATTTCAAACAAAACGCAAAGATTGCCTCAAAATACACTTACTGAAGCATACAGATCCATCAGAAGTAACAATGTACAAATGTGACCTTTGTTCGTTTCAGACAAAACTTAAACATGACCTCAGAAGACATTTGCTGAAGCATAAAGATCCATCAGAAGTAACAATGTACAGATGTGACTCTTGTTCATATCAGACAAAGCGTGAGGGTGACATCAAGAGACATTTGCTGAAGCATAAAGATCCATCAGAAGTAACAATGTACAAGTGTAATTCTTGTTCATTTCAAACAAAACGCAAAGGTTGTCTCAAAACTCATTTGCTGAAGCATAAAGATCCATCAGAAGTAACAATGTTCAAATGTGACTTTTGTCCATTTCAGACAAAACTTAAATATTACCTCAAATCACATTTGGTAAAGCATAAAGATCCTAGAATGAGTAACAATGTACAAATGTGACTCTTGTTTATGTCAGACAAGACATGAAGGTGACCTCAAAAGACATTTGTTGAAGCATAAAAATTCGTCCGAAGTAATAATGTACAGATATGACTCATATCAAGCATAGTAAAACTTGCCCTGCAAAACATTTACAGATACATAGAGTACTAGCAAGATCGGCTTGTAATTTTTAGGTGATGTGAACACGCAGAAAAGATTTGAGTGAATTTCAAACAGTTTTAAATTTTCTAAGTCTTTAAATATGTGCTATGAACATGTAGAGTTAATATTTTCTAGAATAAGGAATTAAAACACTTGGTATTACTGTTTCACAATTAATATTCTTTCTCTGACATGTTTCGGCCTTTCGACCATTATCAAAGAGTTATAACAACTTGTTGTTATATAACTCTTCGATAATGGTTGAAAGGCCGAAACATATGTCAGAGAAATATATTAAGTGGGTACACTCTATAACAAAACTGTTTGAATGGAATTCGAAATGATTTAAACTGTTCTGTCATATGACAAAATTATAGTTATACTGTTTGAAAGGCTACTAAGCAGAGAGGTAGACAGTGTTTTCTTTGTATCAACTGATTTTCCTGATTTTTCTCATGTTTGTAGTGATTGTCACAATAACTGTTACAGCGTTAATTGATGCTTGATTAACATCAAATTTTGGTGGTAAGAAAAGATCGATAAGGTGATTCTTTGAACTTGGTAATATGTGATATATGTCAGTAGCGTGCGACTTTAAGGGGGTTTCAAAAGCCAATTTTTCAAAAAGAAAGTGTTTTATAGAATTTATTTAAATTTCGATTTCATCAACGTAAAGAGCGCCATTTAAAACCCCTAGACATCAGTATTAAGTGAGATCACTTACCTACCTGGTTACTGTGATGTAAGCTTCCAATTAATTTTTGGAAGTCTGTAAGCTTCCAAAAATTAATTTTTGGAAGCTTACATCTCCGTAACCAGGTAAGTGATCTAACTTACAATTTATGTCTAGGTGTTTGAAATGACGCTCTTTACGTTGATGAAATCGAAATTTGAATAACAAATTCTATAAAACATTTTTTTTTTTAAATCGGCGTTTGAAATCCCCTTAAAATCGCATGCTACTGACATATATCACATATTACCAAGTTCAAAGAATCACCTTATCGATTTTTTCGTACCACCAAAATTTGAAGTTAATCAAGCATCAATTAACGGGTATACAGGGGCGTTGCGATCTTAAGGGGGTCACATCGTATACTTTTTTTTCTTATTATGTTATAAAATCAATTCAGTCTAGTACAATGCATTATTCTGAACAAAAAATGAAGAATAGATTTTTTTGATTTGGGAATCCGTTTTACAAATAAAAATTAGTTTTGGTTGAAAAAATTGTATTTTTTACAGCAGCTATCTCAAACACCTTTGAACCCACTACGATGCAATCTTGTACAAAGGAGTTTCTAAAGGTGCTGATTAAGAATTCCTATTTTTTTTTTTCTAAAAAACCTTTTTTTTCGAAAAATCGGCTTTTCAAACCCCCTTAAAATCGCACGCTACTGACATATCACATATTACCAAGTTTAAAAAATCACCTTATCGATCATTTCTTACCACCAAAATTTGATGTTAATCAAGCATCAATTAACGGGTATGCAGGGATGTTGCGATCTTAACCCACACAGCACATGACATCCCTAAGATATCCTCACTTGGCCCTGTACATCCCAATCAAGGACAACATTCCTCAGGATATCCTTAGGATATCCCAATAAAATATATACAACCTGAGAATATCCCAAATTGGGATATCCTAGACAAATCCTGGCAGGATGTCTTAGTAATATCCTACAAATATATTAAAAGCCTAACAAAATATCCACTGTGGGAATATCCTGGGTAAGTCCTAGATACCCTAGAGTCCTATTAAAGGTATTATTATTATTTAGGAGGTTTCAACAACAAAAATAATGAAAAGTGTATATATTATTTTGAGGCTATTTATTGTGTCTTTTATTGGTGTGTAAAATTTGCTTCTAAAAACTTATTTGTTTGTTCTATTTGATAATCCCCTCCAGTACAAATAATTCATTAAAAATGTATATCTTATTTAAATAGCAGTTATTTATAATTTGTTTTTAATACATTTACTGTGTTCTGAATTAGTCGCCTTTTTGTGACAAGTCGAAAGTTCTAAGAAATCCGCCGGGCGTCGATGTCTTTTCCACGTTCATTTTAAAGTTGTTTCAACAAATAAGATTACGTTAAATATTTCATAAATATAATGCTGCTATGTTATATCTTTGTATTTATTATATTATCTAAAAGGGGAAAATGTCATTGGTTATTGTCCGCAGATGTTATTGTCAGATACGTAATCCTTTATATTTTTCTGAGTGAATAATTTTTTTTAACTCATTATAACTTTGCAGCAAGCTATGATTTTTTAAAGTTGTACATATCATCCCTTATAACTTCTAACCACCCTAAACTGTGCTGATTTTAATAATACCAAAAATAGACAAGAGATCATTTTTATGTAATATTTCATGCTTTTACAATTTTTATTTGAAACTTTTTTACTATCTTTTACACATTTTGAGTAATTTTGAAAAAACACTTTGTTATATTTTTTCTCATCCCTTCTCGGGGTTGAAAAAAAAATTCTTTCATTAATCGTGTGCAAATACTTCAAATATATCAAAAATTCAAGTATTTACCTCAAAATTTTGATATGTTGACCTATTTCATTGGATATATGTATCACATTTTTATTACTCTACCATTATATAAACTTGTACTCCTTTGTCTTTGCTTTTTGGCTCAGTTTAAAAGTAATGATCTACTATATTATGAAATATGTATTTTTTGCTGTCTTTAGAAATATCCAATAAACCCTAAAAGAACTGGGGATGTCCTATATAAAGTCCAATCAATGTCCTCAGGTCGTTCATAGTAAAGCCCAGGCATAACCCATATAAGAACTGATATTGTCCTGTACACACCCGTACTGATGTCCTGAGGACGTCATTAGCAAAGCCCGAACTGTCCCATTTGGATATCCTACAGACATCCTAAGGTGATAATGGGATTTTCCCAGGATATCCCATATGTCCTGAAAAGTTGTCCCCAATATGTTCTGAGGATGTCCTTGTGCTGTATGGGAAGTGGGTCACACTGTATAGGGAGTAAAATAAAATTCTTGGATTATTGAAGTTTTTTTTATTTAAATCGTTATACAGAATTGAAGTGATATTTTTTAAATAAATGTCAAATAAAAATTTCGAATGATGAAACATCTCGGTATACAAATTTCTCCGTTTTTATACCAGCAATAATATTGTTGAGTGAGATAAATGTATATCTTATTGTTCTATAGATATTCGCACAACAGATCATTGTAAGCGGTACGTATGTGGATACTAAATAAATCTGTATTTAATGCATAGGTATAGAATATCACTCGCTCTTGCCTACAATTTTTTCAGATCAACCTAAATTTCTTGCCAGTTATGCAATCAACAAAATTAATTATTATTTTGCATAAAAAACATTACTTCCTCGATCATGGGCTACTGAGAAACTATGATAAAAATATGAAAACTTAATTGTCTGTAAAATCGAAAAATTATATTGACAAAAAATGTTCAGGATTGCAACTTTGCCTAAATAGATATGTTAGCCATACAGGTTGGACCATTAATAATAGACCATAGTGCAGGATTAGATTCCTTGGGCCAAAATATGATATAATGAAATATGCTTTAGTAAAATGTTGCTGTGGACAGAGCTAGGCACTACTTCAAGTAAAAGTAGTATAAATTGTACTTCAATTGCTTTTTTAACTTGAAGTATTTTGCTTCAAATACCCGAAGAAATGAGTACTTCGCACTTAATACTTGCAGATATTTTAGCATAGTAGGGGAGACTGTTGTACCTTGGAACACTTTTTGATTTTAATTTTTTTTTAGCATAAAATTTAATTTTATAGCACTGCGTAAATCAGACATTAATTAGTACACATTTGGACAACTATCCAAATTTTTTGAGGGCCATTGGTGTAAAAATGTCAATTTCACACAATTTTGAAATTTTAAGAAGAATCGTTTCATGGTACATTATGTTCATGTACCTTAGAACACATCCTCCTGTACCTTGGAACACTTGCATTTATCTCTATAAAACCTAACAAAATAGCGTTCCTCTATATTGGTAAGGTAACATAAATTAGGCAAATGCTATTACTTTAAAAATATAACTTTAGTGATATAGCAAAATTATTAAAAGTTTGGAATATGAAATTTATAAAAAGTGATGGATAACGTTCAATGCCTCTTCATAAAAAGACGCATCCATTCTTCTCTAGCAATGCGATTTTCTTCCCATATTTTGGATTTATTTTCCGTTTGCTTTGGCATATTTGTATGCAAGTTCTAGAACTCTCTTTTTACTTAGACCATATCGTATGCAATGTGAATAATGTATTTTGATAAATCTGATTCTTATTCTTCTTCACTAAAAACTTTATTAAGATCCATTTTTGCTTTATAAGTGAAATTCTTATCTCCACTTTCCTTAAAGCGATTTAAATGTCGAGGTAGTGACGAGTTTCACATCACAAACCTTACGAGCCTCTCGCAAAGAAATTTTCCTGTTATTATCACACAAAACAGCAGCTATAGCTTTGCATAAACTTTCGGAATCCACTGAAGCCCTTTTCAGGCCTACGTTACTTCGTGGCATTGCGAACCCATAAAAAAACAGCAAGTTTGTAGCATTCTTTACCTCAACAGATTGTTCCAAGGTACAAGATGTACTTTTGTTTCATGGTACACGAGGGTACACACAACGATACTAAACTGCCTAGCTCATCTAGCTTATGTCAAAACTAAAAAATAATATACACATTTACTCACCACACACTAATTTGAAATTTTCTAGTTGTATTACATCAAGAATGAAAAATCACGAAACAAAATACAAAACTGGCCGTTTTAACATGCAATAATAACCAAATTGTTTGAAAACCACACCAAACAATGTGAATTAGTGAAAATACGTTTTATGAAGTTTCTTTACACTTCCTCATAATATACTTTCGCAATAATTAGATAGATGGTAAAACCAGTTCAAAAGAGGTAATGTTCCAAGGTACACTATTCCAGGTACAACTTGTTAAACGAAATGACAATACTTGAAGTACTTTAAAATTTACTTCAAGTATTTAAAATACTTGATTACTACTTCAAGTAGGTACCTTAGGTACTGGAAGTAAGTTTACAATCAAGCTGAAACCTGCAGAGAGTGATATTCATTATTGCTAAACACAGCATTTGATTTTAGTTTGTATTAGACAGTATAGTATAGTATAACACACTTTCTGACCAGGCGGAAAATTTTCGTTGTTAATGCTCATTGCTGGAAAACCATATGCCAACGTTTTCTGCTTACCAATTTTCCAGATTCTTGGTAAAAAATTGGACATTTGGCCAAAAACGGGCCAAAACTGGTGCTTTCCAAAAAAAAATGTTGGCACCTTCTCAAACTTGTAGTTTCTTTACGAAAGAATAGGTCTTGCGAGTGCCAACGTTTTTTCTCAACGTAACCCCCTCCCCCAAACCTCCTCCAAAACATTCAAATGCTGACAAATACCGATTATTATGCCAAAAAGATACAAAATGACACATTTAGCGAGTATAATGACCGAGAAATTATTCTTTTTAACATAACAAAGTATTTGAATGTGTTTTTACATTGAGAAAGAAATGTTGGCACTCACAGAGACTATTTGGTACAGAAACTACAAGTTTGAGAAGATGCCAACATTTTTTTTCTTTGAAAAGCACCAGTTTTGACCCGTTTCTGGCCAAAAGTTCAAGTTTTGACCAAAAATCTGGAAAATAGGCAAGCAGAAAATGTTGGCGTATGGTTTCCAGCAATGAGCATTGACAACGAAAATTTTCCACCTGGAGAGAAAGTGTTATACTATTGCTACGTTCCCTCTTCACTAGCACCAAGCCCCAAAGTGTTACTCTGCGCCACAATTGAATATTTTCTGGGGCGGCTAACGCCAAAACAGGCAGGGGGGCAGGTCTGGCTTACATAAGATAAAATATTTGCTAAAACATAACAGCAATAATAAACATATTATATCCTAGGCCCCTTATATCGAGCTATCTACTAGACTATAATATTCAAGAAATTGTCTTACAATATTTTAGAATACGTTAATGAAATAAAATGTTATGAATGAAAATATCTCGTTAAGTAAATAAATAAAGCATATTAAAAAAATTAAAATCTCATCCTATAATCATATTGGATGTGAGAGATCACCCATAATTAAAAATTCATGTAATAATTTGCAATTACCTGCATAGAAAGTGAGTTGCGTTTGCATTGAGACTTTTCTAAAGTTTGTTTTAAATACAACTACACTTATTCCTATGCATGGAAAATGAAGAATTAATTTATGAAAATCATCTAATTGTGTCCACACGTCACCATAAATAGCCCAAACTGTACTTCCGGTATCAATTAATGCAGGAAATTCATAACCATAAATACTAATTGCAATTAACGGAGAACGACTATTAGATAGAGTATGATGATATTCACACTCATCTAACAGTTGTTGTAGAGGATTATTACCTACCTCTAAAATAGCTTGTTGCAGGATTGCCCCCACATCCGAGCTTAATTGTGGGTGGCACTCTCGTTTTCCACATACGAGGCCTCGTCAAGTTCCAAATTTGACAAATTTTGCCGAATTCTGTCAGGCTCTTAATGAATATAACCCTTGTTAGGAATTGTACCCTTGCCAAGATTTGTATCTCGATCAAAGAAATGTTTTTTCCCTTCATTTACAGGCAAATTCTTGTAATACTCAGCGGCATGTCTCAGACGAATTATTGCCTGAGATAACGTGGTGGCCCCCATGAGCGAGTCAACAACGCACTATGAGGCGCTATTTCCTCTATAGGTTGTTCTGGAGTATAAGGGGGTTGCAAATGTTTGGCCATAGATACCCAATGATTGAAATGGTCCACAAAAAGACCGTCCTTATACTCAGCACTGGCGAGTTATGAACGTATTTTATGCTGTTTTTTGGAATGCCAAAAATTTTCTATGAATTGTTTTTCAAATTGTTCATAGGTATTGCAGTTATTAGAAAATGCATTCCACCATAATTTTGCTGAATGTTTAAATAGGTTGTTGAGTAAAACTTTAACTTTTTTGAAACGTATCTTGTTGAAGTTTAGGATTTTAATTTGCTAGCATAACCAGAATTCAGGTTATCGAAAGAATGCAAATATTTCATTAATATTTCTACACAAAGTTTTTCTTTTATAGATAGTTAATTTTTCTACTGTTTGCAAAATCCTATAAAGAATGTTTCAATACAATTATAAGCAAACAAATAATAAATCATTTTTAAACATGCATAGAGTATATAGGCTCCAATACTAGTTAGCTAATAGATAGGTGAGGTTGTTTTTATCAGTCAATGTCAAATATAATCATTTCACACTTATTCATAGAAATTGTCTTGGTTTTGCATGAAACATCTTTATGAATGGCTTTATGTCTTTCTGATGAGCTCCAGAATAAGGGCGAAAAACGTTTCAAAGGCTAAGCATTTCCAGGAAACAGAATGATAGATTTCATGAAAATGTAATCCATTGGAATGAAAAATTTTTTAAGACAAGGTAGATAAATAAATTCATTTTAGGTCTTTGTTCTCATTTTTAACTGAATCTTCATAATCGTAGGGGGTTATGTGGATACTAGTTTAATCTGCATGGCCGTAGGGGACTGTGTGGATGCTAGTGTTGGAATGAGAATTGTCAAATAAGAAATTAGACAAATTCATTTTAGGATTTTAATTTGCTAGCATAACCAGAATTCAGGTTATCGAAAGAATGCAAATATTTCATTAATATTTCTACACAAAGTTTTTCTTTTATAGATAGTTAATTTTTCTACTGTTTGCAAAATCCTATAAAGAATGTTTCAATACAATTATAAGCAAACAAATAATAAATCATTTTTAAACATGCATAGAGTATATAGGCTCCAATACTAGTTAGCTAATAGATAGGTGAGGTTGTTTTTATCAGTCAATGTCAAATATAATCATTTCACACTTATTCATAGAAATTGTCTTGGTTTTGCATGAAACATCTTTATGAATGGCTTTATGTCTTTCTGATGAGCTCCAGAATAAGGGCGAAAAACGTTTCAAAGGCTAAGCATTTCCAGGAAACAGAATGATAGATTTCATGAAAATGTAATCCATTGGAATCAAAAATTTTTTAAGACAAGGTAGATAAATAAATTCATTTTAGGTCTTTGTTCTCATTTTTAACTGAATCTTCATAATCGTAGGGGGTTATGTGGATACTAGTTTAATCTGCATGGCCGTAGGGGACTGTGTGGATGCTAGTGTTGGAATGAGAATTGTCAAATAAGAAATTAGACAAATTCATTTTAGGATTTTAATTTGCTAGCATAACCAGAATTCAGGTTATCGAAAGAATGCAAATATTTCATTAATATTTCTACACAAAGTTTTTCTTTTATAGATAGTTAATTTTTCTACTGTTTGCAAAATCCTATAAAGAATGTTTCAATACAATTATAAGCAAACAAATAATAAATCATTTTTAAACATGCATAGAGTATATAGGCTCCAATATTAGTTAGCTAATAGATAGGTGAGGTTGTTTTTATCAGTCAATGTCAAATATAATCATTTCACACTTATTCATAGAAATTGTCTTGGTTTTGCATGAAACATCTTTATGAATGGCTTTATGTCTTTCTGATGAGCTCCAGAATAAGGGCGAAAAACGTTTCAAAGGCTAAGCATTTCCAGGAAACAGAATGATAGATTTCATGAAAATGTAATCCATTGGAATGAAAAATTTTTTAAGACAAGGTAGATAAATAAATTCATTTTAGGTCTTTGTTCTCATTTTTAACTGAATCTTCATAATCGTAGGGGGTTATGTGGATACTAGTTTAATCTGCATGGCCGTAGGGGACTGTGTGGATGCTAGTGTTGGAATGAGAATTGTCAAATAAGAAATTAGACAAATTCATTTTAGGATTTTAATTTGCTAGCATAACCAGAATTCAGGTTATCGAAAGAATGCAAATATTTCATTAATATTTCTACACAAAGTTTTTCTTTTATAGATAGTTAATTTTTCTACTGTTTGCAAAATCCTATAAAGAATGTTTCAATACAATTATAAGCAAACAAATAATAAATCATTTTTAAACATGCATAGAGTATATAGGCTCCAATACTAGTTAGCTAATAGATAGGTGAGGTTGTTTTTATCAGTCAATGTCAAATATAATCATTTCACACTTATTCATAGAAATTGTCTTGGTTTTGCATGAAACATCTTTATGAATGGCTTTATGTCTTTCTGATGAGCTCCAGAATAAGGGCGAAAAACGTTTCAAAGGCTAAGCATTTCCAGGAAACAGAATGATAGATTTCATGAAAATGTAATCCATTGGAATGAAACATTTTTTAAGACAAGGTAGATAAATAAATTCATTTTAGGTCTTTGTTCTCATTTTTAACTGAATCTTCATAATCGTAGGGGGTTATGTGGATACTAGTTTAATCTGCATGGCCGTAGGGGACTGTGTGGATGCTAGTGTTGGAATGAGAATTGTCAAATAAGAAATTAGACAAATTCATTTTAGGATTTTAATTTGCTAGCATAACCAGAATTCAGGTTATCGAAAGAATGCAAATATTTCATTAATATTTCTACACAAAGTTTTTCTTTTATAGATAGTTAATTTTTCTACTGTTTGCAAAATCCTATAAAGAATGTTTCAATACAATTATAAGCAAACAAATAATAATTCATTTTTAAAGTCAATACCACTTTCTAAATATTGTAAAAGATTCTAATGGTTGCAAATCGCCCTCATCAAAAACAGGTAAAAGTTTACCCATATCAAACAGTGGAAAATTATTATCAAAATTACAATTATTTTTATGTCTAACAATGTTTATAGAGGCAGAGGCGAGATTATCTAAACTATTATTATTTGTACCTTGGTTTACAATATTTCTACCTGAACTAGATAAACTTGGTATATTGTGATCAACATCATACATTTTAGACATATCGTTGCTTAGTGGTGATTGTAAATTCATAACTGTGGCTACAACTTGCATAACCAAACTAGTTAACTGCTCCTGCGGTATCTGTGGAAAGCTTGTAGTTATCGGGAGCACCCCAAATGGTGTATAGTGAGGCGGTAAAATAATAATTGCCACTGCCTGTGGAGCCATTACAGATGGTTGTTTATTTGGCCCATTAGAAAAAAACGTTGGTCGGAGGCCCCCTTCTTTCTGAGATAGTATGATGCTCATCTAATATGGGGGCAAGGAGCAGCATTAGTGGTATTCGCATTAAATTCCGATCTAACCACCCTAAACGGAGTATTCGTACTGATTACTTTTGGCACAGTTCCCTTCGCTAGTGAATTTACTGGAAGCGATATTCCACGAATTGAGGGTTGTGTCCTGAAATTGTTCAGATTGCCAACAGGTCGGGAAAAAGAAAATGAAGGGTTCCTACCTTGAATGTGTGTCCCTGTCGTACTAGTTGTTATAACTGGACTATCACCTCGACCTCCATTTTGTTCTACTTCCTGATGCAGTCTTTGATAATTTATACCTCTTCTAGGTCTAAAGTTGTAGTTGGTTGGGGTCTCATTAACCATTTTGTTAAGAACTGTAGATAAAATCAGCTCCACTAGTTGGGCGTCAAGATGTGGTGATACAAAAGAAAATGGGTCGGGGCAGAGGTTAGCTGATTTAAAGTTCCCAGTTCTTTTAGCAAATTTATTAGTCGCTAGCTACAAGAATATTAAAAGATTAAAGTAAACGGTGCAAAAGTACAAAACTGATTACATTAAACAATATACATACCTACAAACCAGGCACAGTAATAAGAACTATATTCAACAATATAATTAATTAGGTTACTTAAAACCAAAAAGTTTCACTTTATATAACTAGCAGACTTGACGACAATGATCTCTAAGAAAGTCCTCCCTCACCAGGGAGTCAGCCTGGAAAAAACAAAAAAAAAGAAATAGTTTTCATTAAAAAAGGGTGGAAGACACTTTTTGCAATACCCACATATTACCTACCTAGCCAGTAATCTATGCTACCTAGTTTGGCTAGTTTATTACCAAATGTGAATTACAAGCATAGCGCCGCCACAGGCAACCCCCTATACAAGCTGTGTCAAACGGGTTGCATACATTCGCACTAAATTATTTTTGTTTTGCTACAATAGCGGGGGGCAACCGCCCGCACCCCCCTTTCTTTGTCGGTCCCACTAATACTATCTTCGGCGCAGGTAATTTATTAACAATTAGATAGCAAAATAAAAATCAACCTACTGACCTAACCACCTAACCATCACATGAAAAAATGAAGTCATTACCTATAGGAAAAATAAGGAAAACATTATTTCTGCCGTCAAATCAAACCTAAATTTGTGAAAAAATACATTAATTGTTACAAAATAAAAAAAAGTCCGGCGCGTACGAGAGTTGAACCGGGGACCTCTTGCACCCTAAACGACAACGTTAAGCATGAGCCAACCATTAGTGTTGCCAATGGTTCAGCATGAAAAGATCCACCTACTCCCTAGACTAGGAAAGATATATCTTTCCTACTCTAAGACCTACTCACATAATCCGATATTGTTGGATATTATCCGTTTTGACATTTTTTACTTATAAAAATGGTATGAAGAATAGTTACACGTTATATATTGTTTATACGATATTCGAGTAAAAACATTCTGTTTAATATTAGTCTTACAAATTATTTTATGAAAAAGAGGAGCTTTTTTTAACAGGGTGAGAAAATTATCCTCCACCGTCCCAAATTATCCACAAATCGGATAATTAATTATCCGCCAATCGGCAACACTGCCAACCATCCAATAACCTCAATAGCACAGAATAAATCAGTGTTGCCGATGATATTAGCTCTAATTATCCGCCGACTGACATGAAAATATCCGAAAATGTCCAAGAATGTCCGATTCGGTGGTGCCGCAGCCTTTCCGGCTATATCGATAGATATTAAGGCAGGTAGATTTTCGTTCAAGATGTTTACTTGTGTACCACCCCGTATATATATGTCATACTGTACGCCCCGTATATAGGTATCATACGATGGTTGGTCTGAAAAGATGCAGAGCTTGCATATTTATATCAACAGCCTATGCGCGGTTGAAAGTCAGGGAGTTCCCAAGCCAGCTTTCGTTCGGTGAAGTTGGGGAACCCGAAAATTGTAATAGTTTGTCAAAATTTACCCAAGTGAAGTTTAATATATATATAATCCTAAATAATTGTCAATTTTTCAACCTTCACTTGGAAGAACTTATTTTTGGATGTAGAGTAAAATACGCGAGTTTAATTTTCCTAATTACGTTAAAATAAAGTGATCGTTCGTCGAGGGACATGATGATATGAGTAAGAGATACTGTCCTCTATATAAATATTGTTTTATTGTTTGATATGTCGTATTACATGGGGTAATAATATTTGGGGGTGTTGAAATGCTCTCCACGATTAAGAGTACCTTTTATTGCCATTACATGGAATAGTGTTTTATATATGAATATATTTTATTTTATTAACGTAAATTGTATCGATATTGGTAAATTTCCGTTGTCATTTCCGGAAGAAGTAATTAACTTTTGTAAACAAATTGCTATAAAATTTCGATATGTCATTAAAAGTAACTAAATTCAGAGAACTAGTATTATTCTCTCTCTAAGGGAGTTCTGTCCACTTACCTTTAATATTCAGGGCTCACGAATTCACAGCCCCGAAGAGCACTACCTATTAACTATTTATTTCTCTGTTAAATCAGAGTGGTGGCAGCGAAACTACCAACTATTTGGGTAATTTCTTTATTATTAGTCTTTATTATAACTTACATTTCTAATTTTTGTGTGGTGTGTTGTGGGGTTAATAACCACCCCTCGAGCATTACAATGGTGGCTAGGGAGGGACAATAAGAAAAGTACCCCTTTTCTACCCCCACCCCTAGTTGACTACACTTGCACATTTTGAAAAGCGGGGGGGGGGGAGATTTCTCTGGTGCACATTTTTTCCCCTCCCTCAAAATTCTTTAACTTTTTTAAGAGAGCGGGGGGAAGGAATTTTCGACGATTATTCACTATTACACGAAACAAATCTTCATTTCCACATTTAATATTAAAATAGCCCGAAAAAGTCCGAATTTATATAACTGGATTGAAATTATCCGTTTTTTATCCGATTTTTAATAGGGTGAGAAAATTATCCTCCACCTTCCTAAATTATCCGCAAATCGGATAATTATCCGCCAATCGGCAACACTGGAATAAATAGTTAGTAAACCCATGAACTTTTAAAGTTCTTGAAGCGGCCAATTAAATTGCCGCAAATACTGCCACATCCGTAGGACATTAACGAATGCCTATATGCAAACCGGCCCTAACAAAATGCTTCAGAAGAGAAGAAGAAGATTGACCTACTATCATCAAATGTGAAACTAGTCATATTTTGATGTGGAATAGATTTGGTCCAACACACAAATTCTGTATCGTTCTCGTTTCGCTCATAAATTATCATCGTTATATGCGGTTATTAGGAGTTTATGAAGACACACCGATGAATAATGTTGAAATATCCTTTTTTTTGAAACTAACGCTACAAAAGACGTAGTGACTGGGGCACTAAAAGTAAATTTTGCTAAACTACTATTCTTATGTGGCATATCGGTAAGTATTTTGTCTTTTTTGTGACATGTAGTAGACACTATTAGGAGTAGTTTATGAGTAACGAAAAATGTGCAAATGTACAAGCAATCTTACGAAATCATAGAGCGAACGGGGGTGCTGGGTGGGATAAAGTATATATATGGAGAGAGATATATTTTGGTGCATATTTGTTGAATTTAAGAGTAATTTTGAACAGTGGATACAGAATCGTTGATATTGATTGTTAAAAAACATGTCCTGTAAATTTTGCGAGACATCTCTGATGCATCTTCAAGAAATTGCCAGTGAATTGAAACAAGGTGTTGCTGCCGTTAAACACAATAGTTAAATTACCAGCTAATTATTTATAAATTTCCGATTATTAACACAAAAATGTAAAGATATTTATTGACAAGTTTTTAAATGTGCCAGTATTTTTAGCACGCTCGTGGTCTACTCGGTGAAATTATCACAAGATTTGTTTTTTAACAGTTAATTATTTATTAAAATGCACAATAACATACTCTCAATTTTCGCAATCTATTACCTCATTGATTAAATAATACAAATGTATTTTTTGAAAGTGTTTTTTTGCATGTTTCCGTGTGTCTTTTTACTTCGAAGACATGTATGGTAATCATTTCCATAAGAACCCATATTAAAATTTACTTCTTCACTATCCAGTTACGCTATAAAAAGTAATAAAAAAATCGGATTGCCTCATTATATTTAATATTCTAATGAGAATATATGGGACGCCGCACTTTTTCTCATATAAAATAGTTCTTGTTAAATTTTCTGAATTTTTAGTATGTTATAGATCTCGATCTCCTGATTAAAAGTAATATGGGCCCAATCTAATCCTATGACTAGTTTTTGTGATACAGGGCGTTAAAGTTAAAAAGTGGCTATTTTTTATAAAATATATTCATGGCAACTGAAGGATTCGATTATTTTTTTTTCCATGAATATCATCCCTGTAACGTCAGATAATATATTGTGATTAAAAATATGTTCTTATACAGACTGTCTATTTTACGAGGGCCACACCAAATATCTCGCTTAATATCTATTGTAGAAGAATAAAGTTTTAGAAACAGTTATCCCATTTTTTGTGAGCTATATTTCAGTAAAAAGAAATTTGAAATCCATAGTCTACTTTATGAGATATATTACAAAAACCTGAAAAATAGGAAAACCACAAACGGTTATAGCTTCCTTATTTGAGGAGATACGAAAAAAGTTAAAGGAATGAAAGTTGACGGCAAAGACAATAAGAATAATAACGTGTAACAAAAAAATCGAAAAATGCAGTTGGCTTTGACATACGCTATTGTGCAAAAATGAAAAATACATATCTCAAAGTAGGCCATGACGCCATTAATTCCGTTATTTTTTTTCTCATTCCAACGATATAAAACATGTCACAGAAATTTTCACCGATAGTGTCAATATTTAATATTTTACGAATACCACAATTCATATAATTGAATCGTAACAATCAGCTGTGCCATAATTAGTGAAAAACAATAAATTTGACAGATTGTCACTGTTGTATATTGCGTTGTCGAGTTCTAAGACAAATTTTATATCAGTAATTATGGTGTACACCAATAATAACAAATTCGATATGATTAGCATTTATTGTCAGTGCAATTTTGACGCTGAGATGGCAGTCACGGTTTACGGAGATAGATTTCCAGATGCTCCGCAGCCAAATCAAACTATGTTTAGGAAGTTAGTTCAAAATCTAAAAACGCACGGTTCATTTTCAAAAAAAGTAGTAAGGCGAGCGCATGTTGCGGATAATGTAAGAAAAGTGAATAGAGTAATGAATTATGCTAACCAAAATGAGGAAACCTCTTTGAGACAAATTCAGAGAAACTGTCGCATAAAAAAAGACAGAGCAAGAAAAATATTGAAAAAAAACGGATTTCGATGCTACAAAATGAGGAAAGTTCAACATTTAAATGAGGGAGATAAGCCAAGGAGAGTAAGATTTTGGAGATGGTTATTAAATAAGAAAAGGAATGACGCGCTGATATGTAGCAAAATTCTTTGGTCGGACGAATCAAATTTTTCTAATAATGGATTTTTCAATAGAAATATGCATTATAAGTGGACACGAGAAAATACACATTAGTGCAGAGAGACTGCTTTCCAAGAAAGATTTTCTACGAATGTTTGGTTGGGTCTTTTAGGGACTAAAGTAATTGGACCTTATTTTTATGATGGCAAATTAACCGCTCGTAGATACCTTAATTTCCTGCAAAACGAATTTCAAGATTTTCTTTATGAATTAACAGTGGCAGAAAGATTAAATTATTCATATTTTCAACAAGATGGGGCTCCACCTCACACTGCTGTAATATGTACAAATTATTTAAATCAAGTTATGCCAGATAGCTGGATAGGCACCTATGGACCCATTCTATGGCCAACTCGATCACCAGATATTACTCCCTTGGATTTTTTCGTCTGGGGTTACATTAAAGACAAGGTATTTCAAACTGCCCCTGAAAATATTGAGGACATCGAAACCAGAATTCGAAACGCATGTGAGGCAATTACTCCTGAAATGCTCCAAAATGTAATGTGTGACGTGTCTCGTAGAGCACGTTTATGTGTCAGAATGCATGGTGCACAATTTGAGCATTTGTACTTAGAAAAATAAATACACACAATTTCTTTTCAATATAGTAGTAGGTAGTACTGTTATACATAGTTTTTCGTTTTTTTCTTTGGATGTTCGTTTTGTACTTGTATTTTTATTTATGAGATATTTATTGGTTTGTATTAAATTGTAATTACGGAATTATAATTATTATAAAGTGAATTTTTACTATTATGGCACAGCTGATTGTTACGATTCAATTATATGAATTGTGGTATTCGTAAAATATTAAATATTGACACTATCGGTTAAAATTTCTGTGATGTGTTTTATATCGTTGGAATGAGAAAAAAATAACGGAATTAATGGCGTCATGGCCTACTTTGAGATATGTATTTTTCATTTTTGCACAATAGCGTATGTCAAAGCCAACTGCATTTTTAGATTTTTTTGTTACACGTTATTATTCTTATTGTCTTTGCCGTCAACTTTCATTCCTTTAACTTTTTTCGTATCTCCTCAAATAAGGAAGCTATAACCGTTTGTGGTTTTCCTATTTTTCAGGTTTTTGTAATATATCTCATAAAGTAGGCTATGGATTTCAAATTTCTTTTTACTGAAATATAGCTCACAAAAAATGGGATAACTGTTTCTAAAACTTTATTCTTCTACAATAGATATTAAGCGAGATATTTGGTGTGGCCCTCGTAAAATAGACAGTCTGTATATAGGGGAAGCCACCAATAACACGAAGTGAATTTTTAAAATCGATGTGCTTATGCTGAAACAACAAAATTTTGAGAAAATTATTTTTGAAATGAAATGTACTGTTTCATAGTTACCGAAATTCCCTATTTGAATATTTTATACAGAGCGAGTCAAAAATAATGAAACACGTGTGACTCATTCTAATAAGACTTGTATATTTTAATATATATTGATTGCCCATTGACAGCTGATTCTAAATATATATAATTTTAGACGGGTCAAACAGAAAAAAGAAGAAAAATGCCGAAAAAATATATTTTTTTAAATCGGCCTGTAGTTGAGAATTTCGTCGGTTCATTTCCGTTAATTCTTTCAAATTGTGTTTATTGTGTATATGTTAATAGAGGACCAAAAATTCAAAATCTTACTATGACTAGTTCTCGGGATTTAAAGCGAAACATTTTACCATGTCTGTATTTACCTTCCACATAAAAATGCCGGCTTTGGAAATGAATATTTCATAGAATAAGCGTAATTGTCCATAATATTTGTTGATGAAAGTTCTGCGGTCCTCTCATAATAAAGCTCCTTAATGTGATACCATTATCATGGAATAAACCTTTTATTTTAAATTTTGATATGATGTTTTACGGGCGCCATATTGGATTTATTGTATAACGATATTGCAAGGAACAATAAAGAATCTGTTGGTTCCCCATTCATCAAAATCCATCCAGTATTTTATGTTCTTCGAGGGAATAAAGAAAGAGACAGAAACATAACGTTGAAAAATATTATTCTCCTTTGCGAGGACAGTTAGGTAAAAATTAATGTTCAATGGAAAAAAAAATCGAACAAGAAAGTTATATAAAATTGATGTTTCAACAGGGTTTTTTTTAAATGAAATGTGTATTATTCTATTTAGTTTCGGCAATAAGTTCACTTCTCGTGATAGCAGTAATTATTTAAAATATCTTGTCACCCATATACCGTACTCTATATCAAACTTATAGCATTCTGAGTTGTAAAAGTCGAGCTACGAAATGCCGTCAACAAGTTAATCCCTTTCTTTTACACCGTTGTCATGCGGGCAATTACTACGGCGTCTGTCATTAATCTGTGTACTTCCTTTCGTTTCATTTTAATGCAGCTGTACGATGAAAGTAGAGACATACAACACTGTCAAATGTTTAGCTTGCACTTTTGGAAGAATCGTCTTTCCACCAGTTTCTTCAGTGACTGTTTTTCAATGGGTTTCTTAAGTGTCTCCGAAAAATTTAACACCTGCATGTTTGACTCGAAACTCTGTAAAAACCGTTAGTTACGAAGAAAATGGACGTAAACAACTTTATAAAAAAAATCAGTGGTAGCATATGTCTATCTTAAATACTTTTGGCGAGATGATGGTTGGAAGTTGCACACTGGACAACTGTAAATTTTGTATTCAACTTTCAATCACTCTCACACCTAAAGCCTATATCCTATATATTGGCAGAGTTTCAAGTCAAAAGTTCCGGCGATCAATTTTACTTGTGTTTTCTATTTTGCACAGTAGCCGGCAATTAATATTAATAATGGACTATTTTGTTTGCAAGCAAGTGTACATGCCTTTTGTTCAATAAGATTTGACTAACGAGAAGTATTCAGTAGGACTTTAGCCAATCCAATTTAATCAGCGAGAGAATTTACTTATGTGTCCCCAATTATCTGTAGTCTTGATGGAAAAGCAAAATTCTAATATTTTAAGTTTTTGTCGAGCAGATGAACGTCATGTCTTTATTATATCGAGCACTTCTCTGTTTTATGACTTAGACTGCTATAAGTTTGGTACAGTCTGTAATCACAAAGTAGGCACATAAAACAAAATCAACTTTTAATAAACATCTTGTCAGTGGTACTTTTTAATTATGTCATTGTTGATTTCATGAAAATTCTGTGTGAATTAGTTACTGTGTGTAATTTTATGTTTTTGTTTTGCTAATTTTGTTTAGTGTATTTAATATTTAATATGGCATTCGCAAATCGAGCAAACTGTTATGTTTGTAATAGAAATTACAATGTTCGACAAATGGTTCGACTAGATGGAGAAGATGATATTGATAAACAAGAAATAGCAGATTTAAGATGACAAGCTGAAGGTAGACCTCCTCTAGATATTTTGGAAGAAAACAAAACTTGTTTTAATTGTTATCAAGCAATACTTACTGACTTAGGAACAATGGAAAAGAATCCAAATTATTTGCGTCTCAATGTACTGTCTCCAGTAACGAGTCGTGCGTGCAAGATATGTAGCGCTTGCCAAAATATTCATAGAATGTCTATGGAATGCAGGGTAAATATTTTTGTATTTTATGATATTTATGTTCTCGAAAATGTAAGAATATGTCAGCATCATCTTGACGATTGAGGATTTATTTTGAATGTTCTGCGTGGTGGTTTGAATTTTGTTAACAGACCTTACTTAATAACCCAACTCCAACAATTTCTACAATGCCTTAGAGCAGCTGTAAATGCTAACAAAGCTGCCAGGGATTACGAAGATCAAAATAGTTTTTCTGATAATGAATTTAAGGCTTTTACGTCCCTTTCAAAACAACAGTTTCAAGAAGTTTATGAGTTTTGTCATGGAATTGAGCAGGGTTGTAATAGAAGATATACAATGGAGAAACATCTACTCGACTTTCCAAAAATACTTTTTAGATATCCTATTTGTCAAGCAATTAGTCTTATTATTTCCCATGTATGGAAGTCTCTATTGCAACGATTTGTACCAAACACAATCAGTAGGGAACATTACATTACGAGACACGTTTCCCAGTTTACGAATAAACGATATAATCCTGAACCAAATATTCTACGGGCCATTGTTTCAATTGATTGCAACAAAATTGAGAAAAGTAGTAATTTTCGAATTCTTCGTCAATCATATTGCTACCACAAAATGGAACATTTAGTCAAACCAGAAGTAATGGCTGCTCCAGGTGGATACATCCTAGCAATTAATGGGCCCTGTTTTTCGGATACTTCTGTTTTAAATCATGAACTTCGAAACAACGTTAATGGAATGAGAGCATGGTTCCAAGAAAGGGATATTATAATCGTAGATAGAGGTTATCGAGACTATACTCCTTTATTTCGAGACTTTGGCATTAACTTTCACAATCCACCTCTCCTTGCTCGAGGTCAACAACGATACGATATCAATAATATATGCTATTCATTTACGTGACTTTTATTGCATTGCGGGTGCACTAATTAATAGAGTTCATCCTTTAACAAATATGCCTGGAACTTTTGAGCTAGCTGCTGGAAAAATCGCAAGAGGTAAATGTAGTTCTGGCACGTGTTGAATCTGAAAATCTTCGAATGAGAAATGGCAACTGGGTTCTACTTAATTATATCCATGTCCCAGAATTTCCTCGTTTAACGGTGGAATATTTAAATGACTTAACAAATATTTATAATGTTCAGTTATCAACGGCATATATTCAAGATAATTTTCAAAGAGAAGAATTAAACATAATAGAAGTTGATGAATTCGTTGTAGAATCAGATTTCTACGATTTCTAATTTATTTAAGATTTCGAAATATTGCGAACTATATGTTGCGTGTAGTCTACAATGATGAAGAATCCGTCGAAGTTGGTTACTACTGTACTTGTAAGTCTGGTGCCAGGACATTAGGCACTTGTGCACACGTAGCAAGTATTTTGTGGTTCTGTGGATACGCAAGACATGAGCCAAATATTCATTACCCATCTACAACCCTTCTAATTTGTATTGTTCATGCGGTAAACAGATTACCACCAGAAAATATCAACCCTGGGCCTGAAAGAGTGGAAAACTGAGAAGCTGCACAGCGTGCTTTCTTTATATCAGTTATCATCTAATGCTATTTAAAATTCATAGTTATTTTTCTTATACCTTCATTATTATAAGTTTTTGCTATCAAGCAAGAACGTTGATTATCTATTTTAAACAGACCTGCTGGAAAAAGACACTATTAGTTTTATATAACTTATTTAGTAAAATTTTAACATCAATTATTGATAATAATTTGGACAAAAAAATACATAGTATCTGTGTCCACAGGTCGTACAGGTTGTAGGTTTTCTGCTAGTTTCATCATATTCAGTGTTATTTATTAATTTCTTAGAATCAATATTTTGGCTACTAGGAATATAGTACAGTGGATTAGGCCTAACGGGGATACCACTATGAAAAAAACGTGTCAGGAACTCTACCTCTGTGGTGATGAGGAAACGAGTTTACTCTTTCTTAGTTTATTAAATCTGCAACACAAGATCATCACCGAAAACTCATATTGGATATAAACAAGCTTTATTCCTTCGGCTTATGTACCTACATGGTAAATTCGCTTTAAATCTCGAGAACTAGTCATAGTAAGAGTTTGAATTTTTAGTACTCTATTAACGTATACACAATAAACACTAAACACTGAAGAATTACGGAAATTAACCGACGAAATTCTGAATTAAAGGACGATTTAAAAAAAAAGTTTTTCGGCATTTTTTTTTGTTTTATTTTTGTATGAGCCTGTGGACTCCTCTAAAATTATATATATTTGGAATCAGCTGTCAATGGACAATCAATGTATATGAAAATATACAGGGCGTTTATTAGAATGAGTCACACGTGTTTTCATAATTTTGAATCGCCCTGTATAAAATATTCAAATGGGGAATTATGGTAATTATGAAACAGTACACTTCATTTCAAAAATAATTTTCTCAAAATTTTGTTGTTTCAGCATAAGCACATCGTTTAAAAATTCTCTTGTGGCTCACCCTGTATATAAGCACATATTTTTATCACAATATATTATCTGATGTTACGGAAATGATATTTGTGGAAAAAAATTGATCGAATCCTTCAGTTGCCATGAATATATTTTATAAAAATAGCCACTTTTTAACTTTAACACCCTGTATCTCAAAAACTAGTCATATGATTAGATTGGCCCATGCTACTTTTAATCAGGACATTGAGATCTATAACATACTACTAAAAATTCAGAAAATATAACCGAGAACCATTTTATATAAGAAAAAGCGAGGGGTGCTTTACATTTTTGCATTTTTATGTAGTACCCGAGCTTCCTTAAGCTTAACATTTGGTTTTCTTTTCAATATCTGCTTTTTGTTTAATAGAATTTGAGTGTTATCACGAAACCTGTAATCTATCTGCCCTGCCGAGGCCAAGGTTAAGAAATATTGTGAAGCACTGGACGTAAACATTATAAATCAAATAAAGCTGAGCTATCTATTACAGTTTACGATGAGTAATATAACAGCAGATGAGGTGGATGGGAACTTGGTTGACGTAGTCAAAGTAGAAAAACAATCCTGTGAGGATGGAGGAAATGAAACAGCAGGTGATGCAGATGAGAAGTTGGTTGACACAATCAAAGTAGAAACACAACTCTGTGAGGAAAGAGGAAATGTGGACGACGTGGATAATGTGATGTTTAAGAATGAGGAAGGCTTTATACCTGAAAATGTGTTGGCTTGCAAAGAGGAGAGTAGAAATTTTGATGTGATTAAATTGGAAAAAGAACTGTTAGAAGAAAATAGTCTTAAAGAGGATAACCTGGAAAAACTGGAAGATCAAAATGTTTTACTTAAAGAGGAAATCGAGATAAAAACGGACGAATCAGATTTCTGCAGGTAATATTAAATTAGGCTCGATTTTAAATATGATAAATGTATTTTCTCGGTTATGCATTTTTAAATATTCCCCCCTTTTATAATTTATTTATTCAAATTTTGCTCGACTGGAAAGTTGCTAATCTTGCCGTCTGCATTCTTCGTCGAATCTCATACTCGCATTTTCTGGTGTTGTCAACAAGAGTTCCAAGGTAGACTATCTTGTTTACAATCTCACCTATCCTTAACGTGCCTGGATTGTTTCCATTTGCTTGGTTTACAATCATAATTTTTGTTTTATTATAATTTACACTTAAACCATACTCAGAACTTATTGCTAGGAGGTTGTTCAGTAGGCACAGGAGCTCATCCTCGCTAGCTGCAACCAAGATTGCATCATGTGTAAGCGATGTTAAGGCGATTCCCAGCAAACATTTTTGTCAAAATTAGCTCCAATTCGACTTGGGACAAGACAAATTTACTTACCAAAGTAATTATAACGTAAAATTGACTGGAAAAATAGACCTCCGATAAAAATTGACCAATTAGTCTTAATTTAGATTTAAGTTTACGTAAATAATACCAATTAATCTACCTCATACACAATTTTCTTTGAAGGTAAATTTAACGAAAACAGCAAGTGGAAAACTACTAAAAAAATCTACCAAAATTGACGTCAAGGGTAAATTTCCAATAAGGTCGAAATAGGTAATATAAATAGGTAGTATTTACCTTTTTAGCGACTAAAAATATTTCTAATAGTCGAATATCTTTCTAGGTAGATTTTGTTGGAAATCCTACGTAATATATACCTAAATAGTAACTTATTTGGTCTCTTTTATTACTCTTCTTTGAAGTAACATTAGGTAGACAACATCGGTAAATTCTACCTAGATTATCTACCTAATTTCACCAATTAAGTCAATTACCCTTAAACTGACCTTAAAGTTACTCTAAAAAAATTCATTTTAAACCTCTTTGTCGCAGTAACCTGGCAAATCGATCTCAAAGTAAACTTCACTATAAAATAGTAATTCGGAAGCTAACCCCCGTCTAACCTGTTTGTAGAATTCATATTATTTAGGTTATTTGAACCATTAGGTACATAGGTGGTATAGTTATTATCTAAAAATTATTTCAGTCATTAAAAGTAGCCATTAACGTAGCATGGTTGGATAATTCGTGGTGCCAATGTACAAATGAAGTATGCCAAAGGTAAAAAACCACCGCTTAAGGAATCACTACTTCTGCATCCAGATTTCCCATCCAAGTCTTTTTAAAGGAGAACATCTTGACTATATTTGCACTCTAGTATGTGGAAATAATTGCCTATAGAATTTCAATAAAAGGGTATTGCCGAATGCCAGCCGAGCTTCCAGAACTTTCGGGCGCTGTCGAATACCAAGGCAGTATCATATGGCTCCATTATGACAACTCACTTATCAACACAATACACTAATCGAGTTAAAATTTACACATAATAAGTAGAATTTACCAATAGGTAGTATATTCAAAATAAGGTAATATAAATAGGTTATATTTACCTACAAGTAATTATTTGATATAACAATAGAGTTAATAATACTTTCAATAGGTAAAGTTAACCAAAATGTCGTAAATTTTCGTGTAACTTGACCTGTGATAATTTCCACCTATAAAATACGTAGATTGTCATGGTAATTTTAACTTGGAGGTCTAATTAGCACAAGACGCCATATTTTCTCAGCGCAGTTGAAGTATGATTCCAAATTGTAGTTTGTAAAATGAGTGTATATGGAAACAAACTGACGAAAAGTTTAAGAAAATACATAATTATACCTGTACACTAATATTTAACTAGTATACTTTCGGCTCAAAATATTACAATAATTTTTTTATTTGGTAACATAAATTTTCTTATAGATGAATATTTTTGAGGCGCATTAGTATTTTATGGAGTACAACTGCTATTATTCACAGAAAAATTTTCGGCGCATTGATTTCAATAAGCGAGAACTGCAAATACTTTCCCCATAAATTGTATTTATTTTAGTTACCGGCATTCATCTTGTATTGTTATTGAGAGTTAGGTATCTCTTCAGTTTTGTAAGTGACTGACAACCATATGTCGACTATTTATAGAGAAAAATACCAAATAAGTGTAAAAATCTTACTTTTTTCCACTTGGTGTCATTTTTAAATTTCACATATGTCCGTAAATTCTACCTAAAACTAGTCAACTTGATGTCAAATTGACGTTGATTTCAAGTAAAATTTACCTAAACAGGTATTCGTAACCAAATGTACTGTGCGACTACAAGTAAGATTTATATGTAATTTTACCTATTTTAGTTGATATAACTTGATTTCGACGTCGTCTTATTCTCTACTTATGTCGATTCCACGTAGCATCAACGTAAATTTTACCAAAATATGGTTAATTCTAATTTTGCGACTAAATTTATTATACATAAATTAGGTAGTCTTGACGTCAAATAATACTTAAATGTTTGCTGGGTTGCCTTTGTTTTCTCTTTTTTTATTTAGACGAGAGTTTGGACTTTATTTCTTTATTTTCAAATTGGTTTTGATAAAAATAATGTGTTCGAATATAATAATAATAATAATAAATAGTTTATTGTCCAAAATGTCATACATTTGCAAAAAAGGATTAGATACACATAAAGTGTTATTAACCTAAAGTGATATGATGCTTGTTTTTTGCAAACTGTCATTGACACTTCTCATCATCTCTTAAAAACTGATGACAGCTACTAACTATGATAAAACATAAAAATAACTTACATTACATTAGTGGATTTGTTTTACTACAACACTCAGGCCTCAAGGCCCATTGTGCTCGTAGGGAACTACAGTTTTGCGTGGACTCCAAACCACGGTCATCGGCTATCAACTTTAATGCACCCCCGGCCATCTCACCGCCTTTCTGGCAGGCCAATAGCCCTTGGGGTCTTCTCTGCAGCGAAGACAGTTGCCCTGTGCCATCGGCGCCACCTTACTAAGCGACTTAACGGCGCGGAACTGTCTCTGTCGATAGCCTACCGACTAATAGACGGATACACTGGTTCACCCATCCAAATGCCTGACTCGGCCAGCGTGCCTTAACATCGCTGATCGAGTGTCGGAAATTAAACCGGTGACCGTACCTCGTCCCCAAAAAATAACTTAACATACCACCGCCTTTGAAAGGCTGGACTTTTAAAATAAAATGCACATAATATATGAAAGAAAAAATACATCTTAGAATGTATTAAACAGGAAAAGTTTCAGTTAAGGACCCCCAATGTGGATTCAGTTACCCCAAAAATGTATAAAATTCGTGGTTTCCTATGCTTGAACAGTTTTCTCCCAATTTGACCTTTTATTGACCATCATCCTGACCTGATGGAGCCAAACAGATCTAGAATTCGAATTCAGCGACCCCATAAACGTATGGCTATGGTGATCTAGTCCGATGCACAGAACACTTTTTGTGGGGCTGTGTAATAAATAGTGAATAAACAGTCATGATCAGGGTAGCTATTCTGTATCGGTGTGATGTGATGTGAGCACATGTTTTAATGAGAAAGTGAGCGGAGTTCTCTTGAAAACCAAAATAGCGTATTCTGTAACTGTGAGAGCGGTCACATCACGCCAAAAATCGGGGAACTTGCTTCTCTTGGTAAATTGTAGGGAATGGGACCGTTCACACGTGAGAGGATGAAAGTATAAACTCACTTTTGGGCAAACTGTCATTTTATTTGGATGTCAGTGGCATGATATTTGTTTATTTGAAGTCATTTTTGTGTTAGATCATACAATGAGTTTTGTGTTTCTTAAACTGTAGGGACTAAAGGGCTATGAATATTGCCGATGTACTAAATTATCAGTGAGGCACTATGAGACCTTCAGATTGCTGGAAAGATCCTCAAAAAGAACACGACAACTTCATTGCATAAGCAATCCCTTCGGCTTAGCGGATGTGGCTATTATAATTAAGTAAATAAAAAACATGCTTGTGCATACCTATTATACAATATATTATACAAGTCATATTAAGTATGTACAATTTAATTATTATATTACAAATTAAATTTACTTTTCTGCATTGCTCCGAATTATTTTTATTACTTTCCAGGGACAACATTTAAAGTAGTTATTGCTCTTTCCCACAGTTTTTGGCATCTTTTTGAGAACTGATTTGTGAATGATCAACAGAAGCTGTAGTTGTTTTTCCACCCATTTAATCAAAATATATTTTAAGGCACTATTCATCAGGTTGAAACGGATTTTTGATGTTATTATTCTTAACTGAACAGAAAATGATGTCACTTTTACAAAATAACAGATATTGCACTCATTTTGAACGTCAGAAACTCGCATTTTGACAAGAAACCTTTCCCATCATACAATGCACGACCTTCGATCATGGCGTTGCGGAAATTCTATTGGTTGAAATGTAGGAGCAACTGTTGGCAACACTGGAAGAATCACTTCACGTCCCCGCATAGTAACTGTAGTTACAAAATAGTATTTTTGTTTCCCTGGGAAGGGATCGTGATATGAGCTCTCTCTCCTCTCACGACAAATGCTCGCGTTCACTGAAATTACAGAATAGCTACCCAGAGATCTGGAATTTTATCTCGGTGCCATGTAGAAATAATATTATATTGCAAACATTTAGTGAAACAATCAGAAAAAAGACGAAGTGGTGAAATATTTGTTATGGTCAGCTACATTTATTTTTTTGTAAAAAATTTAACTTAAAACCAGTAATAGTTCTTACAGAAACATGTAAAACATATTGTTACGGATTTCCACCTTTTAGGAAACACCCTGTATGAATCCGTGGGTTCTGAATAATTTTAACAAGAGATTAAACACTACTAACACTTTATTTAACAATTTACTGACAACAATACTTGTTTACTTAATAGTTAACCTCACTTTTTCCCGAGCGTGTCACTTCTCAAATAAACTTCTTCCCCGTGCTTGTAATCGCGCCTTATATACTCCGAAATTAGCTCTAGATCAATCCAGAATCTTCTCCAGCCATAATCTAGAAAAGTCCTTGGCTCTTTCTAGAGCCTTTCCAGTCACCATCAGAGGCATAGGCGTACCATATCCTTTTCCAAGGGGGTGTAATTCATAACACTGCCCCCTCCTTAAGCCTGATCGTCCCGATCAGGCAACTCAGGATCACCAGTGTATCTCGCCAGCCTGTCCAAATGCACGATCTTCATCTTGGACTTTCTGCTTTGCTGAATCCGATAGACGACATCATTAATTCGGGTAATAACAGTGTACGGTCCATCCCAAGGTGATTTCGGTGACTTTCCTTTCCTCCGCTGGGGGTTGTACAGCCAAACTAGCTCTCCCACCTTGATGACCTCCTTTGAATTACCCTTCCAGTCATATCGAGCCTTCATTCGGTCATTGGCTGGTGATGGTTCCGCTATATCGTTAGCCAACCTCTTGAAAGGAGCTCCGGCGTTGAACTGCTTGTTTTCACCCTTACTTCCAGTCTGTGGTCCCTTACTGGCTGCACAAATCTTGCATTTGCGACACCAAGCCTCCACATCCTGACGACTTCTTATCCAATAAAATCGTTCTCGTATTTTCTTCAGGGTCTTGTTAACACCGAAGTGTCCATCGGATGTTCCTTCGTGCACTTCCTGAAGCACCTTCGCAACTCGACACCTGGGAATCACTAGACGCATAACCAGCTGTTTTCCATCCGGGCTTTCCCATGCTCTCCGCAACAGCCCGTTCATGACTTTCAGTGAGTCCCACTGCGCCCATAGTGCCTTCAGCCCCACTCTTTTGCCCGAAACATCCTTCCATGTTGGACGAGTTCCCCTTTCTTTGGCTCTCAATATAGGCCCAATTTCCACATCGTTCAATTGTTCCTGTCTGAGCACTTCATCTGCCTTATCATCCGGCACCTCCACCTTGACAGTGTTGACTGCTCCCGTGACCTGCAGTTTCTCCCAGTGGTTGTGCTTGCAACCTTCCTTGTACCTTCTTCCGGATGAAATGTTTGCATTTCTCTCAGGTTTCGTTTTATCGTCATATCCTTGTAGTGGTGGCCTTTCTGTAATGCTCCGAAGCTGGGAAATCTTCACTTCTCTAGGGGCACCACGTTTGTTATCTGTCACAGCCTCTCTGGTAACGGCTTCCTCTGGTTTTCCCCTTGGCTTCACAGCATCTCCGGCCTTCACTCTCTCCAAGCTCCTCTGTGGACATTCAAGCTGGATATGTCCTAGTTCCCCGCACCTGTAGCATTTCATACGCCGTCCACTTGGCCTTCCACTACTTTGTTTATTCTGTGTCTCTGCCCTGTTTCCAACATTCACTTTCCTCGAGTTCCGCTGTCGACAGTCTCGTTTGATATGTCCTATCTTGCCGCAGTTGTAGCATTTAATACCCCCGCTTGGCTTGCCTTGTCTTTCTGTAGTATCCACTTGAGCCAGTAACTGATTGAACATCTTATATATGTCGGCCAACATAGCGTTCTGGTTCTCCTTTTCAGACTGCGATCTTTCGAGACTCATAGCTTGTACTCTTGGACTCGGGGTATCTTGAAGGACAGCTTCCACCTCGAGTGCACGTACCAACGCTTCGCTGCTGTTCTGGTATCGAGGTAACCTGAGGACTCGCCTGATCTCATCATCCTGTATACCATCCAGAAAAGCATCTACTGCCAGTTGATCTTGGAATTCCTTCGGTACATCCGGGTAAGCCAGGTGAGCCAGTCTCCACACGGCAGCTTCAAACTCTTGCAAACTTTCCCCAGCCCCTTGAACACGTGATTTCAGCTGGGTCTGGTACACTCGGGCAAGGTGTTGATCGCCATATCGTAGATCTAGGGCAGCTTCTAAAACTTTAAAATCCCGTTGTTGGTCTACTGGGATTGTCTGGAGTATTTCCAATGCTTGGCCTCTTAATGCCACGATTAACGCCATAGCCTTTTCTTCGTCGTTCCAGTTGTTTGCACTCGCTGCTGCCTCAAACTGTGTCTTGTAAGTCATCCAGGAATTTTGACCATCAAAGGAGGGAATTTTTAATCGCTGGCCTGACGATACCAGTTGCTGGTTTCCTCTATCCCTCAACTGTTGTTTAAGCTGGTCAATTTCTCCTTCTACCTGGTGCATTTTCTCTTTGACTTCATTTACTTCTCCTTTGACTTCGCTTACCTCTTGTTTGACTCCACCGATTTCTTCAGCTACCTTATTTTTGAGTTCTTCAGTGACGGCAAATATGGCACTCTGTTGGCCTTCTATAATTTTCCTTAGTTCATCTCTTTCTTCTTGATGTCGTTTCTCTTGTTCTTGTTTATCCTCTTGACGTCGTTTCTCCTCCTCTTGTTTTTCCTGTTGACGTCGTTTCTCCTCTTCTTGTTTTTCCTCTTGACGTCGTTTCTCCTCTTCTTGTTTCTCCTCTTGACGTCGTTTCTCCTCTTCTTGTTTCTCCTCTCGACGTCTTCGTTCTTGATCCTCAAAAATTTTTCTTAATTCTTCTTGACGTTTTTGTTCTTTTCTTTCCTGTTCCTCTTTCTCTTCCTGGCGCTTTCTTTCCTGTTCTTCTTTCTCTTCCTGGCGCTTCCTTTCCTGATCCATCATCATCTTTTGCATTTGGGCCATAAAGTCCTGCATTTGTTGTTCGGATGCCATGCTTCTGGTTGTTACCGGCATATAATTATGATGAAATCAAATAAATTTAATAATTACGTCACTATCGGTAATGGGACTGTCCAGAAAAACCTCAAAACGGCACAAAAAAAGATATATAGATAGATATCTAGAGTTTGTCACTTAACCACTAATGTCCAACAAAATGTTCCAAAAATGTCTCAAAAATGCACTTAACACTGTTTTTCCTGTTCGAAAATAAACCTCGAACAATGTCCAGTAAATTAGTCCTTCCTGTGTTAGCACTAACTCCGAGAATACACTGCCAAACCTTCTCGAACACTTCCGAAAAATCCTCTTGTCAAAATTCCGCTTCCGACACCAAAATGTTACGGATTTCCACCTTTTAGGAAACACCCTGTATGAATCCGTGGGTTCTGAATAATTTTAACAAGAGATTAAACACTACTAACACTTTATTTAACAATTTACTGACAACAATACTTGTTTACTTAATAGTTAACCTCACTTTTTCCCGAGCGTGTCACTTCTCAAATAAACTTCTTCCCCGTGCTTGTAATCGCGCCTTATATACTCCGAAATTAGCTCTAGATCAATCCAGAATCTTCTCCAGCCATAATCTAGAAAAGTCCTTGGCTCTTTCTAGAGCCTTTCCAGTCACCATCAGAGGCATAGGCGTACCATATCCTTTTCCAAGGGGGTGTAATTCATAACAATATCTAGCAAATAGAAAGGCAATTTTTAATCAAACAAACACTTTCCTGTTATGTTTAATGCGAGGCATGTGCTTGAATTATTTACGAAAGTAAATTAAATAAACTCTAATTTCAACTGACATTCAGATTTTTCTAAGATATCACAAGGTATAAGATTAGTAGGCCATGAATGGGTCTTGTTGACACAGTGACAGAAACGCATCCTAATTAGTAAGTAGCGCTGTTGTGCCAAAAGTTAAAATTATAGTTATTTGAAAATGGAATACATATAGAATAGAATAGAATTTTATAATTTTTATTTATTTTATAATTCTGTTTGGTCAGTGTAGCACCTAAACATCAAGGATGTTTGTATGTGCTAGGTATAGCATATGGCAGTCTTTGGTTTTTAATTTTGTACTTTTAGATATAATAATATAACTAGACACTTACTTACTACCTACTTACTAATCTAATTATAACTATAAATTTTAAAGGAAATATTATTTCACAAAAATGTGAAAATAATATAAAAATGTGAGTAGATCATTATAAGAACAAATTTTAAGCATTTTAGAATAGTTCTATAAATTTTTCATAATTACTTTTTATGAATGCTTGACACTCATGACGATATTTCTTTTTATTTCTTATTTTCTTTATATTTAGAGGCAGGATATTGTAAATTTTTGGGGCGAAATAATTTATGGATCTCAGATTGATGTTTTTGTTCACAACTGGTATTTCCAAATTACAATTATTTTTATTTCTAGTTCCATACTGATGTTTTATGTGGTTTTTTTAATTTACAGTTTTATTTATATGTGTGCATATGGATACCATATATAGAGTACGTATGTTGCATAGGTCTGTTTCGGTGTATAGTAAGTTGGTGGGACATAATCTTTCTTTTTTATACATAACTTTTATGATACTGTTTTGGGCTATTTTTAGTCGTTTTATTGTATTTTCATAGGCTCCACCCCAGACGGATATACCATACCGCAGTATTGACTCAACCAAATTTTTGTAAATTGTTGTTAATATATTTAAGATGTCTCTGAGTATATAGAATTTATGTATAAGTTCGTACTTTTTTTGTTAAATGTTTAATTTGATTTTCCCACTTTAGATGTTTATCCACTAATATGCCTAAATACTTAATACAATCAGTTTCTTTTATTTTTTCATTTAGATTTTTTATTTTTATTATGTTGAAATTTGGACGGCTTGCCATGGTTACTTTGTTTTTCTTATGTTTAGTGACAGTTTAAATGTATCTAACCAGTTTTTAATCTTTTGCATTTCTTCTTGAGCTTGTTTTTGTGCCATATGCCAACTGTCACCACTAAAAAGAATGACAGTGTCATCGGCGTAAGATATGACTTTTCCTTTTATTTTTATATTTGTGAGCTCATTTATATAAGTGTTGAAGAGTAGTGGTCCAGGAACGGTACCTTGCGGGATTCCCATTTTGACATTTTGTGAGTTACTTACAGTGCTGTTTATATTAACATATTGTGTTCTTTTTGTCAGATAGCTTTTGAGGACATTCCACACTGGGCCCCTTACTCTGTAGTGCCATAAAACATCTAGAAGCCTATTATGGGGCACAGTGTCGAATGCTCTCGCTAAGTCTAAAAATAAATATACATATAGATAAATAATATCTCTTCAACCCATTTTATATTCAAAAAATTATTGAAAACTGTTTAGGACAACTCTATTTATGTATTATGGAATAAGTTTTATTCACTAAGATAGGTGGAACGTTGTTTTCTTTATATATTTTCATGTTTTATACACAGTTTCAGCACAGTATAACTTGACAGAGACGGCTTTAAAACAAAACGTCATTAGTTATTTATCATTATTTCATCGACAGTTTAACCAGTTTAAGCTCAATATGTCTATTGAAGTTATTTTCGAGGTTTTAAAAGAATAAGATTATAGAGTATGGAAAAAGATCATAATGTACAATATGCGATAATTGCGATGAACTTTGTGAAGTTGAAAAAGCCATCAAAAATAGAAATACTTATCATACCCGATGAGAAGTGTAATATGGAGGAAAACGAAAATCACTATTATTCACTATCATAATTAGGTATTAAACATGCAATAAAATGTTGTTTCACAAAGCCCAATAATTTTTTTTATAATTATCTCGTTTAATTTGAAAAATTAAATTCCATTTTTATGAAAGAGCAAATGTCAAACATGATCATATGTCAATAATAGGCGGGTTCGGTAATTTTCAATGTTTGCTTAAATCGATAGAACCCATGGAAAAAAACAACCATATAAAATTTAAAAACTAAATGTCCAAAAATAAAGGTTTTATTGATACTTGAAAATCTCCCCGTCGCCGCGAGGCTAGAAACGTACCTATGGGTGAGGCTACTGCGGTGACGTCAGTGACCCGACAGCGCTGAGCGGTCTCCATAATCTTCTCTTCCTGATCTGTAAAAAGTGGGTAGATACGTAGTGTAAATTTATTTGCAATTATTCAAAGGTCTTTGGAAGCTCACACTATATAATATATAATATACCTACTGTAAGCAATTAATGCTTTTCATATAAATTTACCTTCAAAATTTTATTGAGTAGTTTTTAATATACACAATTCGGTATAGTTTACCTCATATTTACTTGTCACATAAAAAAATTCCCATTGATGTCCCTGCGACGCCGGCGGTTCCATTAAATCTGCTTTGTACATGCGGCATTTTTTATTTTTATATCTAGTAAATACACGGTAAACTTATATAAATACATATTAATTATAATTCTTAAACGTCGGAGCATGAAAGCGTCGACGTATATTTGTCAGTTGCTTATACCTCTGCCTATTTCCATTCTAATAGATATAAATAAATAAATATAAAATAATCATTTATTGCCAGGAAACAAAATAGTTTACAGACAAACGGTGAAAAGTTACTTGTCTAGCAGATTGCCTGTTTTATATACGTATTCAAATGTTAGTGTGTTTAAACTTTACCGAAACTTCACTAAATAATAAATACAAATACAATACAAATAAAAAATATGCCACAAGTTTGGTACTTACAGTATTTAGCGCCATTGCTTTGAGCTTGATTTAGGTTCGCATTGCTTGTCAAAAAATCAAATACCTTCTGCACATTTCAATGTGGTGTGTTTCGGAAATCGGCTTTCTGGTACCCCGGTTGCATTGTACAACTAGGACTTTAAAAAACACCACCGATAAATGTCACAAAACTTAAATATTATAGTGATTCACTGCTTGCACTATGCGGGATACGTGCTCGTAGGATGGAGCCGGAGCTTATATCAGAGGCCACTGACGTCAATTCCGTTGTGTGGTCCACCATTATCACCGAACTTTAATTTGGCAATTGCAGGCGCTGCAAATTTTTTTTCTCATTTTTTTTTGCACATACGTGTTTTGTTGACTATTTAACTTCACATCCGCCAAGAAACATGTTTTTTTTCTTTTATGACCGAACCCGCCTATTTGACAGAAAAATTTCCATTTATTAATTTCGTTCAGGGTACCCTGGAGGTTGAAAATTGGGAGTGGCTACGTGGACACCGCGGCGGACATCTATCATTTCTTAGCTGTCCGCCGTGGCAATTGGTTTGGATAGATACTATTTATTCTGTGTTCTCGACGTGGATCGCTGGCCTATGCGTAACGTTATCGCTTTGTGGAGCGACAGGTCCCGGGTTCAAATACTTCCCACTTGACTTTTTTTTTAACATTTTGTAACGATTAATATCCTTTTTCACAAATTCTGGTTGGATTTGACACGACAGAAATGTTTTTTTTTTTTTCATATAATAATTTATCTCTTTCGTGTGATGGTAGTTGGGTTAGTTAGGTTGATTTTTATTTTGCTAAATAATTGTTCTTTTTCAGAAAATTGCATAAAATATTCCAATTTCTCTGAATGCGCATGCGCGGCGGACAGCTAAGAAATTATATATGTCCGCAGCAGCGTCCATGTAGCAACTCCCTTGAAAATTTCCGGAAATTTTTTGGGTTGCCATGGTAACGACACAAAAACAAACTTCTGATTGGCTAAAAAGGTGACGTGTGAAATTTTCGTAGTAATTAAATATGAAAACCCTATTAACTGCTGGCAACATAAAACATTTTTCCAAAAAATCAACCATGTGCATCATGAGATCATTTTATTTTATTTAAAAATTTTATACGTATAACCTACTTTTATCGGAAATCTACTACATTTGTGAAACGTACTGACAGTTACCTAAACATAGTTCCAGTAATGCAAAATTTCAAATTTCATTTTGAAAGTTTCAGATTAATCTGAAAATTACCACATTTTTGAAACTTTCACGGAAGTTTCTGCTGCAAATCTGTATTTCCGTTGCAACAAACGGAATTTCGAACGTTTTTTTAAACTTGTTTTCAACAAATGAGCATTAAAATCTGGTTTTGACATTTATTTTAAAGGTTAGGTTAACTATTCAACTACCTTAATAGCACCAATATTGCACCAATATATAATCCACATCGGACCAGTATATGAATATTGGTCCTATATAGGACCATAGGACCAATATTCATTATACCGGGTGAGTCACGAATTGCGCTCGCCCCGATATTTCCTAAAATATTTGGAATAGAAAATTGAAATTTGGAGGCCTTATTACACGACTAAAATGCCATCTTTTCAATAAAAAATCAAGTTTGGTGCACATCCGGTTTGACCGGAAATGCCCACAACTTTCGATTTTTAAATGGAACACCCTATATATTTTTACATTTTTGGAATCTAGAGGAAATTTTGAATACAATGCATCCATTTTGGTCACTTTTTGATAAACATTAAAAATTTTATTAAAAAATCTATTTCTGAATCCAGAGTGCTGTGGTGCCCAAAATATATTTTGGTTTGTGTGCTACGTTACTATAAAAATAAAAAGAGCAATATGATTGCATTACTTAATTCTCTAGAGGCGTTTAAAATTTTTAAATGTGATTTTTACCCACTAACTCGGTTTTTTTAAATGGGAATTTAATCGTTCACCAACATTTTTAAATACCTCATTTTCATACGAATCTAATGATACCAAAATTTTGAAAATCCGCTCAGAAATATTTGAGATTTCAGCCAAAATACAATGCAACCAAGCTTTTAGAAACATATGCGGCTAATAGATAATGGATTAGTGGGCTTTGGAAACTAAAATGGCACATTTCTGTGTAAATCTGGTAACCTAATAACATTGGAAAAATCATAGTAGCCATTGAATGTAATAAAACAATATCAGCTGTCAGACAGACTCGTGTAGTTATAGACAATCTTGAGCTATCAAACATTTAATAATTGTGAGCGCAAAGAACGTTACAATTAAGTTTAGCATAGGTATGTGGAGGTAAACACTATTACATCCACAAGGACATTTGCAACAGAATGCGACATCAGTTCGGTTTTCAGAGTTTTATTTAAATGAACATAAATATCGGGCCTATAAATAAATAAAAATCAATTCCGTGTGAGCAATTAAACTTTAACTAGGTAACAGTAGGTATTGCCTTATCGCAACTCAAGGTCATATCAGGTGACCTAGGAGGCCACCTGATATGACCTTGAGTTGCGATAAGGCGTTCATGATGCAAGCTGTTTAAATATTCCATCACTCTTCTGGAATTATGTGAGGGAGCACCATCTTGTTGGAAAAACAGATTTTGTAAATAGGCAAGAGGAAGTAAGTCAAGAAATTCTGCTGTCTGGTTTGGAAAAAGAATAAATATCGTTCGCCAGTAAGTGTTCCATCAAAAAATATGGGTCCAATTATTCGATCTCCAAGTACTCCAAGCCAACAGTTAACCCGAATCTTTCCTGAATATTCCCCCGCCCTACCAACCTCGGATGTTCTTGAGCCCAGTACGTAGTATTATTTCTGTTAAACATACCTTGGTTCGTAAATCTACTTTCATCTGAATAATAAATATGAAAAGGAAAACCTGGGTTTTGTTGTACTATGATTTTTCCAATGTTATTGGGTTACCAGATTTACACAGAAATGTGCCACTTTAGTTTCCAAAGCCCATTAATCTATTATCTATTAGCCGCATGTTTCTAAAAGCTTGGTTGCATTGTATTTTGCGCCTCTAGAGAATTAAGTAATGCAATCATATTGCTCTTTTTATTTTATAGTAATGTAGCACACAAACTAAAATATATTTTGGGCACCACAGCACTCTGGATTCAGAAATAGATTTTTTAATAAAATTTTTAATGTTTATCAAAAAGTAACCAAAATGGATGTATTGCATTCAAAATTTCCTCTAGATTCCAAAAATGTAAAAATATATAGGGTGTTCCATTTAAAAATCGAAAGTTGTGGGCATTTCCGGTTAAACCGGATGTGCACCAAACTTGATTTTTTATTTAAAAGATGGCATTTTAGTCGTGTAATAAGGCCTCAAAATTTCAATTTTCTATTCCAAATATTTTAGGAAATATCGGGGCGAGCGCAATTCGTGACTCACCCGGTATATTGGTCCAATATTTTGTGCTATTAGGGTAGCTAGTCAACAAGTATGAGAATCCTGCTTTTCATATCTTTTGTTTCTGTCTAGATTCTCAGCTTATATTATCTTTGCATTAATAAGAAAAACTTATTTTGAATGAAAAAATATATCAATAATGTAATTTCGCTGAGTCATTGATTAATGACGTAATGCAAATGATTTGTGTTAGAGATTGGATTTTAATCTGAATCTACTGAGGACCCATATTCTTAAATCAGGAAATAGAAGATGCGAATGTTTTGTCTCATTTCATCTCGCTACGTTTCCTTCTTTTCCTTTCTACCGAAATGACCATTTTGTCCAGTGAAGGAATGGGGGTCCAGGAGATTTTGAAAATATATTGACATATTATCAACTCGTGTATTTTGAAAAAATGTATTATTAGTTTTACTTTTCACAAATATAATTGTAAGTTCTAATCTCATTAAGGAGAAAACAGAATATTTTTTTCATTAAAGAGTAACATTGAACAGTAAAAATTTATGTGACTAGTTCCAAAGTGAGACATTACTCATTGACCCTTTTTCATATTATTTCATGAAACATTTTAATGAAATTCCACATAACTTTCATAATATTAGGGAAATATTCTATTAAAATTTAGAAAATTTTGAAATTCCACGAAAGTGGATGCTTAATGTTTAATTTTATATTTCAGAAATTTCAGATGAATTTCGAAACTTGCACAAAAATGTCATTGAAAATTTCGCAAATTTTAAGTTCCATGAAATTTTGCATCACTGGTACCATGTGCACCATGAGATAAAGCTAATTTTATTTCATTTAACATTCTTATATGTATTTTGGAGATAACATATCAAATAGTTGTACGATATCCACAAAAACTGTTAATTCAACAATTTCTTTTGAACCTGTCACAGGAGACGAAATTATTATTATAATAAACAATATGAAAAATAAAAGTTCAACGGGTGTTGACGAAATACCTATTCGACTGTTGAAATTCAGTAAATACGTTATAGCAGATTCTCTTGCACATCTTATTAATTTATCAATTCATTTTGGACAGTTTCCTGATATATTAAAATTAGGTAAAGTAATTCCCTTACTTAAGAAGGAAGATCCGCAATTGGTGGAAAATCATAGGCCCATAACTTTACTAAGCTACTTATCCAAAATTCCTGAAAAAGCAATTGCCAACAGAATACACTTATACTTGGAATCTAATAATATATTTACTGATAGTCAATTTGGTTACAGAGATAACAAATCCACAGAACTAGCAACTCTAGAATTTGTTCAGAAAATCTATCACTACCTTGATAAAGGTAAAAAAGTAGCTAGTCTGTTTTTTGATCTAACTGCCGCCTTTGACTCAGTTAATCCAAAATTTTTGGAGTTAAAATTACAATCACTAGGAATAAATGGAAATATTTTGAAATGGTTAAGTTCTTACCTAAAAAATCGGAAAATCTTAGTTTCAATGAATTCACAAAGGTCTGATACTGTTAATATGGAAATCGGGGTAGCTCAGGGTTCCGTTATTGGCCCACTTTTATTTCTAATTTTCATTAACGACTTGCCAGATTACATAACAGAAGGTGAGGTATTTATGTACGCGGATGACACATCTGTAATAATTCACAGCGACACAATAGAACACTTAGAGAGCAGAACTGCTGTAGTCATTAAACAATTTGAAGACTGGTGTTACAAAAATTCATTAATTATTAATATGAAAAAAACAGTATTCTTATATTTTACAAATATTTTATGTACTAATAGTCCCAAAATAGAATACGTTCAGACCAGCCTGAAAACAACATTCTTAGGTTCCGTAATAGACGCTACGTTGAATTTTATCCCTCAAATTGATGCTATCTGTTCCAGGTTAGCAAAAACAACATTTGCCATTTTAAACTTAAAAAAGGAATTACATATTAATGCATTAACGACATGTTACTATTCCTTAGTCTATTCAGTCATTAGTTATAATATTAGTATATGGGGTCAATCGACTGAGGCAAATAGAGTTTTTGTAATGCAAAAGAGAATCATCAGAATATTATTTGATTTAAGCTATAGACAATCATGTAGACATACATTTAAAACAGAAAAAATAATGACTGTAACGGGAATTTACATTTTCAAAATTTCTTGCTTCATGTACAAAAATTTGAACAAATTTTAAAAAAATAATAATACTCACAGTTACTCCACTAGAAGTGCGCGAGAAATACATATTAAAAGTTTTAGTCTTAGCAAATATAAAAAATCACCCTATTATGCTGGTAGTCATATATATAATAAACTTCCTGCAGAAATAACATCCCAAAATTCGTTCAAATTATTCAGAAACAAACTGAAACTATTCTTAGCAGAACATTGTTTCTATAGCATGACTGAATTTTTTAATCGGTGATAGAATCTCTTTAATGCTAAATATATATATGTGTATGTGTATATGTGTGTATATATTTTTAGTTGTGTATGACACGTACCTTATAAGTACATTTATTTGTTAGTTTATGCTTATGTTTTTCTGTTTATTGTATATTTTTTACAATTCTGTTTGTTTTATACACTTTTAATCTTATTGTACTCCATTGTATTCGATATTGCATTCCACATCTTTATCAACTTTTTACTTTGTAATTTTCTTTTTTTTTTAACTTGACAAAACCAATATTGTTTATGTAACAAGATTTATGGCGAATAAATTTATTCTATTCTATTCTATTCTATAACCTACTTTTATCGAAAATCTACTATATTTGTGAAACGTACTGACAATTAACTAAGAACATAATTGATTCTTTATATTTGCAGTGTTAAAGGCATTCGACCCCCACTGAGTGTTATCATTAAATTCTAGTGTACGGAGGTACTTTTATGTTTTTTTACTTATGTGGTTTTATCTCCTTTAATTATACAACGCCGTCGAAATTGTGAAACATTTCAAAACAGCTTTTTACCTGCATCGTGACAATTATTGGCATTTACGTCAACATTTAATAAAGGGAAAGGGTAGATCATCCCAGATCGCGGTTTTGCAAACCATAGTATAAATCTAGCCATATGTCGGCAGTATACAAAAATGTCTAGTGCTTCTCAGGCTGCAATAGACTTGTGGATTCGCGATTTCCCAGAACTGCAATTTGATGAAACCGATCTTTATTGTAGTAGCTGCAACAAAACAATTTCTTGGACATCTATAACAAATGTTAATGGACATATTTTCTCACAAAAGCTTATTAGTGCTAGTGGCTCTACTGACAGTGACACTTAACGTAATTTAGATTTAGTGGAAGGGATGGTGGGATGTAACATCACATGGTCAAAACTAGATAATCCACTTTTTAGACAATTTTTGAAAAAGTGTATTAGTGGCAAATATAACAATGTTCAGGTGCCGTCCGAAACGACACTCAGAAGAAAATATTTATCAATGGAGTGCGATAATGTTAGACAAAAAATTTCTTCTGAACTTGATTCACACATGGAGTTTCTTGGAATCATCGTTGACAACCAGTTAGCGGGAGAACAAATTATTAAATTTCTGTCAAAACAAATGAAGCGAAAATTTTGTTGCTTTTTTATTCAAAGATCATTTCTTGTACTAAATTATCTAAGAAAAAATATCAGTTCTGCATATATCATCAAAAACAAATAATAATTGTAGTAACCTCCCCATTTTTGTCGATGGGGAGGTTAAAAAACTTTTATGAATTTTTTTTCGCTACGAGTGATGCTTACAGGTTTAGAAATATGCCAATTAAATGCAATATACCTTCCGTCTAATATTTGGGTTGAGTATAATGATTATTAATTCGCAGTTTAGTAATAATTGTTTTTGTGAATTTTAGGCTTGAAGACGATGTTATTTTGCCACGATTGGAGGTCGCCACAGGGTTATGTGCAAGGTCAGAACTTTTAATGCCGAACCTCAAAAGTGAGTTCTCGAAACCATGTGTCAAACGGAAATCGACGAATAGAAATGCCTCGGGGATATTGATGTACAAATGTGACTCCTGTCCATATCAGGCAAAACGTAAATCTTATATCAAGAAACATTCGGTGAAACATAAAGATCCTTCAGAAACTACAATGTACAAATGCGACTCTTGTTGTTTTCAGACAAAATATAAACATCATCTTAGTCAACATCAACTGGTGCATAAACATCCTTCAGAAACTACAACGTACAAATGTGACTCCTGTTCATATCAGACAATACATAAATTTAACCTCAAATATCATTCGCAGAAGCATAAAGATCCTTCAGAAATTACAATGTACAAATGTGACATTTGTTTATTTAAGACCAAATATAAATATTACCTAAAAATACATTTGGTAAAGCATAAAGATCTTTCAGAAGTGACAATGTACAAATGTGATTCTTGTTCATTTCAAACGAAACGCCAAGATTGTCTTAAAGCACATTTGCTGAAGCATAAAGATCCATCAGAAGTAACAATGTACAAATGTGACTTTTGTTCATTTCAGGCAAAACGCAAAGATAACCTCAAAACACATTTGCTGAAGCATGAAGATCCATCAAAACTAACAATGTACAAATGTGACTTTTGTCCATTTCAGACAATAGTTAAATATTACCTCAAAGCACATTTGATAAAGCATAAAGATCCATCAGAAGTAAAAATGTACGAATGTGATTCTTGTTCATATCAAACAAAACGCAGAGATAACCTCAAATCACATTTGCTGATGCATGAAGATCCATCAAAAGTAACAATGTACAAATGTGACTTTTGTCCATTTCAGACAAAACTTAAATATTACCTGAAAACACATTTGCTGGAGCATAAAGATCCTTCAGAAGTAACAATGTACAAATGTAACTATTGTACATATCAGACAAGACATGAAGGTGGCCTGAAAAGACATTTGCTGAAGCATAAAGATCCATTAGAGGTAACAATGTACAAATGTGACTTTTGTTCATTTCAGACGAAACTTAAATATTGCATCAAAAAACATTTGATAAAGCATAAAGATCCTTCAGAAGTAACAATGTACAGATGTGATTCTTGTTCATTTCAAACAAAACGCAAAGGTAGCCTCAAAACACATTTGGTGACGCATAAAAATCCATCAGAAGTTACAATGTACAAATGTGACTTTTGTTCGTTTCAGACGAAACATAAATATTGCCTCAAAAAACATTTGGTAAAGCATAAAGATCCTTCAGAAGTAACAATGTATATATGTGATTCTTGTTCATTTCAAACAAAACACAAAGGTGGCCTCATAAGACATTTGGTAAAGCATAAAGATCCTTCAGGAGTAACAACGTAGTGACTCTTATTTGCATCAAGCAAAAGTAAAGCTGGTACATAAAGATTCTCCCAACTAGCAGTCACTTTATAATTTTTAATTGCAAGTGAAGTTAAAACAATTTAATAATTTTCAAGCCTTTAAGTAGGTGTGGTGCTATGAACATGTAGAGATAATATTTTCAGTTGAAATAGGATATTGTCACATTATCTGAAGGTGGTGTAAGAACCAGTTACAAAATTTGTTAAATACTATTTGTCTTATCATATAAGTATCACACCGAATTTCTAAAGCAGTTTATTTCAAAGACCAGATTATAATACCTGCAAGAATGTTTATATTGTTTTGGACTTCATTTTTGTATTACAAAAATATTTTTAAACTGCACTTTTCGATGATGATTGCAAAATGTAAAGTTATAAATAATAATGAGTATATAAGTTTAAAAGTTGCCAGTTTCAGTTAGTAATCTATCTTGTGCTTACATTTATTTCCATTATATCTATATGGAAAAAGTGGAAATAATTTGGAGACAGTTGCGAGATATAAGAATGTGTCTTCAATCAATTGGTCTGGAAGAAATTGTACTTAATGGTAGAAAGCTACTAAACGGTTTAATGTTATGATATAAGTATGAGTTAAAAAGTTGATAACAAATTCAGCAAAATATTAATAAATTACAAAACTGTTCGCCACTACCACATTTGTGTCGAAATTATTACTAAAAAAGGAACTGAGGTATCATTGATGCTTGCCAAATACTAATTTGTGTTACTAAAATTGTGGAACATTAATTTGTTCCTTGTTGCTGAATTCTTATTTACATTTATGTTTGGGACGTTCTTGCATCGAAAGTATGGAACAGCTTATAACCAAAAGATCAAACTTTTTATATATGGTGTGTCGCACTTTGCATAAATAAACCCTTGTATTTTTGATATTTTTAGAGGTAGATATAATTTTTAGTACAATAATAGGTGGAACTTCATATGCTGCATCTTTTGAGTATTTAGCTTAAGGAGGTTCGGTTGGGCCAGCGGGGAGACTGCGGAGCAAGCGAGGCCCTATGCTTTAACATGGAAACTTCAAGATAATGCCAATAACATAAAAGATGTTGAAGAAAATCTTTTAAAACTATAAGTATACAGAATACTAAATACATTTAATCAAAAAAGTGTTAATTAATATTTCCGTTTTAACAAAATGAAAATGAAGACATGACTTACATAGATAATGTGGCAACAGTGTGCATAATTTATTTATTTATTTATTGTGACCGTCTAAGTCACATCACATGGATAAGAACGATAATATTGGTAGACTTGAAACAATCCATGGTTAGACTGATGCTTCGTAGAATGTTGAACCTAAAAACAGAAATTACATTATGTTTTAACAATTTTAAACTTATTACAGTTCTGCAGTTAATAATGACTATAAAGTCATGGGTAGATCCTAAATATACTGTTTTCATGATAGATAAACTATAAATTTCATATAGATCTGCACTAACTTTATAAGATATTTCTCGTTAATTTTCTTCCCAGCTAGTCCATCTATATGCAAGCAATCTTACCGTTTTTTCTTCACTTTTTTAAAATGTTAAACACAGAATTTGTTAATGGTCCCACACAGCACAACGCTGTCCGAGGGACGTACTATGGCAAAGACCATTTAGGATTTGGGCTTGCCTATGGACGTCCCAATATCCCAATATGTATGCTTTTCGGCAGTCTTTTGGTCATCCCAATGTCACAACTTGGTACCAGATAAAGGCAATATGACAGACGTCCTGAAGGATGTCTGAAGCTCGTAACTAGAGACATACCAGGATATCCCGGGATATTTCGGGACGTCGTAAGTACTACGAATGGGCATCCACAGGGACATTAGAGGATGTACAAAGTACACACTGAAACGTCCCAGAACATCCTAATATTATATTTTCTTATATTTCAATATATTAACCACCGCCAAAGAAACCACATTTTTACAAAAAAAAATATATATATTTTCTATGTATGGACGAAGTGCTACCTACTTATAATTATATATAAGTAGGTAGCGCATAAATCCACATATATATTTTTTGTTTTTTGTAAAATTGTAATTTCTCTGATGATGGTTAATACACTGAAATAGAAAATATTATATTTCACATTTGAACTGACCGAAAAACCCAAGGAATTACTCATCTAGTTATTTGATATAAACGGTCAAGAAAATAAAATCAGATATAAGTCAGACTTTAAAAACAAACTCACACTTGTAATATCAAACTACTTAAAAAAAAAACTACTTCGAGAAAACATGGAATAACAAAATAAGCATGTTGCACATAATAACTCCATAAATATTTTGTTTTTTGTAAAATTTTATTTCTGAATTATCAGTCAAGGAATTAAAAACACCTAGGGGTTATAAGAAGCTAAATATATTCAATATTTAAAGACAAAACTCATTTGTAACACCAAAAAGCAAACTTCTTAAAAGAACATAAAATAACAATTTTCAAACTGAATTATATGAAAAAAATATATTTTTTTATCAAGTAATGTGTTCCTACTTCTCTACTCTCTTCATTGCCTCGCTCTTCTTTTTGCCCTGCTCGGATTCTTTTAAACACTTCCCTGCTTTGTACCTATTTCATAATATTATAGGTACCCATTCATGGTTGCATCTAAAATAAACATTTACTTATTATTTGAATCAGCATTATCAACAAAAATTTAGTCTATGTGAAAACTGGGTAAGATAAAGATAATATAGAGAACATCGAGGGATAAAGGTTTAAATTGAAGCACTAATAGGAATAATTTGTCGCATTATAAAATGCAATCCTGTATTACGACTTCATTTTAATGCATTATATCTAGCTGTCTTCCATACAAGTCACATATGGCCGTGGCTGCGAAGCCATTTACATAACACCATTCATAAACCAATAACCGTTTTGTGCAATTTACTAAAAAAGAAACAATATATCAGGATCAGGACAGATTTGCAAATGAACTGAAATTTATCCATGCATGTCCTGTCTGATACATATTTCCCTTTAAGAGTGTAATGAAAGTTTCAAACAATTATCTTGAAGCAAAATTATTTTTACTTACCTATTTTCATACACTGTTCATCGTCAAATTTCACAACATTAAGTACGACCTGGTTCACAATCTCTCTCCAACCTGGCTTCATAACATTCAATTCTTGGGCCAAATAAGCTTCATTTTGTAGGTTTGTTGGTCATTGAAAATAAGGGAGCCAGAATTTTTGTTTAATACTGTAAGTTTTCTATAAAGTTTCCTCTTTTCTAGTTTCCCTTGGCATCCTGAAAGTTTACAAAATTGTATTAATTTGGGAAGTTTGATAGGTTATGTTATTTTTACATATGGCTTGTACTTACTTTCTATAGTGTCGAACAAAAAAGTCTCAAATAAAACTGAATTAAACAGATAGAAAACAATCAAAAGTGTTAAAAATATTTCCTACAACCACTAATAGTTTATATTATTTGATGTAGAGAAATTAACTGATATTCTAAGCTTGTTTTGAGTTTACACTAAAGAATACCAGATACAATAGAAAGTGATAGAAAGTACAGGTTTGTGAAATTAGATATGGCCGCCGGAAATCATATTAAAGATGAATATTGGGTTACAGTTTAAGGAGATTTAGGGCCCTTCACTGGACGTCCTTTTTTAATCCCGATGTCAATTCACAGTTAATGCCAAAATGAAACCAGTTCAGGATATCCTCTTGGCCTCCTTTTGAAGGATATCCTGGGATATCCTAAATGGGACGTCCATTTCACTATCTACTTTACGTACTGGGATATCCAGGTACTTCAATTTGACATCCCATATCCCGATTGTGCTGTGTGGGGTATAACGCAGTGCAATGTCTCATTGACAATCCATTTTCTGCTTTAGCAATAACTACAGTATTACAATAAATATATAATAAAAGTGCTACCTGTTCTATTTTGGCTACTCATTACATATTCACTTAGAGACAGATTTACATTAAAAAAAAATAGTTGTCCTATTTTCACATGAGAAACAAGGGAAATCTGTATCAGTCATATTCCCGCCTTGCATTAGGATACAATTCTGCAACACTCATCGAAAGGTCACCGGGTAGTACTAATTTGAATGTTTGAGTGTCTATTTTTGGGGGACAATAAAGTGTTACATCACCACTTGGCCCTAGAAAAATTAACGATGGTATCGTCGGTTAAGGTGATAACCAAATGCAATTCAACCAACACAAGTAGTGATGGCGAACGGCTAGCTGATCTGGTGCGTGACTGGGATTTCGTGGGATCAATTAATATATATTTTTTTAAATCAGCCAGAGGTTGAACCAATATTTTTGTGATATTTTACTAGGCTAGTTTGTTCCAATAACACTCAGAGGTAGCTTAAAATGATGTAAATATTATGAGCGCCATCCACAGAAAAATTTAAGAATTACTGCTACCCCTGTGATGGTGAAACCAACCGCCGTGGAAAGATTTGATCTTATGGTGGACAAACAGAAAAAAATGAAAAATTGAATTTTACGATAAATGAGACGTATTTATTAATACTGTCCACGTAAGTAAGCCTTTTCCGTGGCGTACGGCTGTGATTCGTTACGTGCAGTAATGGGTGGCCGGCAATTTTCTTGCTGCCGGGTAATGGAGGCTAGGTTTGAAGTGGTCAGAGCCAGGAGTTGCGCTAATTGTTCATAGCTGGGTAGTCCCAAGCTCGGTTGGGGTTGGTCCGTTATGGCGGCAGAGGGGACTGGGATCGTTCCAGTCGTTTGGTTTTGGAGCACTATTTGTCTTTGGGGCGTAGCACTAGGTCTTGCCGTCTGGTACGGCGGGGTGACGTGGTAGGCGCCGGCCGACGAGGTAGGCGTGACGAAGTACTGTGCGTTGGGCGGCGTGCTTGGACTTGGGCTGGTTGCTGTTGGTGGTACCATGCAGTGAGGGGTGGCCAGCTGGCGGCGCGGTGTCAGCGAGGCGTCGCTGAAGAGTTGGGGCCAGTCGGGTGTGGCAGCAATGGTGTACTGATCGCTGGGCAGCCCTGAGCCAGAGTGGGAGGCTTCCCCATGTGTGGAAGCGAATCCAGCGAAGCGGCGATCTCCCAGCGTCGAGGAATCGTCGTTGGCCCGGGATGCTGTTGGGTCCACCATACAGCGAGGGGGCATCACCATATCATCATCACCACCCAATCTCTGTTCCATCGCCGAGTTTCCATGCCACGATGCTGCGTTGCGCTCCATGCAGTAGGGGGGCATCGCCTGAGAATCGTTGCTACTCCATTCCATATTTGTTGCCTGGGCTTCATGCCAGGTGGCTGCGCTGCGTGCCATGCAGCGAGGGGGCATCGTCGTGATGACGTCATGCGTGACCCCAGTGTCGTGTCCTATGTTGGTGGCGAGTCCTGCCTCGCTATGCCTGGGTGCTGAGCCCGGCGACGCACAGTATTGGGGCGCCGTCGTCGCGACGCCATGCGTAGCACTTGTGCCTGTGGAGAAATCAGAGGACATGCTTACCTCGCCGAGCCGGGTTGCTGTGTTGCTTGCTGTGCAGTGTGGGGCCACCGTCGTGGAGACGTCGGGCGTGACCCCCGTACCCCTTGTCAGGGCGTCGTGTTGGCGGAGCACTTCGTGGTCAGATGCTGTGAGGGGCGTCGTGCAGTGAGGGGGGGCCGACGTGGAGACGTCGCTTGCGACCCCGGTGCCTACTGCCTTGCCACTCCGGGTATGCATTGCCACTTGACACTCAACACAATAAAACTCAAATAAAACACTACGTCTGGCTTAACAACACAAGAGGAAGGAATAACCTCATCAGCGTCGGCGTTGGCGTCGGTGCTCAAATGACTTCAGTTTCGGCAGAAGACTATTAGTTGCTGAAGGCTGGAACATTACTACTTGAAGGATCGATCACTACTTGCTCGCTGAGAAAAAGTGTCCTCTTATATAGACTTTCTTGTGCTCAAATGACTTCTGCTTCGGCAGAAGACTATTTTCTTGCGCTCAAACGACTTCTGTTTCGGCAGAAGACTAAAACATGAGTCATAATTTGTTCTCGATGCCGACGCCGATGACAATACCTTTAGAAAAATCATCAGTATATGAAAAGGTCAACGAATTCAATCCATATAAAAATATAAGATAATGTTATCACTTATCAAATAAAAATATTAAGTATTACCACAATTTTCAAAAGAAAATATTTATAGCTTAATTAACTTATAATTAATAAAAGAGAAATACTTTATGCAATAAAAGTTATGCAATAAATATTACACAAAAAAAATCAATGAAATTCTCAGAATCTCACCAATCCTCATGACAATGTATAGATAGTGGATGAGGGCTCCTGGTGAGTTCTGGTAGCTTTTTCTAACAGCCTCTCTGAACACATAAGGCCCCTCGACGTGGTTTGATGTCTTGCTAACCTGGATAACGCTAGGGTTTTGCTGTTGGTTTGGATTGACTGGACTAAACTGGACTTGACTAAACGGAATTTCACTAGACTATGCTGAACTTGACTAAATTGTGTTTGACTGGACTATCTGTCTTATGAAATCTAGCAGGCATTTAACCATCAAACGAAAGAAGTGATTTCCATTGTGTAAATTATGTAAATTATTTCGGTAAATTATTTCGATAAATTATTTGTATTAATTGTGTGTATAAATTATGTGGGTAAAATGTGGAAAAATTATTTAGGTAAATTCATATATGTAAATTATTTGGCAGCAAAACTACGTTTTGGGAAGAAGAAAAAATAATATCAGCACGTGTTTCAGAATTATCGTTATGTTTAGTTAGCAGAAATAAAAAATATGGCTGAAGGCCGTTAAATACTAATGAGAGGAATCAATTAAATAAATGTAATTACCTTTTATTAGATAGATCACTAAGAGAAAGTTTGATAATAGCAGAAGTGACACAACTCGTGACTGAAGTATATGCTGCTACAGAAATGGCCAATTCTGCTATCAGCCAGCTAATAAAAGTGATATCCCCTCTCGTCTCAATTAACATATTACCATACTATAAACTGACAATTACTAAGAATTTGGGTCCGCGTTGTTCTATGCAACCCACAATACTTCCTGCAGTATATTTGGTTTAACCAATAATTGAGAAACAGGTGCTGTGAAATACAGATATATCTACTATTCGATCGAAGCCTCTGTGTTCTACGAGAGCTGTTAGCAAAAACTGGATTACAAAAAGAGTTAAATGGTTGAAACATGAAAATATAATAAATGTGTACATTCCTAAATTTAAACAGATTACCTAAGATAATTTAATGTCTGGCGTTTTAGTTACTAGGGTATGGTAAATACTTGTACATATTTCTCAAAAATTAATTCTGTTTCAATAAAATCACTCAAAGTTGCCAGATGTACGCAACAAAAGAATGAAGTTTACAAAACAAGATCCCAAAATTATGACGAACTCTGTACCAAAACGAGTCAAATCAGTCCGGTCGAATTGAGAAGAGTTGAAGACTATAGTATTTATTATACAAACGCGAATATTGAGATTCTTATTTAGCTTAGTTTGCCTTAGTCCTTACATAGGACATCGACTTGAAAAGAATCACCTCAGTGTATTGCTGCTATTGTATTATATAACAGATTGCCAAATAATATTCAAAATATGAGCATAGCTAAATTTAAAATTAACATTAAAAAACAATTGATGAATTCTTAACCAACGTTATTACTTAAATTACTATATATAATTGTATTTATTTATTTGTTAGGCAGTTTACAAAAAAAACCGCTTATATTTACTATTTATCTGCTGGTCTATTGCTTGTTATAACTTATCTGTTGAACATTGATTATCTCCTGTGTACATAATATTTGTCTTATGTATGTATTTGTTTATACTGGTGTATATAAAACTATCGTGTAATGTGTGCGTGTTGGTTTTGCTCTTTTGTTATTTATTCATTTTTATTATTGTATACTTTATCTTCTCTCTGATCTTAACTTGCCATAAATCTGTATTGTTGGTCAATAAAATTATTATTATTATTATAAATAATCGAAAGCGCACTTTAAGGTGCATCCAGATCGATGGTGGTCTGGTGGAAACAGATTGTCTACATCAAATAGAATTTAACTTGTTAGTTTTAATTTTGTATTATTTATTTAGATAAATGATATAAAATTACCTTTTCTTGGGAAAATAAAATACTGATGATGGTGGAAACGATAAATAGTTTAATGAAAAAAACTTGTAAATACAACCAAATATTATATTAACAAAAAGGTAAACTTGAGCAAACAACAATAACATGAATCGTACTTTTTGCTTTAGAGCCATGTATTACTTATTTTACATCTCTATATCAGGTACCTAGTATAAACTTAATTCCCTAGTACATGATAAAGATTTCTAACACCTTTGCTATTGTTTCCGAGGCACACTAGTAAAAATAAGGAACAACAAGAAATAAAGCATGGGAATCAGCACAAAATAACGAAAGAAGGTCGAATTTCATGGTACATGGGCTAAAAATTTGATTTTGAACAACTTTTTCGAAAACTCTCTGATTTCACTTTCTACAAATATTCGTAGTAGGCCATATTTAGGCACTTTGCTTAAGCCAAATGCCTCAAAACCTGCGGTATATGAAGCTACTATTGTATCAAATACTAAACTATTGTTTGTAGCTCAGAACTGTTCTGTCATATGACAATATAGAAGTTACTGTTTTGAAATGCTACTAAGTAAAGATGTAGACAGTGTTTTTTTTTATATAGACTGCTTTCCTATTCCCTTAATTTTTATGGATATGTTTATTTTTCTCAAGTTTGTGATGATGGCCAGGCACAATAACTGTTATGGTATATAATTTTATTGTACACATATAAGCAGTAAAATAAAATGTTTAGATTATTGAAGTTTTTTTATTTAAATCGTTATGCAGAATTGAATGTAATTTTTTTTAAATAATGGGAAAATTATAAAAATTTTGAATGATGAAACATCCTAATATACAAATTTCTCCTTTTTTATATATATGGGAAGTGGCGCCCGGTGAAATTAGCTGGAATTGATATATGTTGTTCCCCTCGACCTCCGGATCAAAAGTTCTCATGGGCACAAAGTAAGAAAATGGACAGTTTTCCAGATATCAGGGGTTGCAAAGTCGACTTTGCCTCCAGATCAAAAATTCTCATGGGCACAAAGCCAGAAAATGGACAGTTTTCCAGATATCGGGGGTTACAAAGTCGATTTTGCACCCCCGATATCTGGAAAACTGTCCATTTTCCAACCATATGCCCATGAGCACTTTTGATCAGGAGCTCGAGAGGAATAACATCTAGATTCCAGTGAATTTTACCAGGGCGGGGGCCACTTCCCGTAATAAATGAACACCCCCGATATCTGGAAAACTATCAATTTTCTGACCTTATGCCCATAAGAACTTTTGATCCGGATATCGAGGGAACAACATATCAATTGCATCCTCTTTCACTGGGGCAACTTCCCGTAAGAAATGAGTCCTTTAACAAAAATTTTATTAAAAGTGGCAGGTATTAATAAATTAGAGACGCAGCGATAATATTGTTAAGGGAGATAAATGTGTATCTTATGTTCTATAGATATTCGGACAACAGATCTTTGTAAATGGTAAGTATGTGGATAGTGAATGTAACTAAATAAATCTATATTTAATATACAGTGTGTCTCACCTACTCTCGCCTACATGTTCTTTTTCCAGTTTTTGTTTGTTTTTTTTTTTTACCTAAAAATATGACTACCTCGATCGAGGCCTACTGAGAACCAATAAAAAAAATATGAAAATTTAATTGTCCATTTAATCCAAAGGTTTCATTAAGAAAAACTGACCAGGAATGGAAACTTTGCCTATAGGTGTATAGAAATATTAGCTATATACAAATTATCGGAAATCAAAATCAAAAAGTGCAATAAATAATTTATGCACACACAAATTTCTACTCTTATAATTATAATTATGCGCGATTTGGACACTTACTGTATTTGGAAAAATTCTTAAATACCTACATTTATGCTTTATATATAGGTTTTCTGAGATTGTGTCGTAACTAATGATGTGTCACACGAGAATAGTGCTTAAAAGTGAATTATTTTTTGTTTGCTTATACTTGTAACGAAACATATTGTTTATACGATTTTGCAAACGGCAGAAAAAACTGACGCGAACGTTACTAGATTTTCCTTATTTCCTCAGTTCTAACGCAAAATTCATGCGCTCAAATTGCATCAGCGTTGCCTTGATAACTCCACACTTATTAGATAACTGTCCTCAAATTTTGAACGGTGCAACGGCTCAAAAGTTAAACCATTCTTAAAAATTTAAGAGTTCTTAGTTATTCCTACCTTAAATACAAAACGGTGCAGACGGCCGTAAGTGTAGTCCACGCGTCGATAGAATGACAGTATTTAGTAGGGGGAGTGACCCTAGTGAATTATTAAACTATGACTTAAAAATAGTTTAACACTTATCCTCGGATTCATAATCCAGCCCTTAATAGCTTAAGCTAAACTCTACTTCTTGTCATTAATGCTTTTAGAAAAAGAACAGCTTCTTCTTGATAATATTCACTAGTTCCTACTTGACAACTTGATTTTACCTCCTACTATTTTAGCAATAATTGGTGGAAGTGAAGTGACAGCTAATATTTTCTAATCTAGAATTTAAATTTCGCTCGTATCAGACACATCCTGGAACAATTATTAATTATTATTCTGGATATGGTAATTCGCGTTTGAAATTTAGTTTGCACATGGCAAATGGCAGCACATAGAGACGTAAATATGAAGTAACTTTTTAACCAATAACTGTTCTTGAGTATGTGTCTTGTCTTTCCTTTTTCCTGAGAATAGCGCCCGCGCCCACTTGTTTCTACCTCTATTACGGATATCAAATGTAGATTGTAGAACACCTCGCTAGTAATATTTATTTCCGAGTTACTTGAAATCGAAGCCCATTGTTGATTACCACTGTTTTTCTGTTCACTGGAAATTTAAAGGAAGTGACTAATCATCCGGGAGTCACGAATGAATATAGTTTGACTCCTAATCGTCCGACACCTCCCGGATCAATAGCTCTGTCGCTATTCGTCCGGCACTGGCTGATCTGTGGTACTTTTGCAGATAGTTGAGACGCAATAAGTTTTAAATTTCTTGGGTATACATACAATTTTTATTCTTACAAGAATTCGACCAAAGCCTATTATTTTTTGAGCTGCAGCTGAATATCAACCTCAAACTTAATTGGGTTAAATACCTATATCAAAATTAGGCAAGAAAATCTGTAAAACTTTTAATCATTTTTATTTTGTTTTATGCATTACATTCCAAATATTATTTTCCTTCGTCCGATCATGCACATTTTTTTCCCTAAAATATTTTTTTAGGATGTCTAGCCTACAAATTTTTCGCAATTTCTTCGTTGGTACTATATAATATCAACTAAATATTACGTTAGTATGCCAAATGGTTTTGTAGCTGTAGCGCCAACATGCAGACAGACTGGCGGAATTAAACTGCTTTCTTTTTCATTATCTAAGCGTGTTATTCTGCTGAAGCGTGATCCATAAAAATCTCCGAGGGTGATTTTTCCACGAGTACAATACTTCCCTTTCCTTAATAATTGGTCAGTCAGTGAATGTAGAAAATTATAAATTTCGTCAATTATTAAAGGGTGCATGATATCTCCCCCCAAAATGTGGGGTCCTGCCAGTAGATTTGGTAACCAGAGCCAATGATTTGATGTGGGGGCGGGGGCCTCTGCAACGAAAGCAAAAGAATGTGACTTATTCTTTACATTTGGGACACACTGACAAATCGATGATCAATCACATAGATAAAATCCCAATTAATGAATTAATGTCGATATTTCCAATGAGAAAATTTGTTTTACCATTTTACCGACCACTACCGGGCGAATAGCGACAGAGCTGTTGATCCGGGAGGTATCGGACGATTAGGAGCCGAATTATTCATCCGTGACTCCCGGATGATTAGTCACTTCCAAAGGCGTTGACGGCGTTGTATGGTTAAAAACGCTAACTTCTCGGATGTTTTGATGTCGTGTGTTGTGAATAATGTGAATATGTGAATTGTCAAAGTTTCAAGTTCCAGTAATTGTGGTTATTTGGTATAGAAAATGGAAACTGAAGGAAAAATATGCAGGCTATGTTTGAAAATGTGTGACAGCTTTAAGGCTATCGAAGGAGATATGAAATATGTTTTGCTTAAACTTCTACCAAAGATAGTAAGTGTTATTGTAGGGTAAAAGTTTATAAATTTTGCTCATTCAATATTTTGCATATACTCCTATCAAATTAGAGTGTGTTTGAATAAAAATTTGCACCCGACTAAATTTGTGTATGATGCATGCTTTCAACATTTTATAACAAAATGTCAAAAGTCCTAACAGCTTTGAACGTTATAATAATGGGAGTAGAATATATGTCGAGGTTTAAGATTGTACGGAAGTAGTCAATGAGCAGATCGGATTTTTATCTAGATTTTTGGCGACGCTGAACACTGATGATCGGACCCCAGTAGGTAGTAGCTATAGGAGATATGAACTATATAAATATTTTCAAGCGCATTAATAAAATGTTTTACCTTATAATTGTATCTAGTGAATTCCATAACATTTGACTCCGAAATTCATACTTTGATGCACTTATTGTTGGATGCACAAACATTTGGTAACAAAGCCTTATTAAAATAATGAAAATATATTACTGGCCTTTGTTCTAAATGGTCCGAAGTTAAACTCCGGCGCCTGTCCATAAGTATCCACTTGTATTATGAATAGGATTGTTCAATGTCTACTGATGTAATCGGCACATATTTGTGATAAATATAATTTCGTATAGATTTATGTCCGGCATTCAACAGTCCACTTCTTTGCCACCTAATAGGTCCACCACATACCAAAATGTAGAAAATCCGGAGTTGTTTCTCAACACTATCCAGTTTGTGTTTCACTGTTTCGGCAACACCCCCTGATACTCTAAAAATATATTGATGTAGTCTAATATAATGTTCATTACATCAATTACTGTATAATGATCTGTTTCCGGCTTACATTGAAGGCCACATATGGCTATAGATAGTACATTCAAATTAACTATTTAAGGTAACAAAAATTAATAAAAGGATGATCTTCGGGATTTAAGTAGGTAATCACCTGTAGAATAAACAAAGCATTCTTTGCACTTTCAATTTCCCGGAAAATTAAAAAAAAATTTGGAAACAAATTTTGATTTTCATTTTTTTTAGCTCTAGCTGCCAAAATAATAAAAATAGAGAAAAAAGTTTTCAACAAAAGTTGTAGCTCACCTTTCTCTACAAAAAAGGTCTTTACATTTTGTTCTCTTACTTAAGCCGTTTAGAAGATAAATCGAGTTTTCCACTTATAGTTTTGAGCCGCTTCGAAATGCACGAAAAATGTGAATTCTCCGGGAGTTTCGTATGACCAGACTCATCGATCAACAATTCCTACTATTCAGAAAATTAAAATAACCTAAACTGTAGAGAACATCTCAGCTTTAATGTGGAGCTAATCACAAAATTCATAAAAAAATTTGTCATAGAGAGAAGGTGTTACTGTACAAAGTTTACTAAGCCATCTTAGTAAAATTTGTATAGTTGATCCACAGATTTATTCATATCTTTGCCATCAGGAATCGTTAGAATGATAACTCATTTTGCTAATGCATTCTTATATAATGATATACGTATTAATCCAATTAACATTTTATTGCAATTTCTTTTGTTGGAAAAATATGCCTTATGATCAAAGTAGAGTATATATTTCTCATCGATCAATCACCTCCAAAGTTTGGAGTTCAATTCGCTATAACTTAATAATAATAGCACAGTCTTAATTTTTGTATTATCAGTACAATAAAACATATTCTTTCGAATAACTTTAGAGTTTTTTGAATGCATGCAGTGCTTTTTGAATTTGTCTGCAGGTTATTACTCAAATCCCGGAGATAATAATAATAAACGGCTTTATTTAAAGAGTGTACACCTACACCTACATTTACAAGTACATTACAAATAGCAATTTACAAGGCGAAGTTTAGCCATGTGGCTACTCTTACACTTAACCTTATAAATCACTTACCTAACTAATTAAGTTAAAAATAAGACATTAAAATACAAAAATACAACACAATATTACAATAGTCCAATGTAATAGGGGGACGGTATACACTTTATAAAATATATTTATAGAAATGCTAAAAAATTAATTACTCAAAATAACTAAATAAAAAATCAATCATAAACACAGTGCAAAATGGTGCCCAAGAATATATTCTAGTTTTTGTTGGAATTAATGAACCAGGCTTTGATTTTTTTACGGAAGATATTAACTGTCGATAGATTTTTATATATGGGATCAATAGAGTTATATAAGGCTGCGGATGTGTAAGAAAAGCTACGTTGGAAGAGGGCTGTACGATGTTGTGGCACTGTTAGCACGTACTGATGTCTGATGTTTACAGTATGTGCTGACGATCTGAAAATTAACTTGTCTCTCAAGTAACTTGGAATAGAATATTTTATTAAAGAAAATAAGAAAACTGCATAATGGAATTTAACGAGTTGTTCCATTTTTAACCAACGCAACTCAACATATTTCCTTGAAACATGATTAAATTTTCTTAAGTTGTAAATAAAACGACAACAACAGTTTTGCAAAACTTGTAGTCGATTTTTTGTAGCTTGATCCAAGCAGTAAAAATACATAAAATTGCAATAATTGAATACAGGCATAACTAAAGTTTCACAAAGTTTTTTACGTTGTTTAAAGTTCAAGATATGCCTGTTTGCATACAGTACTTTTAGCCGGGAGTAAAATTTTTGTAAAAGAATTTGTATGTGCTGCATAAAACGTAATTTTTCGTCTATTATTACCCCAAGATTTTTGGCATGAGTAGAAAATGACAAATTTTCTTGATTAATATTTAGTTGAATAGAAGCCTTTAAGTGATCTCGAGTATGTTCTAAGCAGAATAAAATAACAACTGATTTGGTAGGGTTAATTTTAGTGTTATGTTTATGCGAATATTGATAGATGTTGTCTAAATCTTGGTTGATCAAATTAGTGGCAATAGCTGCATTAGATGGCTCAAAACAGTGAAGAAGTTGGGCATCGTCAGCATATGCTTGCACATGCGAACTAGTTACTACATTAAATATATCTGATGTATATACAAGAAACAAAAGATTACCAAGAATGGACCCTTGAGGAACACCTGACGAGATAATTTTAAAATCAGATATATTTCCTGCGACTGATACGCATTGGCGACGTTCGCTCAAATAAGAATTGAAAAACCTCAGGGATATCAAAACCATAGTAATTTAGCTTTGCACAAAGAAGTGTGTGATCAATGGTGTCAAATGCTTTGGAGTAGTCTAGGGATACAAGAATAGCTGCCATACGTTTGTCTAGTGCGCTGATGATATTATCACTAAGGTTCAACAAAGCAGTAGTGGTGCTATGTGCTTTACGAAATCCCGATTGATGTAATGGGTATAAGTTATGCAGTAAAAGATATTCGGTAATCTGGTCGTGAACTATTCTTTCTAGTATTTTGGAAAGAATTGGCAACAAGCTGATAGGCCTCAGATCCTCCACGGTTGCAGGATTTGCTGTTTTTGATGATCCTTTTATTCATTTTTGCGAGGTTTTTACAAAATTTTTCCTTCATTGCCTGTACTAGTTGTCACAAATAGATCTATAATATAACTATTTTGTAAGATGATAAGTAATAACTAACTAGAAAATAATTCGAATGTATTTTTATAGCGGCACTGAAAATGCTGAGGGCCGATAGTAAAAAATGGTTATAAAACAATTTAGTTTTATAAGCGGAAATATTTTATAGGTTAGTCACAAATCATTTATAAAATAATTTCTTAACTCCATTATAAGATATTTTATAATTTTGCTGTAGAAACGTTTTAATGCTTAATTTATAAAATAGTTCAGTTGCAGACAACAATAGTATTTTCTATAATCAATCAGCATTTAGTAGCATTAATAAAATAACAATAAAACAAAATAATCGTTGAACATTTAAATCATAAAACAAATTTGCTGGTTGGGCACTTTTGGCATTTTGTTTAAAATTCAGCTGGCTAGTAATTTTTATTTAAATTTGACATTTTTAAATATATTCTGGCTTAATTAATTTTGATCATGTAACTTATAGTGCATTCGGTGAACTTTGTTTTAGTACTTAGCTGCAATACAGGATCCCATGATGTGTGCGGACTGTGCAGAAATACTTATAAAATGCTTTAATTTTAAAATGGCGTGTGTTTATGCACATAAATGCATATTTGTGTTTTTCAACAAAAGAAAGGACACTGTCAAGGTGGATCTAAAAGATGTTTATCTAAACAAAAACAGAGCTTGTGCTGGTGTTTCAGAAGATCAGGACGTATGTAGATTTTGCTTGAGTCTGGTCAAAAAATGTTCTATTGTATCCCTTGATGTTGAAAACAATATGTTGGAAAAAATGACAGAAGAATGTCTTCCAGAATTGGTATGTGTCAATCTTATACTATAGTGTCTTTCTTTTTCCAGTTGCCTAGCGCATAGACAGGTGCAAGCGTCACTTAAGCGCTGAGCTATATATCGGTTATATTCGGTTTTTCTTGAGCGCCACCTTTACAATTTTTACGTGGGGTAAAGGTCCCACACTAGCTTTCTAACGCAACCTGTTGCAGTAGGGCTGGGATAACTACAGTGAAGAAACGGTTATGTTCAGGGGTCCGGACGGCAGATTAGATTTTCACTCACATCCAACAGTAAAACGCACATGTCCGTATATAACAAAGTTTATTAAATATAATAATAATAATAATGTATTTATTCATGTAAGTCATTTTACAGGATATGAACAGTTAATACTTAAGAAAACATTTAAAAATACAGAATACATACAAACATGCAATAAATACTTCACTTTAAATAGTGAAGTTAAGTGGTTATGTGGAAATAATAGACTTCCTGTGAAGGACATTTTAAAAATAAGTTTGCTCAGCCTTAAGTTATTTAAAACTATTTACCATCTACTGGTTGTTGCACACGTCTGAATCGGTCGATGCTCGCATCGGTAATGCCTCTGATCTCAGTCTGACAGGAGCTGACTAAAATGAATTCAGTTCAGAGAGAGGATGCACGTCTAAACCACCAGCCATGTGGTTTCTTGTAAGAGTTAACACAGAAAATTGATGCTGAGGTAAGCTGCATTTAGAAAATTTAATGTTTCACGATTACATTTTCTAGATCCCACTTACCTCAGCATCACGCATATCATATAAACAATGAACAACTCGTACGTGTCACTGAAATCCGTGATCTTGGTGTGACTTTGGATTCTCACTTAGACTTCAGGACCCACATCAATAACATTAAGTCTAATGGCTACAAACAACTTGGTTTTATTAGTCGGCAAAGTAGGGACTTCTCTCCTGACATAATGAAATTATATATATATCTTTAGTTAGACCAGGTCTAGAATATGCATCAATGATATGGTCACCTTACTATCAACTTCACATTGACTCAATCGAACGACTGCAAAAAAGGTTTATAAGAAGTTGCTCTTAAGCTAGGTCTAGACTTAGAAAATAATAATTATGATGCTTTACTGAGTGAGCTTAATTTTTTACTTTCCTCGCATACCGAAGGGAAGTATTGTATTCGAGAAAAAAATCACCCTCCGAGATTTTTTCGGATTCTGACGTTTCAGAACACGTAGATAGGTTTTTCAATTCCGTCAGTCTGTCTGTCTTTCTGTCTGTCTGTCTGTCCGCCTGTCTGTCTGTCTGTTGGTGCATTTACTAAAAAACTACTTGACGGAGAGCAGTCAAATTTGGCAGGTAGTTGACACTACTGTCAGCGCAGAAATGGTAGAAATTTCACTGGAAAATATACAGGGTGGACCGTCTAAACGGAATAAATAGTGAAAAAAATTTTTTTTCGCTCAAATTGAAAATTTCCACGTTTCATGACACGCTAACCTATTTCTGAAAAAAAAAAAAAATTGAAAATTTTTTTCACCATTTTTGAAAAAATTTTTACCAAGATGAAAAAATTTTTTTTTGCTCAAATTTAAAATTTCTACGTTTCATGGCATTCTAAAACTACAAAAAAAAAATTAATTTTTTACTTCCCTCGCATACCGAAGGGAAGTATTGTATTCGAGAAAAAATCACCCTCCGAGATTTTTTCGGATTCTGACGTTTCAGAACACGTAGATTACGAAAATGTAGGTTTTCAATTCCGTCTGTCTGTCTGTCTGTCTGTTGGTGCATTTACTAAAAAACTACTTGAAGGATAGCAGTCAAATTTGGTAGATAGTTGACGCTACTGTCAGCGAAGAAATGGTAGAAATTTCACTGGAAAATATACAGGGTGGACCGTCTACGAAATAAATAGTGAAAAAAAATTTTTTTTGCTCAAATTTAAAATTTTTACGTTTCATGACGCACTAAACCTATTGCAGAAAAAAAAAATTTTGAAAATTTTTTTTGCAACATTTTTGAAAAATTTTTTACCAAGATGAAAAAAATTTTTTTTTTGCTCAAATTTAAAATTTCCACGTTTCATGACGCGCTAAACCTATTTCAGAAAAAAAAAAAAAATTTGAAAATTTTTTTTGAAACATTTTTTGAAAAAATTTTTACCAAGATGAAAAAAATTTTTTGTTGCTCAAATTTAAAATTTCTACGTTTCATGACGCGCTTAACCTATTTCAGGAAAAAAAATTAAAAATTTTTTTCACTAATATTTTTGAAAAATTTTTTACCACTAAAATGAAATATTTTTTTTATTTCTTCGAATTTAACATTTCCACGTTTCATGGCATTCTAAGCCTGTTTAAAAATGAATTATTATTTGTTTGCTTATAATTGTATTGAAACATTCTTTATAGGATTTTGCAAACAGCAGAAAAATTAACTATCTATAAAAGAAAAACTGTGTAGAAATATTAATGAAATCTTTGCATTCTTTCGATAACCTGAATTCTGGTTATGCTAGCAAATTAAAATCCTAAAATGAATTTGTCTAATTTCTTATTTGACAATTCTCATTCAAATATAATCATTTCACACTTATTCATAGAAATTGTCTTGGTTTTGCATGAAACATCTTTATGAATGGCTTTATGTCTTTCTGATGAGCTCCAGAATAAGGGCGAAAAACGTTTCAAAGGCTAAGCATTTCCAGGAAACAGAATGATAGATTTCATGAAAATGTAATCCATTGGAATGAAAATTTTTTTAAGACAAGGTAGATAAATAAATTCATTTTAGGTCTTTGTTCTCCTTTTTAACTGAATCTTCATAATCGTAGGGGGTTATGTGGATACTAGTTTAATCTGCATGGCCGTAGGGGACTGTGTGGATGCTAGTGTTAGAATGAAAATTGTCAAATAAGAAATTAGACAAATTCATTTTAGGATTTTAATTTGCTAGCATAACCAGAATTCAGGTTATCGAAAGAATGCAAAGATTTCATTAATATTTCTACACAAAGTTTTTCTTTTATAGATAGTTAATTTTTCTGCTGTTTGCAAAATCCTATAAAGAATGTTTCAATACAATTCTAAGCCTGATAAAAAAAGAAAAAAAAATGAAATTTTTCTTTGTTCAGATTTTAACTATCCACGTTTCCATGGCATTCTAAAAGTATTCAAACAAATTTAAAAATGTTTTTGAAAAATTTTTTAAAAAATTTTAAAACATTTTTATCCATTTATGTATCACTACTATAGAACAGACGAAAAAATTTTGTTTGCTCAAATTTAAAATTTCCACGTTTCATGATATTCCAAACCAATTTCGGAAAAAAAAATTTGCAACATTTTGTTATCAGTTTGGAAAAAAATTAACACTAGAATGCTCAAATTTAAAAGTTTCACGTTTCATGACATTCTAAACCCAGGTATTTCGGGAAAAAAAAATTTGAAAATTTTTTTCACCAACATTTTTCACAGTTTTTACCACTAAAATAGATCGATTTTTTTTTTATTTACTCAAATTTAAAATTTTCACGTTTCATAGCATTCTAAACCTATTTTAAAAAAGATGTAATTTTTAGTTTTTAAACTTTTTTTAGCACTACTATAGAATAGAAGGAAACTTTCCTTTTTGCTCAAATTTAAAAGTTTCACGTTTCATGACATTCTAAATTTATTTCAGAAAAAAAAATTGAAAATTATTTTCACCAACATTTTTCAAAAAGTTTTTACCACTAAAACAGATCGAATTTTTGTTTAAATTTGTTCAAATTTAAAATGTTCACGTTTCATCGCATTCTAAACCTATTTAAGAAAAATGTATGATTTTTAAATTTTAAACTTTTTTTACCACTACTATAGAATAGAAGGAAACTTTCATTTTTGCTCTAATTTAAAATTTCTACGTTTGACATTTTAAACCTATTTTAGAAGAAAAAATTTTGAAATTTTGTTTACCAACATTTTTGAAAAATTAAAAAAAAATAAATTTTTTAACCACCACTATACTTCCACTCCATTACGTGAATGTTGGATTGAAAATGTGACAGATGGCAATAATATCTGGCATATGCACCTATTATACTTTTATTGAAAAATGTACGGGGTGGTCATCATAAGAAATAATTCAGGCATGGTGGACATTTGTAAAGGTATTTGCGCAATTCTGCCATATGTGGCACCTGCTATTTAGTATTGAACTTTTTCTGTTCGATGAGCAATCTGTATATTTTTTTGACCAAAGCTTATCAAGTTTTCTTTGTAATAATAGCAATAACTATATTCCGATTATTATTCTCAATGTCATTTCGTAATTATTAATGTTTTAAAGTGACCGCCATGCACAAACAACGAGGGAAGTTCTGTGTAAATACCGTTACCGATTTTTATCTCTTGAAAAACGTAGATTTAATACTGACATATTTTTGTTCAAACTGATCAATGGATCTGTTGACTCATCTTACCTATTAGGTTCACTTAACTTCAATTGTCTCCACATAACGAAAACCAAATTGACATTTGCAATTCCCTTTCATAATTCTAATTATGGCATCAACAGCTCAGTTAACAGAATTCAGAAAAATTGTAATACATATTGTGACAGCAGTATTTTTTTTTAACATTAAATAAGTTTATAACTTCATTTCCGAATTAATTTTATGAATTGATATGTATTATTCTTATATGATTTTATGTTGTTTATTGTATTGTACGTTATTGATGTTAGGTTTCCCTCGTTTATCGTATCCTGTTAGATTTTTTGCTCGTTAATTATTGTATTGTACTCTACTGTTTTAGTCATCCTTGCTTATGTATTATTTAGCATCCAAATGGTGTATTCTGTAAATAAATAAAATAAAAAAATTTCTAAGTATTAAAATATTCCCAAAATCAATGTATTTTAAAATATTTCCAAAACCAACGTATTTATGGTATGCCTACATTTTATGCTCAATTCCCAGATTATACCAAATTTGACAAAAATTATCTAAATCAACGGATTTTATTTTAATTCGTAAACATTTGTAAAAGTTAAAATAAAATAAATGGAAAACTAATTTCCACCACTCCGACAAAATGGCGGACATTATTTTATTTTTAAGAACGTTCTAAGTTAAAATAAAAGGAACGGAAACAGTTTTCTGGTATTCTCGAGAAATATGTTCTTTTTTCAAGGGACGGTCCTATGAAAAATTTCTGGAACATGATGATTTGGATAAATTCTTGAGAATCTAACGGGCTCTCTCCAGAGCACAACACTTTAATAATAATTGATATTTAACATGAAATTTGCCTCGATAATTCGGAAAACTGCAATTTTATATTTTTAATACATTGAATCGAAATTATTTTAAATTTATCACTTTATACAGTGTGAACCTAAAAATTCATATCTTTGGTATGTGTCATTTTTTTAATGGAAACAGACATTTTCGTTTACTGTTTTTGATGGTATATTCCTTTAGCTTTCTGGTGATATGAAAAAAATAATATTACCTAAGCCATTCTTTTGGAAAAATATATTTTTATTGATCGATACCTTACATAATTGTGAGAAAAAAATCATCTCCATTCCTCAGATTGCAACCCTCCAATCATTTGGCATTGACCAAGACCGGTGTAGACACTTTGCACGCTGTTCTGAATCATCTCATGCGCAATTCGTCTCATCTCCAAGCCAATTCTGTCTTCCAATTCTACTATGGTATCCGGTCTGTTAAAACACACCATTGACGTTAAGTAACCCCAAAAAAAAAGTCTAAGGGGGTTAAATCCGGTAAACGCAGGGCCACTTAATCGGACCTCGACGACCTATCCACCTTCCAGTAAAAGTGTCATCTAAAAACTGACGCACTGCTATTCCAAAATGAGGTGGGGCCCCGTCTTCCTGAAACCAGACGTTTTCAGCAAGAATATCTTCTTCATTGTTCGGAAGGCTGGCACTAACTCAACTCGCAAAAACTGTAAATATCTTGCGGCCGTAAGATTTTCTTAAAAAAAAAAAGGTACCTATAAACGATCACCAATCATACCTGCCCACACGTTTACTTTGCCTCGTCGTTGTGTATGGTATTCTTGAGTCCAATGAGGATTTTCGCATGACCAATACCTACAGTTATGCCGAAGTACAGTCCCCTTTAAAGAAAATGTAGCTTCATCAGAAAAAAGAAAGTTCTTTAAAAAATTTGGGTTTTCGTGGATTAATATTTTAGTATTTTTCTTTTTTCAATAGACGTACAACAGAAGTTTGACTCATGTTATGATTTAAAGCCAGCTAGCTGCCTTGTCGAAAGATGGTGGTTGTCCTCCCTTTCTAGAAGAATATTTTATTTCGTATCATTGCTTGTGCTAGGGTGACTAGATCGAGGGAGGTCACTTACACTGCCATTGATCATATGTAGCCACAAATCTACTTACAGTGGATCTAGAAATTTGCTTTTCGGGATACTTGGTATTGAAAACATCACATGCTTCCTGATGAGTTCTCAGCCTATCACCATATCCAACCATCATCAAAAGTTCTACGCGTTCTCTTTCACTTAAACGTGGCATTGCATTCACTACTTTTACACTGTCTCAGAAGTGTCACAAAACAGGTTCCACATGTGCCAGGAATAAAAAAGTTATCGATACTGTACACAAAAAGGCCTGTATCTCTCTGTTGTCAAGGTGATTGTTTTTTATTATTTTCTTTGTTTCGTTTTTATGTCAAATGTTTTCATACTAGTTAAAACAAAAATGTAGGCAACAAGATTTATCAGTCCATAAGAAAGTGGAACATTACTTGTGAATTTGGGAAAGGTAAGCTATTTTTACATAAAATGTAATTTTTCCAAAAGAATGGCTCATCAGGTAATATAATAGTTGTGAGACAGCTGTACAATGTGTGTTGCATGAATGGAAACTAAATTTAGAAAAAAATCAAGTTACACTTGCAGTATTTCTAGACTTGCAACGTGCGTTTGAAACGATAGATAGGGCAAGATTATTAATAAAATTAAAAAATATAGGTATGGATGGAACTGCATTACTATGGTTGACTGATTATTTGGATAATAGATCACAGAAATTAAAATTAAATAATATAATATCTTCTGAAATAAGTAATAACACTGGAATACCACAAGGTAGTGTCTTAGGGCCGCTATTATTTTTAGTTTATATAAACGATATAGTGGAGATTATAGAAAATTGTAAAATACATTTATTTGCTGACGACACCCTTATTTATGTTAGCAGTGCAAATAGTAGTGATTGTTTCACCATAATAAATAACACCTTGGAAAAAGTTAACAAGTACTGTTGTACTACTTAAAAGTTAATTCACAAAAAACTAAATGGATGCTTATTGGAACAGGTGCAGATTTGGTAAATAGGCAAATAATTCATATTGGTGCAGATGAAATTGAGAGAGTTCCAAAAATTAAATATCTGGGAGTAATTATAGATAAGCAATTATCGTTCAAAGATCACACTAATTATGTATGTAAGACTATAGGTTTAAAAATAAGCTTCTTAAGTAGATGCAGTGGTTATTTAAGCCACTGGACCAAACTTACAATATATAATACATGCATATTGCCCCATTTCAATTACTGTTCTTCAATTCTATACCTCTTAAATAAAAATGAGATGAGCAGGCTTCAAAAACTACAAAACAGAAGCATGAGAATAATTTTAGGTTGCTCTAGACTGACACCTATTAGAGTTATGCTAAATACATTAGGATGGCTTTCTATAAATAATTATATAACATTTTTCAGTCTGGTGTTTATATATAAGATTAAAAATAACTTAACCCCTGAATATCTGCAGAATAAATTAGTTTATAATGTAGATATTCATAATTATAACACTAGAAATAATCTAAACTTTCATTTACAAACATATAGGAAAAAGTCAACACAAAATAATTTATTCTATAAGGGGTTAAATGAGTATAACGATCTACCAGTGGGCATTAGAAACAGTCCCACATTAAGTATATTTAAAAGTCGACTTAAGAAGTATTTGTTGGATGAGTCAAATCTATCAAATGAAATGTGATAATTTTGAGATATTGATTGTATGTGTATTAGTGCTAAGTGTGATATTTTAGTGTGTATTTGAGTGTCTAATGATTTCTTTTTTTATATATATTGTTTTATATTTATATGTACTTATTCAAAATGTATTAGTCTTTTTGGCTAAATAAAGGATTTATATATATAATTTTTTTTATATCACCAGAAAGCTAAAGGAATATACCATCAAAAACAGTAAACAAAAATGTCTGTTTCTATTAAAAAAAATTTATGGCGTCATAACTCAAAAACCAATGACATCATAAATTTTGGTATAGTTACAAAATGTAGCATTTACTAAAACTAAAATCGACCCGTTCAAGGATTTTATTGAAAAATGACACATACCAAAGATATGAATTTTGTGCGTTTCTCTAGGTTCACATTGTACACGGATTTCAGTGAAGTATTCTTATCTTTGTAAGTATAAAAACCTCTCACAAGAAACGGAAGCTGAAAACGGTATAACAGTTCGGTACGGAATGGAATAGATTCAAAATGTCTCTAATGAAAAATGATTTGACCTGCGCATCTAGCGTTGTTGGTGGTAATTCTTGTAATTAACCAAACATTATGATTTCAACGAATCTTTGCAAAGCCTGGTTTTAACACATGCCCACCTAAGGCAGAACCTACACCGTGGCTAAGATATGAGAAATCTATAATTACTGTTCATAGTACATATAAGTTTCACGGGATGTCGGTGGCGACATAAAAATGAATTATTTAATCACAGACGCGTTTCTATCCTGACAAACAAAGACATTTGACGGTAATCGAGACGAGTAATGAAGATACTTTTATAGATTCTGTTAAATAAGGGCATTTCAGGCCATTTTAAAATTTCTAATAGCATTTTGGAGGTGTCATATTTTCTTGTGAGTCATGCTGGACACAGCTTTTAGGCTATATTGTTATTTGTGATTTTCAGACGGCATATCCAATCTCAAATATCATCAAGAAATCTGTAATCTGCCAGTTTTGTTATGGATCTCTAGAGATGTTCTTCCATTTTGTAACCAAATGTTTGACTGTAGAAGAAAAGATTAACACCTATTGTGAAACTTTAGATGTAGACAGGAAAAATCAAATAGAGCTAAGCAGTTTATTACAGGCTATGATAAGAGATGCAACAACAAGGGAGGTAGATAGAGAGTCGATTGATATAATTAAAGTAGAAAGACAATTCTGTGAGGGAAGACAAAACGCTGATGAAAATGTAATTGATCAAGGAAGTGATACATTTAAATTAGAAGAAATGTCCTGTGATGACAGCAAACATGTTAAAGAGGACGTTGAGCATAAAGACGAAAGTTATGTGGATGCGACTAATGTGAAATTTAACAATGATGCACCAGAAAATATGTTAGCCAGCGAAGAGGATACTGATAATCCTGGTGTAATCAAAGTAGAAGAAATATGTGAAGGAAATGAAGTTAAAATGGAAAATGTTGAAAGGGGAGACCAAAACTTTCTCCCTAATGAAGAAATTGAGATAAAAACAGATGGATCTGATTTTTACAGGTGAGATTAAATTAAGCTTCATTTTAAACAACGAATATTCATTTCTAATGAAGGTTATTCTACGTGTTCACATTTATTTATATCTATTTGAATTAATCAAATAGGTATGGTATAACTGAAAATTTTGTTTATTAACAGACCCCGGCCCAAAAGTAGTTATGTCAGAGACGGTCTTCACACAGATAAATATAATGTTTTGAATCGAGAATCTTATTAACACAACACATTAACATAACCTTAAAAATTGAATTAAAATAATTTTACTAAAATAAAAAGAAAATATGGCTTTAATCAAAAACCTCCAAGGCTAAAAAAAATACAAACATAAATCACAATCCGATACTATCGGCTTATCAACATAACAATAAACTACAAAGATAAATTAGGCAATGAACATGTGACCATTCTTTAATAAACTAGTAATTAAGCACCTTTCGCGGCAGAGTTTACAGCTTGGGGACAAGAAAACCGGAATGTCACCTTATTTTTCCGATAAAATATATTAACAAAGTCACAAACATGAAATCTCTAGCCCGAACTATTTAGTTAATGTCTAACCGAAGTGTTAAAAAACGTAACATACGTGAGTCGTTGTTATGAATAGTCTCGTTGAAAAGTTAAAAAACGTTTATGGCTGCTGTACCACTTTATTTCACAAATGGTAAAACCGAGAACGACGCGTCTCAACAAGAGTGAGTTTCCATGGCACTAACACTAGTACATCACGATATTGTCTATTTCTCGAAGCATTAACTTAAACAGTTTTGCTTTTACACAATATAAATAAGATAATCATTTCATTTCAGAAAGTACTTTTGTGAAACAGGCACTTTGTTGCACAAATATCAAATCAACTTGAAATCTTTCTTACTTATTGCATGGTAAGTGATTTTTTACCAACACTCGAACATACTTTCTCGAATAATAATTTACTATTTTCTGAACAGACGGAAAATAGACCAAAAACATAAATTCGCAAGCACTTAAATTGCGTGCGTTCTGAATGATAACTCATAACACAATGATCTGCTTTGAACCAAAAACATCGCCTTGAAATAAACAAGTGCCCCGCTGCACCCTTATACTCCCCGTACCATCCTGTACTTCGTTAAAGGTCAAACGGTCTTTATACCTGACTTGAAGATAAAATTTTTCTTTTTCAAATTCACGCATTTTAGACATGCTTTTATTTAATTTACGGTACTGAGTGTTCTTTTAAAACGTGACCGTTACAGTGGTTAATATTTTACGTTGCTTATATGCATTAAATGCATGATCATGTAGTAGAATTTATTATACTCATAATGAAAATTATGTACTTTTCTTGTATTAAAATAGTGTGCTTTTAATTTCAGGTCTTTTCTGAATACAATATAAAACAGTCAATACTGTTCAGTTCAGTGATAATAAATTGTATCATTTTCCAGGACTGAAGATGATGTTGTTTCGCCACAGCTGGAAGACTCCATAAGCTTATGCAGAAGGCGGCACTGTTTGGAGTCGGACCTAGAAGGGGATCCGTCGATTCCACACACTACACACACAACGGCTAAAGAACACGACTTGCAAACCAGAGAGAACCAGTACGAATGCTGCTGGTTTCAATGTGAGTTTTGTTCGTTCCGGACAAACACCATCAGGTACCTGAAAAAACATCTACTGGTACATAAGGATCCATCACAAGTAATGATGCACAAATGCGACTTGTGTACATTCCAGACCAAATACGCGGTCAGCATGAGAAATCATTTGCTAATAAGGCATAAGGACCCTTCAGAAGTAACAATGTACACGTGTGAGTCATGCGCATTCCAGACAAAGAGTGTGAAGAACCTCAAAAGCCATTCGCTAGTGCATAAGGATGCGTCGGAAGTGGCAATGTACGAATGTGGGTCTTGTTCATTTCAGACAAAGTATAGAGCTAGCCTTAAAAAGCATTTGCTGATGCACAAGGATCCTTCACAAGTAGAAATGCACAAATGCGACTCATGTTCATTCCAGTCAAAGTATAAAGTTAGCCTTAAGAAGCATTCGTTTACACATAAAGATCAGTCAGAGCTGATAATGTACAAATGTGACTGTTGTACATTTGAGACTAAGTACAAATATGACCTTAAGAAGCATGTGCAGAGCCATAAGGATCCTACCTACAAATGTGACTCTTGTTCATTTAAGACGACAAGTGGCAAGTGTCTCAAAAGACATTTGCTAACGCATAAGAATCCTTCGGAAATAACAGTGTACAAGTGTGATTCCTGCTCGTTCCAGGCAATACACAAAGAGTACCTCAGTAAGCACGTGTTGAGGCATAGGGATCCTTTGAAGGTGACAATGTATAAATGCCATTCTTGTTCTTTTCAGAGCAAAAGTAATTATTCCCTAAAACATCATTCGCTGAAACATAGGGATCCTTTAGAGATAACATTGTACAAATGTAAGTTTTGTAAGTTTCAGACAAAAAGGGACGGGTACCTCCAAAGGCATTTGCTTTTGCATAAGGATCGATCAGAGGTAACAACATATAAATGCTGCTTGTGTCCTTTTCAGACAAGAATTAAACAATACCTGACACATCATGAGTCAATCCATAAAAATGTGCAGCAATAACAACTTGTACCAATACAACACAAAGCTGTACAAAGCATGTGTGATGGCAAAGACTATTTAGTATTTGAGTTTGCCTATGATCGATTTAATATGTATATTTTGGTCATCTCAGTGTGACAACTATCAGGTGAAAGTAATATGATGAATGTCGTAAAGGATATCCGGTGCTTATTACTGAAAACATGTCACGACAAACCATCTTGCTATATTTCAGATTGTCTTAAGTATTACAAATGGGCATCCATAATATATTTTTATTAGGTAAACAAATTCATAGCATAAGAGGACCTTTTAGGATGTACAAGCTATGTGCTGAAATGTCCACGTATTTAGCACATAAGTTCACATATTTATATAAATTCTTGTGTTTTTTGTAAAATTGTAGTTTCCCTGATACTAAATAATACAACAAAACATTAAACAATATCCTCCATTTAACTGACTATCTTTTATTGTTAGTCTATTTCACCATTGTTAATTTTCGGAATTTTATAGACTAATTTGGTCATTTCCAAATGATATCATTTATTTGAGAACAAATGAATTTCAAAATCGCTGAGTACCATCTATCATCAAATAGATACTCAACTTACCTAGTAGTGCGAGCTATGCGTGGCAATTAACGGAGATTGGAATGCTAGGCCTGATATTGCAAATCCGCCATGTAGGCACGCTTTTGTAAAGCTTCCACAAGCCTAGTATTGTTAATTAAATTTCATTTTGGTGTGCCTCCGGAATATATTACGATATCATGTCAGAATATATGAACTTAGGAGAAATTTTGTGAGGTATACCATGAAGTGGGACCAATCGAACGTACCTACGAAAGGTTCGGTCAATCTTACAGTTGGACAGAGGCCATTTTCTTAGTCATTTTCCTAGCTCGGCGATTGTGTCATGGGAGTATCTGTTTTAGCAATTTTGTAACTTTCTCCATTTTTGGGATTTGATACTCAGCACGACAATATTGTATTTCCATTTAGGGTATTTAGTTTTTTGGGGAAATACAACTACAGATTTCCGGATCAATACAATCGATCGGAGCATGTGGTGTTTTTTAAAAGCGGGATGGGATTTCGAAGTACCATATGACGGCAAAGGACCTCTTTTAGCCCACACTACATCTCAGGTATGTCTCTGGAATACGCTTGTGATGGGAGTAGATTGGTAATTTTTATTGCAGATCTTTCAGATTTCATATTTTACTGTAACCACAACCTTCCCACTTGGCTGCTGAGAAAATCGTAGGTACCATAGCAACCAGTTAGCTCAGTAGTTGGTTGAGATTCGGTGTGTGTAAAATTTTTAAAAACCTTTAGGGCGCCAGCGTATTCAACTATTAATCTAATAACAGAAAGCTGATATTTTTGGAACGGAACTAGGAGAAAACTGTCCAAACAAACAAATTCAAATAACAATCTAATGAAAACAAAATTAAAAAGAATGACGAAAACATTTTTCAAATTCCATTGTTAGCTTGAGCTCCCTTTTCCTGTCAGATCCGCTCTACTATGAATATTTCTATTTTTTATGTTTTTTAAATGAAAGTATATGAATTCAACTATTAATCCACTAAATCTAAAACCGGCGTGCGGTTCTGTCGCATGAATTGGATAATTGTTTACCATGGGCCGACTCCGATACCGCCAAGCTTGTGCAGCAATCCGAATACTCACAGAATGTATCATTGGTCTTAATAATCTAAAGGCCGCTTTATCAGTGCGAGGATAAGTGTTATCCTATAGTTAAATCAGTTTGATATACAGTAGGGTCACTTCCCATAATGAGTGTAGTCCACGCGTCGATACACAGAAAAATCTATTAGCTGTTATTAAAAATTTAATAACTTGCACAAAGACCAGTAAAGTCATTTGCTACAGCTATTAAAGTTATCTTGCTAAAATACTTTAATTAATGATTATAAATAATTATTAACTGGCACGAGACACTTGTACGTGGCATACCACGCCGTCTACCAACAAAAACAGACTGGAAGGAATGTTACGTGCATATACACAATACGTGACGTCACTGATGTCAATTCGGCGGGTATTAGGCACAAATAGATTTTCCAATTACTCTAAGCTAGTTACCATAGCTAGAGAAATGATAATGATAAATGCCGTTTTAGGAAAATTACTTCAATAGCTCTTAGCAATTTAAAATGCTGTAAGTATTAATGTCATAATAGGTTACAATATTTCTAATAACCTTCATTAATAACTGTAGCAAAATACTTTATAGGTCCAATTTTCTCAGTGTAGCAGGAGTAAGACTATCGACGCGTGGACTATACTCAGTAGGAAAAGTGACTACTGAATTATTAAACTTCGATTTAGCTATAGGTTAACACTTATCCCCGCATTGATAAACCGGCCCTGAAGTTTTTCTCAAGTGCTAGTTCATAAGATCTGATCAGCCGCTAGAAAATATACGAGAAGACAGACTGTAGCAATCGCAGTAAGTATAAGAGTTATGTACTAACTAGATTCCTCCTTAATTTAGAGGTGATCCCATTTTATGTCCAAAACAGTCCGAATGTCCATAGGCATATCTTGTACGTCTACTGGACGTCCATACCAAGATATCCATTGGAGGTACAGAAAAATATCGTTCATTGGACGTCCATCCTATGTCCATAATTTGTTCAAAGATCTAAAAGTACACTTTGGACGTCCATTGGATGCACGATAAGAACGCATCCATTGGACGTCCATGTTATGTCCATAAATGTTCAGAGGTAGCTCTTTGAAAAGTGAAACAAACTCTCAAAGTAATAAGTAGGGAAATGTAATAATACAGTAGAACTTCCCTTCAGTTTCCAAGGAGAAAAAATGTAGATCAAAGAAAGTGTCCAAGATAATATTTAATAAACTAGTTTTCTATTTATTGTTCGTTTCATTTACCTTATGTGTTTACTACGAATATACGTTTGTATTTACCTAATAAACTAGTATCAATAGTGTGGTAATAATAGCGTGTCAAAAGGAAGAAGATATGGTAATTTAAACCTTACCAACCACCACTATTAAGATATAGCTGATCTCCGGATCCTCTATGGACATGTTATGGACGTCCATTGGATGCAAATTTTTGCGGCTTCTGGACGTCAGTGGATATCCATGTTATGCCGAGTATGTCCTGTGATGGACATGTTATGGACGTCCAATGGATGTAGACTTTTGTGATATCTGGACGTCCAATGAATGTCCTCTGGGTAAAAAAAGGACGTCCACAAATTTATTGCAGGACGTCCACTGGACGTACTTGTGCTGTTTGGGTAACTATAAATATCGTTGCGAAGGCACGACTGGCGGCTGTCAGGTATAAATTTTTGTCGTCCCTCAGGACTACGATACTACATTCATCTACAGGATCACAGAGACTCCTAGTCCAGGATGTATTTTTATATAGGCAATCAATTTTTGTTGAACATTTTGCGATTTGGGATGTTGAAAAATAATTTTGATATATTGCTAGACAGACCCTGAAACATTAATATCCAAAGAATTTATATAACTAGAAGCCGAGATAAAGTGTAAAAGTCATATGATACTGTTGCAAACATGTCCAATATACCTGTCTCTCACCATTTCATTCTAAGATACAATATTGCCTATAACGCTATATCTGTTGCAACCAGTCCAAGACCGTGGTATGAGTGTAGTATACACATATCTAAATCCAGTTACTTAATAATAACTGTTTATGTTTGACCAAACTAACCATTAAATTATGTTCACTCACGTTTATTATTGAACTGTGAAAATGGGAAAAAACTGTGGTGCAATTCAGAATAAAAATAGCCTGTTGTCTTTTCATACGTAAGATGATTGATTAATCAGTTACAAATGATTCTAAAATGTTTTTGCTGAAACCATGTCTTAACATAACAAAATGTTGAATATCTATTATCTCATTGTAGGTACTTTATAACATTCCACACAGCACAATCGGGATATGGGATGTCAAACTGAAGTCCCTGAATATCCCACTACGTAAAATAGATAGGGAATGGACGTCCCATTTAGGGAGGCTAGGTGGATATTCTGTATTGGTTTCATGTTGACATTAACTGTAGACCGACATCGGGATGAAAGGACGTCCAATGAAGGGCCCTAAATGACCTTAAACTGCGACCCAATATTTCTTTAATATATTCATATACGGCACCGTTACCTAGTATATCTGATGGCATTATTTGGTGCAAACTCAATACAACCTTAGTTCAGTTAATTGTTTTCAATGACCAACAAACCTACAAAATTAAATTTATTTGGGCCAAGAATTGAATGTTACGAAACCAGGTTTGGGAGAAAATGTGAACCAGGTCGTATTGTCATAAGGTTTGACGAACTGCATATGAAAATAGGTAAGTAAAAATTATATTGCTTTAAGATAATTGTTTGAAACTTTCATTATACTCTTAAAGGAAATATATATCAGACAGAACATGCTTGGATAGATTTTCAGTTAATTTGCAAATCTGCCGTGATCCTTATATATTGTTTCTTTTTGTTTTCTCTCCTAATCAAGATGTCGCCATATATAAAGATTAAATTGCACATAACTATTATTGGTTTATGAATGTGTAAATGGCTTCGCACCCACAGCCATATTACGAGTATGGATAGATAGATAGGTTTACGAAGACAGATATAATGCATTAAAACAAATTCGTAATATAAGATTTCAATAATTTATAATTCTACAAATTATTGTTACTAGTGCTTCAATTAAAACCTGTACCCCTCGATCTTTTGTATTATCTTTATCTTACCCCGTTTTCATAGACTAAATTTTTGTTGATAATACTGATTCAAAAAAATAAGTAAATGTTTATTTTAGATGCAACCATGAATGACTATAATATGAAATACGAAACAGAGAAGTTTTTAAAAGAATATGGGAAGGGCAAGAAGAGCGAGACAAAGAAGAGTAGATAAGTAGGAATGCATTAAATGATAAAACAATGTTTTTATATTATTCAGCTTGAAAAATAATGTTATTTTACGTTTGTCTTAGAAGTTTGCTTTTTGATATTACAAATGAGTTTTGTCTTTACATATTAAATACATTTAGCTTCTTATAACCCCGTGTACTTTATGTACCATGGAACTAAGAATGAATATTTAGTTTGAATGTCATGTATATAATGTGAATGTCGGAGACGTTCAGATGAGTGCCTTTCGATATACCAATAAGATTCCCACAACATACCCAGGAACCAAAACAGTACTCGATATGAACCAAAAACGTATACTGATACACTGATAGATACATGAGGTAGATAGGAGGAAGGTCCATCCTACATTCATAATGTACACTGCATGTTCACGGTATATGCGTACTACCTTCATAGGAAGGAAGCCCTAGGTGCCTGGTATGTACATGTGGATCTAAATTTGATGCATATTGTAGAAATGTACATTATGTATCAATGACATCTATAAGTACTTCACTCATGTCATGTATTTTCTTCAGTGTTTACGTAATTATTATAATTTATTATTTACTGTAATCGCAGATGAGCTGCTGCTTCAATCTAATTATATTCAGGGCGAAGCAGCGACTCATCCAAGATTACAATAAATAATAAATTATAATTAAATCTGAAGATGGTATGTGTGAAGTACTTGCATATAATAAATCTAGTACCTATTTTTCCACATCACACATTCCTTGTGAAGAATATTATGTAAGTAAATGTGGAATGTATGCACAGAGCTTTCACCATTAGTTTTCAACTAATGTATTATCGATAAAAATTTGTTGAATGGAGCACACAAATGCTAAATAAACTTACCAATGCATTTGCGATAACAATACTTTACAAAGGCCCAAGATTATCATAAGTAAAAAAATACTTTTATGTTAATAAAGAGACCTACTAAAACAATTTTAAAATGCAAACATTTTCCCTAGATTATTTTTATTAACAGAAATAGTTAGTTAATAATAAAGATAAAAGAGATTTATTAGAAAAAACAGGTGTATATCAATTAAAATGTAATGACTGTGATGCTATATATATATATATATATATATATATATATATGAAGTGTTGACGTGCTTCCGGGTGTTTTCCCGTGTAGTTGGTAGGCTCCTGCTGGAACCATGGTTGTCTGAACGACGTTTCGGCCTAATCTCATCTGCCATCTTCAGGTTCTAGCTGGAAGCTGCCTGCTGCTGCTGTTGCTGCTGCTGCTGCTACTGCTGCTCCTCGTTGCTCGAACTGAACTGACGTTCTCTCTGTTGTGCGGCTCCTTATATACGTTGTGGGGTGGGGCGCACCTGCGCACTTGGCTGCGTGTTACTGGCCCTCTTCTCTTTGTTGGAGGCGTAGCGGGCGCCTGAGCTAACCCGACAAGAGGCCTCACTGAAACGTCACGTTTCACGTGACTTCTCGTCGAAGGTCGTGTATCCTCGTATCCAGTCGTCGCTAGCGCTTGTCGTGCTTCACTTAGGTTAGTCAGTGCTTGGCTCCGGCTCCTCGTGATGGGTCCCCTTGTGGCCGGCTGTGATGTCTCCTCGTGAATTGTCGATATTCGACGGTGCCTCGTTGCGATCGGTTCGTTTACCATGGGACGTCGTGTGTTTTCCGTTATATATCTTCCTGACAGTGCGGGCTTCCATGCGGTGGGTAATCTCTGGGTGTCGTCTCTCTTGTTAAGATTTTGCGGTCTCTTTTCAATTTCAATTGCCTCCCTAGTAATTCTTGACCTCCAATGCTCGATGTTGGCTACTGACCTGGTGTTGTCGAAGTCTATTTTGTGTCCAGTAGTTTTTGCGTGCTGTGCTAGGGACGATGTTTTCTCCTCTTTTTGCACTGCATTCCTATGTTCTTCTCTTCTTACACTTATACGTCTGTTGGTCTGTCCTATGTATGATTTATTGCAATCTTGGCACGGAATTTCATACACTCCTTGGTTTTCTAGGGCAATTTTTGATTTCGGGTTACGGAGAACTGCGCTGATTTTTCGGTCTGTTTTGAATATTGTCCCTATGTTGTGTCTACGTAGAAGTTTGCTGATTTTGTCCATTGTCCCTTTTACGTAAGGTAGATATGCTTTTGCCACTAGTTTCTCGGATTCTTCCTGGGTTCGTGGTTTGGATGGTTCTTGCGACTTCTGTATTGTATACCTTGAAAATCCATTTCTCATAAGTGCTTTCTGAAGTGATGACATCTCTTCGTTGATATGGTCGCCGTCTGCTAGCCTTTGGGAGCGTGTCACTAAGGTCTTCACTACTGAATTCAGTTGCGCTGGATGGTGATGTGATGCTGCATTTAGATATCTGTCTGTGTGAGTGGGTTTTCTGTATACTGTGTGACCTAGTGTTCCGTCTTGTTTCTTCTTCACTAATACGTCTAGGAATGGGAGCTGGCCTTCTGCTTCTACCTCCATCGTGAATTTGATTTTGTTGTGAATGTTGTTCAGGTGGAGTAGGAAACTATTTAGATGTTCTCTTCCATGAGTCCATATTACGAATGTGTCGTCGACGTATCTTAACCAAAGTTTTGGTTTGAGTGGTGCAGTTTGTATGGCCCGCGTTTCTAAGTCCTCCATGAAAAGATTAGCGATGACTGGAGACAAAGGCGAACCCATCGGTGCTCCTTCCGTCTGTTTGTAGCGCTGGTCATTGTATGTGAAGTAAGTGTTATTTAAGCAGTGTGTAGTTAGACTAAGAATATGCTCCTCTGGATTGTACTTTCGCTTGATCAATTCGAGTGATTCGTCTACTGGTACATTTGTGAACAGTGACACAACATCGAAGCTCACTAGAAGATGTTCTGGTTGGACAGTCTCGTTGTTTAGTAACTCGATGAAATGTTGTGCGTTTTTCACATAGGATGTAGCCTTTTCGGCGAGTGGCTGCAACTGCCTAGCTAGATATCTCGCTAATTCTTGCACAGGTGATCCTACTGAGCTAACAATAGGTCTTAGTGGGGCTCCTTCCTTATGAATCTTTGGTAGGCCATATAGTTTGGGACATCTTGAGGACTTCTCTCTCGGTATAATCTGATTTTTTACCTCATCGTCTATGGGGCTAGCTTTGATTTTGGCTTTAGTGGTCTTCTCCAGGTACGTAGTGGGATCTGTTGTGATTGCTTCATACGCAGTGTCTTCCAATAGCGCCTCTATTTTGCTGTGGTAGTCTTCACTATTCATCACTACCGTAGCGTTTCCTTTGTCAGCTGGTAAGATTATAATGTCCCGGTTTTGTCTTAACGTCTTCAGTGCCTTCAGTTCTTCCTGCGGTATGTTTCTTTTTGGTGCCTTTGCTGTTCTTAGTATACGCGATGCGTCTTGGCGTATAGTTTCAGCTATGTTGTTATCCATTTGGGAAATTGCTGACTCTACTCCACAGATTATATCTTCTACTGGAATACTAGCTGGTGCGATGGCGAAATTAAATCCTTTGGCTAGGACATTTAGGGAAGCCTCATCAAGTGGGTAGTTGGACAGGTTATGGACTACACTTGCCGGTTCTAGTGGTTTGGCTTTCCTACTTGGCTTCTGTTGGAGTTGAAGACGGTCAAATTTCCTCTTCTGTTTCTCTGTACAGAAGGTGACATCATTATCTGCTCGAAACTCCGCAAGTTGATCAATAGCAATCCATAATGTGGGATGAATGGTGTTGCTTAGTTGTAAGTGTAGATCTAGTAACTGTTTATTGATCTTGTCTAATGTTCGTCGTGTATCGTGAATGGATTCTCTAAGTAGTGCGAAGCTGGTTTTTCTGAGGATCTTTTTGGTGTGTTGGTCATTTTTATGGAACGTCAGCTGCATGCATTTTGGAACGATGTTTTCATCTCTGCAGCGTTGAAGGAATGTAAGGTTGCAAAGAAGTTTCCCTCTTTTCGACCTCAATTTCTCAAAGGTTCTAGTCTGGTGGAATGTCTTCTCCCCGTAGAGACATATTATGTTGTTTCTTAGGTTTTCACGGGTATTAAATGAAGTGTTGACGTGCTTCCGGGTGTTTTCCCGTGTAGTTGGTAGGCTCCTGCTGGAACCATGGTTGTCTGAACGACGTTTCGGCCTAATCTCATCTGCCATCTTCAGGTTCTAGCTGAAAGCTGCCTGCTGCTGCTGTTGCTGCTGCTGCTGCTACTGCTGCTCCTCGTTGCTCGAACTGAACTGACGTTCTCTCTGTTGTGCGGCTCCTTATATACGTTGTGGGGTGGGGCGCACAAACTGCACCACTCAAACCAAAACTTTGGTTAAGATACGTCGACGACACATTCGTAATATGGACTCATGGAAGAGAACATCTAAATAGTTTCCTACTCCACCTGAACAACATTCACAACAAAATCAAATTCACGATGGAGGTAGAAGCAGAAGGCCAGCTCCCATTCCTAGACGTATTAGTGAAGAAGAAACAAGACGGAACACTAGGTCACACAGTATACAGAAAACCCACTCACACAGACAGATATCTAAATGCAGCATCACATCACCATCCAGCGCAACTGAATTCAGTAGTGAAGACCTTAGTGACACGATCCCAAAGGCTAGCAGACGGCGACCATATCAACGAAGAGATGTCATCACTTCAGAAAGCACTTATGAGAAATGGATTTTCAAGGTATACAATACAGAAGTCGCAAGAACCATCCAAACCACGAACCCAGGAAGAATCCGAGAAACTAGTGGCAAAAGCATATCTACCTTACGTAAAAGGGACAACGGACAAAATCAGCAAACTTCTACGTAGACACAACATAGGGACAATATTCAAAACAGACCGAAAAATCAGCGCAGTTCTCCGTAACCCGAAATCAAAAATTGCCCTAGAAAACCAAGGAGTGTATGAAATTCCGTGCCAAGATTGCAATAAATCATACATAGGATAGACCAACAGACGTATAAGTGTAAGAAGAGAAGAACATAGGAATGCAGTGCAAAAAGAGGAGAAAACATCGTCCCTAGCACAGCACGCAAAAACTACTGGACACAAAATAGACTTCGACAACACCAGGTCAGTAGCCAACATCGAGCATTGGAGGTCAAGAATTACTAGGGAGGCAATTGAAATTGAAAAGAGACCGCAAAATCTTAACAAGAGAGACGACACCCAGAGATTACCCACCGCATGGAAGCCCGCACTGTCAGGAAGATATATAACGGAAAACACACGACGTCCCATGGTAAACGAACCGATCGCAACGAGGCACCGTCGAATATCGACAATTCACGAGGAGACATCACAGCCGGCCACAAGGGGACCCATCACGAGGAGCCGGAGCCAAGCACTGACTAACCTAAGTGAAGCACGACAAGCGCTAGCGACGACTGGATACGAGGATACACGACCTTCGACGAGAAGTCACGTGAAACGTGACGTTTCAGTGAGGCCTCTTGTCGGGTTCGCTCAGGCGCCCGCTACGCCTCCAACAAAGAGAAGAGGGCCAGTAACACGCAGCCAAGTGCGCAGGTGCGCCCCACCCCACAACGTATATAAGGAGCCGCACAACAGAGAGAACGTCAGTTCAGTTCGAGCAACGAGGAGCAGCAGTAGCAGCAGCAGCAGCAACAGCAGCAGCAGCAGCAGGCAGCTTTCAGCTAGAACCTGAAGATGGCAGATGAGATTAGGCCGAAACGTCGTTCAGACAACCATGGTTCCAGCAGGAGCCTACCAACTACACGGGAAAACACCCGGAAGCACGTCAACACTTCATTTAATACCCGTGAAAACCTAAGAAACAACATATATATATATATATATCGGTCAAACTGGTCGTAAATTAAAAAATCGTCTCGCTGAACATAAAAATCAATAACAAATGGTATACATAGCACCGGTATGTCAACACACTGCATAGAAAATAATCATTTTGTTAATTTTAATGAAGTCGAATTACTCCATACAGAAAATAAAGGAAATAAGTTAGATTTACTAGAACAATTTGAGATGAAAGCTGTCAAAAAGCATAAACATGTAACTAATGATCAAACATTATTTATGGGTCATAATATTCTAGAAAAAATAATTTAACATTAAGAACTTATTTGTAGTATAATTACATAGGATAGGAATCATATAACTACTTGCATGTAATAAATAGATTAAAAGCTTTGAATAATTTATACCTTCTATTAGGTATAAATAAGTAAGGAACACATTTTAAATTTAGTAATATCTTGTACTCTTGATAAAGGCCTAATAAGCCGAAACATGTGTAGAGTTTTAATAAAACTTTTTGAAACATTAAAAAGCATAATTTTCCTGTATATTTAAATTATTGAAGAATGTTTCACAAGGAACCAACCGTAGAATCAACCCAATGTATCACTAGTTCTCTACTCTTTGCCTTTCTGCTAGCGAAGCTTTATTTCTGTACAAAATTTCATATAAGGATTATTTAATTCTAACTCAAAATTTTACATACAGATTATATAATTCAAATTCAAAATTTCACAAGGATTATATATCTCATTCTAGTTCAAAATGTCACAAAAGGATTATTTAATTCTAATTCAAAACTGGGCTAATAACGTTTATCCTTATAATATATAGTTGTCGGTAAATTGTTACTAGTCCTTTTATCGGTCGATAAACCACCGGAACTTTCTGGGATTGATATGAATGTCTCGGCAAATATCTCTTGAGGTCACCTTTATGCCTCAACGAATGCTTCTCGAGGTTGCCTTTACGATTTGTCTAAAAGGGACAAGAATCACATTCTTACATTATCACATGTGAAGGATCCTTATGGGTAAGCTGATGTTGTTTGAGGGTATATTTAGATTTTGTCTGATATGAACAAGCCGCACACTTATACATTGCTACTTGCGAGGGATCCTTATGTTTCTGCGAATGATTTTTGAGGTTACCTTTAAGTATTGTCTGATATGAACAAGAGTCACATTTGTACATTACTATTTGTGAGGGATCCTTATGCTTATGCAAATGATATTTCAGGTTACTTTTATGTATTGTCTTATATAGACAAGAATGACATTTGTACATTATTCTTTGTGACGGATCCTTGTGCACTAGCAGATGCCTCCTGATTCCATCTTTGTGTGCTGTCCGAAATGAACAGGACATACATTTGTACATCATTACTTGCGAGGGATCATTATGCTTCTTCTGTAAATGATATTTGAGGTTACCTCTATGTACTGTCTGAAATGAACAATAGTCACATTTGTACATTGTAATTTCTGAAAGCTCTTTATGCTTCAGCGAATGATATTTGAGGTTATATTTATGTGGCGTCTGAAATGAACAAGAGTCACATTTGTACATTGTAATTTCTGAAGAATGCTTATGTACCAGTAGATGTTGACTAGAGCAACGTTTATATTTTGTCTGAAAACAACAAGAGTCACATTTGTACATTGTAATTTCTGAGGGATCTTTATGTTTCACCGAATGTTTCTTGAGGTCATATTTACGTCTTGCCTGATACGAACAAGAATCACATTTGTACATCGTAATTTCTGAAAGATCTTTATGTTTCACTGCATGTCTTTTGAGGTTATAGTCTCGTCTGGTCTGATAGGAACAAGAATCACATTTGTATATTGTTACTTCGGAAGGATCCTTATGCTTCACCGAATGTTTCTTGAGATTATATCTATATTTTGTTTGATATGGACAAGAATCACAATTGTACATCAATATCTCCCCTTCGTGGTTCGGCATTAAACGCTCTAACGTTGCACATAACCCTGTGGTGGCTTCCGATCGAGGCAAAACGGCATCGTCTTCAAGCCTACAATTCATAAAAATGGTTACTATTACTGAACTGGCGAATAAATCATTATACGCTTCCCAAATATGAAAAGGAGGGAATATTGCATTTAATAGGCATATTTCTAAAAACTCAAATATCGCTCGTAGAGAAAAAAGTTCATCGCTGTTTTTTTAACCTCCCCACCGACAGAAATAGGGAGCTTACTCCAATTACTATGTTTTTGATGATATTTATTCAAAAGTGATTTTCTTTCTTGGATAATTTAGTACAATTTTGAGTAAAAGCAACAAAATTTTCACCCTATTAAATATTTATTAACTGGTTCTCCCCGTGTTACTTGATTGTCAACAATGATTCCAAGAAATTTCACGTGCGATTCAAGTTTAAACGGTTTATTATCAAGATCGAAATTGAAATTATAAAATTATTAAATTTTATAATGAAACTGGATCAGGACTGTTTATTATTTATTATCAATCGATTTCTAAGACACCAATCATAGATTTGAGATAAGGTAGTTTTAACTTTGTGTTCTCTTTCTTTTGAATCATGGCATGAGATGACAACGGAGGTATCATCTTCATAGAAAAAATGTTACTTTCACTTATGTGGTCACGAAGGTCATATAGGAGGAAGATGAGCGGTTCAAGAACGCTCCCTTGCGGTGCGGTGTTCCAATGTTAATATTAAAGTGCTTTCCGCTCATGTATGCTACCAATATTACCCTTATACCAAATTTCATCAAACGCGGTTCACTAATTTCGACTCTATCGCGCCAATCACACATACAGCCAATCAATCAATCATTTTATTCATCAACGTTACAAATACAAAGTTAACTTATCTGACAAGTCAATACAAAGTAATACATCTTAATATTTAATAAATGACTGCATAATGAAAAATATACAATTTGAGACAATAATAACAGCTTATACTGATAGCTTAATAATTCATTCACTGATTAAAAAGCTTGTTATTTTTTTTAACATTCAGGTGCAAATTATAAAAGTCTATACATCACTAAACATACAAATGTAATTAGATTTTTGTCGTACCTTTGTTGATTTTTTACAAGCGATTGAATTTGGCCAAAACAGGAATTGGAAGAAAAACAGCTTTATTTGCTTACATTAATTGTCGTAATAATTAAAAATGGTCACATTAATTATTTACAACAATTATTTAAAAATATTACAATGTGGCGTTAAAAATGATTGCTTACTATTATTATTTACTACCAACTTAGTAAAAAAAAATTATTAATAGTAAAAAGAAAATCAAACCAAAATAAATATCAATACCCCTTGTACGAATACTAACTGAACTGACTGCCTGTTAGCTAACAGTTGGAGGTTGGGGCAGATTCAAATAAAAAATATATATATTCGAGAGGGCGCCACATGATTTGAGCCAGTCAGTATTGTGTTGTTATGTATTGCCACTTCGCCGTAAATCATGAAATTAGCAAAAGACAAATATTAGATTTGGGGTTAATCAATTTTGAAAGTATTTTTCTACATAACCCTATTTTTTTATATATTATATTTATTTTTTAAATTTTAGGCATTCACACAAGATTAACTCATTATGCAACTAGTCCAGACTTCAGACTAGACACAACTAAAGGAAACAATACCAAAACAACCTATAGAAAACCTTTCCTACACAGCCAAACTAGTAAGTGAAAATTTATACTACGATAGTTACAATGAGGTTCGGAGCCATGTTTTGGTGAAATGGTCTTGGACAATATGGGATGCTAGCAGAGCAGACAGGGAAGTAAATATAAACAATTTGAGTTAGGTAGCCTAATATTAATACATTTTACAGGGTGTTACCAGAAAAATTGTCCATTCGTGCAGAAAAATCACTTACATTTCCTACAGAAATGAATCAGCAGTGGTATACTTAGTAAATTATTGTTAACTTGCATCTAATTATGTTGTATGTCCAAATAAATTAGGCTAAATAAATTGTCATAAATAATGTATTAGTTTAATAATTATTTCTAAGGGAAAATCTGACTACAACAACAAATACTTAGAGCAAATGTTCAAAATGAGAATCTCCAGCTTCCATACATTCCATTTTTGTTGGCGTTTATTTAAATTGCCAATAAATTTTCTTGCGCAGGATTGTTTCTAATTTGGTCACTGCAGAGGAAAATTCGCTGAAGTAACTGACAAACAATACTTGGGTGAGTCATCCAGACCTTTTAGTGTAAGATTGGGCTAACATCAAAATTATATAAGAAAAAATGAAATTCAGAGGTCCAAGATCTGCGAACGCGTTTGGGAAAATGGACACAGAATAAACTGGGACTCGGCAAAAATTTTAACAAAAGAGGCAGATAGCAAAAAAAGAAAAATTAAAGAATCCGCCATAATATTATTGAATGAGGATAGATGTGTGTCGAATTGTTCCGTAGATGTCTGTACAACTTGGTTGCCAATGTTGAAAGAAGAACTACACAAACTTAACATTGTATAGAAACTAAAAAAAACTGTTAACTATATCAACAGTTCTATGTAAATAGTAAATATCTATGGATATTGAATATAACAAACATTCTTAGAGCTGTGTATTTAGCATACACAGCAAAAAAGATTTTTCAAAAAAAGCCTTAAAAAGGGAAACAGAATAGATTTCCGGAACGTCGGCGAAATATTTAATTTCAAGTTTTTATACTTATTTGTGTTGTTTATTTAAAAAAAGCAACCTTTAACTGATCCTTTGACGAAAAGTCTCAGGCGTAGAGGTCATTTACCAGTGACATACTGGTTAATTGTGATATTTTGTTAGATTCCTCAAGCACAGCTTAAAAAGAAAACATACATGTGGCAGGAAGTCCCAAAGAATTGAAGAGGGAAAAAAAAAATTCAATTGCTTGTAACAAAATCAACAAAGATGCGACAAAAAATCTAATTACCTACATGTTTATGTTTAGTGATGTATGGACTTTTATAATTGGCACCTGAATGTTTACAAAAAATATTATAGGGTGATCATTTTTACAGGAATCGGAAAAATCATATTAAAAATCCGGCACTGGAATTTAAAAAAATATATATAATAGCAATCTATCAGCTGTGATAAGTGTATAAAGTATAAGCGGTTGGGATTGTATCTCTCTAAAAATATTTTTAAAACTGCCAGAAAATATTTTACAGATCTTGGTAGAGGCTATTAATACGTCTTTCGAAACAGAAACCTTTCAGTCTTGTTTAAAAATTGCAGAAGTTTTTCCGCTATTTAAGTGTGGAACCATGAATCACCTTCCAACTATAGGCCAGTATCATTGCTTCCTACGTTATCAAAAATAATAGAGAAATTGGTTAAGAAAAGAATTTTAGATTTTTTGTATCGGAATAAGGTCCTCTGTGCAGAACAGTTTGGTTTTCATGCCTCGAAAAGTACAGACGATGCTATATTTGCCTTTTTAGAGAAACTATATCTTCATATTAATGATGGGGAGTTGGCTGCAGCAGCATTCTGTGATTTGGCTAAAGCATTTGACTGCGTAAATCACAGGATATTGCTGGGGAAACTACAAATCTACGGGTTTAGAGGTATAACACTGGATTGGTTCAAGTCATATTTATCTGGTCGCTATCAAAAAGTTATTTTTAATGGTAAAGTGTCAAAAAAAAAACAACTGGAAGTGACGTCTGGCGTGCCACAAAGTTCTGTCCTTGGGTCTTTACTATTTTTAATATATTCTAATGATTTGGCTTCTGTTAATATTCAAGGAAAGTTCACTTTTTTTGCGGATGAAACCACGATACTCTGGCATGGTAAATACTTCGATGAACTCCATGAGATCGTGAGTAGCGATTTAAAAATGATTAAAGATTGGTGTGATGCTAATTTTATTATCTTTTAACGTATCTAAAACCAACATCATTACATTTAAGTGCGACCTGAATGAGGTATACTTGAACGACAAAATTATAAAAAACCAAGCTGAATGTAGATTTTTAGGCCTACATATCGACAGTAAGTTAATATTTGAAAACCATATCTCAATATTAAGTAAAAAATTAGCTACTAATTATTATGCAATTAGAGTGGTGACAAATGAATTAAACTTCGACTCGGCAAGAAATGCATACTTTGCCCTTATAGACTCAAATTTACGTTACGGTATTTGTTTCTGGGGTTCTTGCTCGCAATATTTATTTAATAAAATTTTTGTGCTGCAGAAAAGGGCTTTAAAGTACATGTGTAAGGCTAATGTAAGAGACTCGTGTAAACCACTGTTTTTGAAGCATGGAATCATGACGCTCTCGTGTATATTCATTTTTGAAACTGCATGCCTCATGCATAAAAAGTTTGGACGTGATATAAACGGGGATTCGGTTCGCTACACACGGCTCACTCATAACATCACACTTCCTATTCCATCATCGGCTCAGATAAAAAACTTAATTCTCTATAATTGCAGAAAAACATTTAATCATCTTTCTGTAAATTTGAGGCAAATTATAAGCAATAATAAATTTAGAAGAGAACTTAAGAAATTATTGGTTAGCAAGGCTTATTATTCACTAAATGAATTCTTTCAAGACACATTTTATTGACCCATTTTTATCACTGTTTTATACATAAAATAAATGTAATCTTGTTTGTTGTTTTTGTTTTCTTTGCTCTTAATGTCTGTAACTTTTATTAGTATTTAAGTTTGGCTTTGTCAACAAAAATTTTTTGTATTTTTTTCTGACAATAAAGCATATTCTGATTCTGATTCTGTGTCCAAAATTTAAACAAAATCTGATCAATAGTAAGGACGTTCTGGCCAAAATAAATTTAGACCAAAATCCGTATATCATCCTGTATCTCAGAAATTAAGAGACAGGAACATTTCAACAGCCGTTCCTGAATACCCAAGTGGTCCTCTACTACCCCTGGAAATATGCACAGTTCCTCATTAAGCGCCCTGTATATCGGATCATTCTGAGAAACTTAGTCTCGCAAACGGTAGGTTTATCATATGACAGTTTCTTGTACTATAATCCTGATTACATGCTTTTTACTGCAGTTGTTCATATTGATTCTTATATGCATGATAAGTTGGAAGATATATACACATTTTTAAAAGTGAATTAATTTTTGTTTGCTTATACTTGTAATGAAACATTGTTTATAAGATTTTGCAAACAGGAGAACAAAAACTATCTATGAGAATGAAACGTATTCTTTATAGGATTTTGCACACAGCGGAAAGGAAAACTATCTATGAGAACTAAAGGAAAAACTATATATACAAAATTAATGAAATCTTTGCATCCTTTCGATAACCTTACTTCTGGTTATACTTACAAGTAAAAATCCTTATTTGCCATTCTCATTTTAACACTAGCATCCAACATAGTCCCCTACGGCTAGGCAGGCTAAACTAGTATCTACATGATCCCCTACGATATGTAAATTCAGTTAAAAATGAGAACAAAGGCCTGAAATTAATTTATTTACATACCTTGTCTTTAAAATTTTTTTCATTCTAATGAATTACATTTTCATAAAATCTCATTCAGTTTCTTGGAAATGCTTTTGCCTTTCTGGAAATGCTTTTGCCTTTGCTTTTGCCAATGCCTTTGAAACGTTTTTCGTCCTTATTGTGGACTCATCAGAAAAGCCTAAAGCCACTCATAACGATGTTCCATGCAAAACTAAGACAATATCCATGAATAAGTATTTATATTGACATTGACTGATAAAAAACAACAAATCTTCACCTATCTATTAGCTAACTAGTATGGAGCCTATATACTCTGTGCATGTTTAAAAGTAAATTATTTATTATTTGTTTGCTTATAGTAATGAAACGTATTCTTTATAGTGCCACGAGGACCGTTAAGTTTTCAAAATTACTTATTGGCATGTTCTCTGTAGGTAGGCTTAATTGATTCCTAAATCTAGTAGAATAATTTTCGTATCTTTCCCAAATTAATTTTATGTATTTTATTTAACTTATATATAAAGGAAGCTTAGTGTCATATTTCAAACACATAATAATTAATAGAGTTCACTTAACTATAAATTATATTCTACCTATATGGAATATGCCGACTAAGCAAGTTGCATTTATATAAATACTCGAATCATTTAATGATGGTCAGTCCATTGGCGTCCAGGCACATCTCCTCTACACCTCTACTAGGATGATTTGGTAAGAACACTTTTATTATATGTATTATTTTTTATCAATTTTATTATGTCTTATTTTTAATTAGTTTATTTGCCAGTTCCATTTTATTTATCTTTAAAACATAATCAAATGCAAATGCAAATTCCCTACAATGTAAGAGTAATCTAAAATAGAATTGAGGAAATGAATATATTACTAGCAAAAATACTCGTAATTATTTCAAACTCTCACTAAAGACTTATTCATAGATAAGTACAAAAACATATATCTTTCTAAACAAAATACTTTGCTGGCTACATGCCACGAACAACATTGAATTATAAGAAAGAAATATGCACATTACGTACAGATAACTGTCACAATAATGTTAGTTTTAATTTTAAATTATCCTGTTCAACAAAACCAAAAAACAACTAAAGACAAAAACACTTACCAAAAACTTTGAAAACTTTCACAGACACGTGTTTCTGTATCCTACACAAGGATACTTCTTCAGTGCTACTTCTTTCAAAGTTGAAAATGAACTAAACAGTCACTTACCAGGTAATAGGTATTTATGCAATAATTATTTATGGTTCTAACGAACAGGATAATCCAAAACAGATTTCGGAGAATTACCAATACAGGTATAATCATAAAACATAATCAAATGCAAATGCAAATTCCCTACAATGTAAGAGTAATCTAAAATAGAATTGAGGAAATGAATATATTACTAGCAAAAATACTCGTAATTATTTCAAACTCTCACTAAAGACTTAGATTACCTGTATTGGTAATTCTCCGAAATCTGTTTTGGATTATCCTGTTCGTTAGATACATAAATAATTATTGCATAAATACCTATTACCTGGTAAGTGACTGTTTAGTTCATTTTCAACTTTGAAAGAAGTAGCACTGAAGAAGTATCCTTGTGTAGGATACAGAAACACGTGTCTGTGAAAGTTTTCAAAGTTTTTGGTAAGTGTTTTTGTCTTTAGTTGTTTTTTGGTTTTGTTGAACAGGATAATTTAAAATTAAAACTAACATTATTGTGAGTTTTCTGTACGTAATGTGCATATTTCTTTCTTATAATTCAATGTTGTTCGTGGCATGTAGCCAGCAAAGTATTTTGTTTAGAAAGATATATGTTTTTGTACTTATCTATGAATAAGTCTTTAGTGAGAGTTTGAAATAATTACGAGTATTTTTGCTAGTAATATATTCATTTCCTCAATTCTATTTTAGATTACTCTTACATTGTAGGGAATTTGCATTTGCATTTGATAATATTTTAAATTTTTGAAACAATGGTTAAGAGTGATACTTCAGCCATATGCTCAATATCTTCAGATTCAGAGTAGATTGAACCAATCCATAATGTAGTATTTTTAAAACAGACACACAGTTTTTCCGAGGTGAATTATAAACTACTCTGCTAAGTTCTGAACAGACAGTGGAAATATATTCTTCCCAAGTAGGCTTCTGATCAATTATTAACCCCAAGAACCTAATGTTATCAGTCTTCTGTATAGATAGATTACATGTCCTAAGTACGGCCCATATGTTTGGAATAAATTCATTTTAACGAAATTTATGAAATTTTAGGACAAATCCTGAAACAGGCTGAACTTTAATTCAAAGCTGCCATTTTTACTTCCACATCCACGTAGTGGATTGGAACTATAGTAATCGCAAAAAAATTTCCAAAAATTTTTATTCATGAAATAGGTTTAGAATGTCATGAAACGTCGAGATTTTAAACTTGAGCGAAAAAAAATTTTCTGTCTGTCGGTCTGTCTGTAACTTTTTTTGTCCGCACGCTTTCTCCGGAACGGTTTAAGATATTGACCTGAAATTTTGTACACGTATATATTATAACGAGATCTGGAACTGGATTGTTTTTTGAGGAAATCCGGTGAAGGGTTGGGGGTTAAATAGGGGTAAATAGGGGAAAATAAATAAAGCAAGCTGGTAAGACTACAGAAACTTGAAATTCGGTGTATGTACTAGAAGCCAAGGTCTCAGATTATTTATAATATTTTTCAACCCCCACCACCCCTACTTCATTATTAAAAGGGTTGATAAAATAAAATCGAGATATTCATTTGAAATTTGGTACACGTATGAATTATAACGACATCTGGAACTAGATTATACTTTGAGATGATTCCGTTGAAGGGTTGGGGGTTATTTAGGGGTCAATAGGGGGAAATAAGTAAAGCAAGCTGGTATGAGTACAGAAACTTGAAATTCGGTGTATGTACAAGAAGTTAAGGCCTCAGATTTTTTTATAATATTTTTCAACCCCCCCACCACCTGTACCCCATTAATGGGGTTGACAAAATAAAGTTGAGATATTCATTTGAAATTTCGTACACGTATGTATTATAACGACGTCTGGAATTAGTTTATATTGAGATGATTCCGTTGAAGGGTTGGGGGTTAATTTGGGGTAAATAGAGGAATATAAGTAAAACGTTGGTAAGACTACAGAAACTTGAAATTCGGTGTATGTACTAGAAGCCACAGCGTCAGATTTTCTTATAATATTTTTCAACCCAACCACCCCTACTCCAATATGAAAAGGGTTGATAAAATAAAATTGAGATATTCATTTGAAATTTGGTATTATAACGACGTCTGAAACTAGATCATAATTTGAGATGATGCCGTTGAAGGGTTGGGGGTTAAATAGGGGCAAATAGGGGAAAATAAGTAAAGCAAGCTGGTAAGACTACAGAAATTTGGGATTCGGTGTATATACTAGAAACCAAGGCCTCAAATTTCTTTCTAATATTTTTCAAACTCTACCACCTCCGCTTCATTACATAGGCCTGCGAAGTTTTGGCGGTTTATATGAAAATTTGTAATTTTTGTCACATTAGATGCGTTAAAGTCGAAAATGACACCAATTTTTATGTATCGCGTACAGATTTTCCATAAATCGATTTTAATGTTGCATTATGTAAGGGTGAGAAATAATTAATTAATATTATCGCAAAAGAACAAATTAGCACTTGTTACAACACATCTTTACAAGATTCTCAATCTGAATGGTACTTTGTGTAAGATAACGTCTATGCCTGCCTAAATTCTCGGTCACGAACTCAGCCGTCAAAAAGTATAAACAATTAACAGTCATAAATTATATCAATATTAATATAGCGTGAGCCAAAAAATCACTACGATGACTGCTATTTCTGTTTATGCAGTGTAGTGGGTTACAACAGAAAGAACAAAAGTATAAATTACCCAAATTTACCATCAGCTATAAGGCCAGTCCCTCATGGACCAGATATTCCCATTCTAATACCACCGGTTGTGTTGGAGAATGTTGAATCTTCAGTCAGTAGTACGTCATCAGATGCAGCTGCAAATGAAGATGTGGATTTTTCACCAGATGACAAAGACACTGTCCTCATCTTTTTCATCAAACTGAATTAATTGATTTAATACGTGACTTAGGTCTAAGTAAAGAGAATAGTGACATTTTGGGGTCGAGGTTAAAAGAAAAAAAAAGTTAGCACTTGGTACTACATTTTATTGGCACAGAAATCGTGAGAAAGAATTTCAGCCCTTCTTTACAAAGGAAGATCAACTTGCATATTTTGTGAGCATCACTGATGTTATTAGGCAGTTTGGAGAGGACGTTTATAACCCTAGTGACTGGCGTTTATTTATCGATTCTTCGAAAAGAAGCTTGAAGAGTGTGTTACTGCATAATGGAAATAAATATGCTTCAATTCCAATTGCATATTCAGAATATTTAAAAGAAAGTTACGAAAATTGGTGAACAGCTTTGGAAAAAATTAAATATAATGAACATAAGTGGGTTATATGTGGCCATTTGAAAGTATCTGGGATGTTATTGGGCCAAGAAGGAGGTTTTACCAAATTTTCATGTTTTTTTGTGTGAATGGGATAGTAGAGCTTGTGATAAACATTGGACAACAAAAGAGTAGCTTTCAAGAAAAGACTTGACACCAAAAATATAGTATATTAGTTGACCCGCAGAAAATTTTACTTCCACCTTTGCATATAAAACTTGGAATTATGAAACAATTTGTAAAAGCGCTTTCTAAGAGTGGTGGTCCTTGTTTTCAATACCTCGTCACTAAATTTCCAGCTTTATCTGCCGCAAAAATAAAAGGAGGCATATTTGATGGGCCACAAATACGGAAACTAATGAAGGATACAGAATTCATTGATACCATGAATGCCACGGAGCTGCAGGCATGGAATTCATTTAAAGAAGTTGCAATAAAGTTCCTTGGAAATTTTAGAGATCCTACATATAAAACAATTGTAGAAAATATGTTGGAAAAGCTGCAGATACTTGGATGCAACATGAGCATGAAATGACATTTTCTATTCTCTCATCTGGACTATTTTCCAGAGAACTTAGGCGACTACAGTGAAGAACAGGGTGAAAGGTTTCACCAAGACATAAAAGAAATGGAGAGACGTTATAAAGAACGATGGGATGTAAACATGTTGGCTGATTACGGTTGGTCTCTAAAAAGAGATCAACATAAACGTAAATCAACTACACGCCTATTTAAAACAAAGAGGAAACGTGTTAATCCTCAACCTGATCCCGCTGTATAATGTTTGTATATTCTTTGGTTTTCTATTTATCATTTTGAATTAAACATTTCATTACAGTTATGGCATACTTTTAATATTTTTATTCCCATAAATTTATTCATGTAGCTTTTGTAACAATGAATACATATATTTCAAATTTAACTTGTGTCGTCATTGGTTCGAGATTCTTACGTGATACCGGAAACTCCATAGAAGATTTAGATTTAGCATTTGAAAGTTAGTAAAAATTACTTTACAAACTTAAAACCGCAGAACAAAAACATTTTTTCGCAGGCCTGTGTTATTAATGGGATTGATAACATCAAATTGAGATATTCACTTGAAAGTTAGTACACGTATGTATTGTAGTGACATCTGATTGAGATGACTCCATTGAGGTGGTAGGTTGTAAATAGTGGAAAATAAGTACGGTAAACTAGAAACTTCACTTTTAACGTATATGGTAGAAACCAACTCCTCAAACTTTTCTATGACATCTACCCCAAATATTATTAAAATTATATGACCAATAATTTCCACATACTAGAGTGCAAATATAGTCAAGATGTTTCCTTTAAAGTGACTTGGACGAATAATCTGGATGTGGAAGTAGTGATTCCTTAGGCAGCGGTTTTTAATATGAAAATAGTACCTCCCACATTGACTCCCTCTGAATTATGACTACCCTCCCAAAATTTTTAATTAGAAAGGAGGCCTTGCGGCACCTTGTTTGAAAGGGATTTTGATTCTCTATTCACCAATATAAAGTTTTTTAAATTTGGTGCATTAAATACCAAGAGAATTAATTTTGAAAATTCAAAATTTCGTCAATGTCCTGTAAACTCGGCTGAGGTATTTTTTGCTAAATGATTGGTTTTGAAGAAAAGTTGAGACTGAGCTATTATTGGTTTTAAAGTTTTTAATACAATATTGTACCCACCAGTCTTTAAAGTACAATAAAAAATTAATAAGAAAACCTAAAGAAATAACACTATTTACCGTGCTTTATAAAACGGTCAAGTGAGTCATGGATTATTTTTTAATTTATTATGACTCATCTAACCGAAACTCGGAGATTACATCTTCAAATTGTGACTGGCGTGGGTTGGTGGAATCGTAGACTGGCAAGGTAGAGTAATTATAGGAGAAACCAAGGTTTCTAACTTGACGTTAGTGCTAGATACCACCTTGGTTGCAGCCAGCGAGGATGTGGTCATGTACTTGCTGCACAACCTCCAAACAATAAGCTCTGAGTATGGTTTAAGTGTAAATTATAATAAAACAAAAAATATGATTGTAAACCAAGCAAATCGGAACAATCCAGCCATGATAAAGATAGATAATTGTGAGGTAGTAGAGAAGATAGTCTACCCCACATAACATTTCGTGGATATGTACATCCATAACATATACATTAGATGCTGGAATTTGAATATGTATTTTTAAATATACATGTAATTTGAAATGTATATTCAGCTACTAACATCCATAAGGATCATATACAGTGTATATTGCTGGAGGTATATACAAAATAATTTATACATAACATTAGGTACAACTAAATTATACATGTACTCAAATTTTATCTCATTTTCTGATGCGCATGAGCTACTAATTTATGGCGTGGTGCGCCGACGCATCATTCTTTTACAGATTGGAATTCGCAACAGCCGACAGACAGTCATTAAGCCCGATGATGTTGTGTACATGGTGTTAATGTGGGATGAAAGTTAATTCTTTCTTATTCTCTGGATTTTATATTTACTTATTGCTATATTATGCTGTTTCATTTGCATGAAGCTACCATCATGTAAGAGTATATTTACTATAATGCAATTTTTTAGATTTGCAAATATATACTCTTTTAGGGTCAGAAAATTTGCAAGTTTCATATTTAATTCATTGTGGCAGGTGTGCGTTTAGTTAAGATGGCGCAAAGTGACAGAGGCCTAAAAATTTGCTGTTATGTCAAGTCATATTTGGTATGTATTTTATAAATATAGTATATAAAAATTACATATGCTCGTATTATATAACTTATTGTTAGTTGGGACTGTTTTAAACACACCTACAGGACATGAGTATCTGTAGTATTATACAATTTGTTAAACTACCAAAAAGGTATAAAAGTAAATGTAAATATTGAATATTTTAAATAGTTATATAGTATATATCTCTCGTTAAACTATCTGTGTTTTATGACCTCTTATATGGATAGCTAGTTCCCACGAACATCAAAACACTTGAACACTTTCATTCGACGCGTGCTGCACCAATCGTTTTGGTATCATCGAAACGATTAAAACTGTTCGTTTTAGTCATCTCCCGATGTTGCCAACATGACTGGCGCAACACGCGTCGAGTGCAGTGTTCAATAAGTGTTTTGATGTGCGTGGAAACTACTTCAGAGATATGTAATGTATATTCATAAAATATGTGACTGTGTATATAATGTGTTTCATATCCAGTGAATGTACATTGCATATGTTTATGTACATGCACTGGATATAAAATAGATATGGATGTCAGCGACAAGCGTACATGCTAGGAATGTTAATTCCACATCCATTAGATGTACATTAGATATACTTTCTCCATTTTGTGGATATACATATCCATAGATTGAATATACAGTGTATGTACATGCATATAATTTTGTTATGTGGGACCTTGGAACTCTTGTTGACATCAGAAACTGCGAGTATTATAGATTCGAAGAAGAATGCAGATAGCAAGATTAGCAACTTCCCAGCTGAGCAAAATTTGAATAAATAAATTATAAAGCAAGGGAATATTTTAAAAATATAACAGAAAATGAATTTTTCGTATTTAAAATTGAGCCTAATTTAATATTACCTGCAGAAATCGGATTCATCGGTTTTTATATCGATTTCCTCTTTAAGTAACACTTTTTGATCCTCCATTTCTTCCAGGTTTTCTTCTTTAAGACTACTTTCTTCACGCAATTCTTCTTTCTCCACTTTAATCACATCAAAATATTTACTCTCCTCATCACAGGCCAACACATTTTCAGGTATAAACCCTTCCTCATTCTTAAACATCACATTATCCATGTCCTCCACATTTCCTTTTTCCTCACAGAGTTGTTTCTCTACTTTGATTATGTCAACCAAGATTCCATCTGCCTCATCTGCTGTTACATTACTCATTGTAAATTGTAATAGATGCTTCACAATATTTCTTAATCTTGCCTTTCACACTCAGACGGTTTCTTGACAATATTCAAATCCTGTAAAAAAAAGCAAACATTGAAAATCAAATCAATTACAATTGAAGAGCAAATATTCATTGCCCTTCACGGATGATCTTAGATGACACTTGCACATTGTTTCATATCTTATTTAACTATTAAACTACCTACTTCTAAAAGTGTCTAATACAAGTCACACCGAAAAGCATCAAAATACGATAAATGGGCATTGTAAACAATCACCCAAAACGTTAATACTTATAAGTTTTCTGAGAATGTGTCGTAATTAATAACGTGCCACACGAGAATAGTAGTTTACGAATACTTACTTAAAAAAGAATATTTGCACATTATTCAGCAGTTTCATAAACCCCTAATAACCGCATATAACGATGATAATTTAGGAACGAAACACGAATGCCAGCAAACCTATGAAAATGTAACTTTGGTTTGACATTTGATAATAGGTTATTCTTCTTCTTCTCATCTGTTGCACGTACTAAATTAAGATGGTGGTCGTTTCAATTGGTTAGAAAAGTAGCTGTTGTTTATAGATCAATAAAGTATCAGATGAATAATGCTTTCATAGCATACACATATACAGGCGGGTGTCCCCAGAAGCGCTTATTTTATGGTAGAAGATGATTCATAAGCAGTCAAATCACATTATCATAGATTTGTTCCTACACACACTTTTTGTACAATTCCTAAATTCTCATCATTGGATTTATGAAAATAGACTTATTAATAATTTCCAAATATTCTTTTTTGCAGTACTTTCAAGTACTGCAAGTACCTTTAAATACAACTGTTTACAACAGTATTTTAAATTACTTGCCGACTAGAGGGGGGGGGAGGTTTCCCTCCGGGTCCACAGTTTTTGAGGGGCTCGAATTCCACCCGAATTTATGAAATCCGGGAAAATTGATTACAAGGGGGGCCCGTATGTTACTATAAATACCTAAAATATATTTCTTGTTTTATTATCTCTGTTTTATTACCTCTTATATGGATGCCTCTAAAGTAGTGCCCACGAACATCAAAACATTTGAACAATTTCATTCGACACGTGCTGCACCAATCGTTTTGGTGGTGATTAAAACTGTTCATTGTAATTACTTCCCAATGATGCCAACATGACTGGGGCAACATGCATCGAGTGCAGTGTTCAATAAGTGTTTTGATATCCATGGTAACTACTTCCGAGATATGTAATGTATATTCATAAAACATGCGATTGTGTATATGACGTGTTTCATATCCAGTGAATGTAGATTGCATGTTTATGTAGATTCACTGGATATAAAATAGATATGGAAGTCGGCGACAAATGTATATGCTAGGAATATTAATTCCACATCCATACGATGTACATTGGATATACTTTCTCCATCTTGTGGATATACAAATCCATAAATTGAAGATAGTGTATGTAAAATGCATATTGATTGCTTTTCTTTGGATACCAAAGACTGCCCTGCTAGCTGAAGGATACCCTCAAATAAAAGTAGCAAAAGAGATAACAGAATGTATCAGGGCATGGTATTCAGTACGCAATGTTCTCTGGGAGACATTGCGCGCGAGATTATACAATAATCAATATTCCTAACTTTCGCAGCAAATTTAATACAAGCGTTTTATATAACCCGTATTCTCTGTACATCATAAGCTGTAAGATATGGCCCATAAATAGTTCCATAATAATCAAAAAGGGATAATAACGAATCTGCAAGCTTTAATTTGATATTAGAGCTAAGCACATACTTATATTTATATAGATATTTCAGCCGACCATAAGCTTTCTTCATCAGTCATGTGTGGTGAAAAAGATAAATTATTATCAATAGTAATAGGCTTTTCAAAATGTCCGTCCGACCGTCACATTTCTTGTACGATAACTTAAGAACGAAAAGTCAGATTGTATTGAAATTCGGACAGTTAGTGTTAGCTACAGGGGACGAACCCTATTGTTTTTGAACAAAATAAATAAAAAAGCTATACATTTTTTAAGTGTTATAATTAAAAAAAATTAAATTGTACATAAATTTTTTTGTTTTGTAATTAAATTAAAAATGTCTAAAACTAACATTACCAAAAAACTGCGAAGAGCATCCTATAGAACATGCAACAATTATAGAAAAAGTGCAGTAATCGGCGGAGAGTATAACGGTTAGCTTGTTTAACTTGGGATAAAAAGACTCGTACATTTGGGTCGTCGGCATGCATGTGTACATTTGATTTACCTGAATGCATAAGTCAGAAATATATAACAAATTACCAGGGTCCTAAAACTGACTCTTGCGGCACATATCTTGTTACTACATTTTGAAAAAAAATGTAGTATACGTTTAGCATTTTTCCGGTGCACCATCGAAACCCGAAAAAAACGTCGGATCGATGTGAAAGTCATATCTATCGATAGAAAATTCCGTCCGTCGGTCAGTCGGTCTGTCTGTCTGTCACCCCCAGCCCCCTTAATCCGTTTTCGGATTGCGATTAAACTTGGGTGGTTAATAGAAGGTCTTTAGAAAACCTTAACGCCGAAAGCTCGGCTCCGTTCGGAAACCGGAAGTACCCGATATAGACGTTTCGAGTTTTTCGGGAGAAATTGAATAACTCGATAACGGGTAGTCGGATCGAGACATTTCAAAAAAGGAATGGTGCCGCTCGCAAAGCTCTACAAATAAGTATACCAGTGGCTATGTCGAAAAACAAATGAAAATTGATTTTTTTTGCAAAAAACTGGTTTTCTCGAAATCGGGCTAGGAAGCACGATAACTGTCCAGAATATTGATCGATTTCGATGAGACTTGGTGGGATCAAAGGTACCCGGCCACAAATCAAGCCTATTGCTGGCGACCCGAATCCGTTGACCGCAAGTATGTTTTCCAGGGCCGAGTATGATTTTTCAAAGAAATTAATAACTCCCGAACCGAAGGTCCGATTTTGAATTTCAAAAATGGCAATTGTAGGGCTCGATTAGGTCTATTAGCTGACGTTTGGGAGAAATTTGAGAAAACAAAAGCGAATCTACAAATCCTGGAAAACTTGATTTTTTTTATAAATTCTACAAATTCCGAAGTTTCCTAATAAAAATCGAAAATTAACTATTCCGTCGATCGATCTCTATAACCAGTATAAGGCATGGACCTTTTTGGACAAAAAATCTGAAATAGAGTTTTTTCGAAAAACTTAAAATAAACGAGTTATTTACGAAAATGCATTCCATAGAATTATTTTTAAAAATATTACAAATTGATGTGATAATGTTATATTTAAAATATCATCATTCATTTAGTTATTTTCATTTACTAAATAAAAATGGAACGATGTGTTTCAAAATGTAGTTAGCTTTTACTTTAGTCAATGCAAAAAGAAGAAAAAAGAAAAATAAAACATGTCAAAGCACTGAGTCACTTGCGACCCTCTGCTGAAAATGTAATGAATCATCCCAACAAATTGGACTAAAAGCATAACAAAATGTAGTTTTTTTCACTTGTTATATCTAATACGAGACAACATTTAAAAAACAATACTTTATTGTTAACAGGTAAGTAAACAATTTAAGAACCTCTATGCATGAATTATAGATGCCTGAGTAGATATAACTTTATGTATTATAATATAATTTTGAGTTCACATAATAATGTCAATTTCATGTAGTAATTGACAAACAGCTAGAAAATAAGCCTAATGGGACGGAATTATCGACGCTTGCTCATCAAGGGAACATGACCATTTGATAAAGGCCAAACTTTATAAATTGTTTGTGCATTAAATCGGTAATATCATACAACATACATCTCCTTTGTATCTCTTCAAAATAATCCTTGAGAACAGCATAAAAGCAGAATCTGAGTATTAACGACTTCTCTTGAGTACTTGCCTGATCCAGTAGGTTAGTGTACTCAGTATATATTTGTAAATACAGGCACATACCCTTTCCATAGTTATTAGTTATTTTTAAACTAATATTGGCTATTTAAATTTTGTGATATATTGTTCACTACCTTCAAATATTTCTTGTAATATATTTACTATCTTGTCACATCTTTTCTCTTCTTTACTTTTGTAGATGCTACCTGTGACCTAGCAACTGTCTACCTCACCCCTTGCCTGACCTATATGCCTCGGACATTGTCTCTTCAGGTCACCATTATGTCGTCCGAAGTGAACAAGAATCATATTTGTACATTGTTCTGGTGAATCATTACTTGTGAGGGATCCTTCGGGTCAATAAATGCCGCTTGAGGCAATGTTTATGTCTTGTCTCATATGAACAAAAGTCACATTTGTACATTATTACTTCTGATGGATCCTTATGTGTCAGTAGGTGTCTCTCAACACTATCTTTTACTCTCGCCTGATATGAACAAAAGTCACATCTGTACATTGTTATTTCCGAAGGATCTTTATGTTGCAGCAAATGTCGTTTGAGGTGATCTCTATGTCTAGTCTGAAATGAGCAAGAGGCACATTTGTATGTTGTTACTTCGAAAGTATCTTTATGCTTAACCGAATGTCTTTTGAGGTTAACTTTATATTTTGTTTGAAATAGACAAGAGTTACATTTGTACATTGTTACATCTGAAGGATCCTTATGAATAAGCTCATGTATTTTGAGCTTAAATTTATATTTGGCCTGATATGAACAAAAGTAGCATTTGTACATCGATATCCTCGAAACATTCTTTTTTGTGCATTTCAGTTTATGATATGGTTTCAATAGTTCCCTTTTGAGGTTCGGCATTAAAAGTTCTAACCTTGTACCTAACCCGGAGGTCACCTCCGATCGTGGCAAAACAGCATCCTCTTCAAGCCTAAAATTTACAAAAACGCTTATTACTGAACTGCGAATGAATAATCAGTATCGTTTTCTCAAATATGAAAAGGAAGGTATATTGCATTTAACTGGGATATTTCTAAAACTGTAAGCATCGCTCGTAGAGAAAAATTTCATATTGTTTTTTATACCTCCCTACCGACCAAAATGGGGAGATTTCTTTGGATAATTTAGTATGAGAAATAATATGAGTAAAAAAGCAACCAAATTTTCGCCTTATTACATTTTTATGGCAGAAATGTATTAATTTTTTCTTCTCATGCTAACTGGTTGTCAACAATGATTCCAAGAAATTCCAAGTCTGATTCAAGTTTAATCGGTTTATTACCAATATCGAAAGTAAAATTATAGGATTTTTACATTTGCTATGAAATTGGATCATGACTATTTGTTCACTATTTATTATCAATCGATTTTAAGACAAGAATCATCGATTTGAGATAAGGTACTTTTAACTTTGTTTTCTATTTCTTTTGGAAGATGGTGCGAGATGTGGACTGATGTATCATCTGCATACAAAAAACTATGGCATAAAAGTGTCCCCTTACTCTAACAAGAGAATAAACTAAGAAATATTTTCACTTATAGATTATATTAGATTAGATTAATTGACAAAGTTACAAACTCGTTTTTGGCAAGTGAAAGCACAATAGAGAAAGTATTACAAGGTAATGTAGAAAACAAATTAGAAATAAAAAATTGATCATTGACCAATAAATTGTGTATGTATACCGAACGGTATACATAGCACCGGTATGTCAACACACTGTATAGAAAATAATCATTTTGTTAATTTTAATGAAGTTGAATTACTCCATACAAAAAATAAAGGAAAGAAGTTAGATTTACTAGAATAATTTGAGATTATGAAAGCTGTAAAAAAGCATAAAAATGTAACTAATGATCAAACATTATTTATGGGTCATAATATTCTAGAAAAAATAATTTAACATTAAAAACCTATTTGTAGTATATTTACATAGAATAGGAATCATATAACTATTTTGCATATAATAAATAGATTAAAAGCTTTGCATAATTTATACCTTTCCATTAGGTATAAATAAGTAAGGAACACATTTTAAATTTAGTAATATCTTGTACTCTTGATAAAGGCCTAATAAGCCGAAACGCGTGTAGTTTTAATAAAACTTTTTGAAACATTAAAAAGCATAATTTCCTGTATATTTAAATTATTGAAGAATGTTTCACAAGGAACCAACCGCAGAATCAACCAATGTATAAAATGCTTATTAGTGATAAATTTGTGTATTCAAGTATTTTTCATCTGTTTAAAATATGTTTCTTTATTAAGGATTTGAAACTTAAGATCAAGCAATTTTGCCATTAGGAAGATGTTTGTACAACTGAAGGTTTAGAGAATTTTTCTGTGATTTAGTTAATCTAAGGTGAGGTCGTACGAATGAAAAATCTGAGTTTGTAGAAAATGAGTTTGTGTTCTTGTGAATTTCTAGTAAAATAGTATAAATATAAAGGGAAGGAACCCACATTATACCAAGACTTTTAAATATTGGAGAACAGTGATCTCTCCTGCCAGCATTAACAATTATTCGGACTGCTTTCTTCTGAAGACGAAAAATTTCTGTTGCATGAGATGAATCACTCCATAGGAGAATTGCATAGTTAATATGAGCATGAAATAATGAAAAATAACGTTTTCTTGAAGTTTTAGAACAGAGCAGATTTTTCAGCCTGTGTAACATATAAATAGAACTTGATAATTTGTGTGACATTTGTTCCACATGATTGGCTCAGCTAAGAGAATCGTCGAAAACAACGCCAAGAATTTTGATGCTGTTTCTTTTAATTAGTGTATTATTTGTTGAAAAGATAATTTCTTGTTTTCTCTTCAAACAAACATTTTTTTAATTCGGACAAGTCGATGTCATATTTCTTATAAATAAAATGACATTTCTAAAACCAGATACCTGTTCCTATTAATGTACTCTTCTACAAGTAATAAACAGGTAATAAATGTGTTTAATAATAATTGCTCCAATTAAACTGTGCTTAGGAATAATTAAATATGTGGCTACCACAATTAAAGCAAATTTTCTAAAAATATATATCAGTAAGAACTTATCTACTATTTGTGACAAAAAAACATTTTTCTGAATCCAAATACTCGACTTCTTGTGGTTATTAAATCATTTGATTCGTGCATCTTCGAGTTTCTTTCGGTATCGACTCGTGCGTGCATATTTCGTCATACAGAATAAGAGAATTCATCATTTGTTAATCTGGTTCAGTACGTAAAGGTACAAAAGTGCTTTAAGTATTCATTTTTACTTTTGTGTGTTGAATCAACATTGTGTTTTGTCATTTAAAAAGTTTTAATAAATTTTGATAAACTGTAAAATAATTTTAATCATCATGATTACTTAACCATTTTCAGGTATACAAAGTTTTCACTAAAGGAAGATATCTTGTACTTTTCCCCTAATGGAAAATCTATGCAATATAGAGACCATGAAACATTTCAAATAGAAAAATCAAACGCATATTATACGCATAATGACCAATCTGTTCATGCACTACTTATAAATACATTTACTACATTAGGTAAGTCTATAGCATACTTGCAGCTTTACTTGTATATACCTATAATAGTTTTAGTGGCTAAATTTTATAAATCATTGGAGGCTTTATTTTCACCGGATAGATACGTAACTTAAAACTATAAATAATTTTTATACTGCTCATCACAATAAAATGTATCTGCATATTATTTTTAAATTAAGTTTAACAGAAATTTATACTGATAGTTCATAAATTGAAGATTCGATTTTTTTTGGGGGCACCCACCAGAATTTTTCGAAATTCAAAAAAATTATCTAACTTTAATCAAAATTGATTAAGATAATAATTTTGTTAGGCTTTCAAACAATTCTACGGGATGCCACAAAAAAAATCAAATCTTTTTATTTTTAGCGATCGAGTGAAAATGTAGCTTTAAATAATTTATAAAATTCAGCTAGTAAAATTACTAATAGTACTTAAATTATGTACTTGCTGTAAATATGCTATTTACCTACCACAGTAAGTATATATGTTTATTTGTCACTAATAAATTACTTATTTACAATATGAAACTACTTTCACTTAGTATGTTTTATTTATGACAACTAAACAGGATCAACAACTCCATTTTATCTAGTACAATTAAAGTGTTCTCTTGTCCCAAATAGTACACAACTTTTTATTTGCTACAATTAAATTTTTATTTATCATTATTAAATTTTTCCCTCAGTGCAGGTACAATTAAATGTTACAAGATGCAGAAGAAGATAGTGCCCCATAGCCGCTCTTATCTTCTACGCCATGAAGTAAAAAGAGAAAAGTAGTGCCTAACTCCAGTTCTGCATCTTTATCATCTTTTGTTGTACGTACGACCAAGTCTAATAAGGAAGAAAGAGATAAACAAATTGCTAGAGCTCTTTATGCGACAAACAGCAGTTTCGTGTGTATTGAACAACCTGAAGTAAAAAAGGCAATAACGCTTTTACGACCTGGATATGTACCACCATCTCGACATGATGTGTCCAACAGACTGCTTAATGAAGTGTATAACGAAGAATAAAGTAAATGTTTTAAAGATTTATCAGGATGTTCAGTGTCTGTCATTGGATGGATGGTCCAACATACACAATGTGCAACTGTAACTACGGAAAACGGGTCTTCTTTTTAGTAGACACAATAGACACATCAGGAAATCCACATACACCTGTATACTTAACAGAACTTGCACCAAACTTAATTAAAACTCTAAAGAATACTATACCTGTACAGTAAGCAGCTTTGTGATAGATAATGCTGCCAATACGAATGGTATGAGAAACCAAATTAAAGAGTCAACAGAACTAAATGTTATTACTTACGGTTGTGTTCCACACATTTTAAACTTGTTATGTAAAGATTTGGAAATTAGTGAAATTAAAGAACACATTACGTTCATTGTGAAATACTTCCGAAGCAACCATTTTGCCTCTGCGACATACTCAAATGAAGGAGGAAAAAAACTAACTTTACCTTCTGACGTAAGATGGAACTCACTTGCCGACTGCTTGGAGGGTTTCGTTAAATCATGGCCCGGGACTTTTTAAAATTAGCGAGGAACATAAAAATGAAATTGACAGCATAAGTAAGACAAAATTACAAACATTTATTTAAAACAAACTGCTGAAGATTACTTGTCACTACTAAAACCTGTATCTGTTGCACTTGATAGGCTTCAAAGAAACGATGCAATTTTATCAGACGTCATAGAACAATTTAAAATAATTGAGTCACATTTTGACGAAACTGAAATGACCTTAATGCAAATGCAAATATTTAGATACCGATATAACCAGTGTATCACCTCATACCATTTGCTAGCCTTCATTCTAGGCTCTACGAAAACAAAGCATAAATTAACAGAATGCGAAAAGAATCGTGCTTTAGAGGCCGTTAATGAATTATATCAAAAGTGCTTTACTACCACTGATTATTAAATTTCTAGCAAAATCTGAGCCTTTTGCTGATATTATGTTTCAGGAATTCTTAAAAACACAAAACCCTTGGACCGGTGGAAATTCAAAAGAAATATTGATCTTATTGACAAATTATTTCCGATTATCAAGCAACTATTTTGCTGCAGCTAGTTCAGCCTCAGTTGAGAGAATATTTTCAACATTTGGTATGATTCATTCTAAGATTCGAAATTGTTTAGGGGCCGACTAAATTAGTTTTTTAGTACAAACTTTACAATAATTAACCTATGAAACATATTCTAATAGGATTTTTCAAACAGCAGAAAGAAAAATTATCTACGAGAACTAAAGGAAAAACTTATATATAAATATTAATGAAATCTTTGCATTCTTTCTATAACCTGACTTCTGGTTATGCTAACAAGTAAAAATTCTTATTTGCCATTCTCATTTTAACACTAGCATCCAACATAGTCCCCTACTGCTAGGCAGGCCAAACTAGTATCTACATGATCCCCTACGATATGTAAATTCAGTTAAAAATGAGAACAAAGGCTTTAATTTATTTACGTACCTTGTCTTTAAAAATTTTTCATTCTATTGAATTACATTTTCATAAAATCTCATTCAGTTTCTTGGAAATGCCTAGCCTTTGAAACGTTTTTCGTCCTTATTGTGGACTCATCAGAAAAGACTAAAAAGACAATATCCATGAATAAGTATGTAATTATTATATTTGACATCGACTGATAAAAAACAACAGATCTTCACATATCTATTAGCAAACTAGTATTGCACTCTATGCATGTTTAAAAGTCATCAGAAAAGCCTAAAGCCACTCATAACGATGTTCCACAATAAGGACAAAAAACGTTTGAAAGGCTAAGCATTTCCAAGAAACTGTATGAGATTTTATGAAAATGTAATTCATTAGAATGAAAAAATTCTGAAAGACAAGGGACGTAAATAAATTAATTTCAGGCCTTTTTTCTCATTTTTAACTGAATTTACATATCGTAGGGGATCATGTAGATACTAGTTTGGCCTGTCTAGCCGTAGGGGACTATGTTGGATGCTAGCGTTAAAATGAGAATGGCAAATAAGTATTTTTACTTGTTAGCATAACCAGAAGTCAGGTTATCGAAAGAATGCAAAGATTTCATTCATATTTTTATATATAGATTTTCCTTTAGTTCTCATAGATAGTTTTTCTTTCCGCTGTTTGCAACATCCTATAAAGAATATGTTTCATTACTATAAGCAAACAAATGATAAATAATTCACGTTTAAACAATAATTAACCTAATTTAAAATCTTTGTTTTCGAGTAACTCATGTTTTATTTTCTTTCAGCGTTGGTTCTGTTTAATTTGTTTACTTTATATATCTGCTTTTAAGTAGGCATTTAATTTATAATGTACATTTAAGAAGGTACCTTTTGTTTTATATGTGTAACCTAACTGTTCTTTTCTTTTTTTTAATTCGAATTTTTTGTAATTTGTATCTAGCTTTTAAATAAACTGTACTTTTTATTTGAATTTTCTGAACTGTGATTTACTTAGATTATTGGCTTTACCCAACTTGATTTAAATCATGATTTAAATTTAAAAAATCAGTTGATTTAAATCACGATTTAAATCATCGCAACCCTGAGTTCACACGTAGAAAACCTCATGAAATAGGCCAAAGTTGCAATTTTTCAAATATTCCAATGGAATATCATTTTTCAATAGTTTTTTGAATTTTCTAAATGAGTTTCCCAATTATAAACAGATTTTACAAAAAATGGCAGAATTGTTAATTAAGGATTAAAAAAACACATTGATCGTTAAGTAATTATTCAAAAAGTAATAAACGTATCTTGCTGAAATCCTTTGAACATTATAGGAACAATATAGACACCATCTTCAAGAATGGTTTTCGAATAAAGAAATAGTGAAAATAACATGTTTTGAAAGCTTTGGGAGCCACTTGCAAGTTAACCATTGCGCCTAGCGACCTCTATTGGTGCTCACTTTTTAGAAAATTTCATAACGAACAATTTTCCTAATGTGTATGTACTAAAAGTTAGCAGGAACGGAGATATTTAAAGAAATGTAGAAAACGGGCCTATTTTACTCACTAATTATTAATTATAAAATCAAGCAATTCACTAATTTGGAAGCAAACTTAGGTTGCTCAACTACACCCTAAAACGAAGCGATTCCAACAATAATCTCGGCTATGGGGCAAATTTTAATTTTTAGCATTTTTTTCCCCTACCATCTAGCCTAATAGTTAAATTATGATTGACGTGGATTGGAGGACTGACAAGGTAGAGTAGTTATAGGAGGAACTAAGGTTTCTAACTTGATGTTGGCGCATGATACCACCTTGGTTGCAGCTAGCGAGGATAAGCTCATGTACCTGCTGGACAATCTCCAAACAATAAGCTCTGAGTATGGTTTAAGTGTAAATCATAATAAAAGAAACATTTTGATAGTAAACGAAGCAAATGGTATTAATCCAGGCATGTTAAGGATAGGTGATCGTGAGGTAGTAAACAAGATATTCTACCTTGGAAGTCTTGTTGACAAAACCAGAAACTTGCGAGTATGAGATTCAATGAAGAATGCAGATGGCAAGATTAGCAACTTCCCAGCTGAGCAAAATTTGAATGAATATATTGTAAAACAAGGGAATATTTTAAAAAATGTAAAAGAAAATAAATTTTTTGTACTTAAAATTAGGCACTTAGGTACTTAAAATTAGAACTTAATATTACCTGCAGAAATCGGATTCATCAGTATTTATTTCGATTTCTTCTTTGAGTAAAACTTTTTGATCCTCCATCTTTTCCAGGTTTTCTTCTTTAAGACTACTTTCTTCACACAATTTTTCTTTCTCCACTTTAAACACATCAAAATTCTTGTTCTCCCATTTGCAGACCGGCAAATTTTCAGGTATAAACCCTTCTTCATTCTTGAACATCATATTACCCATGTCGTCAACATTTCCTATTTCCTCACCGAGTTGTTTTTCTACTTTAATTACATTAAGCAAGTTCCCAACTGCCTCATCTGCTGTTACATTACTCATCGTAAACTGTTAATAGGTGGCTTAGCTATGTTTGATTTTTACTGCTTACATTTAGAGCATCACAATATTTCTTAATTCTGTCTTCCACTCATATAGTTCTTCAAAATAGAAACAGATCTTTGGTGACCTTCGGCAGGGCGGAGAGTTTACAGGTTTCTTGATAATACTCAAATCCTATAAAACATAAAGCACATTAAAAATAAAATGAATTGCAAAAACAGAGCACACGTTTCTTGCCCTTCTCAGATACCATCTACTCATTTTCTGTGGATCACTTTGATCTACCTCAAAATTTTGCAAGCACTGTTCAAAATTACCCTTAAATATAATAAATTTGCACCAATATATCTCTCTTACATACTTTTATCCACCGGCCACCCCTATTTGCTCCACCATCCCGTAAGATCGTAGGACTATTTGCACATTATTTCATTACCTACTCTTAAACTACTAAACTAGGACTTGTAAAAGTGTCTACCTACTATATGTCACACAAAAAGAGTCAAAATACGAATGGATATTGGGACCATTCACTCAATACATTTATAATTTATATACATATAGGTTTTCTGAGACTGTGTGGTAATTAATGATATGCCACACGAGAACAGTGGTTTATGAAAACTTACTTCGAGTGCCGAAGTCACTATGTCATTATTAGCGTTACAGCTTCAAGAAAAAAGAATATTTGCACATTATTCAACAGAGTGTGTCTTCATGAACCTCTAATAACTACATATAACGATGATAATTTAGAATTTAAGAACGAAACGCCAACGCCCACAATACAGAATTTAGGTGTTACAGCAAATCTATGAAAATATGACTTTGGTTTGACATTTGATGATAGGTTATACTTCTTCTTCTCTTCTGATGAACTGAGCCTTTTCAATTGATTATAAATGTAGCTTCTGTCTATAGAGTAATAAAATATTAAATTAATAATTTTTTACCAGCATAATTAATTGGCGGGTGTCCCCAGATGCGGTTGTATAGCCACAACGGGACCTAAATTTTAGATTTTGGACTTAAAGTCGCTCTTTACGAAGGTCTTTATTAAACATTTGGTTGTTCATAGAATACCATTGGAGTTAATTACTAAACTGAATCTTTGGTGGTGTTAGAAAAACTGCTGCAGATCTCTAGAACCCGACCTAATGTAGAAGTCAATTGAACGAAGAGGAAGAATGACATATTTCGTTGGCAAACAAGATTTTTGTATCGTTGGTTGACGTTTTTAAGTTCCTTATCGTCACATGCAGTTATTAGGGGTTTATGAAAAAAGAACTATCAGTTTGTTCATTTGTGTTGATTTATAGCAACTTTGAAACGCGTCATCTCTCTCACACTCACATTATTTGTGATAGCACTATCTTTATTTAACTGCTTGAAGCTGATTTAAATCAACACAAATGAACAAACTTTATAACGCTAACAAAGACATAGGTAGTGATCTGGGTACTTGAAATAAGTTTTTGTAAATCACTATTCTCGTAGATTAACTTGAGTAATATGTAATTATAGGTATGACTTTGTACACAAATATTTACGTTTTTATGAAAGGAAAACAAATAATTACTACTGTCTTTAATAAAAAAAATTTAAACAATAATTTGTTTAATATATTAGGCACTGTCTGTTTAGATAATGATTATATTAGCCGTTTGTTTAAATAAATAAAGTGATTAAAAAAGTAATCATTTAGTAATCAATAACGAATACTTAGTAACGATTACTTTACGAAGAGTAACGATTACCAATGATTACTCCAAAGTAACGTATCATATGCTGATCTCACTGATCTCAGGGTAGCTATTCTGTATCGGCGTGATGTGAGCACAGCTAGCATGATTATTTACTATGCTGTGATGTGAGCTTGTGAGCACATGTTTTCATGAGAAAGTGGGCGGAGTTCTCTTGAAAACCAAAATAGCGTATTCTGTAACTGTGGGAGCGGTCACATCACGCCAAAAATCGGGGAACTTGCTTCTCTTGGTAAATTGTAGGGAACGTATAAATTCTTTGGTTCCAGTATACTTGTACAATAAACTTGCGCATTTATACCCGTTCAAATATGCAGTTACATCTGTAGCCGCCTTAATAAAGATTAAGGAAGAAGAAGAAAACTAACCCAAATCTCAATTCAACTTGACTTTTTCTGCCTTCATATATTTGTCTGTGTATTTGTTCCAAAGGATACACAATTTTTGTAGTGTTGGCGTATCGCGTATCGTTCCTATGCTGTTGTCGTTCTTCTGAAAGCACAACGCTAATAAAGACAGATAGTGGCCTGGATACTTGATGTAAATTGTTATAAACCACTATTCTCGTATGGCACATCATTAGTCGCGAGTGTTATGACATAGTTACAGAAGATCTATGCCTAAAATATAAATATATGTTGATTCGAGTTAACAGTGACATGGAAACTCAAGAGAGAAAAGTTTGCAAGCTTTGCTTGAAGATATGTGACAAGTTTTTAGCTTTAGATGGAGATACAAGAGACGTCTTGGATATAATTCTGCCGAATATAGTAAGTATCCTAAATAACGCATGGGAGAGTAGAAAATTATATGTGAATAACAGCCGTCTGCACCGTTTTCGTTAAGGGTGGCTTAGCGTTAAGCTTTACTTTAAAATCGAATTTCGTCTGCACCGCTACCAAAACCTGGCTTTAATCCCCTAAGCCTCCCTTTAATTTAAGTCTCCGATTTAGTTGGCTTAAAGTAACCTTAACTTTAAGCGACAAAGCATGCATGCTCATTGGAAATAGTTTGCAATACAATATGCAATTGGCTCGTCCATTAACGATGGTTTTAATTGAAAATAGTAGTGACAGAGTTCCTTAACCTAAAAAAAATTAAAGTAACCTTAACTTTAAGCGTCTGTTACTTTCAATTATGTTTTTATACTTATTTATGTGACTCAAAAAATTTTGTTTTTCTAGCACCATATAATTTTGAGACCTTATGTGACCTTTTCCTTCTCTATTTCAAAATTATTTTCCATTTCCGGATTTAATTTGTGGGTATTTTAAGTGCTGGTGAGGTATAGCGAACTTTCTTCTTCTTCTACTTTTAGCGGGGCGCCTGGAGGTCGCCGCACTCAGGCCTTGTGGCCCATTGTGCTACCACTAACAAATTAAGGAGCTCCCCCATACAGACCGGATTCCAGCCCAAAGGCTGAAATCCTTCCCACGGGAGAACTCCTTATTTCCTCCAGCATTGGAAAGCCAGTGCCGAAGTGTTTGTGCCTCAGGTTCATCAGTCCTGGGCAAGAAGTGAGGATGTGGATGGAAGTCTCCTCCTCGTCCTCACAGGAGGCCTGTTACGGCTCTAATTTGCTTTTTGCTTAGACGCAGAAATTGCTTTGTTCTCTCCGGCAAGGGTCCTGAGATTAGGAGCTTCGCTTGCCGGAGTCCTGGATAGGAATCCCAGAGGTCAATGAACTGGGAGCGAGTCCAGTTATCTATTAACCTCTTGGCTTGGGATCTAGGGTAGCCGAGAGCCGGCTCCGGACCGAGCAGAGGTTTACGAGAGCCCCTTCTGGCCAGAGCGTCGGCCCGCTCGTTACCCTCAATGTTGCTGTATCCAGGCACCCAGAGAAGCCTGACCCAGTTTGATGAGCCAAGTTCGCAGAGGGCCTGTTTACAGTTTTGGACCAGTTTTGACTTGGTCCGATTCGATGCAAGGGCCTTGAGGGCCGCTTGGCTATCGCTACATATATATATATATATATGTGTTTATTGGAGTACTCCTTTCGGATGTTCTCCTATGCGCAGACCAAAATAGCGAAGATCCTGGTCTGGAATACCGTGGCGAATTTGCCCAGGGCATAGGAAAGCTCAGCCCTGGGCCTTTCCCCAAATATACCCGCTCCGGTACTTTCCTCTAGCCTCGATCCGTCTGTGAACCAGACAATATCTGCAGGCCTTAGTAGGTCCTCGAGTTGTCTCCAGTCTTCCCTTTTCGGGAAGACTACCTCGGAGGGTTGTGCGAAGGAGAAGGAAGGCATCACGTCGTCACTCCTGGCCTCCAGAAGTCACTGGGCTCCTATCGCATCAGCTAGGGCCCTTGTGTGACCTGATTGTTTTCCTCCTTTCTTCCACTGACCCCCGCATTCCAGTCTGTAAGCCGCTTTCCGAGCCTCGGCGAACTTTGGTTTGACACTACTGTATTCAACTAAATTTACCAAAAGACAAAAACAACTGAACTGGTGCTGGACAATGACTGTCTATAAATAACCCTAATATCTAAATACCCAATGTACCCGGCTATTAAAATATGTATATGATTATAATTAGGTAACATTTGGGCCTCAAAATGTAGACAAATTTTGGAAACACCTAATTAAAATATGATAATTGAAGTACGAGAATTTCGCAATTGAGGCTCTCTATGTACCTACCTCAGCTTGGGTTCAATTGACCTTTTCAGGTATGCTATAAATTAATTCTATTTTAGGCAAAAAAGTTTATATATTTTCATTTTATTTTACTTCTAACTGATGCAAACGTTGCTAGATTCTCCTCACGCTTAAATTGCTGCGTTGCCACGATAACTCCACACTTAACTAATTGTACTTAAATTTTGAACAGTGCAACTGCACTAAAGTTAAACCTTCCTTAAAAACTTAAGGGTCCTTAGTTTCCAAATTCTTTGAAATGTGCATTTATAATAGAGTTATACATTTTTTAAATTATCATCAATTGGTAAGTCCCAGCATGGCTTTCTGGGAGGCAAAAGTACAGAAACTGCTCTCTTTGAACTAACAAATTATATATATTCGGCATTAGAGGAGGATTGCATTACTTGTGGTATTTTCCTAGGTTTGTCTAGACTTTTTGACCTTATTGATCACACCATATTACTCGCTAAATTATTCCATTATGGTATAAGAGATACAGCTCTAAAGTGGTTTAAGTCTTATCTATCAGATAGAAAACACGCAGTAAAAATGCTTGATATTAATAATGGTAATTATGTAAGTTCAGAAGCACTGAATGTAACCAGGGGAGTTCCACGGGGGAACACATTAGAACCATTACTCTTCTTGATATTCATTAATGATATTCACACAGTTAATGAGTTTTTAAATAATAGGCTTGAATAGCAATATAGGTATAGTCTCCTTATTTGTTTCTTTTTTTATTTTATTATTGCTATAAATATTTTAAACTACAAATAGTAAGTTTTAATTGTAATAACTATAGCATTTTTAAGATTTTTTCTTTTTTTGCGATATTTTAACTTATATGCAGTACCTATAAGTAATTAGTAATATAAGTACATGATGTTCTTTCTTCATTCTGTTGACTGGCTTATACAACTGTAACGGTAATGTCTGTATTAAGTGCAATAAATTATTATTATTATTATACCTAGCTTAAATACAAAACGGTGCAGACGGCTGTTAGTCATTAATTGCACCCTTCTTGGTTACGTGATGTTTTTTGTTAATTTTGTTTTAGAAGTTAACCTCTGTACAGGAACCGGTAATGTGCACAAATTGTGCCGAAAAACTTTTTAAATGTTTTGATTTTAAAGCAGAGTGCTTCTATACACATGACTATATAGTGCCATTTGTCGATTACAAGGACACAGTCAAACTAGATCTGAAAGATGTTTATCTGATCAAAAATGAAAATTGTACTGCTGTTCCAGAGGATCATGACATATGTGGATTTTGCATGGATTCAGTAAAAAATTGTTTCTCTATATTCCTTGGTGTTGGAAAGGGAGACGTTCTATTGGAGAAAATGATAAGACAATGTCTTCCAGAATTGGTATGTATTGAAATTGTAGTAAAACATGAATGTGACATTAGTTTTCAAAGCAAGTGCATAATTTTCGCAAAAAAAAAAATCGAAATCTTCCACCATAACACTATCAAAGTAAACACTAACGGCACCTCGAAATTCGCCAGATCCGAATTTCGCATTACAAAGTAACTGCTTTTCATAATAATGCACCGTTTATGCACTGCAAAAAGAAAACTTTTTTATAAGAACTAGTAAATTATTTACCAAACCACCTGTATATCAAAGCGGATTTATAATATCAGCAAAGGACCAGTCAGCTAATGTACTGACAAAAAGAGTAATTAAATTCAGCGGCAAAAATTATAGAAATGAACTACCTTAAATTCACTGATGTTGGCTTTCTTCTGGTTGGGCCCAACAATCTCCAACAATGTCTAGTGGTAGTTCACAAGAAGAAACACTATTTTATTCTGAATGTAGTAGCACTTTTATATGTTTTTAATCGCGGTTTGAGAATGACTTACTATTATTTTTGTTTTTATTGCAAAAGTATTTGAATTATATATTATTTCAATAATAATTATTGTTGCTATGAGAAAATTAAAAATTTAGTTACGGAGAAACAAAACAAAAAATGCACAGTTGTGGTGTCCGAACACCACCATTATTTGATAGCTACATCTGTCATAACAATAAGATTGTCAGCGTGAAACATTGGTGTCTCAAGGTCAAGACACAGCCAACAATTTCATGTTATAAATACGTTCATAAAAGGCAGTGAATTGCAGTCTGAATTCGGACAATGGTAATGTTTCTAAATCTTCCCGTAGTGGTATATTTTAAAATGTTTGATGTAGCTAATACAGTAAAAAAAAAAAAAATTCTGCAAAATAGGAAAACGAACTTCATCTAAATAATAGGGAAATTGCATAAAAATTTATATATAGAGTCACCCATTTAAAAGCACCATTATAACTTTTTTCTTTTTTGTCCGACTTGAACCAAATTTTACCAAAAGATAGAACAAATTAGGATCTACTTAATTAAATTTAATATCCTTACGGAATACCAACATGGATTCCGTCGCGGGAAATCTACAACTACAGCAATTCACAGTTTTTATGAGACATTGATAAAATATATCGACGCAGGCGGGTGTCCGGTTGGTATCTTCTGCGATCTCAGCAGGGCATTCGATTGCATCGACCACGATATTCTAATAAGTAAATTGGACAGTTGTGGAATAAGAGGACCATTACTGAGTTGGATCTCAACATTCCTAATGTCACGTAACCAATATGTAAGTATAAATCACGTAAATCAAAATGAAATACGTAATTACACCTCAGATCTAAAAGAAATAAACATGGGGGTAGTCCAAGGGGCCATAATAGGTCCCATTCTCTTCATTTTATGTATCAGCGATATTATTACACTATCTAATGATGTATGCTTTACGTCGTACGCAGACGATACCTCTATCATCGTATCAGATAAATGCGACATTACCTTAAAAAACAATTGCGAAGACACTCTTGAACACTTAATAAACTGGTTCAACGGTATTTCCCTATATTTTAACAAGGACAAAACGCAACTGAGCAGATTTCATTCATATCAAAACAAGACATCTAACATCAACTTATCTGTTAATAACAAAGACACATTCTGCATTCAAGCTAACGAACACAACTTTAAATTTCTAGGACTATACATTGAACCCTGTTTGAACTGGAAAACACAATGTAAATTTTTATCTTCTAAATTATCTTCCATTTGTTTTTTATTTACAAACCTAAAGTCTATTTTTACAAAGGATCAGTTAATAACATTGTACTATGCTCAGGTAGAAACTCGATTAAGATATGGAATCTGCTTTTGGGGGGACTCTACCCTTTCACATGACGTGTCTGTTGCTCAGAAACGAATTTTACGATGTATTGCTGGCGTATTCAGCACTCACACGTGCAAAGAGATCTTCAAGAAATTTAAAATACTCACTTTATATAGTTTATATATTTTTGAAATTTGTTTATTTATTTTGTTTTCAATAATAAATATAAATTTTTAACAAATGGTAATTATCACCAGATAAATACTCGCCAAATAAATAATTTACGTCTACCTTTCTCCAGACTAAATATCACATTTAAAGCCCCCACCCGCATAGGTGCCAAAATATTTAATTACCTGCCAAATGATATAAAATCAGTAGACAAGGAAAATATATTAAAAAAAAAAACTTAAGCTATTCTTGCTTGATAAATGCCTATACAACACCACGGAATATTTTAACTGATACACTACTCCACTTACTTTGTTTAATTTAATTTCTATGACATATAAATGTGCATAGGCTATGTAATCTACTCATATTTTTGTATATCTCTCTTTGTTTGTTTTCGTTTTAATGGCAAGTTTAAAACTGTGCCTTTTCTTACACACATATTTGTCTTTAAGAATAAATACACTCGAATCTAAACTTAAATTGACTATTCTGTATCAGAATTTATTTTTATATATAACGTCTAATCAACAAATTAACATGTATTTATAAACTTTGTTTACTAAACTTTTCATTTGTTTCCGAATTTTACATTGTTCGTCTCTCCCCAGTGTTTTGGCTTATACAATTTTGTTTTACTGTATAATACTATATTGGCCATTAGTATAAGTTTTTTTTTATATTATGTATGTAAAATTGTGCCTAAATGACCTGTCCTATATCATGTACATGATCAACAAGGACCAATAAATAAATATTTGAAATATATTAAATATAATATTTGAATAAATATATTAATATAATACTTAAGGAGGTTGAGGCGTTAGACGAAAATAATAAAAAAAATCTGAAGTAAAGTTTTTTTAATAGATTTTTATATGGCACAATTTCCTGTAAAAAATCCAGTTATTAGGAGACTCATTAAGTTAAAAAAATTTTAAAACTTTTACATGTAGTCTTATGGAAAATATGTCAACCCAGCATGCAAACGGTACATTTCAATTAATAGCAAATAACCAAATAATGTCAGCAGTTCCGAAAACTAACTATGTAAAGCATTGATATCTAACGCCTATTTTAATATTGTTTCCAATTTCATTAGGAGACTTAATAACTAAAAAAAATTGACTTGTGACTTTTACGTAATAGTCACAGGCATAGAGGTTATTTACCAGTAATATACTGGTTAATTGTGATATTTTGTAGATTCCCCGAGCACCGAGAAAAAATACACGTGGCAGGAAGTCCCAAAGAATTGGAGAAAAAAATTATTATAGAAAAGTTCCGATTTAGAATTCCTCTTACTTTTGTGAGACTGAAACGCCTCAACCTCCCTAAGACCAAAGAGGCATTCGCGTCTTACAAATGCAAAGCCACCTGCGGAAAAATAACGAAATCATATTAGGCATTTTTTTATCGAAACACCAAAAACCTAGAGTCCAAAACTTCGACAAAATTTAAAAAAAAATACAAATCACTTGACAACTACTTGGCAGCTTACATTTAATTTCAAACAAAATTGTCATAGCTCAATTTTCTAAAGAAAAATAAAAAGCAATTAAAATGATATTTTCGGACTCGGACATTGTTTTAAACAAAATTTCAATAGTCTTTAATATTGCTGAAATCTTGGACTCTAGATTTTTGGACAATTCTAAACAACTTTCATTAATAAAGTTTTTCGATGAAAAAATGCCTAATGTGATTTTTTTTTTTTTTTCATTTATTTTGGTACCGCAGGTGGATTTGCATTTGTAAGATGCGAATGTGTTTTTGATCATAAGTAGACCCTAATTTGTTCTATCTTTTGGTAAAAAGGCCGTTACAGTTTTGGCACACTTGCAATGAATTTTGACAACTGACAATGTCACAAAAAAGTTAGATGTACACAACTAGATTTTAGGAAAAATACGTTATAAGACGTCTTTTTCTTTTTTGCCCACGACAGTACACATTTATAAATTTTAATGCCGCATTTGTGACTTTTGTTTTTCAAGTACTGCCGAAATAGCAAAAGGCCCCTCCATGGAATCATAGACTCGTCTATTACTAGTGATTGACTCGGAGTAACGTGTTTTTTAAAATTTTTAATAGGTGGATCCATAATAGGACGCAGTTTGTAGAGGCGATCTTGAGCATGATCATGAGAGTTATTGACAACATGCCAAGATTTTAGCAATAGACTTATCACGTAGTAATGTTGAAGATATAAATTTATTCTGATAAAGAGAATTTTTCGACCAATACATATTAATTTTTGGAATTTCTACAAGCCCCATTGCTAACATCACTGCAAAAAATTGCATCATTTCGGTGGCGGTAGTTGGTTGCCATTTTTTATTCGAGATTTATCTTTTGGGTTGAGTTTTTGCATTAAAAATATTCTATACCTGTTAGTTTCCTCTAACATTATCTCGAATAGCTCATCAGTAACAAACAGTTTAAAAATATTTATTGGGGCTACCACGTTCGGTGGAACATTATGCAAATCCTTGATTTGGCAAAGTGTAGGAAATAAATCTGGAACAGTGTCGATGGATGTCGCAGATTATTAACTTGATCATCGCCATCTGAATCAATACATTCCTCGTATTCTGATGATTCATCACCCGAGGAACGAGCAAAATCTTTATCTAGGATAGAATCATCCGAATCCTCTTCAATGTCACAATATTCGTCACTACTCAAATCTTGTGCCAAGGCCAATATGAGTGAATATTTTATGATGCAGATGTACCGAACAGTAAACACAAAGTGATTCTTAAAAAATCAAACAAATAATCAATTCAGAGCTAGGAAAACACATGTAAAATTTTGGTACAGATATGTAGACGTTATATTAGCCTGCTTCACAGGTACATAGAGACAACTAAGTACGTTTCTAAATGATATAAATAACATTCACCCTAATATTAAATTCAAATAATAAAATCAATTTTCTGGATCTAACCCTAGCACACAAAAATAAAATTCACTTTAATATTTATAGGAAGCCAACTTTTACCGATACAACAATTTCAAATTTTTTACGGAGCCCCAAATCGCATGAATTAGCAGCAGATAATTCCATGATACATAGAGCTTTAGAGCTTCAAGAAGAGAATTTAAGAATTGAACTAGACATCATAAAATCAATAGCCCTACATAACGGTTTTCAAGAAAAAATAATAGTAAACTTAATTAACAAAAAACAATTCAAATTAGCTTGTTTCAGTATACAGTAGATGCAGAATTTCTTCGATCATAGGAAAGTTGAGCGCAATTGACACTTACCTAATCTCACTATCGTAAATATCCAATGAGATATCCAGTGTTGGCAGATCTACTTTATTCATACATAGTGACGCCGAGTTTTGTAGAATGATAGAATCTAATTGATTAAAATAAAATAAAATTCATATTTTTATAATTGATATTAAACAATGAAATCACTATGTTTAGCTCATTTTGCTTTTTTATCTTACCAAAACGTAACTAAGAGTTGGGTTTAAAAAAATATAAATTGTTTGCATGATAAATGAAATAATCTGGCAACACTGATGCAGTAATACCTTGAAGGCTTGTTCTCTATTGAGCACGACAAGGATATCGAAACATCGACCGAGAGGGTTGTCACTGCCGCTGCCCATCTAGGAGACAGGCGGCGTAGGAGTTTAGTAATGCAGGAAAGGTAAAGTGGGATGCACGCCCCTTCGCGAAATCTAATAACTTGCGAAAACAATTGGTTTTAAAAACATTATAAATGTTGGTACTATTATGGAAAAATTTTATAATTTGGAAACTAAAAAAGCAATTCTCAACACAAAAATAATTCTTAAGGGTGAAACAAAATAACAATATTCTAAAAGTTTTTAAAAATGTATGGAGTTAAGGAAAACATGTATTACTTACACCTAACAAGTTTAATGTAATAAATGCTCAAATAGACTTCCCTGCTGAGCTAAGCAATATTCCAAACGATTATAAAATCCTTGGCGAACATTACCCAACATAACAGTGGTAACAGTTAAGCAGGCGTTTTTAATATTTAATTGAAGTTCCTGCAAATTGTTGGACCTGTTTTCCTGAAAACCATAAATGTTTGATTTTAAGTAGCCCCACAAGAAAAAGTCACAAAGTGCAAGATCTGGTGACCTAGCTGGCCATAAGATATTACCATGCCCAGAAATAAGTCTATTCAGAAATGTTTCCTCCAAATACTGCCGAACGATAACTCTATTATGGGAAGGGCAACCATCTTGTTGGAATCAAATTTCATTAAACCTAGCACCTACTAGTTCCTGAATCCTAGGGACAGTTTGCTGTTGAAGCAAATCTAAATATTTTTGGCCACTTAAGATGCCATCGATACAAAATGGTCCAATAATATGTTCACCCAGTATACCGACCCAAACATTTAGTTTTTGAGGATACTGAGTGCGAAGTTCGTAAAACTTATGTAAATTTTCTCGTGACTAATATCGTGTCCGAGTAGAATTATGTTTACCAATTAATGGAAAAGTTGATTCATCGGTAAAGACAATGTTTCTAAGAAAATGTTCATCCGCATTCTCCTTTGCATTAATTGCTAACAAAATTCCATTCTTCTGATATTGTCCGTCTCAAAAATTTCATGATTTTTCCGAACCTTGTATGATTTGTACCCATTTTTGTTTAAACCGACCTAACCGTTAATGGTGTAGAACCTACTTCAGCATCAATTTGGGAAGTACTAAGTACCGGGTTGTTGGTTGCCAGTGCACAAATCATAATATCTCTTTCATCTCGGGCTTCATTGGGAGGAATCGATTTTTATGTTGTTTATAAACAACACAACCATGTATTTCAAAATTGTGAATAATATTATGAATTGTGGATAATGCAGGTGAAGGTCGGCCAGGAAATGCACCATTAAATGCGTTTTTAATTTGACGCCTTGACTTTTCTTGATAGTACCACTTAACCATCTGAATTTTTTCGGGCGTTCAAACATTTTTAAGAATTAATTTAACGACAAGGTCACTCTTTCAGTTCCCAAATAGTACTAGCTTGAGTACGAGTTTGATGTGATGTGAGATTGCGGCGAGTCGATTACTAGTCACACATGCCTATGCATTTATAATATACCATTCATTGGAAGTTGTAAAATTCGCCTGGTAGATCCTATGATCGAAGGACTTTTGCGTCTACTGTATATCCACATATTAAAAACAGCAGAGAGGAGAGAGGTTCTCTCCACTCATATCAATATTTAAATTTTGGTTTATATTACTACGAACACTATTTATTAACATACACTTAGATTTATTAGAATTTGATTTCAAAGTATTAAAAGACATCCACTTGTCCATCCTCTTTAGGCCTTCGTCTAATTTCTCTTCAATAACTTTAATATCTTTTCCACTGTCAAATAAAAGCGCATCATCAGCAAACAGATTTATGGAACAGTTTTTTTTTCAGCTTTTATATCATTAACATATAAACTAAAAAATGTTGGACCCAATATGGACCCTTGTGATACTCCAAATTTAGTTTCTTTCTCACCAGATACCTCAGACCCATACTTAGTTTTTGAAAATGTTCCATTAAATAACTTTGAAACTACTTTATAACGGTTCCATTCAGACCATACATTTTTAGTTTTTCCACTAATTTTACACGTGCCTGCACAAGTCCATGCTTGTCGATGGATCCTGTATCGCACACTGTGACGAATTTATCGTTCAGTGTATTACGGGACATATCCCATGTAGCAGGCAATATTAGTACAATATTGGGTATTTATGGTATAAATAATGGCTAAATGTTGAAATGCAATATTTGTCCAATATCGAAATGTGAACATTTTTATTTATTGGCAAAATATTGTAATCAATCTTGACTGAATATTGTTCTACATTATTGCTCCAATATCTATTTCCAATATTTATTTTGACAACTAGGATAATATTTACCTAATATTGTATTTAAATTGGTACAATATTTCCTTTGGATTGATAGTCAATATTAGAAATCAATATAAAATACAGGGTCTTCGGCGCATGGACCGTCAAAATATTTTTATGGATTGGTGGGGTCATTTGGAGGTTTTAATCCCAAATGACTCAGGTCCTAACTGTTGTAGTACTAAGAAATATATTTTTTTTAGATTTCACTCAAAATTTCCCAAAATTCCCCACTTAAACTTTAGTATTCGTAGGTGTTTTTTTAAATTTTATTCTGTAATGTATTCTTGTTCAAAATAAATCATTTTTAATACGAAAGTTAGTTACAAGGCTCCAAATTCCTAAATGTAAATGAAAGAAATATAAATTCTGAACTTCTAAAATCTTAAAAAAAAACTAACAGCAACCGAGAGCATTTTCTTCAATTCAATTTCAAAGTTCTACCGTTGATGCCCTTTCTAACGGTATGAAACAATGAAAAGTTGTAGGAGTTTTAGTGGGGAATTTTGGGAAATTTTGAGTAAAATGTAAAAATGAAAAAAAATCTCAATAACTACAACAGTTAGGACCTGGGACATTTATGTTAAAACTTCCAAATGACCCCGCCGATCCACAAAAAAAATTTGATTGTCCATGCGCCGAACACCGTGTATATTACAATAAATTATAAATATGTTGCAAAAATAAAATATTTATTTATAGCATTAACAATACATTTAAAATTTGTAACAATTTTAAATTTACAAATAATGAGTCAGTCGAAAATAATCAAACAAGATAAAATAACAAGTATACTATATAATAAATATTAATATAATTTTAAGCAAAAGGGTAACTTACAATATGCTTTCTAAATACCAAAGTTATCAAAAAGATGAGTCGTAAAATAAATGTACTTGAATTTAATTGCAAACCACGAACTTCATAAGTAAACTGGATGTCACATCATAATGATTCTCTAGCAAATTTCTTGACACCCCATTGACACATCTTGGCACTCATTTATTCCATCATTATCTTCGTCGGAAGACAAACTTAAATTGAATTCGTGGTTACCACCCTGAAAATAATTGCAGTTATTTTCATCGCTTGAATCCTTGTTCAGCTGCCTTTTTATGAACATGGATTTTTTAGACAGTACTGATGAACTCATTCTGGAGTAATGTGAAAGTTTGGTTTTCATTAATTAATGGTACTCGGTACTCTTATCATGTGTATACGTTAAAACATATATCTAATTAAATGAAAAACTTTAATAAAACCAATTTCCAGTTAAACAGGAAGTTAAATGTAGGTATACCAAATTATATACCATTAGATTCACAAAAAGGAGCTAGGTATATAAAAACTAGAAATAAAAAGCTGTCAAGTGCAAAACCTACGCGCATACTGGTAGAAGTTTTTCTTTTAAACATTTAAAAAAAAAATTTGACACCCTCTGTATCTCAAAAATAAAACAGTTGCGAGCTTGTGTTGATACATATAAACTTTTTTCTTAAAATTACCTAAGAATTACGGCCTGTAAGTATTAGCATGCGATTCTGTACACCCTGCATATTACAAACATTCTACAACATGTAAACTTGAATATTTTTCAAAATTGTTATTTATTATTTCGGAAAGTCTATTTTTGCACATTTCAATACTTCTTGCTTGAGGCAATAAAATAAGTATGTAGCAGTATAAAACAAAAGTTAAATAATGGTAATAATTAAATTATATCTATAACTATAATATTGAAATATTGGTTCAGTATTGGTTGGTTATTGGTAGGTACCAGTATGTAGTACCTATATTTTCAAATTACCAAATAGAGATAACGACGGGTACCTAGTCAAGGTGTTATCCGGGCACAGCTCACGTACTTACACAATGTGAATGAATAATTTTATTGTTTCCCAATACATTATTATCGTACTTTTACAGATATAAAATGTGCATGGCAGCAAATTCACATTTACAGAACACTGTCAAACAATCAACAGATAAAAAGTATAATATAGTATTATGTACTTACATTGCGCACAAGATAACACACACACAGGTCACAATAATTGTTGCTAATAATCGAACACAGCCCAATTTCTGTTCTATGATCCAGCTAGGTATTTGTAAATTTACCATAATGGCGTCTCCGTCTCCGTTATGCGGAAAGCAAGCGCACGCGTCATGCCAAACCCTTGCTGGTAACTCGGAGCCAATAAAATGTCTGCGCGGGAGTGATATCACTATCTAAATTCCTAATATGAAGAATAAGTTTTGTTTAAGAATGTAAGTAATTATTTTACTAAAGATGTTAAAGTAAAACTAAATAAAAATAAACTATATAGATGAATCTATTTTGTAAATATAATGAAAACACCTTGAAATTAAATAAACGATAATAGAATAAAAAGTCTTTATTTTAAAATCAGAAATCCAACATTATTTCATAAATCAGATCAAAAGAATCACCTATTATATTATATAATAAATAATACAAATAAAATAAAAAGGGCTAAACAAGCCAAATTAATTAATAAATTACAAAACAACTTTGCTCAATAGATTACAGAGATCATATGTCTTTTTGTCTTCGAAAAATATCGCAAAGTAATATAAAAAATGTATGTTGTATGGTCACCAATATTTTTCCAATGTTGGAGTAATATATTGAATTCAGTATTTGTTATTATGTGGCAAAATAATTATTGTTTATTACTGGTTTAAAATTATTAATGTGTTTACATATAGAATATTGTGCAGTAATATTAATTAATGTTGTTTCCAATATTGCATCAATATATTCAAAAAATAGTAAATGATCATCAATATTTCTCTAATATAATGAATTCAATATTTATTATACACCAAAAATAAATACTACTTCAATATTGGCTTAAAATTGCTAATATTGATCCAATAGACAAATATTACACCAATATTTTACCAATGAACTGCCAGTATATGTTGCTACATGGGATGTATAAAAAAATGTAGATATCTATAAAATTGATGTAATTATTACAATCGCAATCTACGTAGGACATGCTACATTAACTGCCGCATGGTTGCCTGATGTGTCACAGTGTCATATTGACCCCGTAACTCAGTGAACATGTTAAAATATGCAGATTAATTTTTCAAGTATGGTTTTATTTAAAATGTCTGTTTTCTGTTTGATAGGATTTGAGTATCATCAAGAAACCTGTAATCTGTCCAACCTGCCGTGGCTCACTAGAGACCTGTTTCCGGTTTGTGATGGACTGTTTGAGTGTAGAAGATAAGATTAAGAAATATTGTGAAACTCTAGACGTAGATAGTACTGATCAAATAAAGCTAAGCCATTTGTTACAGTTTACGATGAGTGCTGTAACAACAGGTGAGGCAGATGGGAACTTGGTTAACATAATCAAAGAAGAAAAACAACTCTGTGAGGAAAGAGAAAATGCGGATGACATGGATAACGTGATATTTGGGGATGGAGAAGAGTTTATAATTGACAATGTGTCGGCCTGCAAAGAAGAGAGTAAAAATTTGGATGTGATTAAAATGGAAGAAGGATTATTGGAAGAAAACTATATTAAAGAGGAAAACCTGGAAAAAGTGGAGGATCAAAAATATTTATTTAATGAGGAAATCGATATAAAAACGAATGAATCCGATTTCTACAGGTAATATTAAATTAGCCTTAATTTTAAATACGAAAAATTCATTATCTCATCCACATGTTTTTTTAAGTATATTTAACACTTGGTATATGTACAAAATATTAAATAATAAGTATGATACTTGAAGAACCAAGAAGAGTGACATTTCTGTAAAGCTGCAGAAATATATAAAGGTTTTTCATGGGGCTGTTTTTTAATTTTTGCTAAATATGCATTTATCGGCTCAATGCTTACATATTAAATTTGAGACCACTGGGACTCGGGTTCAAATCCTGACTAGGGTATGGATGTTTACTGATATTTTTAATGTGTCTCTGAAATTATAGCAGTGACACAACAGGACTTGTTGATGTTATCTCTCTTGAGTGTGGCAAATGGCCATGTCACATGGAATGGTTGGTGTGTTGTCGTATGTGTCTGTGTGTTGAATGGTGGAATAATCTACGGCTGAACTGTCAGAACACTAAATTCAATGTGGCGATTAGCAAATATAAACCCAATTAGATTTCAAAAGAAAACTCCCCAATACCTGTTTGTCAAAATCGAATTTCTGGGAAAATTATTTATAGAAAGTTAATAGAAAGATCGTTTTTATTTGAAACTAAAGTCGTTTATAAAGTCTAGTGAATACCTTTCAAGGAATTCAAATACCGGTTGCCCCATTATACTGGGTGAGTCACGAATTGCGCTCGCCCCGATATTTCCTAAAATATTTGGAATAGAAAATTGAAATTTGGAGGCCTTATTACACAACTAAAATGCCATCTTTTCAAATCAAGTTTGGTGCACATCCGGTTTGACCGGAAATGCCCACAACTTTCTATTTTTAAATGGAACACCCTATATATTTTTACATTTTTGGAACCTATAGGAAATTTTGAATACAATACATCCATTTTGGTCACTTTTTGATAAACATTAAAAATTTTATCAAAAAATCTATTTCTGAATCCAGAGTGCTGTGGTGCCCAAAATATATTTTAGTTTGTGTGCTACATTACTATAAAAATAAAAAGAGCAATATGATTGCATTACTTAATTCTCTAGAGGCGTTTAAAATTTTAAAAATGTGATTTTTACCCACTAACTCGGTTTTTTTAAATGGGAATTTAATCGTTCACCAACATTTTTAAATACCTCATTTTATATGAATCTAATGATACCAAAATTTTGAAAATCCGCTCAGAAATATTTGAGATTACAGCCAAAATACAATGCAACCAAGCTTTTAGAAACATGCGGCTAAAGATAATAGATTAGTTGGCTTTGGAAACTAAAATGGCACATTTCTGTGTAAATCTGGTAACCTAATAACATTGGAAAAATCATAGTAGCCATTGAATGTAATAAAACAATATCAGCTGTCAGACAGATACAAAATAAAGCGTTGCGGAAATCTCTGAGTAAAAATTAAAGAAAATGAATAATTTTAGTAGAAATGAAAAGGTCGATATGTTACTGATATATGGAGAGCGTCTCAAAAATTCAACTGCAGCTGCAGAACTGTATCAGCAACGATATCCCAACAGACGTCATCCAAGCAGACACTTGTTTGCCAGAGTGGAACAAGAATTAAGAAACGAACCCAATCAACAAGATGACCATCAAACATTTATTGTAGGACAAAGAAATTGATGTATTAGGATTTGTGATGGTACACCCAACAACATCAACAAGGGAATTGTCAATGGAATGCGACATTAGTCAGTCTTCGGTTTGCAGAATTTTAAAGAGACATAAGTTTCGGTCTTATAAATACCAAATACACCAATATCTTTATGGAGATGATAACGACAGGAGGCTAGTATATTGCAACTGGTTCTTAAATGCAGTACAACAAAACCCAGGTTTTCCTTTTCATATTTTATATTCAGATGAAAGTAGATTTACGAACCAAGGTATGTTTAACAGAAATAATACTAGGTACTGGGGCTCAAGAAAATCCGAGGTTGGTAGGGCGGTGGAATATTCAGGAAAGATTTTAGTTACACTTACTGGCGAACGATATTTATTCTTTTTACAAAACCAGACAGCAGAATTTCTTGACTTACTTCCTCTTGCCTATTTACAAAATCTGTTTTTCCAACAAGATGGTGCTCCCCCACATAATTCCAGAAGAGTGATGGAATATTTAAACAACTTGCATGGTGAACGCCTTATCGCAAATCAAGGTCATATCAGGTGGCCTTCTAGGTCACCTGACTTAACACCCCTTGACTATTATATATGGGGCACTCTCAAAAATAAAGTTTATAAAACTTTTTCAAATACCTGTGAAGAGCTGCAAAATAAAGCTGTACGGGCTCTTAATGAAATAACGCCGGCTGAATTGCATAGAGCCATTCAAGCAACTGTACGCAGAGCCGAATTGTGTATAGAAAAAAATGGTGGACATTTTGAACAATATCTATAAATGTCAATTTAAGGTTTAATTCTGTTAATTATTTTAAAGATACCTACTGTTACCTAGTTTAAGTTTAATTGTTCAAACGGAATTGATTTTTATTTATTTATAGGCCCGATATTTATGTTCATTTAAATAAAACTCTGAAAACCGAACTGATGTCGCATTCTATTGCAAATTTCCTTGTGGATGTAATTGTGTTTACCTTCACATACGTATGCTAAACTTAATTGTAACGTTCTTTGCGCTCACAATTATTAAATGTTAGATAGCTCAAGATTGCCTATAACTACACGAGTCTGTCTGACAGCTGATATTGTTTTATTACATTCAATGGCTACTATGATTTTTCCAATGTTATTAGGTTACCAGATTTACACAGAAATGTGCCATTTTAGTTTCCAAAGCCCACTAATCTATTATCTATTAGCCGCATGTTTCTAAAAGCTTGGTTGCACTGTATTTTGGCTGAAATCTCAAATATTTCTGAGCGGATTTTCAAAATTTTGGTATCATTAGATTCGTATGAAAATGAGGTATTTAAAAATGTTGGTGAACGATTAAATTCCCATTTAAAAAAACCGAGTTAGTGGGTAAAAATCACATTTAAAAATTTTAAACGCCTCTAGAGAATTAAGTAATGCAATTATATTGCTCTTTTTTATTTTTATAGTAACGTAGCACACAAACTAAAATATATTTTGGGCACCACAGCACTCTGGATTCAGAAATAGATTTTTTAATAAAATTTTTAATGTTTATCAAAAAGTGACCAAAATGGATGTATTGTATTCAAAATTTCCTCTAAATTCCAAAAATGTAAAAATACATAGGGTGTTCCATTTAAAAATCGAAAGTTGTGGGCATTTCCGGTCAAACTGGATGTGCACCAAACTTGATTTTTTATTGAAAAGATGGCATTTTAGTCGTGTAATAAGGCCTCCAAATTTCAATTTTCTATTCCAAATATTTTAGGAAATATCGCGGCGAGCGCAATTCGTGACTGACCCGGTATTTTGACCCTTTCTAAACCTATATAACTTCTGAACTAGTTGATAATGAAAGACAGCATCACTTGTAAACGTCAAATTAGTCTATTTACAATTCAGGTACTTAGGTTATTGTAAGAAAAATGTTTACTTTAGGTTAGGTTAGGTTAGGTGAAAAAGCTAAGTGTGTAATCTTCTTTGCTGAAACTAAATCTTACAAAACAACACAAAGAAGATTTAGAACTATGTTTAACAAGTAAAACCTCCAATAAAAAATTCAATTAGCGACTGGTGTAGAAACTTTTGGAATTCGGGTTGTATTGACCGTAAAAAAGAACTCCAAATAATGAAAATGGGCTTAATAATGCAATTGAAATTTTGGAAATGACACAAAATGATCCTTCTTCTTTTATGAGAAAAATTTTAGATATTTTGAAAACTACTGCTCATTTATGAAAAATGTTCTAAAATTGAATGCTTATAATGTTCAGAGATTCATCAAGAATTAAAGGAAACTGTTTTTCCAAAACGAGTACAATTTTATAGAAAAATTCTTGATTTACGTAGAAGAGATAGGCATTTTCTTGTCAGACGAAGCATCATTCACTTAAATGGCAAGGTGAATAAGCATAATTGCAGAATTTAGGCATCAGGAAATCCCAGAAATTTCCATCAGTATGTCAGATCTCTCCAAAAGTTACAATTTGGTGTGCGGTATCAAAACAAAAAATGTATGTCCCTTTTTTTAACAATCGAGTTGTCAATGCCCCATCATATTTGAACATGTAGGCAATTTCTTTTATCCGCAACTTGAACAGGATAATTTGTTGAGAACTGTCCTTTTCCAACAAGACGGTGCTACGCCTCGTTATGCTATGATAATTAGAGATTCCCTGAATGCCACCTTTTGAAATCGTTGGATAGGAAGGGGAGGTCCAACAGCATGCCCCCCTCAATCCCTAAAGCTCACAGTTCCAGATTTTTTCATATGGGGGTATGTCAAAGACAGGTGTTATAGTCCTATGTCACAAAATTTAGAAGAACTTAAAGAAAACATTCGAACTGTCTTTAATAACATTACCCCCGAACAGTTAAGTAGAAGCTATGACTTTCTAAAGAGAATAAATAAATGTATATAAATTGATGGCCAGCATTTTGAACATCTTTTGTAATTAATGTGTATTATTTTGTTTATTTCTTATTTGTTTAATAAATATTCTGTTACACTTTGTTATATCAAATTTCATATGTACATTTTCAATATTAGCAATTTTGATGTAATATGCAACTCTTAATAAACTAATTTGATGTTTACAAGTGCTGTTGTCTTTTGCTCCCATAGTCTACTTTGTGAATCATAATTTTTTTCATAGCATTTCGATTCACTTTAAAACCTTATAAAACCATCACTCTGTATAATTTCCATGACAAATATGGCATTTTCAGAAAGGGGAAACGATGGATTTTCCAACTATGAAAAAATATACGGGGTGTTCCTTTTGAAATAACAAAGTTGCCGTATCCCCGATGGGATCAATTAGGGTGTTAGAAAATTACGTAACTCTAGTGGCTTCGTTAACAACTTGTGTGAAATTGTAAGAATTGCCATGGTGTGTTAATACATTATCTAATCCAAATAAATTAATATTCACATCTCCCATTATTACAATATTATCATGCATAGGTACAAAATATGACAACATATTGTCTAAAATATCGATATACTGAGAAACATTATTGTGAGGTGCCCTGTAAATTACTTCCATGAGTAAACTAATACCTTTTATTTTAACTTTAACCCATAAATATTCTGAGCAATCCAAATTAGAAAAATCTACAGGGTGTTGCATCATGAGAGGGACATAGGTTAATAGGAGGTAGAGAACATCAGTGGTAACCGGAACCTCCCATAGAAATGTCTCATTGGGCCTTCACTACGAAATTACAGGGTGTTAAATAATTTTTGGCCAAACCTGTTTTTTGTCATAACTTTGACAGGAAATGAAATAACGGATTCATATTTGGTACGGCTAATGTACAAACGAGCCCCAAGAGGTACATGTATAAAAAAAAATATATCCAGGTCCGGACTCACTATAATTTATGTTTCTTCTTTGCATCAATAAAACATCACCCTGTATATATTTTTTTGAAATTTCGATACGATATTCGAAAAGAGCAAGAAAAAACAAACAAAATGGCCTATTTCATTTTTTTGTTACACCTTCGTGGTTGTTTAAATACGTTGTTAAATGTGCAAGAAAATGGATTACAGAACCCTATTAAATGAGAGGCACGTGAAATAAATAGTTTTATAACTAAAATTTGCAAAAATTCTATTGAGCCTAGGTGGTCTGGGTGAATCCTAATTCCGGCACTTTTTAAAGGTCCATTTTGGTAAAAAACTGTGGTCCTAATAAGTAATCGGGTATGAAATAACAAAATTTTTAATCAATCACAGTAGGCTTGTTCAAAGTGACAGATAATAAAAAGAAATCTCCTAAACAGTTGAATAATTGTTTGTTAGTAATTTAATGTGTCAATAATCCGCATTTAGTTAGTGAAAACTTGTGAAAATATTTTAACTATGCCAGTAAAATTTACAAACGGGGAATATGCTGACATAATATTCATCTATGGTTTCTGTAATGGAAATGGTAGGTCGGCGGAAAGAGAATATCGGCTGCGTTTTCCTGGTCGTTGATGCCCTAATCATAAAACCTTTAGTACGGTGTTCCAGTATGCAAGACAACACGGAAAGTTTCCTACTTCTGCAGTTGTGGAGCGTGTTTTACAACAAGGTGTGCAGGAACAAAACAATATTATAAACGTAGTTCAAGAAAACCCAAATATGAGCACTAGACGAATCAGTTTGGCAACTGGTATTCCTCATTGGCGAGTATGGAGAACCCTAAAAAGAGAACGTTACCATCCATATCATATCCAGCAGGTACAGCGTCTTCAACAAGGCGACGATATCCCCCGCCTGGCATTTTGTCGTTGGTTGTCTAATCATCGCCCAGTCATTTACAGAACCTTATTTACGGATGAGGCACAATTTACAAGGGATGGAGTAAACAATTCACGAAATAATCATAAATGGGCACAGGAAAACCCACATGCGGTACGCCAACGCCGTTCGCAACACAGGTTTTCTGTAAATGTTTGGGTCGGACTTGTGAATAGACATTTGATAGGGCCACATTTTTTTGAAGAAAGATTGAATGGTGAAATTTACTTTGATTTTCTTCAAAACATTTTACCGAATATGTTAGAAAATATCGGTATAAGAGGCATGTTGTTTCAGCATGATGGGGCCCCACCACATTTTAACCTTCAAGTAAGAGAACACTTAAACAATGTGTATCCTAATAGATGGATTGGACGCGGGGGTCCACATGAATGGCCACCAAGATCTCCTGATTGTAACCCTTGTGATTACTTTTTATGGGGCCACTTAAAAAACGAGGTTTATAGATTGAAATTGAAAGTAGACAACATTTAATCCAGCGCATCGTTACAACCTGCGACGAAATACGGAATAATCCAGAAATGATACGTCGAGCAATTGGTGACCTTTCTAAACGCGTAAGAAAATGCACAGAATTTGAAAATTTACTTTAGTGTCAATTACGTTTTATTTTTAAACACATTTAGTTATTGTTTTGTTATTTATTGTTAATTGAATGGAAAATATTTTATTTATTTAGATTTTAGTTTGTTCTCTTCCAATTTTTATTAAGTATAAAATGTTGATGATTTTCTTGATCAAAGTAACTGGTTGCTTAGGCCTAAATGGTTTAAATTATCTGTCACTTTTATTCTTTGAACAAGCCTACTGTGATTGATTAAAAATTTTGTTATTTCATACCCGATTACTTATTAGGACCACAGTTTTTTACCAAAATGGACCTTTAAAACGTGCCGGAATTAGGATTCACCCAGACCACCTAGGCTCAATAGAATTTTTGCAAATTTTAGTTATAAAACTATTTATTTCACGTGCCTCTCATTTAATAAGGTTCTGTAATCCATTTTCTTGCACATTTAACAACGTATTTAAATAACCACGAAGGTGTAACAAAAAGATGAAATAGGCCATTTTGTTTGTTTTCTCTTGCTCTTTTCGAATGTCGTATCGAAATTTCAAAAAAATATATACAGGGTGATGTTTTATTGATGCAAAGAAGAAACATAAATTATAGTGAGTCCGGACCTGGATATATTTTTTTTTATACATGTACCTCTTGGAGCTCGTTTGTACATTAGCCGTACCAAATATGAATCCGTTATTTCATTTCCTGTCAAAGTTATGACAAAAAACAGGTTTGGCAAAAAATTATTTAACACCCTGTAATTTCGTAGTGAAGGCCCAATGAGACATTTCTATGGGAGGTTCCGGTTACCACTGATGTTCTCTACCTCCTATTAAGCCATGTCCCTCTCATGATGCAACACCCTGTATAGTAATAAGCTCACAAACAAAATTTTTAGCTACCTATAGGCCGACGCCCCCTCCCCCTCTATGCCTATCTTTCTGAAAAAGGTTTAATCCTTGTATATTGACAACATTTGATGGGATATTTTCCCCCAGCTAGGTTTCAGTCACTCCTACTACTTGAAAATTATTTTCGACAATTAAATTATTATTTGAGAAACAGCAGTAAAAGTTATCTGGTTATCGAGAGAGTGCAAAGATTGGAAATGAATATTTTTACGGGTAGTTACAGTTTTTCTTTTTGTTTCTCATAGATAACTTTTTCTGCTGTTTGCCAAATCCTACATAGAATATGTTTTATTATAATTATAAGCAAGCAAAACAATTAACTTTTAAACCCTTCAAGTTGCATTTCAGGGAAGGTAAGTTTGTTTTCAAGTTCAATCCTAATCAATTATTTTGTTTTTGGTAAAGAAAGATAGACAAAGAAAACAATTTGATTTTTTCAGCACCTTTCTCACTTGCACCACACAAAACCTACATATTGAAATTTATTAATTGTTGTCTTATGTTTTGAGACATAGGACTGCATTGCACATAGTTCATAATTTTATCGAGCATTACAGCCATTTTACTATAGCCTATATAGGCAATTTTAGAAGAAACATGATTATCCACTCAATAATACTGTGTTTTGTAAACAAAAGGTACGACTTTGTGGCCAAATTGCTGGTGATACTAGTGCCGCGCTGGTAAATTTTGATCTCAATTGCTGAGGTATCTAGTGAGAGAGAAACTAAATTTGAAGTACCGCAAGGGTCCAACTCTGTTTAGTTTTTATATTAATGACATAAAAGATGCAGTAAAAAACTTCCATAAATTTGATTGCTGATGATACGCTTTTATTCGAAAGTGGAAAAGTTATTGAAGATAAATTAAACGAAGACCTAAATAGGATGGACAAGTGGATGTCTTTTAATAGTTTGAAATCAAATTCCATTAAATTCAAATGTATGTTAATAAATAGTGTCCATAGTAGAGTTCATACGATATCAATTGGGACAGTATGAAAATGAAAACTCGGAGTCCACGTAGACTTGATCCACCTGTCACATTATGTCACATTGTGTTGACAAATCAAACTAGCTGGGCATCTAATCCAGCCCACATTTCTATGTGATAGGCTAATCAAGTCCATGTGGACTCCGAGTTTTCGATTTTATGCTGTCCCAATTGTACGAAGTAAATATAATATAAACCAAAATTTAAATTTTGATATGAGTGGAGAGAGTTAGAACAAGTTGCTGAAATTAAATATTTAGGTGTAATAGTGCATGATAAAGTAAGTTTTTAGGCACGTGCAATATATCTGCAAAAAAGTTGCAAAAAAATTAATTTTTTATCTAGAATTAGTAATAATATATCTATGTTTGTCGGGATAACTATACAGTTATCCTTATATACATGAGTATTATTTCTCCTCATTTTGAATATTGTGGTTCAATCCCATATTTCTTAAATCAGACGGATATACAGGTTTTACAAAAACTTCCGAATCGAGTGATGCGTGTTATTTTAAAATGTAATAGATATACCTCTATACGAGATATGATAGAAACACTGCAGTTTATGTCAGTGAAACAAAAAATATGTTACAATACATTTATTTTTAAAGTAAGAGAGGGAATCTTGCCTGAATACTTGCAAGACCATATCACATATATCCGAAAGACAATCACAACACCAGACAACAAAATGACTTTTATGTACATTTTAGACAAATAAGTTTTTCACAAACTTGTTTATTTTTTAAAGGATTAATAATGTTCAATGCACTCCATGACGAGGTAAAACAAATAATGAATTTAACTACATTTAAACAAGAAATCAATGTTGAGATTAGTTATTAAGTATCATTTATTCAATTGTAGCAGAAAGTGGTGATAATCTGTTGGTATTTTATTTTTGTTTTTGTATTGTTTTTTTTTATATTGTACAATTTTATGTTATCATTGTATTGACTGTAAATAGCAGGTTGCTAAATAAACACTTGCTTCTAAATTAATAAGCAGATATAAGAACACATGTCATTCAATTATTTTTAACACACCAATGATAAGTCACATAATATTTTGCAATGAAAATATTGTTTGTTTTTTGCTCAAATATTATTTCGTATACTAAATAATCCAAGATAGAAAATTACTTTTGAATAAATATCGAAAGCAAATCATTATTGCAGCAACCTTCCCATTTTTATGAGGATGTACTCCCCAGTTTCATATTTGTGAAGAGTATGATTATTAGTTCCCAGTTCAGTAATAATAAATATTTTTATTAATTTCAGGCTTGAAGACAGTGTTGTCTTGCCACGACCGAAGGTTACCACAAGGTTATGTGTAAGGCTAGAACGTTTAATGCCGATCCTCAAAAGGGATCTATCGAAACCATATGTTAAACAGAAATTGACGAATGAAAATTCCTCAAGGAAAATGTACAAATGTGACTCTTGTCTATATCAAACAAGATATAAGCATCACTTCCAAATACATTTGGTGAAGCATATGGATCCCTCAGAAGTAACAATGTACAAATGTGACTCTTGTTTCTATCAGACAAAATATGAAAGAGACCTCAAAAGACATTCGGTGAAACATAAGGATCAATCAGAAGTAACAATGTACAAATGTGACTCCTGTTCATTTCAGGCAATATATAAAAGTTACCTCACAACACATTTGGTGAAGCATAAGGATCGCTCAGAAGTAACAATGTACAAATGTTACTCTTGTTCTTTTCAAACAAAACGTAGAAGTGACCTCATCAGACATTTGCTGGTACATAAGGATCCATTAAAAGTCACAATGCTTAAATGTGGCTCTTGTTCATTTCAGACAAAACATAAAGATAGTCTCAGAACACATTTGGTGCTGCACAAGGATCGCTCAGAAGTAACAGTATACAAATGTGACTCTTGTTCTTTTGAAGCAGTACATAAAGAATACCTCAAAATGCATTCACTGGTTCATAAGGATCGCTCAGAAATAACAATGTACAAATGTGACTTTTGTTCATTTGAAACAAAACGTAGAAATTACCTCTACAGACATTTGCTGGTTCATAAGAATCCTTTAGAAGTAACAATGCACAAATGTGACTCTTGTTCTTTTCAAACAAAACATAAAAATGACCTTCGCAAACACTTGCTGGTACATAAGGATCCATTAGAAGTCACAATGTTCAAATGTGGCTCTTGTTCATTTCAAACAAAATATAAAGATAACTACAGCAGGCATTTGGTGGTGCATAAGGATCGCTCAGAACTAACAATATACAAATGTGACTCTTGTGCTTTTCAAACAATACATAAAGAATACCTAAAAAAACATTCAATGGGGCATAAGGATCGCTCAGAAGTAACAATGTACAAATGCGACTCTTGTTCATTTCAAACAAGACATAGAAATTCCCTCAGCGGACATTTGCTGATACATAAGAATCCCTCAGAAGTAACAATGCACAAATGTGACTCTTGTTCTTTTCAAACAAAACGTAAAAATGAGCTCAGACAGCATATGCTGATACATAAGGATCCATTAAAAGTCACATCATTCAAATGTGACTCTTGTTCGTATCAGACAAGATATAAAAAAAACTACGGGAGGCATTTGTTGAAGCATAAGAATCGCTCAGAAGTAACAATGTACAAATGTGCCTCTTGTTCATATCAAACAAAATATAAAGAGAGCCTCAAGAGGCATGTGCATTTGCATAAGAATCCATTCATAGCTACGCCGAGCACTGGTAAAAAGAGTGCTTTGAACAATAAGTAAGTGTCAATCTGAACGAGTAAGAGTAAGTCTCAACCTGCGATCATTTAGCCAAAAAACCAGGATCAACCTATTGCTCAGGCAAGGTCTGATGTCAACAAAAAAATCAATCCTCTGATGTCAGAACTACAGCAGTCCAAAGTTAAAAATATAAAAAATGGTATGCTCATTGGTCGCAAGAGCAAAGCAGACAATGGAAAACTTAAAAAACTGGCTCAACAAAGCTGCAGATTCGTACGAAATCAGAAAAGTACGTGGTGTTAGTCCTAGAATCCGTCTCATAGCAATCACAGAAAACTACTCCGAAGAAGTCTTACTGGATTATTTGAAGAAACAAAATAGTAATATCCTATGAAAATTGTAGCTGTATTAAAATCTGTCACAAAGAAAAACAAAAACATTATCAGGCTCTGTTACAAGTTGATAGGATCTCCTATGATAAACTCATTCAGGCTGGCAATTTGCTAATAGGCTACGATAGTGGCACTGTTTTCGTTGCCTCAGATATTTACTGCTGTTTCATGTGTAATGAATTTCACCACTCTAATAATTGCGACAAACCTGTGTCATGCCCAAGGTGCGCTCAAAATCATGAAGTTCATTTATGCACTTCTGAAACTTTAACATGCTCGAAATAAAATATGTCCCCACAGACCACGCTGCTTGGGACATTAATAGGTGCATTGCGTATATTCGAGCACACGATAAACTTTGCAGTGATATACTAGCTTTAACCATTCAGTAGCAACCAGCGGCAAGTCCCTAAATGGAATCTCATCTCACGAGTGCTGGTAGCGTAACAATTTTTTTTTAATTTACTATCAAAATACTTGAGATGTCAGAACTAAGACGGTCGAACTTTACAACACATCGGCATGCTCCGAATATTCTGTGATAACTTTAACCGACTTGGCTAGATTCCTCCATTTTTAATAGCAAACTATTTAGCAATAAATTCAATGTTTTCCGTTCCGATAGAGATTTTGCTCCCATTAATAGGTCATAAGGTGGAGGTGTACTATTAGCCGTAAATATAAAATATACTCTTTCTTTATTATTATTATTAAGCCTTGATACTGCATGTTTTAGCAACATACCTTCCATCGACATCTTAGGTATAAAAATTTCAAACAATTATCAGTCCCTATACATATTTGTCATCTACATGTAACTGTAGATGCTAATAATTTATCTCGATATTATACTCAATATGTAATCGCAATGACAATATTCTTGAGTGTTGCACAACAAAAACTGATGTATTTCAACCTCCTGATCTGTTAAATAATGAAGATTCTCATCACCCTACTCTGATCATATCAACTGAAACGTACTGTTAAGAACCTTAATAACTTTCCAACTAATCATGAACATCATGATTAGTTGGAAAGTTATTATTATAATTTCTCCAAATTCTATGAAAATCTTCTTAACATACCGTCAAGTATTCTTTTGACCTATGAGCCAAAATCATGTTTTGAGATAATTAGGGTTAAAGATTTTTTATTTACCAACTTACAGTCATTGCTTTTTTTGCCACTTTTTTGCTTTAAATTGGTTAAATATTGTGTTAGACACTTGAAAATATGCTAAGTTCTTAATTATTTTTGTAAATAATGAAGATATTTATAAAAACTTATTTTGGATATGGGCCAGAGCTTAATATCCTGTTAGTGTAATGAAATATCAAATAGTAAATTATAACTAATTTAGAAAAATTAATAACATACTTTTTATTATAATATACTTAATATAAGATGTAAAGTAAAATAAGATGTATACAATATATAAAAAATGCAAATAATTATTACAAATTTCTTTATTTAAGTAATAGTAAAATATACCGTAATTTGAAATAAAAGTTATTAAAACTAAATAAAATAATTTATTTAAACTTTAGAACGACGTCATCTTCTTTTATCGCCAAGTTTCCTTTCGTTTTGCATTTATTATTTGTTTTTAGCTTTATTGCTTCTCGTTGGGTATCCCTTTTAGAGGAGCGAATTCGAGACTCTATTGTGCCGTTTTTTTTTTCTTACGTAGAACCAGGTCAAACATGCTAGGTTTTGTTAAGCATGTCACTGAGCATATGAAATCATATTTCACGACATTTTTTCGTGGTCTGGACCTTTTTAAATTAAAAAAAAGGGAAAATATTGTATTTTAAATTAAATGTTTTTTTTTTTTTTTGTTTTCACCGTCATATCTTCAAAACTAATGTTGCTATCGACGTTTTTTTTTTTCAATTAAAATACACACAGCGCTTTTAACTGTACTAATGGTTTTTACGCAGTTCACATTTTCATTTCCTTATAAATTAGGAAAACTAGATATTTGAATTTTACGTATTACAATTTTCACCAATCGATAAACTTTTTTATTTTTGAAAATTTTCATACACATACAGTGAAGTAAATGTAGCCCAAATATTAGAAAAGTTTTTGATATAATTATTTTTTTCCCAGAAAAGATAATATTTTAAATGACGAAATTTAATTAAAATATCATAGACTGTCGTATAGGTAGACAAGTTTTGAAAACATGAACGTTTTTTGCAATCATACAGTGCCGCCGCGCCGCGCCAATTTGCAACAGATGCTGCACAGTACTTAATCGAATACGAAATATTAATAATAGATGGAAGATTTAAATTAACAGAAAAAGTAGTTTCACTACATAAACGTCATTCAGAAATGACCAAAAATCTATTTAGCAAACAGGAAGATACCAGGATGGTTTTGCATGCAATGTACGAAACTAAATTTAGCAAACAAATATTGGTGAAGTCAGTGGATATAGATGTATTCATTTTACTTACTCTCCTTTTTTCAGACTCTGACTTAAATGGAACTAATTTATTTATGCAACTTGGACACGGCACTAGCAGACAATTTTTGTCAATATAGAAGGTAGTGCAAAGTTTATGAACTACAGTTTGTTCTTGTCTTCATTGTTTTACTGGTTGCAACACCACTAATGGTTTTTTAAAAATATTTAAAAAATCTGCACTTGATGTTCTTAAAGAATATTGTTTTTTCAAAGATTATCGGAACTGCCATTGTTGTCTAAAGACGAAGCTTTAAAAATCTTTACAAAATTTATTCTAGTATTGTACAAAAACAAAAATAAACAAATTCAGATATTAAACGACCTAAGGATCAAATTAGCAACAACAAGCGGAGCTCCCTTCAACTGAAGGCACCTTTTACCACCCCTTCTTAAGGTAAATATATATATTTGAATAATAGATTTCCTATCTAATATATTTAGTTAATTATTGCAGGTTTATGTGTCAACTTAGAATATCGTACAGTAGCAATATGCCAACTACCTATACTTATAAATGCACATGGTTCAGGACGGAAGTTAAGTGACGATGTTTGGACAATATTTTCATTAAGTATTTATTGTTCAGATAAAAATTGTGAAAATCGAAAATATGATTGTGTTAAAGAAGGCCTAAAATGTTGTAACGAGTGTAAATGTCGGACTTGAAATAGTTACTGTTATTTAAAGGTTTCGATGAATGTACAGACGAACTAGAATGCTTTTAACGCAGGGCCTACGTAACTAAATACTCATTTGTCAATAGAAAAAATAGCTGCAAAAAAATAAAATTGTTTTATTCCTGCGTCTTGGTTTAATTCAATCAAAAATGTGTAATAACCTACTTATTAGGTAGGTACTTTATAACAATTAACAATGATTTATATTTACCCGCTTTTAAATATTTTTTACCTTAAAACAACAAAAGGTTGATTTATACCTTAGGTTCATACCTATTTTGGAGCTGTTAATAAAAGCCCGATTAGTGCACATGAACCTAACAACCGTAGTTCGCAGGCGGTAAGCAGTATAATGAGAGCCGGACGCGCAAGAATATGTTTTAGCCCGTTTTAAAAAAATCGCTGACTACATATTATAACCTGCGCATCAAAAATTATGATTCTAAAAACTTTTTTCATATATTGGCTTCAATTTGTTCACAGCATGTATATACATATTTTCATAAATAAAAATTTTTCTGGATTGCTGAAAAATACATTCACGAAAATAATAACTTTAAGTTTGCTATTATTTTAACAATTAAAAAGTATATATTTTATAACTACATTGTACATAGTTAGAAGCGTTATTGTGCCTACTTCAATTTTAAAGAAAAATCAGTTCCATAGCACAATTATTTTTAAAGATATAACGGTGGGGACGTTGAAAAACATGTTTCATGGATAAATAATTTTTTTAGTTTTTTCGAAATAAAAAAGTTCCTGATCACCAGAAAATGTCGTGAAAAGTGGTTTCATGTACACGATCACCTAATTAAAGAATCGCACCAAGTCTGGTTTGGTTCCACGCCAGTTTTTTTTTTTTTTTTCGGAAACTAAGCGACTTTGCTTCCCAATTTTACTCGTCTATTTAGTAAATCGTGTTGACTTTGGTTTTGGCTTAGACCCTTGTTTGGACATTGTTTTGTTTTGGATTTGTTTTAGACTTTGTATTTTTTTTACTACGAAATAAGGTATTATTATCATCAGGAGTTGTCGTACTAGAACTCGAGGGTACAGCATCTTGGTGGTTAGTATTTTGCGTATTTCTTAATAGATGCTTAAAATACTCTAAATCGACTACGTCCTTATATTTAAGCATTGATGTAAGATGTTCTTTTTTATCTTTGCGTAAACCTACGTTACATTCAGATAGACGACCAACTTGTGGGAAGCGCAATGTATTAACGCACATTTCTTGGTCTGACTTCTTTGATTTGTATTTACAAATATCAACGTTCTGAAATTCATCTTCAAAGGAGTTTCGAAAGTCAGTTTTAAAGGACTGTTTTTTTTATAAATAATTTGTTTTACTTTAGTTTAGGGTAATATACTGTAATTATAGTGCAGGGTTACCTTCTGATAATCTTGAAAATCATTACAGTTCAACTGCAAAACTTTTAATTTGGTTTTAAAATTATTTGGAATCTGTGTCAGTGTGTTATTAAGCTAACTGGGCTCATTATTTCCTTAGGACGTAAAAATCTTTCTATTACTCTATGAACTGCGTCAACTTCCTGTAAATTCCCGTGTCCGGGTTCACTAAATTTTTGTTCGATTACTTCCAAACTCTTTGATTCGTTAGTCTGTAAAAAAATTGAAGTGCGACAGACATAATGCTAATAATTTTTAATCTGTGGTACGCAGCTATCTAACCAAAGAATTTTCTGTTATCGTTCGTCATGTCCGTGGGTTAAACACTAAATTGGAAGACTTATTTATAGCCTCTATAACATGTCATTATGATATATATGCTTTCACAGAGACCTGGTTGAATTCGCATGTTCTGAATACTGAAATCTTGTCCCCCAATTATAATATTATCCGATGTGACCGAAACTTTGCGGAAATTAATAAAAGTAAAGGTGGAGGTGTACTTGTGGCTTTAAAAAGTAAGTATATATATGACGAACTTAATGTAGACTTTATATGTGAAACTCTACCCCAAATAGATATCGTTGGTATTAAGATGACTATTAATTTTCAAAATATTTTCATTTTCATAATTTATGTACCTCCAAATACACCGTATATTACTTATGAAGTCCTGTTTGAGTGTATTGAATCCATGGACTACTTAAATGACGAGATTATTTATTTTATAGGAGATTTTAATATCCCAGAGTTTAACAAGGTAAATGTTGTTCCAAGCAATCGTGTCATTACTTTGCAACGTTTCTTAGAATTTTTTGACTTGAAACAATTTAATACTGTGTTAAATATTAATGATAGTGTTCTTGATTTGGTATTATCAAGTGCAAATTGCGATGTCAGTAGATCATTAGAATGCCTGCTTATGGAAGATTTACATCATCCGCCATTAGATATATCTCTGAAAATAAATAATTTTCAACCTGAAAATTTCCCGTTTAATTTAACTGAATCATATAATTTTAAAAAAGCCAATTATCCCCTTTTGTACAATTGTTTATTTCATACAGACTGGTCATTTTTAACTGAACTAAATGATGTTAACTTAGCATGTAGCGCTTTTTATTCTAAATTAACAGAGATTTTTGATATATTTGTACCCAAAACTCTTCCTAAACAGACCAAATATCCACCATGGTATACAAATAATATTGTAAGAGACATAAGGAAGAAAAATACTATTAGAAAAAAATATAAGCAAACAAAAAACTATGATTATTATAACGAATTTAGGAATATAAGAGAGAAAATTAAACAGGATGTGAAACAAGCATATGACAATTATTTACTTAATATACAGGGTAACATAAAAAATGATCCGAAAAGATTTTGGTCATATGTAAATAGTAAAAAAAGATGTTCCTCAATTCCAGACAATATTCTATATAATAATGTTCAACATACAAATCCTCAAGATATTGTTAATGCATTTGCGACCGTCTTTCAAGCAGCTTATTTAAATCCTAATACAAATAGTAATAAAAATTCCCCCTGCGGTGAGGTAAATAGTAGTAATTTATGCGTAACAACCTTTTCGGAATTGGACGTGCTGAAATCTCTCAAGAAAATTAAACCTAAATTTACCAAGGGCCCTGATAATATACCTGCCTTTATTGTAAAAGACTGTGCACACATCTTTGCTCGTCCACTTACAATAATTTTTAATTTATCCCTAAAATGTCAGATATTTCCTGATGTGTGGAAATATTCTCGTTTATGTCCCGTTTACAAAAAAGGCAACAAAAATAACGCGGAGAATTATAGGCCAATAACAATCATTTGCAATTTTGCGAAAGTTTTTGAGTTTACCTTGAGTATGCCACTAACAAGGCACGTGCAAGGTCAAATTGTAACAAACCAACATGGATTTGTATCCGGCAGATCCACTGAGACTAACCTCACCTGTGTCACGCAATACCTTTCTGAAAAATTGGATAATAACAAACAGGTTGATATTATCTATACGGATTTTTCCAAGGCGTTTGATCGCCTGGATCATGGTATTCTGATACAAAAGCTTAGCTATTTCGGACTATCAGCGTCACTATTAGATTTAATTACCTCGTATTTAGGAAATAGGCGGCAGTATGTAGAATACCATGGTTTCAGGTCATTCGACGTCTTGGCTAGCTCAGGTGTCCCTCAGGGATCTGTACTGGGACCACTTTTCTTTAATATCTTTATTAATGACATTGTCACAAATATTGACGTTGAAAGCCTGTTATATGCGGACGATCTAAAAATCTATTGTGTAATTGAAACTGATGAAGATTGTGACAAGCTTCAAAATAACTTGAATAAGATAAATGATTGGTGTCTACTAAATCAACTACCTCTCAATGTATCCAAATGTAGCGCATTTACATTTTGTAGAGCACGCAATTATATTAGTTTTAATTATCATTTAAATAACCAGGAGTTACAAAGACCTGATACAATTAAAGATCTGGGGGTGACCTTTGACAGAAGTCTAAGTTTCAATGAACACATAAATTTAACTGTATCATCAGCTTTAAAAAGCCTAGGATTTGTAATAAGGAATTGTAAGGGTTTTAATAATACGGACATTATGAAATTATTGTACTACTCCTTTGTGCGATCAAAATTAGAATATTGCTCACTGGTATGGTCCCCGGGCTATGCTACGTATATAAAAAGTATTGAAAACATTCAGCGTCGTTTTGTTAAGTATTTGTGTTTTATTGAAGATGGCAATTATCCCACAACTGGTTATTCGCAAAACCTCATGTTAGAAAGATTTGATATGTCGAGTCTAGAAAATAGGAGAATAGCACACTCTGTAATATTTCTGCATAAAATTATTCACAATATATCTGATTGCCCGTCTATTTTGGAGCAACTGTGTTTCCGTGTACCTCGTATAGGAAGCAGAAATCGTGAAACATTCTATCTTGCTACTCCCCGAACAAATTTACTAAAACTTTCACCTATACATTTTATGTGTAAAAATTATAATTCAGTGCAAAATGAGCTTGATATATTTAATTGTAGTCCTGCATCAATTAAAAGATTACTATGCGTATAACCCCATATCCCTTATTCCGTTTCATGTTTTTTTTAGAGTTATGTGATGTGTATATATTATTTTAAGTCAGTTTTTTCTTAGTATTACATTTGTATTTTGTTTCTTCACAGTACGACACGTACTGTGAATTTGGTATATATAATACTTATACTGTTTGTGCTTACTAGTGTAACATTCCCACCCTTTAATTGGTTTTCTGTTGGGTGGTTGTATCTAAATAAATAAATAAATAAATCACATTGGTTAATATCTTAACTACGGCACTGGCTTCATGGTTTCCTGCTCGACCACTGATGTATTCATGCCAGATGCTGCAGTAAGTAACACCATTGATACTGCAATGGCCCGTCAAATTATAACAATTTAATTTTACTTCCCTCGCATACCGAAGGGAAGTATTGTATTCGAGAAAAAAATCACCCTCCGAGATTTTTTCAGATTTTGACGTTTAAGATCACGTAGATTTCGAAAATATAGATTTTTCAATTCCGTCAGTCTGTCTGTTGGTGCATTAACTAAAAAACTACTTGACGGAGAGCAGACAAATTTGGTAGGTAGTTGACCCTACTGTCAGCGAAGAAATGGTAGAACTTTCACTGGACAATGTACAGGGTGGATCGTCTAAAGGGAATAAATAATGAAAAAACATTTTTTTTTGGCTCAAATTTCCACATTTCAGGACACGTTAACCTTTTTCAGAAAAAAAAATGTTTGAAACATTTTTTACTAAAAAATTTTTTTTTCTGTTCAAATTTAAAATTTCCACGTTTGATGGCATTCTAAACCTATTTCAAAAGAAAAAAATTTTTCGAAATTCTTTTTACCAACATTTTTGAAAAAATTTTTACCACTAAAATAGATGGAATTTTTTTTTTCTTAGTTCAAATTTAAAATTTCCACGTTTCACAGCGTTCTAAACCTATTTAAAAAAAATTTTTTTGAAAATTTTTTTACTTTACTTTTTACTAAATTTAACCACTAATACAGACTGAATTTTTTTTTCTTTGTTCAAATTGAAAAATTTTCACGTTTTCATGGCATTCAAAACCTATTCAAACAAATTTTAAAAAAAATTTGAAAAAACTATTTATCACTAGGTATAGAATTAGTGTTTCTGTCCCGGGATTAGTGTTTCTGTCCCGGGAATCCCGGGACGGGATTTCATGGGGAATTATGTCACTTTTTATCGTTCCCGTTCCCGGGAAATAACAGTTGGGATTTCCCGGACCCGTGGAAATAAAAATAAGTTTTAAAAATATTAAATTTGGTGCTCCGAAATTTTACCGAGCGTGCGCGTCGGACGGCATTTATGTTTTATTTGGTTATTGTATTATTTCCTGTAGTTAGTGTTGTTGTGTCTTTTTAATTATAAATAAAACAAAACAAAACTGACGGATTTATTTTTTGACCAAAGAAAGAAAAAAAAAACATTTTAAAAAATCGGTAAAGGTATTTACACAGAACTTCCCTCGTTATGAAATGATGACATTGGGAATAATAATCGGAATATAGTTATTGCTATTATTACAAAGAAAACCTGATAACTTTTGGTCGAAAAAATATACAGAGTGCTCACCCAACAGCAAAAGTTCAATACTAAATAACAAGTGCCAAATATGGAAGGCTTGCGCAAATACCTTTGCAAATGAAACATATTCTTTATAGGATTTTGCAAACAGCGGAAAGAAAAACTATCTATGAGAAGTAAAGGAAAAACTATATATGTAAAAATATTAATGAAATCTTTGCATTCTTTCGATAACCTTACTTCTGGTTATGCTAACAAATAAAAATTCTTATTTGCCATTCTCATTTTAACACTAGCATCCAACATAGTCCCCTACGGCTAGGCAGGCTAAACTAGTATCTATATGATCCCCTACGATATGTAAATTCAGTTAGTTAGTGGTGGTTAAAAAATTGTTCATTTTTTAAAAATTTTTCAAAAATGTTGGTTAAAAAATTTTCAATATGTATTTCTTCTGAAATAGGTTTAGAATTTTTCAAAAACATTTTTAAATTTCTTTGAATAGTTTTAGAATGCCATGGAAACGTGGAAATTTTAAATCTGAACAAAGAAAAAAAAATTCCATCTATTTTAGTGTTAGAATTTTTTAAAAAATGGTAAAATAATTTTCTAATATTTTTAAAAATAGATTTAGAACGCTATGAAAAATAAAAAAATTTAATTTGAAAAAGGAAAAAAGTTCCATCTATTTTAGTGGTAAAATATTTTTCAAAAATGGTTAAAAAATGTTCAAAAATATTTTTTTTTATATAGGTTTAGAATTTCATGAAACGTGGAAATTTTTTTAAATTTAAACAAAGAAAAATCTTTTTTTTCATCTATTTTAGTGGTAAAACATGTTTAAAAAATGTTGGTGAAAAAAATTTTCAAATTTTTTTATTCAGAAATAGGTTTAGTGTGTCATGAAACGTGGACATTTTAAATTTGAGCAGAAAAATATTTTTTCATTATTTATTCCCTTTAGACGGTCCAGTGAAAGTTTAACTATTTCTTCACTGACAGTAGCGTCAACTACCTACCAAACTTGACTGCTCAAGTAGTTTTTTAGTTAATGCACCAACAGACAGACAGACAGACTGACGAAATTGAAAAACCTATATTTTCGTAATCTACGTGTTCTGAAACGTCAAAATCCGAAAAAATATCGGATGGTGATTTTTTCTCGAATACAATACTTCCCTTCGGTATGCGAGGGAAGTAAAATGAATATTTGGATGATGTGACATTTTGAAACAAAAAATTTGTGTTTTTCAAGAAATATATGAAAAATTTAGTATTTCCCGGGAATCCCGAGATTCCCGGGAACGACAAATTTTATTTCCCGATTCCCGGGAATGAAAAAAAGTCGGGAAATCAGAAACCCTATATATAGAATATATAAAATAATTTTTTTTTTTGCTTTTTACCACTAGAATAGATGGAAAAATTTTTTTTCATCAAATTTAAAATTTTCACGTTTGACGTGACTGACATTCTAAACCTATTTGAGAAAAAAAAATTGAGAATTTTGCCACTTTGCCACAGATGGAACATTTTTTTTCTTTGCTCAAATTTAAAATTTTCACGTTTCGTGGTATTCTAAACCAATTTCAAAAAAAAAAAATACCACTGTAGAATAGAAAGAAACTTTCTTTTTAGCTCGAATTTAAAATTTCCACGTGTCATAGTATTCTAAATAACCCATTTCAGAAGAAAAAAATTTTGAAATTTTTTTTTTAAAACATTTTTGAAATATTGAAAAAAATATGAAATTTTTTAACCACCCCTATACTTCCACTCCCACTACGTGTATGTGGAATTGAATGTGACAGATGGCAATAATATTAGGCATATGCACCTATTATACTATTATTGAAAAATGTACAGGGTGATCATCCCAAGAAATAATTCAGTCATGGTGGACATTTATAAAGGTATTTGCCCAAGCCTTCCATATTTGGCACCTGTTATTTAGTATTGAACTTTTGCTGTTGGATGAGCACTCTGTATATTTTTTTGACCAAAACTTATCAGGTGTTCTTTGTAATAATAGTGATAGTTATATTCCGATTATTATTTTCAATGTCACTTCGTAATTATTAATTTTTTAGAGTGACCGCCAGCGAGATTTTAGATTCCAGTTCAGTTCTAGTTAAGGTACAGAATAAGACGTTTCTATTGGTCAGCTTGTGACATTGATTCATGTCATTTTTGACAATTTGAATTTGTTTACAGTTAGACCTGCCTGGGAGGTTAACTCTTGCAAAGTCTATATCTTTTATGTATAATGGACTTTACGAAACGCTGTCAATGTGTGGAATCCTCAAATAATTTAGATAACTTTCCTTTATTGAAAGTAAGTGATTATTTTGTTTTATTTGGCAATAGTTGTGATTCGTTGGGTTTGTCACAGCCACAACTAACTTACCGAAATTATTATTGTTGTTATTAAATAATTATTTAATATTTGCAGGCTCTGCTTCCAGAAGACTATGCATATAATATTTGTGATTATCTTTCGCAAGAAAATGACGGAACATGTTTTGATACTAGATTTCGAATTAGCTGCAGGACAAATGACGAGGTTAAGGAATGGCTTGATAAATATAAAGAAATTTCAAAAACTACTTTTACGACTGCCCAGACATTTTCAAAAAATTCCAATATATTTCTTTACAAGGTGGGTCTTTGGTTAATTATTACAGTACCTAAACTTTACCTACTATTTAAATCGTTATAGGTGGCATTGCGATGTCATCACAACACACAGCCACAGAGCCACAAGGTTCGAAAACCACATGCAAAACATACAGCTTGTCCTGCATCCATGCGACTTACACTTAAATCTACCGAAAAGAGTAGAAAATATAGGTGAGTGTTTACCTAATAAATTTTGAAAAATCTGCTATCAAAATTTATTATTTGTTGAGTTTACATATTAAGAACACAAAAGATTTATGTGTAGGTACTTAACTGATACTTTTACTATTACAGGAGTGTCGATTGTCATTTGGACCAATTGCCTACATTAGTGATTTTACACCATAGCCACAATCACAACATTTTTAATTCTGAAGCATTAAAATATAGACAACCATTAAAAGAAATTGAGGAGAAATTTTTAAAAATGTTTGAAGCGAGTCATAACCCATCACGTGCCTTGGATATTCATCGCGATGATTTACTTAAAGAATATGAAGACGATTATTATGTGGTCGCAGCTGACAGGGCTTATTGTCCTGACATATTTTGGACCTATCAGTTATATTATAAAGTTTTTAAAAAGAATTATGGTGCTGATAAAGGGGCTGACATGTTGACTTCTTTAGAAACATTCATTGAAAAGTACAATACAGAAGTTAAGGACAAATGTGCCGAATTAAAAACATTAAAGGACAATAATTTTGTGTTGGTTATTGTTAGTCCTCTCATGAAACGAATCCTCAAAACATTAAAGACAAGCTGTGAAGTTATGTTTGTGGATTCGTCTGGAAATATGGACAGATTCGGGTGCAGAGTATTTTTGTTAATAGTTAACACTTGTGCTGGTGGTTTTCCTGTTGGTATAGTAATAACAACTGCTGAAAGTGAAGAAGTTATTTATGAGGGGATGAATTTGTATAAAAGTTTTATTGAACCAGATATGTTTAATAATACAGGGCAAGCTGGACCACTAATAATTCTTACTGATGATTCATGTGCCGAAAGGAATGCCTTATCAACAGTTTTTCCCAACACAATTCTTCTGTTGTGTATATTTCATGTATTGCAAGCTACCTGGCGCTATATTTGGAGTAGTGACAGTGGAATTAAAATGACAGATCGACAGCAATTGTTCTATTTTGTTGTATGCAAGTAGTGAGGAAATTTTGAAGACAAAGTATGACATTTTAATATCATCTACTACTTGTTTAAAATATAAAAAGTTTGTAAAGTATGCAAATGATTTATATGGTCGGCGCACCCAATGGGCTTTGTGCTACAGAAAATCGTTAATGTTAAGGGGACAAAATATGAACAATTTATGTGAGGCAGCAATGCGTGTGCTAAAAGATAAGGTTCTCCTGAGAACAAAGGCATACAGCGTTGTTCAATTATTCGACTTCCTCTTGTCTGATTTTAATAATTTCTACATGAAAAAGGCTATTGATGTTGCAAATGGACGACCTCATTCGTATTTAAAGAAAAATAAATTTCCTGAAATAAAACAATAGAATCTTCAGAGCGAGAAGATCAGTGATAATTATTTTTCCGTTCATAACACTGCTAACGATCAGAAATATTTTGTAGAAACTGACGTTGGGTTCTGCACTTGCATGATTGGCCAGTCAGGTGCAATATGTAAACACCAACAACATGTTGCTATAAAACACCAAAAACAATTAACTTTTGCTTTACCTCAAGACGAAAATGCAAAAAGGAAGCTATATTATATCGCAACTGGGTCACAAAATGTTCCTGTTAATTGGTTTAAAGGACTTACTCAAATTTCATCCACATCAGAACAGCCTATGAAGTCACAACATGATAAAGTAAGTACCAATTCTAGAGATGATTATGCCCAACCTGTATTATATGGTAATTCTAAAAATTCGCACGACGATGACGTCATTGAAGAAAAGAAGAAACAGGTTATTAGTGACTTAGGTGAAATGTTTAATTTATTAAAAACCAAGGCTTCGGAAAATGTAGACATCTTAGAAGCCACTGAGAAATTGTTAATTACAGCTTGTAACACATTTGGGAAGTATTCAGGATTGAGTACAAATAAAAAATCAAATTATAAATTATGTGGTACAAAAAAAATTGGCGTCCAACCAACTGCCATAGCTCGAAGAAAAAGAACATGTGGTGGGCGGAGGAGCTTGAACGCTGGAAGACCACCAAAATCTTCCTACACAGAGGAACATGGCTATTCTGCTTCTCTGTTGGCAAGAAACTCTTCATCCCTGTTGCCGAAGAGAAGGAAAAAAATGGCTGCACCTCATAATTTAGCCTATTGTGTGGCTGAAAATAAGTTTAGGAAAATCTCACTAATACTTATAAATAAATAAATACTAAATAAATAAAGACTTTATATTTTACCCTCAGCGAAGTTCAGAAGAACTGCGTACTTAACCAAGCTAAATACAAAAATACAATACTACAAGGATAGAAAAATATAGATACAAAAATACAAAACTTGACTTATCTACTATCATTGTAGCCACAAAGATCAATACAGTATCTATCTATCTATTTCAATATTTGTTTTTAAGATTGTCAAATGTATGTTTTTTTTCCTTGATAGGTGTACTTACACATAAGTTTTCATTAATATAAGTAGCAACGAGCACGCTAAATAACCATTTATATGACTGCTGTCATTGCAGATAAGAAAACGTGAGTTAGAAACTTTAAACAGGATAGTAATCGGCCTAAAAAAATGTTTGTCTTATGTCCCCTAATAGTCTGAGCCCTTTATTATTAACATAAATTACTATTAATAATAAATGTTTCAAATCTGCTTTCAAAAGTTTTTTAGTGAATAGATGGTACCTATAACATAGAGGGTTTTATATATTTACATCACTTCATACTTGTATCATTTATACCCATCCTATGGTATGTACCTATTCTCTAATTCTCCCGTGGTTTGAGTCTAGCGCGAAAATGATAACTCCACCTCTTCGCTTATTTGGCCAATAGGAGCAGCCAATTATTTACCTTAACTAAAACTGAACTGGAATCTAAAATCTCGCTGACCGCCATGCACAAATAAAGAGGGACGTTCTGTGTAAATACATTCTCTAAATCAAAAGTAATTACTGGTGTGTCCTTATCTTTGCATTTTCTATCTTGTTGGCGTTCATTTGTTCCGACTGTTGTTTTTTAAATGAATTTCTTGTTGTTCCTTTACTTCTTCATTAGGTTTTTCTATCTTCTTGAACTCCTCACACTTATCGCATAAGTCTTTTTTAGGATGATGAAATTAAATTCAGTATTGAAAATATGGCAGTAAATTGGTTTTTTTAAAGGAGATATTTCCTTGGGAAGCCATTCTACATACAGATCATACATCCGGCTTAAATTAAGGGAGGCATCCAAATATTTTTTACTCGTATTTGCCCTACAGTAAAGGGACTCAACACAATGAAAGGAGTTTATGTGTCTCCTAACAAAATCTTTGTCAGTATCAGGTATTGCCCTTTTACCATTATTTCCTTTATTTTGAGATCTCGGTATATTTGTTAAAGGGTTCTGAATATTTAAAAAAAAATAATATTGTTTTGCGCTGATGTTTAGAGTGCCCAAAATGAACTATTTGCAGACTATATTTGTTTACTTCTAAATCATAATTAAATGTCATTTTTTTTTTGTATTATTATCTGATTTTACACGTCGTCTTAACTATATTTTTTCTTTGCACAAATCTTGCATAGAATTTAACCTTTTTTCATCTGAAAGCTTCCAAAATTGTTCGAAAATTATATTTCGTTCTTCTGTTATATTTTTGCATTTGGTAAGTACAAGACCCTCTACAACTTGCAGTAATTTTTCTTGCTAAATATCAGTGGCGGCTCGTGATATTGTCTGCAGAGGAGGCTTGATATTCTGAAAGACAACTGATGTGCAATATGACTACAATTTGTACATTTCCCCACCACCCCTGAGGTATTACAACGGCGCGTTACATTTTTTTGCCGTGGGTTGTTCGCCAGGATACCGATTCACGACTTGAGAGAATAGAACTAATAAAAGAATAGAATGAAAAGGAAATAGAAAATATGATGAGGTGAAAAAATCATTCTCATGAAATTCTCGTTCCTACGACTCGAGTAACGGTATCCAAAGGAGTCCTACTATCCCACTTGTAATTAAATTATATAACTTTTAATAAAAATAAAAATAGTTTTGGAAAATGAATTAAAGTGTTTTTCTACAAACAAAAAATTGTATTATCACTGCCAGGCGTGTAAAATTATAAGTTTTAATAGAAATTAAAATAGTTTTGAGAAAGAAGTTATATAAAAAAAATATAACCGCGGAACTCTATATTATGGAGAATTATAAAAAATATTTCCTAAAAAATAAATAACACAAATAAATATTTTTTCTAAAATAACAACTACCTATCTCTGCTTTAAAGCCTGAATATTTTTATAAATGAGTAGTAACCTGCGATTTTTGGAACTAGCAAAATGGTTGATTATTTCATCATAAAATGAATCGCGTTTACTCAATTCTGACAAAAAACGTTTTTCTATTGAAATAAGCGATACATTTGAAAGGCGGTCTTGACTCATTTTGTTTCTAGTAAAAATGTTTTTATGCGTTTAAGTGTTGAAAATGATCATTCTACAGAAGCTTACCGGAATTGTCTCAAAAAATAGTGGCGTTATATTCAAAAAGTTCTCTAATTTTGGGTCATAAGTTTTTAGAAAATCTACCAGCTCTTTGAAATTTCCTTTATTGCACGATTCTCGTTTTTCGTCATGTCCTCGGAAATAATTTTCTTGTGAAGATAACTATATAACGGCATCTATTAACCTCTTTAATATTTCCCTATTCTCACGGACCTTTTCGTTAACATTTTCTATTTCTCTCTTATGTGCAGAATCCAAGAAATTTACAATATTTTGTTTACCAAACATTTCGAATTTAATGCAAGATGAAATGTGCTCCTGGGATTTTTCGTGCCTTTCTAAACCTCGCGACAAATTTTGCAAATTATTAAACCCGGCCCTGCCCCAAATTGAGGATTGATCATTAGTAAATAATAAACATCTCCAACAATATAATTTGTTTCTAACTGTTGATGCCGTTAACCACTCGACTTATTTATAATTGTTATCACAAAACCCTCTGTTTTGTTTACCACTTTTAAAAACTAACGAAAGCATTGCTGGTGTAGGCCTGGCATTTCTTTTAATTCTTACCTTTTCGTCATAAATAACCCATATAGCATTTTTGCATTCAGAGCATGTGCTCGGAATGTACTTTATGTACCAAGGAACTAAGAATGAATATTCATTTTGCATGTAATGTATATAATCTGAATGTCAGAGAGCGGTACAGATGACCGCTTCTCAACATCCGAATAAGATTCCCACAACATTCCCATGAACCAAAATGGTACTTGATATGAACCAAAGAGGTATATTGAAATATTGCTAGATACATGATATATAGAAGGAAGGTCCATGCTACATTCATAATGTACACTGCACGTTCACGGTATACGCGTACTACCTTCGTAGGAATGACCATTACGTATCAGTGGCAGCTATAAATACTTCACTCATGCCATGTATCTTTTTCAGAGTTTAATTACTACAATAATTTATGACTTACTGTAATCAATGAGTCGCTGCTTCATTCTGAGTATGTTCATGATGAAGCAGCCACTCATCTATGATTTCAATAAATAATAAATTATTATAATAATCAAACTCCGAAGAGAATACATGGTATGAGTGAAATACTTGCATATAATAAATCCAGTATCTAATTTTAGTATTTAATTGTTACAGTCAATTATTACTTATTCTAATTTTCCACAATACACATTCCTCGTGAAGAACATTATCTAAGTAAATGTGGAATGTATGCACAGAAAATTTGTTTTTACCACTAGTTTTCAATTAAAGTCAATCATGTTTTATCGATCAAATTTTGTTTGAATAGAGCACACAAATGCTGAATTTGTTATAACAGTACTTTACAAACACCCAAGAATATCATTTGTAAAAAAATTAGTTTTACGTTTATACAAGATCTGTTCAAAATCATTTTAAAATACATCAAACATTTATCACTGAAAATTTGAACTCTAAAATCAAATTTAACACATTATTTCTGATGATCATATTACGTTAGCTTAAAGTTTTATCTAATTCAAATTGTGTTTTAAATTGTCCAGAGCAAAACATGATTCTATTCTATTAACTACTAATTATTGTTGTAACAATTATGCATCTTGAATTATAAAATAGGAAGAGGTATAAATAAAACAGTTAGTGCTACTTTAAATATATTTTTATTTTTTGTTATAGTAGACGCAATCGTTACAGTGACTCTACGAGTGAGACACAAGACGAGGTTTAACTGGCAAGGATAACATTTTCCGTCTTTATTATACTTTCACCCGTTGAGCCACTATAACGATTGCGTCTACTATACAAATATGAATTGCAATAATAGAAAACAATTGTGTCAAGAATTTAAATTGATATTTTGTTAACAACAAACTGTTCTTTGCTACTTATAAACTGTCATATTTTACTATAACCAACGTTTTGCCAGTAAATAAAAAATAGTAAAAATTGGAGGGCTTACATTTCCAAAACCAGTACGTGTCTACATGTTGCCGATGCTGATATTTGTAATTGCGAAACTCCACTTGGCATTCTCAACACATGATCTGTGACTGCTCCTATTGGCTGAATACTTTCTTTTGGCTTTTCCAATTTTTCGGAGAAGGTATTCTCTTCCTGTCTAGAGGAGGTGGGGATACGCATGCTAGTTCCAACTGTAAAAGAAACGAGAGCATATTTGAATATTTGTTTCACTTTAAAAACTGGCCATAATAAAGTTGAAAAATATAACATCTTACAAACATCTTGCAGAAAAAAATAAAAATAATCAAAAAAAAATTAAACAAATTGATATTATCATTAATTTACAAAACAGGTATTTTTTTTGGAATTCGGAAATATTTGTACTTGTGATTTTAATACCTACCAAAGTTATTAGAAGAACAACATATTTTCCCTTAACTTCTAGTAATAGCAAAATTTATTTCACTTTGGGAAGTCGACGTCTTCCAATATGTTCTTCGATATCACTATCTTCATCTCATAATAATCTTTTGGGAGGAATAATTTGCTTTTTGTACATAGTCCTTTGATTCGTTTTTGTTCACTCTGTATATCCGATGTGAGTTCTGCTCTTTTCAATTTAACTGCAGCTTATAATCTTCTATAATAGGTATAAAGCAAATTAGTACAAATATGACAACTTATATGTTGCAATCAAGACCGATGGTTGTGATTTACATAAATAAAAGCTCCTTAATATTGAAATAGATCGAACCTACCTTCTCGAAAACAAGATTTATAGTGTCCACGCTTCATATGGGATCTCTCTTGTTTTTCAATGATTTATCAAATTGTTTCCGTTTAAATGGTGACCACCATTCGTGGAACGAGTCACTTCGAATTAAACCACCTCCGTTTTTTCCCCAAAAATCGATGCCTACAAACATCATTATTCGTATTACAATAAAAGCAAAGATTAGACCTAATCTTTGATAAAAGTACAGTGATAGGTAAGTGTAAGTACATTCAACTTTAGTGTCTAAACATAAATTAAAATATCTGCAAATGACAATAAAGGGGACCTTAAACTATGTGGTAGTTGTATTATTGTACATAATTATTGTAAAATACTTACTGCAATGCAATTAAGTATGTAGTAATAATCATAGGCAAACAAAACACAAACCATAAACAAATTGAAATCGACATTTGACATTTTGACAGCAGAGGCCTAGCGGAATCAACGAAGTGGAAGGGAACCTTCACTTCGTTGAGCGGAATGGAATGAGAATATTGAGCATGCGCACTAACCTAGGGACCGTGGCGCGCGATCACAAGCCTAGTTTGAATTCAAAATTTAAATCATATTTCACATCTACAATTTTGCCAACGATTTAAAATTTATAAAATGGATGTTATTTACCACTGGACAGGGAATGATTATAAATGTACTTAAATCAAATCTGGATAGAGAAGCATTTATTTATTTTTATTATAATTAAAGTTAAAGTAGATACTATATAAAAGTAGCAATAGGTAGTCTCATCAGTTGTGATGCAGTTTTATTTTTATTAGTTCATGCGATCCAAATATTTCTACAAAATGTACACGTCTCTATCATACAGATAAAATCATCGATGAACGTTTATACGAGGTACATGAACACATATACGAAGAACATTCCCTGACATATATACATAGTACATGCGACTATGAACATAAACTTTTGTGTATGTTCGATCCATATCGTCTGTATATTCATATTGTATATGAAAATATTATTTATATGAGAATGTTGGGGGAACATACATGGCTAGTACAGTATGCAATTAGAACATTAGGAATGCAAAATGTACATTCGTGGAATAATAAATGCTATCTGGGAAGAGCAGTAAATCCATTTAATAACAAATAATCCACCACGTCTGGACAACAAGACATGTTGTTGGGAATATTTTCGCCTAGAGTACTTATTTCTAGCCCGCCTATCAAATGTTTTATGTATTTATACGTCAAGTTGTTCTTAACCGGTTAAACGCAACTGTCAGACGTTAGTTCGTTTTCTTTGTGAATCACCTGACTCTTGAATGACCTGTGCACATGCGCTATAAAAACTAAGATCTGAGGCTAGCCTCATACTTGGCTATTCCAAGTGTTGCTATTTTACACAGCGCAAAGAAATTCAAGGTCATTCATGTTATAAGTAAATGTGGTAAAGTTGGAAGCTATTTCGTATTACCCTGATAACACCAAACGTCCCCAGGACGTTCACTTAGGTCCTCGTTTGGTCTGAACGTCCCGGGTTTACATGGTACGTCCCAAGGACGTCCGTTTGCTATCGTCCCTAAAACGTTCTGAATAAAACGTTTTGAGGACATCCTGCTAGAGTCTAGTCAAGACAAACCTAAACACATTTGTGAAATAACCTCTAGGAGTGATGTTTTTTTGAGCAGATGAGGATATGATTAAAGAAGGAAATTAAAAACTGTAAAAATGAAATTACAATCCTTAAAAAGTTTTACTAACAAAATTTCTTTTGATAACAAAATATTTTTATATGTCATGGTCCATTTAAATTTTGTCAATTTGATTTTTCTGATTTTCAGAAATCCTATATTCGTTTCAACTATTTTGTTCATGAGTTTCGGTTATATTACAGCCATTTTCACCGCAATATTTAAGCAGAGCTTGTGTATATATAATGTTACTCAGTTGCTGTCAAACTGGGAAATTCAATTTGGCAGGCATTGCATCATTTTTACAAAGCATTTATATAAATTCTTTGCATTTTTATGTCTTCCGCACACTGGCACTTTTAACGGCTACAAAAGAAAGTACCAGAAACAGGTAAGTCTATTTAATTGATTTATTAATATATAAATATTTAGATCGATATTTTATTCTAGATAAATTTGGTGCGGCTTATTTGTAGGTTATAATAAATATACTAAGTCCACCCACCTTATTTGGCTCTGTTAAAATTCTATGGGAGATCACCTGTGAAGTATGTAGTAGTAGAGTATGTAGTTTTTAGTTGTTTATCATGGAGCGAACTTATTCACTTAAAAGAAGATTGTTGGTTAAACATTATAAATACAATACTTCCCTTCGGTATGCGAGGGAAGTAAAAATTGAAAAGAAGTACCTACTCATGCAGTGTGTTAAACGAAGTGTTATATATGGTTCGACATCTCTGATGAACAAGTGGAGGTGATGAAAGTTTTAATAGGTAAGCAGGTTTGATACATCGAGTAATAAAAACATTCGTCAGAAAACATCAACAAACTTGTAAAGTATATTTAGGGATTTCAGTAAATTAATATAAGGAAAAAACTGATAAAGGTACTTTTTGAGGAAAATTTACAAATTTGTAACTTATATGCCCTATTTGTTATATATTTCTGAATTTATGCTGTACGTATGTACAAAAACTTTTATACATCATCAATGTTCAACCTAATAAACCTGCTTATAACCGTAAATCCTAATGCATCTTAACCCATAGCCATTTTCTTTACTTGAATTCTGTAATAATACCCATATAGCATTTTTGCATTCAGAGCATGTGCTCGGAATGTACTTTATGTACCAAGGAACTAAGAATGAATATTCATTTTGCATGTAATGTATATAATCTGAATGTCAGAGAGGCGTACAGATGACCGCTTCTCAACATCCGAATAAGATTCCCACAACATTCCCATGAACCAAAATGGTAGTTGATATGAACCAAAAAGGTATATTGAAATATTGCTAGATACATGAGGTATATAGGAGGAAGGTCCATGCTACATTCATAATGTACACTGCACATTCACGGTATACGCGTACTACCTTCATAGGAATGACCATTATGTATCAGTGGCAGCTATAAATACTTCACTCATGCCATGTATCTTTTTCAGAGTTTAATTACTACAATAATTTATGACTTACTGTAATCATAGATGAGTCGCTGCTTCATTCTGAGTATGTTCATGATGAAGCAGCCACTCATCTATGATTTCAATAAATAATAAATTATTATAATAATTAAACTCTGAAGAGAATACATGGTATGAGTGAAATACTTGCATATAATAAATCCAGTATCTAATTTTAGTATTTAATTGTTACAGTCAATTATTACTTATTCTAATTTTCCACAATACACATTCCTCGTGAAGAACATTATGTAAGTAAATGTGGAATGTATGCACAGAAAATTTGTTTTTACCACTAGTTTTCAATTAAAGTCAATCATGGTTTATCGATCAAATTTTGTTTGAATAGAGCACACAAATGCTGAATTTGTTATAACAGTACTTTACAAACACCCAAGAATATAATTTGTAAAAAAATTAGTTTTACGTTTATACAAGATCTGTTCAAAATCATTTTAAAATACATCAAACATTTATCACTGAAAATTTCAACTCTAAAATCAAATTTAACACATTATTTCTGACGATCATATTACTAATTATTGTTGTAACAATTATGCATCTTGAATTATAAAATAGGAAGAGGTATAAATAAAACAGTTGGTGCTACTTTAAATATATTTTTATTTTTTGTTATAGTAGATGCAATCGTTACAGTGACTCTACGAGTGAGACACAAGACGAGGTTTAAATGGCAAGAATAACATTTTCCTTCTTATTATACTTTCACCCGTTGAGCCACTATAACGATTGCGTCTACTATACAAAAATGAATTGCAATAATAGAAAACAATTGTGTCAAGAATTTAAATTGATATTTTGTTAACAACAAACTGTTCTTTGCTACTTATGAACTGTCATATTTTGCTATAACCAACGTTTTGCCAGTAAATAAAAAACAATAAAAATTGGAGGGCTTACATTTCCAAAACCAGTGTCTAGATGTTGCCGATGCTGATATTTGTAATTGCGAAACTCCACTTGGCATTCACAACACATGATCTGTGACTGCTCCTATTGGCTGAATACTTTCTTTTGGCTTTTCCAATTTTTCGGAGAAGGTATTCTCTTCCTGTCTAGAGGAGGTGGGGATACGCATGCTAGTTCCAACTGTAAAAGAAACGAGAGCATATTTGAATATTTGTTTCACTTTAAAAACTGGCCATAATAAAGTTGAAAAATATATAACATCTTACAAACATCTTGCAGAAAAAAATAAAAATAATCAAAAACGATATTATCATTAATTTACAAAACAGGTATTTTTTTGGAATTCGGAAATATTTGTACTTGTGATTTTAATACCTACCAAAGTTATTAGAAGAACAACATATTTTCCCTCAACTTCTAGTAACAGCAAAATTTATTTCACTTTGGGAAGTCGACGTCTTCCAATATGTTCTTCGATATCACTATCTTCATCTCATAATAATCTTTTGGGAGGAATAATTTGCTTTTTGTACATAGTCCTTTCATTCGTTTTTGTTCACTCTGTATATCCGATGTGAGTTCTGCTCTTTTCAATTTAACTGCAGCTTATAATCTTCTATAATAGGTATAAAGCAAATTAGTACAAATATGACAACTTATATGTTGCAATCAAGACCGATGGTTGTGATTTACATAAATAAAAGCTCCTTAATATTGAAATAGATCGAACCTACCTTCTTGAAAACAAGATTTATAGTGTCCACGCTTCATATGGGATCTCTCTTGTTTTTCAATGATTTATCAAATTGTTTCCGTTTAAATGGTGACCACCAAACTTTCTTTTCGTGGAACGAGTCACTTCGAATTAAACCACCTCCGTTTTTTCCCCAAAAATCGATGCCTACAAACATCATTATTCGTATTACAATAAAAGCAAAGATTAGACCTAATCTTTGATAAAAGTACAAAGGGATAGGTAAGTGTAAGTACATTCAACTTTAGTGTCTAAACATAAATTAAAATATCTGCAAATGACAATAAAGGGGACCTTAAACTATGTGGTAGGTGTATTATTGTACATAATTATTGTAAAATACTTACTGCAATGCAATTAAGTATGTAGTAATAATCATAGGCAAACAAAACACAAACCATAAACAAATTGAAATCGACATTTGACATTTTGACAGCAGAGGCCTAGCCGCTGTGATATTCAGCCGCCTCTAGCGGAGAGGAATGAGAATATTGAGCATGCGCACTAGCCTAGGGACCGTGGCGCGCGATCACAAGCCTAGTTTGAATTCAAATTTAAATCATATTTCACATCTACAATTTTGCCAACGATTTAAAATTTGTAAAATGGATGTTATTCACCACTGGACAGGGAATGATTATAAATGTACTTAAATCAAATCTGGATAGAGAAACATTTATTTATTTTTATTATAATTAAGGTTAAAGGTTAAAGTAGATACTATATAAAAGTAGCAATAGGTAGTCTCATCAGTTGTGATGCAGTTTTATTTTTATTAGTTCATGCGATCCAAATATTTCTACAAAATGTACACCTCTATCATACAGAAAAAATCATCGACGAACGTTTATACGATGTACATGAACACATATACGAAGAACATTCCCTGACATGTATACATAGTACATGCGACTATGAACATAAACTTTTGTGTATGTTCGATCCATATCGTATGTATATTCATATTGTATATGAAAATATTATTTATATGAGAATGTTGGGGGAACATACATGGCTAGTACAGTATGCAATTAGAACATTAGGAATGCAAAATGTACATTCGTGGAATAATAAATGCTATCTGGGTATTGCCAAAAATTATAACGTTAAACTTATAATAATGTTATTAATCTGCGGTAGCATTAGTCAACATATATTTCTGCTTCTCTTGGTCTTTGGTATTATTTGTAGAATCAATCATTCATATAAAGAGGTGTTCTTAAAATTTTTAAATGAACAAGGGAACCTTTCAAATGCAAAAGTCAGTTAAACAAAAAAAATGTTCACATTTAAACTGTGATTTTTTTTTTAAATAGGACACCAAGAAAATTATAACAATTTATTTTAAATATAAGCTTGCCAGGAAGTGGCATATATTAGTCTTAATGTTTTTTGCCAAGATTTCATCTGAAATGTTAATTTTTCTTTTATTTGCACAGGGGCTGCTGCAGTCGCTAACGCTTCAAAGTCTTGGAAGGACACCGAAATGGCTATTACATCGTGATTGAAGAGGGCAAAAGAAAGAACAGAGAGGGTGTCAAAAAAGAGAGAATATTAGAAAATAATATAAACTAAGATAATTATAAAAAGACGAAGTGTGCAAAACGTTAAGAAAAGGTGAGACATACATTTATCTTACGTTTTATTGCATACTTGGCTTATTTCTTATAATATTCAATATGACTTAATGTATATATAACCATATTATACTGTACTAGGTATTATAATATATAACTTTTAAATCCCATAAAAATTGTATTTTTGACACTTGACACTTGAATTTGCAGAGTAAGAAGTTAATTTAAAAAAAATACAAATGCCATAACTTATTTTTCAATAGCACAATAGAAATAAAATGTTCGCATAAATTTGTCATTTGGTGTTGATATAAATAAAAGTACTTACTAATAAGTTTTAAAATCAATCTAATTGAATAATTTTTCTACATGGTAATTATATATTGTCATTTTTTTAATCTTTTTGGCTTTTCTAACCACATTTATTCCCTTCGAAATAGAATCCAATCACTGGATTCTATTTCGAAAGAAATGCATGTGGTTAGAAAACCCCAAAAGGAACATAAATACCCTCTGCTGTGAATACACCTTAAAAGTGGTGGAGCGGGAGGTACCTATATGTTTTGCATAGTATGTCCCAACAACGTTTTCAGGACGTCCTCTCTAGACCTACATTCGTCCCACATAAGTCCTGGGTGGGACGTCCTCGGGACACCCCGTTTTGCTGACACGGAACGTCCCTCAAACGTCCTCGGTACATCTTACGTCGGTAGAGTACGTCCTCGGGACGTTTTCATGTCCTGTGAGTACGTTCTTGGGACGTTTTCGGGACGTCCATGTGCTATTAGGGTAGCCTCCAGCGAATATGCATACAAAGACTATCCGGACTGTAACGTTATAGGTATGTTTGTGGAAAGGAAATGCAAAAATGTTATATATAAACTGAAAATTAATTAATGAATAATAAACAATAAAAAATATTGAAAATTGAGATATACCTAATAGAAATTTCTTAAGATATTACTTTTGAAGATATGGTGGTTCTTCCAAGGGGAGGCTCAGCCTCCCCTGCCTCCCCTGACGAGCCGCCACTGCTAAATATACTTTTCCCTTCCTATCTGTATACTGCTCACCTCTTTGTCTTTTTATTTTTCTTACGTTCTGTTTCCATTTTGAAGTAAGTAAGTCTTTTTTTAACTTTTTTTTTAATTGAATTGTTATTGTTATTTTCTTGTTGAATTTCAACTAGGACACCTCTGTTCTCTTCTACTGATATAGCAGTACTGTCTACGTCATTAGCTTAATTAAGAATTATGATAGGTAGATTCTCTATATCGAAATATCCAGGACTCCATGCTATTTTATCTCTCTTAATAATCGGCGATATTTCTAAATTTGCAGTAAGTTCATTCTGATCATTAAAAATTTCATTCGTTATTATTACTAGGGTTTGGGAGGAATACACCGAGTGCTTTAGCCAATAAAGGACACTCTTGTGTAACTTTTGATTGGGTCAATGGTGTTATGTCGGTAAGGTTCTAATGAAAGGCTTATTTCCATATATATATATATTGACTAGTCTTTATATGTAAAATATCACAGATCATTTTGTTAACACATCTTACTATCTATGATTCTATCGACCGACTGGCTGGTCGTCGTTCCCCCACTATGTCCTGTACATTATATTGCCAACCTAACACCCCCACAATAAAATCACAAAGTATGTACTCTACTTTTCTAGGTCCTACTGGAAAATGTTTCCTACATGCTTATCTAACCTATTTATACAAATAAAATTACTACTCTATCATTTTTAAGTATAGTGCCCTACTTAATGTACTTATGCGATTAAAATGCCAAATTGTGGGTTTTAAACTGTATATGTTATAAATAAATCAACTGGACTAATAAATACACATTAGACAATTAACACCATAAATAATAAGTACTGTGACTATAATAAGTTGGTGACAACTTTAGATATTAATTTAATTCGTTTTCTGACTCGGTTACATAATCCTTTAAAAATGCAGGTTTTTTTATAGAACGTTTCGATCTTTTTACGACAATCTCTGTAGATTTGTCCGCGTTCCTGCGCTTTCGGCTGATTGATTCTTTGGGAATACCTCGTGTAGATTTCACCACGTTCTGACCACTGGTAGTAGATTGTTGTTCCAAACCTTCTGGAACCGTTGTTGAATTTACCGGCGTCTTGGAACTGGGAGACTCGCCATTTACCTGTTTAGGGGCAGAAACATTGCTATTAGGAATGTGTTCACCTTCATGAGAGTTATCGTCATTTAAACTTTGAACTTTTGTGGGGATAATACTTGGATCGAGATTACACATTACATCACTTACGACAGTGGTATCCTCCCCCATAGCTGACAGAGCTTGCTGGCTGGTGCTAGGCAGATTGTTAGCTTGGTTACCTAAATTTGACTTATTCTGAAAGGGTAAATCAAAACTATCATTGAGACAACTTTTATAACTTAAGCTAAAATTATCATTGTTACCCGACACGTGTGAATTATGAACCTGTTTTCCCCTCCAGGCCGTGCCTACTGCAACGCTGCTTTCTTCTGTTGCGTAACTTGTCTTAATTTGGTTTGCGTGCCTCTTCCAGACTTCTCCTGATATAAGCTGGCATAAATATGTAGAACGTCCTATCTTCTTCACGACTTTTGCTGCTGTCCACGTTACCTTGTTAACCCTCCTATAATCCTTCACGTAGACTCCACTTCCTTCTTGGAGAGTCCATTTCCTGCCACCATAGCTTCTCTTTTGTTTTTCTAAAGACTCTTTTACTTTTGTCTGTTGTTGACCCTTTTCTTCATCTTTTTGTTGTAGCGGGTTTCGTAATAGATGCCATTTAGTGCGTATTTCTCTGCCAAACATTAAGAATGATGGAGTTTTACCCGTACTGCTTTGTTCCGTTGTTCTATAAGCGAACAAAAATCTCTGTACTAACGTAGTAATGGGGATTTCCCTGTTCTTTACGTCCTCTACAGCGGTACCAATCCTTATCTTAAACAGTTTCACTGCAGCTTCGGCTGCGCCATTACTTTGGGGGTTGTAAGGTGGAGACAAAATATGTTTGATACCATTATTCCTAAAGAATGTTTGTAAAGATTTTGATACAAATTGTGGGCCATTATCTGACACCACCTCCTTTGGGAGGCCCAAACGAGCAAATATTTTTCTTAACTTTTTCTCTGTTTCAAGAGAAGTTGTATTTTTCATTTTGCAAACCTCTATCCATTTTGAAAATGAGTCTATTACGATCAGGTACATTTTTCCTCTAAGTGGTCCAAGAAAATCGATGTGAATTCTTTCAAAAGCTTGCGATGTTACCGGCCATGATGTTAGCTCGTGTTTTGACTGGTTAGGCTTTGTTTTGAGACAAGCATGACAGCTCTTTATGAGGTTCTCTATGTCACAATCAATATTTGGCCAAAAAATGATAGATCTGGCCAACTTCTTCGCTGCCACTATGCCGATATGAGTGGCATGTAACTCATACAATAGTTCTTTTCTTAATGATTTTGGCACCACCACTCTGTGGCCCCAAAGTAGAATGTCATTATCTATTTCTAATTCATACCTGCGTACATAATATGGTTTGATCTCCTCGTTGATGTTCTTAGGCCATCGATCTGTCCTCACGTACCTTATAGCGTCTTGCAGAACTTTATCCCTGGCGGTTTCTTCTCTAATCTTGGCGTTGTCTATTGGCCACTCCGCCACTGTCTCCGTAAAGTTAATAAATCCTTTGGTGCTGATTTCCTCTGAAAAGTGATCATTTTTTATAGGGTGTCTACTAAAATAATCTGCTACTGTATTTTCTTCCCCTTTTATGTGTTGAATCTTATAATTAAACATGCTCAAAAAGGCGCTCCATCGTTGGAGACGATTTGCTGAATATTGCGGAATGGATTTGTGCTCACCGAAAATTGTGGTTAAAGGTTTATGATCCGTTTTTATAGTAAATTTATTTGCACACAGATAGTGAAAAAATTTAGAAATTCCGAATATTATGGCCAATCCTTCTTTATGGCTGGTTGGATATGATATTTCTGTCTGTGTTAGCTTACGGGACACACAACCTATAAGTCGCTCTTTTCCATCTACCACATGCGCCAATGTCGCACTAATTCCTATGTTTGATGCGTCACATGATAAAACAATTGGAAGGTTTTGGTCAAAATGTACTAAAATTTGATCAGAAATCATGACATCTTTTATTTCATTGAATGCGTCCTCACGCTCCTTTGTCCATACAAATTGAGTATCATTTTTTAAAAGTTCGTAAATTGGATTCAAAATATCGGCCAATCTTGGCACAAATTGAGAGTAATAATTAATCATACCTACAAATCTGCGGACTTCGGATTGATTTGTTGGTCTAGGTGCCTCCACAATTGCTTTAACCTTTTCGTCTGTTTTCCTCATCCCCGTTTCACTAATACGATGTCCCAGGTACTGTATTTCCTTCTTGAAGAACTCGCATTTATCTTTTCTGACGGTGAAACCAGCATCTTGAAGTACCTGAAAAACTTGCTTCAAGTTCTCAAGATGATCCTCGGCTGAACTTCCCGTGACAATAATATCATCTAGAAAATTGATACACCCATTAATACCTTGCAACAACTGTTCTATGGTTTTTTGGAAGATGCTAGAAGCAGGAGTGATGCCAAAAGCTAGTCTGTTCATAAAATATAGACCTTTATGAGTATTTATACAAAGTAATTTTGATGTTTTCTCATCTACAGGGAGTTGATTATATGCCATTTGCAAATCTATTTTAGAGAAAAACTTTCCTTTATTTAATTTAGCAAAAACTTCATGAATTTTTGGAAGGGGGTACTTACATTCTTGAATATGCTTATTAATCGTAGTTTTATAATCACCGCATAGTCTTACTGTGCCATTTGCCTTTAGCACTGGAACAAGGGCAGTAGCCCATTCGCTATTTAGGGTCGGTGTAATAATACCTTGCGCTTCAAGTCTATCTAATTCCTCTTCTACAATTTTTTTATATGCTAAGGGAACGGTTCTATATTTGTGGAACACAGGTTCAGCATTCTCATCCTTTAATTTTAAAGAAATAGTACTATATTTAAATTTACCAATATCTTCACTAAATAATTTATCATATTTTTTTATGAGTACTTTTACCTCTTCCTCAAGTGAAATATTATTGATTAAATTTACCTTAATTTTAAAAATATTTAACCAATCCCTGCCTAGCAAGCTCGGCCCTCCATTTGGGGTGGACACCACATAGAATTTCATATCGTTCTCTTTCCCGTTATACTCTACTCTTGCTTGAAAATATCCAACTGGCATGAAGGTGCTCCCATTATATCCTCTTAGCAATGTATTTGATTTCTGCAACCTATAATTAGAAAAATTGCTTAAATATGAGTCGTAACTACATACAGATACCGATGCACCACTGTCAAAACTAAACTGATGCATTTTACCATTTATTTTTAGCGAAATTCTAAAATTGTCATCAACTTTTACAATATTTGCGTCAGCAAAATTGTATATTTCCTCATTTTCTCTGAAACAATACAAATACTTTTCATTTTCAACAGAAAAACAATCGTCATCCTTTAAAATCGTGTCAACATAACCTTCATTTTCAGTTATAAAATTAAAATTTTTATTTACCTTACACATTTTGGATATATGACCTATTCGATTACATCTTAAACACCTTGCATTTTTAAATTTACATGGGTTTTTGTGAGAATTTCCACAGATTCTACACGTTTTTTGTTTGTCTTGGGCTTGGGTAAATCCGTTGACATTTGACGATCCTGTCGCTCCAATGTTGCCAACACGTCCATTGTCCTTGCCTCGATTCGTCCGCTGATTCGTCAATTCATGGCGCTGCGAACCGTAGTGGGATGTTCCCTGATAGTGTTGCGTGCGCCTGTCCCTGCGACTCGAATTCCTATTTCCGTTTCCTTGATGCGTAAACTTTGAATTCATATAGTTGACCTTGGATATGCTAACGACATTTTCCACTTTCTTGGCTAGGGCTAATAAATCCTCCAGACTTTTCGACTCGTCCTCTTCACATATTCTGTCGAAGACTTTTCCTTGGGCTAATCCAGAGACGAATTTGTCCTTCAAAACCTTCATTAAATCGTTGCCAAATTTGCAATTGACCGAAAAACTCCTGACCTTGGCATACCATTCGGATACGGTCTCATCTTTTTGGCAGAGATTATAGAATTTTTTTCTTTCTCGCCACACACTTATTTGGACATTATATTGTTTGTTCATCATCGAACACAACTCTTGATATGATACTTCCTTTGGTAATTTCGGATAAGACAAATTTCTTAATAATACGTACGTTGACTGTCCCACTGAATTTAACAACGTCGCTATCTTGGTTTTCTCCTCCTTAATTTGATTAGCTTCAAAATACTGTTCTAGCCTCTCTATATATATTTCCCACTGGTCGGATTCAGGGCAGAATTCATGAAAACGTGCCATTGAAGTGGTCGCCATTTTTCTCTCCACGTGCGTGACTGCAACCTCTCGCGATTTCCAGTACTTACACCCACGACTCCTTTACTTTTCCTCGTCGCCACTTGTTATGTCGGTAAGGTTCTAATGAAAGGCTTATTTCCATATATATATATATTGACTAGTCTTTATATGTAAAATATCACAGATCATTTTGTTAACACATCTTACTATCTATGATTCTATCGACCGACTGGCTGGTCGTCGTTCCCCCACTATGTCCTGTACATTATATTGCCAACCTAACAAATGGATTATTTTCAACTCTGGTGTAGTAATATGTAAAAAAAATCCAATTATGTGATGTAAAAATTGCCGACTTCCGCTTACGATGTAATTTACATGAAAATCCGATTTTCAAATGGGATAACCTGTATATATCTTTGTATATTTCGATTCTGCCAGCTAAAATACATATAATCATTATAATCCAACCTTCAGGTGTTAGTGTCATCGGGCCCTAAGCCCAGGCTAGGAAAAGCCACAAAATTTCTTTAATTTTACTTAGGACCTAAGAAACATACTCCCCTTTAAATCTAGTTTTAATTATATCTAAACGTGGCCAGCTTTACCACTCTAACATTATTATATCAGGCTCTCAGCCAAATTTAGTATAGTAAATTTAGTTAACTTTAAGATTTTCTTAGGATTACAAGTGCATATTATCATAAACATTCATTTTAAGCCATAAGCATCCACTCCGGTGTGCACCAGGAGGTATAAGCTCCCTCTGAGCAAGCATTGTAGATATGCACGGTTCCAACGTCGACAGCCATATGGTCAAATGTCAAATGGAGAGGTATAGATCCGCGATGTCATCGGCAGTCAGACATGAAATGACTTGCGATGACGACTCCAGTATAGGCTCCCTCTAGGGATGCTACGGCTTCCGCCTGTGCAGGCGCTTTCCGTGGTTTAATTCTATTTCTGTTGTGGACTTGCCCTTCTGCGGGCTGGCTGTTTTGTTGGTTTGAATATTACTTGTTGTGATAGTCCTTCGTTGGTTTAATTAGTATTAATTGAGGTTAGTGGTGGTTTGTTTGTGGTGGCACATTATTCTCGTTTTATTGGTGGCGTCTTTTGTACAATAGTGTTAATAGGGTTAGGATGATAATGGCTCTTTTGCATCGGATCTTTTGTGTGAAATTATTTTTTATGTGTAAATTTGTGTTTTTTTTTGTGTTATTGTATGGTTGTTTCTTTTTTTTTTTTTGTGTTTTAATATGTTTTATTCTTTTTTTGTATTTATTTTGTATTTTGTATATTTTTTTTTTGTGTTTGTTTTATTTTTTCAAAGTTCAAATTGCGCGCCGCCACCTATACTTATAACCTCGGCGAGACAGCTCTGGCCTATCAGATGCGCGCTGGCCGGCTAGCTTTTGCATAAAAGCGCACGCCGGAATCCAGCGGGGCATCAGTCGATCAGCAGCTACCGAGCACTTAAGTCGATAAGACCGCTCACCCTTCTTGAAGTTTAAAGTTAATTGTGTGTTATTATTTACTACCCTCGCCCTTTCCAGGGCGGCTCTCTGGACTAATAATCCAGTTTCAGATTTCACAAGTGAACTATGTTCACCCGCAGTGGCAAGGCAGTGGGCCCAGGGACCACGAACGACGCTTCGACGGCGGCCCCCACTCACTGCATGGCACAACCAACAGCACCCCAGGACAGCGAAGCGCTGTTCACCCAAGACGGCAAGACAGTGGGCTCAGGGATCATGGACGACGTATCCACGGCGCCCCCCCCCCTCACTGTATGGCATACCCAACAGCACCCCAGCACAGCGAAGCCCGGTTCACTCGGGACGGCAAGGCAGTGGACCCGAGGACCACGAATGACACATCGACGGCGGCCCCCCCTCACTGTATGGCAGACCCAACAGCATTCCGGGTCAGCGAAGACTCGCTCTCACCAGAGGAGCAGCATTTTGCCAGGTTCACCCCGATGCCCGAAGAAATCTCCACCTCCTGCCCAGAGCAGCTCAGCGACCGGCCGTTTGACATCAATTCTACCCCGGAATGGCCACAGTTGTTCAGCGACGCTTCGCTGACTCCACGCCGACTTCCGGCCACCCCTCGCTGTGTGGTACCATCGACCGCAGCATGCCCGAGTAGGAGTCCATCCCCGGAGGGTCAGCGATTCATCGCGCACACTTCGCCGACCAGTTGCACCTACCTATCGACCAGCGAACCAGGACTGGGCTTCCGGTGGATGACAACCCCTCTATACCAGATGTCACCAGCCAAGCAAACGACGGCACCCAGCGCCACTCCAAAGATACAACAAGTCGTCATCCCAGGGCGAGCAGCCGGGGCGATCCCTGCCCCCTCGACAACCACAACAGGGTCGACAACCACAACAGGGAACCATCAGCCAGGCCTAGGGCTACCCACGTACGAACAATTGGCCCAACTACTGGCCCTGACAACGTCAAATCTCGCTCAAGTAACCGAACAGCAGCAAACTAGCCGGCCCCCCATCACTGCACGGAGCTCCCCACAGCCGTATGACGTCAGGAAGCCTAATTTCCGTGGACAGCGATTCATATTTATATGAATCGGCGCAGCCCGCTTAGGCTCCACCCCTCAGCGCTTGCAACTTTGCGCGCTCTCCATTGGTCCGACTAGAATCTATAAAATAAACGCGTTGTCATCGGCAGTCAGACATGAAATGACCTGCGATGCACGTGTCACCTATACTTATATATAACCTCGGCGAAAACAGCTCTGGCCAATCAGATGCGCGCTGGCCGGCTAGCTTTTGCATAAAAGCGCACGCCAGAATCCAGCAGCTACCGAGCAACCAAGTCGATAAGACCGCTCACCCTTCTTCAAGTGTAAAAGTAATTGTGTGTTTTATTTACTACCCTCGCCCTTTCCAGGGCGCCCCTCTGGACTAATAATCCAGTATAAGGTTTCACAAGTGAACTATGTTCACCCGCAGCGGCAAGGCAGTGGGCCCAGGGACTACGAACGACACTTCGACGGCTGCCCTCACTCACTGCATGGCACACCCGACAGCGCCCCAGGACAGCGAAGCGCTGTTCACTCAAGATGGCAAGACAGTGGGCCCAGGGATCATGGACGACGCATCCACGGCGGCCCCCCTCACTGCATAGCATGTCCGACAGCACCCCAGCACAGCGAAGCCCGGTTCACTCGAGACGGCAAGGCAGTGGACCCGAGGACTACGAACGACGCATCGACGACGGCCCCCCTTCACTGTATGGCAGACCCAACAGCATTCCGGCTCAGCGAAGACTCGCTCTCACCAGAGCAGCAGCATTTTGCCAGGTTCACCCCGATGTCCGAAGAAATCTCCACTTCCTGCCCAGAGCCGCTCAGCGACAGGCCGTTTAACATCAATTCTACCCCGGAATGGCCACAACTGTTCTCTTCGCTGACTCCACGCCGACTTCCGGCCACCCCTCGCTGTATGGCACCATCAACCGCCGCATGCCCGAGTAGGAGTCCATCCCCGGAGGGTCAGCGATTCATCGCTCACACTTCGCCGACCAGTGGCACCTACCTATCGACCAGCGAACCAGGACTGGGCTTCCGGGGGATGACTACCCCTCTACGCCAGATGCCACCAGCCAACCAAACGACGGCACCCAGCGCCACTTCGAAGATACAAGTCGCCATCCCAGGGCGAACAGCCGGGGCGATCCCTGCCCCTTCAACAACCACAACAGGGAACCATCAGCCAGGCCTAGGGCTACCCACGTACGAACTACCGGCCCTGACAACGTCCAATCTAACCCAGGTAACCGCACAGCAGCAAAACAGCCGGCCCCCCATCACTTCACGGAGCTCCCCACAGCCGTATGACGCCAGGGAGCCTAATTTCCGTGGACAGCGTTTTGCACTTGGTAGTCGGTCGATCGCCTGCAGCCGCCGCGGCATCACTCACGTTCCAGTTTTCAATTTTTCACTTTGTTATTAATTTCCACTTTGTCATTCTGTCAGGCTGCAATTCATTTAATTTATTTATCATTTATTCCCAGTTCCGGCGGTGTATCGTCAATACACCGCAACGGCCCAGTTTACCCAGTTTCGTGGCAAATATTTTATATATTTACACGACCCAAAACTCTCGAGATTTTGGTGTGACAACTAGACACACCAAAATCAAATCTAATAAAGGTATTCGAAATGCACACAGACTTAGCGTCTTCGGCATAGCCTTTTTCAAGGTTGCCGCCATCACGAAGATAAGGAACAGCAACGTCTTCGAGGGATTCTACGCTTCAGTTGACACTCCGATAGTTAGGTACTACGAAATACGAACTCTCGTATAGACTCGTCAACCGCGCAAGACTTTATAGACAGTGAGAGAGTTCGTCGCCGTACAGGGACTAGGTCACTGAACTATTCATAATAAATGGAAGACCGATACAGATATATGCGCGTGAACAAAATACTTCAATCATGCAATTCAAGGTCCCCGGGATTTGCGTCGCCGCAGTAGAAATGAAATTTCGGAAAAAAGGACACATTAAAAACACTTGCAATAAAAATAGAGACGGCCCTCGCGTTCTACACACTGCGATCGCGCTCCTACCGGGGGTCGCCATACTTGCGCGAGATTCAATTTGGCACACAAATAGGTATGGACATTGGCATTCCATTTATATGTATAGGTCAGTGGGACTAGGTAAGTGTCAACGAAAAGTGCTTCGCTTCGATCTGTTCCCCTCACCACGGCAGAGTAAAAAAATAACTCTATCTGCTCGTGGCACCGATTCCAAGACATCAACTGTACTCCGCATCCAACATCATATCACCGCATACTCCAATCATCCAGTGGCAAGTCAGTTCATACGCCACTGTCCATCCTGATATCCACGAAGCATTTCTGTTCCTGATTTCCGCTGTGTAATTCAGCACTGTTCGAGAAAGGCCGACTCAGGCGACTTCAACGTGGGCGACGTCCTCGTCCACATTGGTCTCTTGAGCCACTCGCCTCGTCGGGAATTCGACAAGCTAAGGGACGCATTTCGACTCAACGAGCGTACCGGAGTGTTGAGAAGGAATTAGGCCCCTGCTCTTTGTCAAGACGCGAATGACAGACGCTTCCTAAATTCAGACAAGGTATTTATTATTCAAATTTTCAGTTAGGGCTGACCACAGAGTGCCTAGCTGCACGTCGGCAAACGTCCGACCTAGGCACTCTGTTTATCTAGGACTTAGACTTGAAAATATTTTATTTATTTTATTTTATCGATACACTGCTTTAGGCTCGCAGTTGTGTCGCTGCTCGCAACAAACTTGCTTGCAGATATTATCTCGTCTACGTGTTCCGTTGGCTATTATATTGTAAGAATTTATATGTAATCGAATATCGATGTACGAGGATTCGATGTACCGGGGAACTGGCGCCCTCTGGGGGGACTAGAGAGCGTGGGTAGATGTAAGAAACATGTACATGTGAGTGTAACAATGTAAAACCTTAAAATACATATTAGTTAGTACTGTGATACTTTATTTGTTATTACCTGTCCCCCGGACCTCAAAGGTGAATAACAGAACATGGTGGCAGCGGTGGGATACGAACCCACGCCTCCGAAGAGACTGGTGCCTCAAACCAGCGGTAAAAGGAAGCCAGATTAATTAGGCATAGAAATAAAAACACGCGGGTAGGCGTCCTCACGATCCTAGATTCCAGGAATTGGCGCGAAAACCAACAAATTGATCATAAGAAAATACTTGACTTGTCGCACAAGATCTCATCATGTCAGATCAGCAAAAATTAAATACGTCCTCTAATATAGAACATCCGAAAAAGTTCGATTTTTCATCTCCGCAAACATGGTTGCAATGGAAAAAGCGATTTGTAAGGTATATGAATGTGTCGGGACTCCAGCACAAGGAGGAAGATGAAAAGGTAAATCTCTTTATTTACATAATGGGAGAGGAAGCAGAGGAGGTGTTACTCCAGGCAAAAAGTGCTCCAAAAACCTTAGATGATGCTATAAAACATTTTGATCAACATTTTATACCGAGGAAAAATATCATATTTGAAAGATTTAAGTTTAACTCCCGAGTTCAGAACCCAGGGGAAAGTATTGATAATTTCATCACATCCCTGCACAGCTTAGCAGAGTACTGTGACTATGGGAATCTGAGGGAAGATTTAATCAGGGACCGCATCGTGGTGGGCATGGCAGACAATAAGACAAGTGAGCGTCTCCAGCTGCAAAGCACACTTACATTAGCAGAAGCAATAGCCGCGGCTAAACAATCGGAGTTGCAATCAAAGCAAAATCAAATCTTACGTCAGGAAAATAGAATTCGAATAAATCAGGTGTCAAGTCACCAGAACTATAAGAATACACCTCGAAGCAGCAAATCTGGACACTCTCGAACGTTTCAACCTTCTCAGTCAAACCAGACGGATAGAAATTGTCGAAGGCCTCAAGCAGAGGAAAGTTCCAAAGGTACCTGTAAATATTGTGGATTATCATCGCATTCCCGGGAGAAATGTCCGGCCAATGATTCATCATGCAGAACCTGTTCAAAACGTGGTCATTGGTCCAAAGTTTGCCGTTCTTCGAAGCTACGGAAAAATGTACAAGCGGTCAACGTAACCGAAGATGGAGAGGAGCAGGTAACCAATGTAAACAACAATTATTTTGTAGGACAGATAGATTCTTCTCCTGGTAAAAAATGGTTAGTTAATATTCACATTAATGACTATTTCTCATTAGATTTTCTAGTTGATACTGGAGCAGATGTTGTTTGTGTCCCTACTAGTAGGTTAAACCAAGAAATGTTAAGTAGAATAGAAAAATGTAATGTAACACTCTCCGGTCCTAATGGCAAAAACTTAAAGCTACTAGGTAAAATAAATGTTAAATTAAAGTATAAAAGCAAGGTTATATACTCTGATATGTACATTGTAGACGATTTAAAAATACCTATCTTGAGTAGAGATGTTTTGTTAAAACTAAAAATTATTGAGTTTCCTTGTGGGGGTATTCAGATAAATCAGGTCTCTAATGATTCTAAATCTCAAGTCGATGTAGGTAAAGAATTTCCCAAGATATTTAATGAGTTAGGTGAATTTAAATCCGAAATGGAAATTAAGTTACAAAAAGAGGCGAAACCGTTCGTTCAATCCATTCCACGTAAAGTACCATTACCGCTTATGGATAAACTAAAAAATGAATTAGACCGCCTCATTAAATTACAAATAATAGAATCGATCGATGAGTACACTGAATGGGTGGCCCCGATTGTGGTCGTAGGAAAAGGCAGTGGCGTTCGTCTCTGCTGTGATTTTACACAATTAAATAAAAGTGTATTACGTTCCTATTTTCCTATATCTAATATCGAAATGATCCTAGGTCAGTTAAATAAATCTAAAATATTTTCCAAATTAGATACTACATCGGGATTTTACCAAATTAAATTAACTGAAAATTGCCAAAAGTTAACTACGTTTATTACACCGTTTGGTAGGTTTTTCTTTAAAAGATTACCCTTCGGAATTTCGTGTGCTCCTGAGTACTTCTCGATACAGTTTTCGAAACTATTAGCAGGTTTAAAAGGAGTCGTAGTGCACATTGACGATGTACTGATTCATGCAGATTCAATTGAAGAGCACGACTCTATATTGCGGGAAGTTTTGTCGAGATTAACTAAAGAGGGCATAACACTTAACAAGAGTAAATGCGTGTTTGGTGTAAAATCTGTTTGCTACCTAGGCCATATTATTTCTGAAAATTCAATATCTATTGATCCTTCTCGTGTAGAAGCAATAGTTAAGTTTCCTGAACCGACTAACAAAACTGAACTTCTCAGGTTGTTAGGAATGATCAATTTTGCTGGTAAATTTATTAAAAATAAATCTATTATATTGGAACCTTTGACAGCTTTACTGAAAAAGGACGTTGAATATAAATGGGATATTGCGCAGGTCCAAGCATTGGAAAAAATTAAGATGATTCTACAACAGGCTCCTTCATTAGCTTTTTTTGATGCGAGTAAACAGACTGTTGTTAGCGCCGACTCGTCGTCATATGGGTTGGGTGGGGCACTCATGCAAATAAATTCAGACAATACTAGGGAAATCATAGCTTTTGCAAGCAGATTGCTAAGTCCTACTGAAAGTCGGTACGCCCAAATTGAAAAAGAGGCATTAGGATTAACCTGGACGTCAGAAAAATTTTCAAACTTCATAACTGGGTTACCAAAAGTAATATTCGAAACTGATCATAAGCCGTTAGTCCAAGTATTACAAAGTAAGCCTGTGGATGAACTGACTCCAAGGTTACAGCGCTTTAGATTACGACTAATGAGGTTTTGTTATGAGGTTATATATACCCCAGGCAAGGATCTAGTCGTAGCCGATGCTTTATCACGTGGACCTATTGTAAATTCTGTTCCAAAAGATGATGAGTTGTTGGACTCCGACATTCAAGCTCATGTCAATTTCGTAGTAAAGCATATACCAGTGAAAGATAATTTTATGCAGTTAATAATAGAGGAACAGAGAAAAGACCCGGTATTAAGTAAACTAATTCTGTACTCTTGTACAGAATGGCCATTAAAATCAAAATTACCTATTGAATTAATACCATATTACCAATTTCGTTTTGATATCACTTATACTGAAAATTTACTTTTGAAAAGTTCTAGAATTATAATTCCCTCTTGTTTACAACTAAAATGCTTGGAATATATTCACAGCGGACATCAAGGTATAGTTAAATGTTGTGAACGTGCGAAAACCTCTATTTGGTGGGTAGGTTTATCCTCACAGATAGAAACAATGGTCCGTACTTGCCCAAAATGTGTAGAAGCTCGTACAAATATTCATGAAACTTTTCACAAAGAACCTATACCAGATAGACCTTGGCAAAAAATTGCTTTAGACTTGTTCAAAAATAATGATTGGTACTTGATAGTAACTGACTATTATTCCAGATTTTTTGAAATATTTAAATTGAACCGTTTAACTGAATATTCTATCATTGGGAAACTGAAAGAACTATTTTCAAGATATGGTATAGCTGAAATTGTAAGATCCGATAACGGACCCCAATTCCAAACAGCTTTTAAAAATTTTGCTCAAGAGTATAATTTTTCTCATATTACGAGTAGTCCTTATTTTTCTCGCTCAAATGGATGCGTAGAGGCAGCTGTAAAAGTTGCAAAGAATTTACTTAAAAAGAACCAAGATATTCATTTAGCTCTTCTAGCTTACCGATCAACTCCACTAGAAAATGGGTTTAGTCCAGGAGAATTGCTCATGGCTAGAAAACTGAGGACTCACTTACCAGTTTTGCCTAGCAAATTAAATACATTGGTAGATACCTCATCTTTTAGGGAAAGAGAGGAACAGGCAAAAGGCAAATTAGGTTCTAAATTTAATGTACGGCATAATTCTAAAGATTTGTCAGAACTCAATGTTGGAGACTCAGTGTGGGTTATAGATATACGAAAATATGGTCGCGTTATTAAAAAGTGTAATGAGCCACGTTCTTATATGGTACAGACTGATTACGGAATATTTAGACGTAACCGATGGCATCTCATCGAAGCGCCATATTATTTTGATGAGCCTAATAATATAACTCCCACTGTGCCTGCACATTTCCACATGTCTAATAATGATATTGTAAATAATGTACCTAGTTCTAAGTTAATGACGGACTCTATAGATAATAGTGGGGTTCACAGTGAAGTGCAAAGTGAGACCAAGACTGAAAGTGACGTGGAAATTCCACCAAGTCACAGTGCTCCTATTTCAAGTGAAAATTCTAATTTTAATGTAAGACCAAGTAGACCTAAATGTAAGCCAGCCTACTTATCTGATTATGTTTGTTCTTAATTTTAATTTGTTCAAAATATATACTACTGTTACTATATCTCTCTCTCAAAAAATAAATAAGAAAAGGGGGATGTTCCGTTGGCTATTATATTGTAAGAATTTATATGTAATCGAATATCGATGTACGAGGATTCGATGTACCGGGGAACTGGCGCCCTCTGGGGGGACTAGAGAGCGTGGGTAGATGTAAGAAACATGTACATGTGAGTGTAACAATGTAAAACCTTAAAATACATATTAGTTAGTACTGTGATACTTTATTTGTTATTACCTGTCCCCCGGACCTCAAAGGTGAATAACAGAACACTACGGACGACACCCAGGTGGTTTTCTTTAAAGTATTTTTCAGATCTAAATTAGGGAAATGGCACATTCTCAGTCGCCGATTCCAGCAACGTGGGAACGTTCGAACGTTCCGCGCATGAGTTGGGTAACCACGGCCGCTATCTGTACAATGCCAGCACACACGGCTGTGCTCCACCTCTCACGGCGGCGTCGCTTCACACGGCGTCCCCGTAGAGGCAGGGTTTGGTCTCCTTTCAGGGGGTCAGATTCGTGGACATTAGAGTAACCGATTACTTAAGCCCGTTGCAGCGACAAGGCAGGTCAGTCGTACAACGTGCAGTCGTTACTTGGTGAGAGTGATGATGCGAGTAACCGGTTATTTCGTAGCGCGACGGTACGTTACATAGAAATACCGCGACAAGACAACGTTACAGAAATAACGACCCATCTCAAAATTGTCTGCGTTAGTAGATTATGGCAATTGTAGTGCTTTCAAGTATACAAACTACAGTAACATGATTTTTACATGTAACCATTTTCACCTTTTAAATTTGAAGTTTTCGATGGGGTACCTTTTTTGTCATGGAGGTCCAGTCTATTACACTTTATTGAGCTGGACTACTGCTAATTTGGTAAAGGTCATTAGAAAGGAAGAAGAAGACTAACCTAATTCTCCAATGAACTTCACGTTTTCCGCCTTCATTTTTCATAGATTTGAAGATTTGTTCCAGGTTTCAGTACATCATTTTTGTATCGCTGGCGTATCGTTCCTATGCCGTTGTTATTGGTTTTCTGAAACTATAACGCTAATAAAGACATAGTGACCTGGGCACTCGAAGTAAATTTTTATAAACTACTATTTTCGTATTCATTATTAGTTACGAGTGATATATTACAGTCACAGAAAACCTATGACTAAAATATAAATATACTGTGGTTATGATATGAAAGCTGACAAGGCTGGCAATGTGTATCGTCTGTGTTAGTTCGAGTTAACAGTGACATGGAAACTCAAGAAAGAGAAATATGCAGGCTTTGTTTGAAGATGTGCGACAAGTTTAAAACTTTAGATGGAGATACTAGACGCGTTTTGGATATAATTCTGCCGAATGTAGTAAGTACCCTAAATAAAGCACGGAAAAGTAAAAATTTATATGTGAATAAATTACTTTATTACACTTTTTGTTTGCGTGATACTTTCTGTGAATTTTGTTTTAGAAATTAACCACTATACAGGAATCCATAATGTGCACAGATTGTGCCAAAATACTTTCTACAAGTTTTGAGTTTAAAGCAGAGTGCATCTATACACACGACTATATCGTCCCATTTGTCAATAGCAAGGATGTAGTCAAGCTAGATCTGAAAGATGTTTATCTGATCAAAAATGAAAATTGTACTGGTGTCCCAGAGGATCAGGACATATGTGGATTTTGCATGGGTTCGGTAAAAAATTGTTTCCCTATATTCCTTGGTGTTAAAAAGGGAGACGTTCTGTTGGAGAAAATGATAAGACAATGTCTTCCAGAATTGGTATGTATCGAATATGCACCAAAACATGAGTCTGATGTTAGTTTTCAAGGCAAATGCATAGTTTTTCCAAACAGAAAAGTCGAATTTTGCCCGATTCGAATCTCATGTACACAGTGTAGGTGCTTTTCAGAACAATGCACTATTCATGCACCGCAAAATAAATCTTTTTCATAAGAATCAGTAAATTATTACTAAACCACCATTCCTTGATAGATAACATCTGCCATAACAATAAGATTATCAGCCTGAAACATTTGTGCCTCAAGCAAAGAGTTTAATAAATAGAGAAGACAAGCTGTCGATTTGCCGGTAGTTGCTATTTGGTTGCCTTGGAGACGGTAGGCTCTTCGTCCTTGTCGCACATCTCATACCCTCTCTCTCCACTCTGTTTTACTAAGCACCACAGCCTGACCCGGCGCGCTTTGATTTCACAAATACCATCAATTTTGAATCTTTGTTTTGAATAGCGTTCTAGCTTTATTTACAATTACACGTGTTTTCTCAAAATTGTCTTCTGTTTATAACGTTTAATATGTTTATCACATTTAATTTGTATATTAATTAATAATTTTTTTGTGACAATGGTTTATACTTGTAAAGTTTGTAAAAAAACTAAGTCACCCATAAGTCCCAGGTTGGTATACACCTATTGTCATCTATCATACTGTCATTGTATTGAAATCGTCACCTCCCCTCGTGTACTGTGCGACAAAGAGAGAACGAACTGTGTGAGAAGAATGAGAAGCCTACAGCCTACCGCTGCTTTTACATTACCCTTATGGAGCTTGTCTCCTCTATTTGTTAAACTCTTTGGTCTCAAGGCACAGCTAACAAATTTATTTTATATACCTACCTAAAAGGCAGTGGAATTGTCCGAATCAGGACAGTGGTAATGTTTTGAAATCTTCCCGTAGTGGTATACTTTAAAGATTCTAATGTAGCTAATACAGTAAAAAAATGTTACAACCATCTGCAAAACAGGAAAACGAACTTAACCTGAAGAATTAACTGTATGTTCATTGACAGCTTTTTTGACACTTTTAATATAGGTAATTCTATAAAAAATGTTGCTGTGGTCTCTGAAATAAAAAAGGCTAACCTAACCTGAATAACTGACTTTAAAAAACTTTTAGTATAACTTATATAATAAAAGGAAATTCCAGACTTTGAAAAAGAGAACGTTAAGTATCATATTCAACTTTTTTAAACTATCAGCGATACACATATTGTGTGTGTTAGGTGTCGAAGGAATCAATAAGTATGTGAGATGACTAATTCCGATAATATACCGATGTTTCAAGTTCAAATCCAAATGGTTGTAAAAATTTTTAACCTTAATGTGTACATGAATATTGGTTGTTTAGGCTAGGTTTTACATAAGGGTACCCAGCAAAAGTCATAAGAACGACTGTACATGCTGGCTGAGTGCCAGGAGCGGCAGCAGAAAAATGCGTTATATGCAGTGATATTTAATATAATAATATTGCATATTGAGTCATAGTTGCTGGCCCGATGGTGGCACATGGCCAATTATATTTTAAGTTAATATTGCAGGGCTGGACCAGAACCTCAATTAACACATCCAATGCTGAAAATTTTTTTGTCCTACTGGGAAAATTAAGTATTATTATTTTATTATTGTCAATTTGTTAACCAAATCTCAAGTTTGTGGACTCTTGCTGACTTGCTGTACTTATTTACCCCCCAGGCCTGTAACAGAATAATCTTATAATATAAACTAGTTCCAGATCTCCTTATAAATAATGCATATGTGTACCAAAGAATCACGCTTACTTTAAATGGAACTTGGGTGTTGGACCTCCAAAAATGAGTACAGCTTATAGTTTAAGAGCTACTGGACTCGATAATATACCGATTTTCACAAGGCTGGAAATATGCTAAAATGTTAGTTTAGATCTCCCCAAAGAAGGAATGGCTGGTATGGATAAAGGACTTCAGCCAGGAATTTTTGAAAGTGGTTGTCGTTTAGGTTTGATATTTATTTATTTCCCTTTACAAAGCTCATGAGGTTTTCAGAGGGTGAGTAGGGTAACAGTGAAAGAAACACTTCGCATGCAGGAGGTCCAGAGTTCAAATCCTGCATACACGCCAGAGCTGGCGTCGCATCATGAATCCAAATCATTGAAAATGATTCGAATCAGGGATACAAAGTTCGGATTGCCTTGGTATAAAAATGATTCGAATCTCATTATTCGAATCCTCTTTTTCGGATCATGAATCCACAAGTTAACTTCAGAATTATTGTTACAGATACAGTTATTAATTTTTGTTTTAATATTATGGTGATTAGATTAGTACCTTGCTTAATTATGCAATAAGTAAGTGATTGATTGAATAAAGAAAATAAATTGAATAAATTGCAATTTATTTTAGCATGAAGTCTACACTACACAAAATGAAAAAATGAAACAGTGCTAATTGTAATCAAGTAAAAAAAATAAAAAAATTTTGTTTCCTTTTGATATGATGACATTTCAAGGTTTTCGCCAGTTAAATAGTTTCTTCTGGGGTCGTCTATGTTTGTGGCTCGGCTGGACACTTTTATGACAAGTTGCTATAACTTTGAGATGAATTGTAAAACAAATGTGTTATTCTATATGCGAGTCAACATGTCACAACACATAAAATCTTAATTAACATTTAACAATGTAATGCTCATTGCCTGTACAAAAAGTATCCTAACCACAAAAAAGGATTCGTCGATCATCTCATCAACAAAAGAATTCGAATACGAATCCTTTTTCATTTGCCTTACGAATCCGAATCAGGAATTCTTTTAAATGAAAGTATTCGAATACTACTTTTGAATATTCAAGAAGGATTCGAATCCTACCCAGCTCCGATGCTCACAAAAATATTTTCACTTTTTTTTTTTCATCTCAGATCTTTTACTCCTCGAATATTATGTTACCTATACTTCACATCTATAAATGTTTGAAGTTTGTTTAATTAAACTGAGTCGTTAGGATCTTTCACTTTTAAACTCATTTTGCCAGAATTTAATAAAAGAGAATAGGAGAAACATTATATTTGATATCCCATTTGTATGAATTGGAATAGAAATCTGGACTAATAGGAAATGGCCAAATTAATGCTTTGTTACTTTTTCGTGACATGAAATTTATTGTAATAAACAACTAAATTTATTTTCATCTCTTATTTCATATTATGTCTCTTTCATATCATTCTCCTGTAATATATAGTTTGACATAGTGTAGAAACATATAAATTTCAAAATGTCATTACAGTGACATAAATTTTTTAAAGATTCAAGTAGATGTGTTTCGTTTATATCCATTTTGTACAATTATGTAAATACATATAGTTTTTTGGAATATGTAAAAACTTTGGTTAAGTGAATATACATATTTTTAAATGATTGGATTTGTCAGATTCAAGTATATATTTAAAAGTGAAAGATCACAACGACCTAGTTCAATTAAACAAACATTAAAGTCAAAGAAACATTTATAGATGTGAAATATAGGTAATACAATATTCGAGCAGGAGATTTGGGCCAAAAAATGGAAGAAGAATGGGTATGTCAGATTTGAACCCTGAACCTACTGCATGAGAAGTATTTGAAGTATGAGAAATTGACGTATGTATACAATGTAATATTGTTCAACATGAATAAAAATCTCTCTCTCTCTCTCTCTTTTTCTTTCACCACTTCCCTACTTGCTGTCTGAAAGCCTAAGCTTGGTAGTGGTAAATAAATAACTATCAACTTAAGCGGCAACCATTTTCAAGAATTTCTGAGTACCCAGCCCACCGACTTCCTTTAGCCTTACCAGCCATTCCTTTGGAGAGATCTAAACTAAATATATTACTATATTTCCAGCTTTGTGAGTATGAGTATGCTGTATTTGAGATGTTTTTATAATAACTTACTGTTGTATATCTTATATAAATTTGATCTAAAAGTAATGTCGAACACTTGAACTAAATAGAAATATCAAGTAATGGCTTAAACACTTTTTATTCTAAAACTATTAACTTTAGAGGAATGGTGTAAGCATAAAAACGTTTATTTTTCCTATAGTCCTATAAAGCCCATAGAAATATTTCAGAATTTTGTATCAACTTTTAAGTATCAAAAATAATATATATGACATATTTTTTTTAGAAATCCTATTATTGAATAATGAACTTTATGTTCATAAGAACTTGTGGTCAGAGAGCGAAGATCTGTCAAATACAGTTGATGTCGATATACATTAAAAAGTGCTTCTTAAAATCATATTCTTGAATACTGATAATTAGCCACTTATACACTCCGCACCGTCAAAAGCATTGAATACTTCGCACCCACAAGGATGTTTGATCAGAGAGCCATAATCTATAGAATGTCCCTTGTTCCATCAGAATCCACAGAACCCCAAAATCCTGTGCATCTGGTGTCGGATTCTTTTAAGTCAATATCTTAAAGTATTTCAGAGAAAAGGTGCACAAAACAAAGTTACAGATAGGCTAACAGAAATTTTTTGTTTGCACAAATTTTAAATCTTGATGTTTCATGATATCTAAACCTGTTCCAAAAACAACACAATGCGAATTTTTTACGATTGATATGCTTTCACTTCACTAGATAGATGTGAAAGTAATAATCTCAAAATATTACGTCCCAGTAACTATCATTAATAAATTTAAAATTACTCATATTTGTCTTGCAAAATAAGCAATTCAAACAAGGGCCGACTGCCATAGAATATTCTGTTTTCAGTATTTTCCCAACTAGCACACTGACGTCAATTTGCCGTCATTTATTTCTCATGATTTACGTCATAAGTCCCAATATGGCGACGTTCAATGTACGTCTAAATAACGGTCTAATGTCACATCCTAATGACGTACTGACGTCACAGTCACGTTCAATGTGACCTTAATTTGACGAATATGGCCCCAAATAAGAACCCTTTTCATATGTCATTCTGATGTACGATCAAGGTTTAATACTGACGTTAACATAACGTTTAATATGACCTTGATTTGACGAATACGGGCCCAAATAAAAATCATTGTTCACTTGAGAATATTATTTAATCTTTCGGATTTTATTCATTTTACGTTTTTAATAATTGGTGATGGTTTGAATAGACATATATTATTATAAATAGCACTGTAACAGAATTTTAAACACTTCCCTTGAACCATCGGCCTCCTGGTTGGTAGTCCAGTACTCTTCCCTCTGGGCTATTGTCCTTCATGCACATTTTACTTTAAAGAGTGTATTTATTACTTGCAGTTGAGTATCCGGTGTAAACAATATTCCCTTTCAGCCTTAACCGTGTACAATTTGTGCATTAATAAAATTAAGTGCAATGGCAAATTTCTATAAAATACTTACGTTATGCGAATAGTGAATGTTCAATTAAGCAATGGATATTATGATCATATGGGTGTTAAAAAATATTTAAAAATATTCTTTATTCACGAAAGCGAGTTGGATGTTTTAAAATTAAAAAAGAGTGAGTTTTCACTTAATGTAGATGGCAGCACTCCTATTTTGCATAATAATAATAATAAGCTTTATTGACTAACAGGAAAATCCCATTTACAAGACAATTAAGGACAGTACAAATAAGAACATAATAATTGAATAAGTTACAATCAGTTTAAAAATTGAAAATAAAAGATTATTAATAGCCCAACCGTCATCTGCATGCATACTAATCATAATTCTTGATTATGAGAGGCTCGTTATTGATGAGATAAAAGCAATTCTTTGACTTTATTAGAATATTGACGATGATCATTGTGGTAAATGTCTAAATTGATTGATAGGTGATTATAAAGTGAGCACATGCGATAGAGGGGGGGGGGACCTAAAGCCCAGATTTGTATTAGCCCTAGTAAGGTAAAATAGTGAGGTGGACCTAGTATTAAATCTGGGAACCAGTAGGTTAAGTGGAGCATTCAGCTCAGCACAGTCCATCAGATTGTTACACAACTTGTATAAAAATTGTAGAGAAAGATATTTTCTTCTAGCTTCAAGTGAGGGAATGTTAAATCTGCTGAGGAGAGCTGATTGATCTGTACCTTAATGAGGATAAACCCCATCCAATTTCATAGCTAGGAATTTCAAGAATTTTCTTTGGATTTGCTTTAGTTTAGATGTGTACTCATTACATATAGGACTCCATACTGTTGAACCATACTCCAGCTTAGATCTTACATAACAGTAGTATAAAGTTTTAAGTGAAGCAACATTATAGAAAAGTATCGACAGGTTCTGAAGATAAAACCTAACATTTTTAGTGCGGACTTGGTAACAGTTTCTACGTGCATATTGAATGATAGCTTGGAGTCAATGGTAATACCAAGATCCTTAAGCACTGTGCAGCGCTCAAGGCTTATCGACTGAATTGTATAGTTGAATAAGATTTTGTTGTGCTTTGGTCAAAGATAAGCGTAAATTTTCTAATGTTTGCTATAGTGGTGGTAGACTGCCATTTTAATAATCGTTTCTTGTTTAGAAAGTGTCTACGCAACCGTCGCGGCAGGTGCTTTGACTATTTATATAGCCGCCGCGGCGATTGGTTTGATTACATACGTAACCGCCGCGATTATTTATTCTGTGCTATAGCGATGTTTTCTAGGTGGATCGCTGGCGTGTGAGTAACATTCTCACGTTGGGAGCTACAGGTCCCGGGTTCAACTGCTGGTCACTGAACTTTTTTTATTATTATTTTATAACAGTCAATGTTCTTTTTCACATATTCTGGTTGGATTTGATGGCAGAAATAATGTTTCCCTTGTTTTCATATAATAATTTATTTCTTTTATGTGATTCTTTTAGGTTAGGTTAGGTGGTTGTGTTAGTTAGATTGATTTTTATTTTGCTAAATAATTGCCAATAAATTATCAACGCCGCAGGCAGTATTAGCGTCGCAGACAGAAAATAACATAAAATAATTCAGTTTCTCTGCGCGGCGGTTCAATAACACTCCCTTTTGTTTAATTCACCCTGCGGTTTGAAATACATATATACACAGATCATTATTAATCTGTGCATATAAACATATATATAAGAGGTATGTTAAGGTTGAGGGAAACATAGGTCAGCGGTCAGTTACCGGTTGTTAGACCTCTATCTCCAATAAGATGACGATAAAGATGTATACTGCAGTTGTGATAGAGACGCAGCATAGTTTGTATTTAAATGTCATAAATACCCAATAAAGGCAGAATAAAAATTACGTGGCATATATGCGGTAACGATTTCACATGTAGCTGTGGTACCTACATACGCGATAGAGTAGGAACAAAGGAGTTATTGTGATTCAATGCAGCTAATATATAAAGGCAACTATTATAAAAGATTAAAATATAAAAAAGGCATTTGACCGTTTATGTGTATTTATATATAATACCCAAAACATAAACGTGACGCAAAAATGACGTCATAACAACGTTCAGCCTACGACGTCTCTGTGACGATCTAAAATGTGATGTAGCTTTGACGTCATTTTTAAATCGAGTGTATGACATTAGATAATGTCTCAAAAATGACGTCATAACAACGCTCTGCCTACTACGTCTCTGCGACGTTCTAAAATGTAATGTAACTTTAACATAATTTTTAAATCCAGTCAGAGAATGACTCAAGAATGACGTCATAACAACGTTCTGTCAACGACGTCTTTGCAACGTACTAAAATATGACGTAATTTGGAAAATGACGTCGTAGACCAATACTGACCTTAAACTGACGTCTGATGATGGCAAATTGACGTCAGTGTGCTAGCTGGGTTGTCTATTGCAAACCACCGACAGAAGTTTTAATAACTTCATGTGTTTTTTTATATTATTCTACAAAATGTACCCACCTGGAAACATCAGGAGATTTAAAGGGTTATTGAAAGTTAGAATTCTGAATTATGTTTTGAGATTATATTATAAAAATTTCAAAAATTGTCACAATACGCGTAATGTATCTAATTCGCACCCTCAAAATGTAGACTTTTAATTCTGTATACTGTATACTTTCATAAGAGTGGATTCGTAGTTTTGCTGCATATTGTATATTATGATAAAATTCTTTGTATTTCCTTAACCCTGACGTTTATTAAATTTTACCTCTAAAATGCCATCACTTTATTGAAATATGCAGATTATTTTTCATGTATGATTTCATTTACAATATGTGTTTTGTGTTCGATAGGATTTGAGCATTATCAAGAAACCTGTAATCTGTCCATCCTGCCGTGGCTCACTAGAGGCCTGTTTTCGTTTTGTGATGAACTGTTTGAATATAGAAGACAAGATTAAGAAATATTGTGAAACTTTAGACGTAGACAGTAAAGATCAAATAAAGCTAAGCCATTTGTTACAGTTTACGATGAGAGATGTAACAACAGGTGAGGCAGATGGGAACTTGGTTAACGTAATCAAAGAAGAAAAACAACTCTGTGAGGAAAGAGAAAGTGCGGACGACATGGATAACATGATATTTAAGAACGAAGAAGGGTTTATAATTGACACCTGCAAAGAAGAGAGTAAAAATTTGGATGTGATTAAAATGGAAAAAGAAGAATTTGAAGAAAACAATCTTAAAGAGGAAAACCTGACAAAAGTGGAGAATCAAGAATGTATATTTAATGAGGAAATCGAAATAAAAACGGATGAATCCGATTTCTACAGGTAATATTAAATTAGGCTTGATTCTAAATAGGAAAAAATTATTTTCTCCTCCACTATATAATTTTTTAAGTATTCGCTTATTTTATAATTTATCCCTGCAACACTTGCAAGATAATATGTGCAAAATATTCAATAATAACTATGGACACATGAAGAACCAAGAAGAACGATATTTCTGTAAAACTGCAGAAATATAAAGAGGTTCTACATGGGACGCTTTTTTATTTTTAGCTAGATATGCATTTATCGGCTCAATGTTTACATATTAGATTTGAGACCACTAGGTCTCGGGTTCGAATCCTGGCTAGGGTATGGATGTTCAGTGGCGTTTTTAATGTGTCTCCGAAATTGTAGCAGTGGATTAAACTACGATTCACTGACAACACAACTAGTTGATGTTATCTCTCTTGAGTGTGGCAAATGTCCATGTCATACGGAATAGTTGGTGTGTTGTCGTATGTGTGTGTTGAGTGGTGGAATAATCTATGGCTTAACTGTTAGAATATTAATTTAAAGTAGCAAATACTGGATTTTTTATTTATGTTTTTCAAGGGAAAGATGTCCAAGGTTTTTCGCCTCTTCAGTCATCTTAATTATGGAGTCGCCCAGTTTTAATTTGACAGAAGCAAAATAACTTGCTTTTGCATAAGCGGAATTAGTACCGATACACAGTGCTGTACTTTTATTAGGGTTAAGAATCAACCCATTTTCACAGGACCACTAAGGTTTATATTTAGTTCACTAATGATAGAATCGACAGATGATGTAGAACTGCACATGTAGAGTTGGGTGTCATCTGCATACATGTGAATAGAGCAGTCTGCTGTTAATATAGTTGGTAGATCTGCGGTAAATATTGAAAATAGTAGCGGTCCTTGAAGCACCCCATGTGTAATTGATTAGAAGTCATGCCATTAATTTTTACTTGCTGTTTTCTAACATTGGATAAGTAACTATTGAACCAGTTCAGTGCATTAGTGTCACAACCATAGTAGTTTAATTAGTCAAAAGTAATTCTGTATTAATGACATCAAATGCTTTGATAGGTTACTTTAGAGTAATCAATATTTCGGGCAACATCGTTACTTATTTTTATTAGGGCTGTAGTGGTGCTGTGTTTTGGTTGAATTCCTGATTGAATCTGAGGTAAGATGGATGGAAGTGAATAGATGATCAGTTCTAGCACCTTTCACATAGTTGGAAGTATGCTAATTGGACGAGGCTCTGACAAGGTCACAACTGTGGGAACCTTGGGTAAGGGTATAATTAAAGAATTTTTCCATATATCTGGCATTTTGGTCTGCACTATAGTGTTTAAGATATGAGTAAACATATTCAAGGAAAATGGTAAAACATATTTTAACATTTTAAGGTTTATCCCATCTACACCAGTTGCTTCAGATTTTAGTGTATATCGTATGTCACAGTGTAAAGAGTTAAATCATGGTCAAGTTGTGGGTATTTGTTGATAAAAATATTGGATTTTATCTTGGGTAATCTTAGGATACTTTATTTATATCAGCATCGACCAGATAGGTGGATATTTCATGAACATTATTATTCTCAAACAGTTGCCAAAGTTTCCTTGGGTTTTTCCCGTCAACATTAAGTTGATATTTAAAATATGCTATTTTTTCGTTTTTTATGGCTAATGTTACGTAGTTTTCTAAATCTTTGTAATATGCATGATCCACGCTACTTTTTTTTACCAGGTATTTACTGTATGCCTTATTTTTTAACTTAGTCATATAATTGATGGTGTCTTTAATAAATACACTTTCTTACTTTTCTAGTGCAGATTTGGGCACGAGTATCGAATAGGCTGATAATTGCCTCATTCAGGTAATTTACTTTATTTGTTATATCAGGGGTATCTATAATTGCATTCCAGTTTATGAGCAGTGCATCTTCAGAAAAGCTGTTAAAATCGAAATGTTTAAAGTTTCTGTAAGTCATTATCTTTGGCAATGATATGCCCATGGCCAGATCTACTTCGCAAAATGCTATTCTGTGATCGGTCATATTTAACAGGTCTAATGTCACACTTATTAATTTTCATGTTACTGCTTGTGCAAATTATGTCCATAAAAGTCGAGGCTATACTGTTAGCCCAGGAAAATGAAAAAGTACGCTTACCAAACGCTATTGTGGAAATCGACGACAACGGAGAATTTTTAACATCTATTATAAACGCTAACGCAATTCCCAAAATAATCGATTTCTCGAACCTCAAACTGAAACCAGTTCAAAAATTTAGATCAATTTTTAATTTAAACTCTCAGAATCCAGACAGTCTTCGACATACAGACAGAAATTTCGAAATTAGGAATCAACTACGATTAGAACATTTGAACGAAGAAGCCGAGTTAATAACAGAACTTTGTCTAAATTTTTCTGATATATTTTATTTAGAAGGCGACAATGTAAGTTTTACTAACGAGATTAAACATTCCATTGATACGAACGATTCTAAACCAGTTTTTACAAAATCTTATCGCTATCCTCATATCCACAAAGAGGAAGTTAAAACTCAAGTCTCTAAAATGCTAGACCAAGGTATAATTAGACCATTAATTTCACCCTGGTCATCCCCGGTTTGGGTTGTACCTAAAAAACTTGACGCCTCCGGTAAACAAAAATGGCGAGTTGTAGTAGACTACAGAAAACTCAACGAACTGACTATTGACGACAAATATCCACTTCTAAATATTTCGGATCTTTTTGATCAATTGGGCAAGTGTCAATATTTTACGACTTTAGATCTTGCCTCCGGATTCCATCAAAATCGAAATCGACGCGAAAGATATTCAAAAAACTGCTTTCACAGTAGAAAACGGTCATTTCGAATTTGTACGAATGCCATTCGGACTGAAAAACGCTCCATCAACATTTCAAAGAGTGATGGACAACATTTTGTTAGGTATCCAAAACGAACGGTGTCTCGTCTACATGGATGACATTATTATCTATTCGCCTACCATTCATGACCACATTTCGCGACTAACGGAAGTATTTAAACGTTTACAAAAAGCTAATCTCAAAATTCAACCGGACAAGTGCGAATTTTTACGCAAGGAAGTCGCATATTTAGGCCATCTTATTACTAAGGACGGTGTAAAACCAAATCCCGCTAAAGTCGACGCGATTCTAAATTTTCCTCAACCAAGAAATCCTAAGGAAATAAAATCATTCCTAGGCTTAGCTGGATATTACCGACGTTTTATCCCTAACTTTTCAAAGATATCTAAACCTTTAACAAAATTATTGCAAAAAGACATACTTTTCGACTTTGACAATGATTGCTTAAACTCCTTCGAAAATTTGAAACGAGCGTTAACAACAACTCCGATTCTTATTTATCCAAATTTATGATCCTAACTACTGATGCTAGCGCATTTGCCATTGGTTCCGTGCTCTCGCAAGGAAATATAGGCAAAGATTTACCAATAGCTTATGCATCTCGAACTTTATGCGCGGCGGAGACTAAGTATTCAACGATAGAGCGCGAGCTATTAGCTATAGTATGGTCAGTAAAACACTTTAGGCCATATCTATTCGGCAGAAAGTTCAAGTTAGTAACCGATCATCGACCACTTACCTGGCTGTTTTCGATAAAAGACCCAAGAAGCAGACTTGCACGTTGGCGACTTAAATTAGAAGAATACGACTATGAAATCATTTACAAACCCGGCAAAACCAATAAAAACGCGGACGCGCTATCGCGAGTTAAAATCAATCACTTTTCGGAATGTTCCAAATTTTACTCAAAAATTCTAGCCGCGAACGAGGACGACGAATCAGAAGATGACGAACCAAACAATGACGAAAACCTGAGCAATAACGGCAAAATTACTAAAGAACAAATCTCTCGAGAATTTGATATCTTTTGTAATTTGTATAAGACGAAATCCTTAATAGATTATTCTAAAATTCAAACTTCAGACAACTTTTAGACAGGGAACACAAATATTATAACATTCTTTCAACAAAATAAGTTAGAAGATTTGCATCATAAAATTATTGAGGACATGTTCGAAGAACACCCCGAGTTTTATAACAACACAATTAACGTTTTCTCAAGCAAATCGGTCAGGCATAGAAAATATTTTATTGTTCCTTTACCTTTTGATGTCGATTCAATAAACGAACATTTATTCATGGTATTGTACAAAAGACAAGACATTTTAGATCTTTCTAAAACATACTATGTAGAAAATAATTTAGATCTTCCAGTACTCGAAATGCTATCTTTTATTTTTGCAGAAAAAGACTTGAAAATAGTTATCTGTCAAAATATTGTTAAAACCCCTAATGAAGACGAAATTCCAATCATTTTAGATCAAAATCATTCAGGCAAAAATAACCTACATCGTGGTATTAATGAAACTATTAGGAGGATTAAAGTAAAATACAACTGGCGAGGCTTAACTAAAGATGTTGAAAACTTTATAAAAAATTGCGAAACATGCGAATAAACTAAAGTCTGTCGTAAAAACCTTAGCAACCCTCTGGTAATTACCGAGACTCCAAAAACACCATTCGAAAGAATAAATGTTGATCTATTCGAATTTCCCACGCGAAATTACGCTGTTACAATTCGCGACGAATTAACTAAATTTACTCAAGCCTATGCTGTTCCGGATAAATCCGCGAAATCAGTTGTAAACACCTTATTGCTTTACTTTCAGCACTACGGTACCCCGTTGAGAATTCATTGTGATTACGGCGGTGAATTTGATAATAAATTATTAAAAGACCTTTGTACGCTCTATGACATAAAACTGACATACTCAAGCGTAGGGCATCCCCAATCCAACGGATCTCGAGCGATTTCACGCTACACTAGCGGAAATGATAAGAGTTCACAAAACCGAAAATCCGAATGAACATCCTTTCTCAATATTACCGTATGCAATTATATGCTATAACAACTCTGTTAACAAAACACACGGGTTCACACCGTATGAACTTATCTTCGGACATACGTCTGTTAGACCACCCGAGACTCTATATAACCAAAAAGAATTGATAACGAAATATGTAAGAGATCTGAACAACAGAACATCTCATTATTATAAAATCGCGCGCAGTAGAACGCAATCTCAAAAAGAGAAAGCGAAAGTTCGCTTTGACAGAAATGTTTCAAAAAATCGACCTGAATACAAAGTTGGTGATAAAGTATATGTGAAAGATTCCCAAATTAAAAACAAACTTCAAAATAAATTTAACGGTCCTTTTAAAATCATAGAAATTTTCCAAAATTCTGCTACTTTATTAAATCTTGAAACAAATCAAGAAACTAAAGTAAATTTCGATAGAATGAAACCATATACTGAAGATTAAATGGACATTACTGGTACACAAAAACATATCCCTTAAACTAGCCTTCGATAAGAACCAACGAATTCTAGATACGATTCTGAATACTCTTGACGGTGCTCATCAAAAAATTATCACTTTCAGAAGCGAAGTCAAAACGAATCTTAACCTTCTAACACAAATATCCAAAACTATAGTCTAAATTTGATGAAGTGTATTTCTAGACACGAAGAGACATAAACGCGGAATATTAAATGGTATCGGCACAATTTTCAAATCAATCACTGGAAATCTAGACGCCGAAGATGGCGAATATTACGCTAATTGCATTAATAAATTAAATAACGACGAACATCAGTTAGAAAATTTAATAAAAAACCAAATTTCAGTCACAACATCGGTAATCAAAAATTTCAATTCAACCATTCAAAAATTGCAAATTGGCGAAGAAACATTTAATAAAGACATACAAGAAATCGATCGCACAATCGAAACCATGACGCGAAACATCGAAGCTGTAGAAACAAAATTAATATTCTTACACATTTGTGAACAATTAATGGCAAGCTATTTGTATATTGAAGATAACTTGAACGATATCCTAAATTCAATAACATTTGCTCGATTAGGAATCATTCAGTCGTCAATCATAACTCCCGATCATTTAGTAACAGCATTACAAGAAATTTCACAGAGTTTGCGAAGAAACAATTTGCCTCTTCCAATCAAATTATCGGCAGTTGCTCAATATTTAGACATTATTGAATTAAAAGCATTTCAAGTAGATTCCAACTTAATATTTGTTTTAAAGATACCACTTGTTGAACCTCAAAACTATAATACCTACCGTTTATACCCTATCCCTATATTTGATAACAGAACTGGTCTTCATCATATTCTATCTATTTCTCAAAAATTTATCGCGAGAGATGATTCTTTAATGTACATACCAATAACGAATTTAAAAGAATGCAAACCCTTATATTTTGGAACTAAGCTATGCTCGAACCTGTTTGCATACCCTATTGACCAGAATGCCATTTGTGAAGCTAGGATCCTGAAACAACCTATGAAACTTCCCGAAAATTGCCAAACCTCCTTCATTATTAGCCAAGGGTACAATGTTCAAGAATTCGAAGAGAACTCGTGGCTCATAATAAATTCCGAACCTCTGCATATCACCATTAGCTGCCCGAAGAGAGAACCAGCAACGGAGCTGATCAATAAAAATTCAATTATCAAACTACAACCTGGGTGTTACGCCTTCGCAGGTATCACCAGAATGCAAGCCAGTGCCAAGAACCTCTCCGAAATTAAAGACAACTCCCATCCTGTACAAATTCCTTTTGAATCTTGTAACCAGTTGCCCGACAAATTTCAACTACCTAAATTAAAACCATTGAAACTCAATAATTTAAATATCGAAGATTTGGATATTGCCAAAAACAAATTGGAGCAATATTCTAAGGATCTGGACGATCTCATCAACGAACCCTTCGTGACCAAACATGTCCTGGTTCACGTATTTCACCATCACCTTCATCATTTCCATAATTCTACTTTACGTGCTTTGTAAATGTAGAAGGAAGAGACGTCTACTGAAAATTGAACCCTCTACAGGCGATTCTCCTTCACATCCTCCAGGACGAAGCAAGAAGTTCATGGAAATCCCCAGTTTAATCCCTCCAAGAAAGCGACCCGGTATCAAACCTCAAGAAGATATCGAGTTATCATAGACTTTCCAGTGAACCACTAATTTTTGTTTATTGACTTAAACTTTTATTCTTTCTATTTTATGCTTATTATTTTATTCACTCAATATTTTATTATTATCTTTGCATTATATTCATTTTGTTTTATTACTTTTATATTGTATTCAATAATCATTTTATTCAAAAGTTGTATAACAATCAACTTTTTTATTAAGGGGGAAGTTGTTATATTAAAAAATAACAGTACGACACTGAGTTATAAGTAAGCTCTCAGTAGTATCAAATTACATATGTTGATCACGACTTCTCTTGGTAATTGCTTATCTCACATATCATATTTCACACATTGTTATACTTCCATTCTCACAGTAATGCCAAATTGCAAAACTGCTTTTCCTTTGTTTAACGTCTAGCTGACAAAGGTTTTGAAATATTATAAATATGACCAGCAGACGATTTTGTAGCCAGTATTATACTCACATTTACATTAAACGTTTAAATTTATAACTTTATTTTTTATTTAAGAGTCATCGATGACTATGTAACAAAATAAATATTTTTTTAAAACTCAATTTCAAAGAATCAAATATAACATATATAATGTGCGGCCGAAGTCTGGTGTTTTTTATCTACCAGTTTCAGTAAACATCTCTTACATCTACTTGCTCAATAATCCCAAATAAATAATTTCTCTAAACCAATAATAAATTTATTTATTATTTTATGAGTTTTATGCCGTACTTTTTATTTATTACCGCAAAAGTAGGTATTTGTTTCCTATAAATAATGTATTTATTTGCTTATGTGAATCATATAAAACATTATATTTATCTGTGTATGAAGACCGTCTCTGGCATAACTACTTTTGCGCCGGGCTTTATTAGTTCTCATTTCAGTAATGATACCATTTTTATGAATTTCAGGCCCGAAGGCAGTGTTGTTTCGCCACGGCTGGAGGTCACCACAAGGTTATGTGTAAGGCTAGAACGTTTAATGCTGAACCCTCTATCGAAACCATACATTAAACAGAAATTGACGAATAAAAATGTCTCAAGGATATTGATGTACAAATGTGACTCTTGTTCATTTCAGTCGAAACATAAAGGTGTCCTCGGCAAACATTTGCTGGTACATAAGGATCCATTAAAAGTCACTATGCACAAATGTGAGTCTTGTTCATTTCAGACAAAATATAAAGGTTCCCTCAAATATCATTTGCTGAAGCATAAGGATCCTTCAGAAGTAACAATGTACAAATGTGTCTCTTGTTCTTTTAAAGCAAAACGTAAAGGTGACCTCAGCAAACATTTGCTGGTACATAAGAATCCATTAAAAGTCGCAATTTTCAAATGTGCCTCTTGTTCATTTCAGACAAAATATAAAGATAGCTACAGGAGGCATTTGGTGAAGCATAAGGATCGCTCAGAAATAACAATGTACAAATGTGACTCTTGTTTTTATCAGTCTAAATATAAAGAATACCTCAAAGATCATTCAGTGAAGCATAAGGATCGAGCAGAAGTAACAATGTACAAATGTGACTCTTGTTCTTTTCAATCGATACATAGAAATAACCTCAAGAGACATTTGCTGATACATAAGGATCCATTAAAAGTAACAATGTACAAATGCGACTCTTGTTCATTTCAAACAAGATATAGAAATTCCCTCAGCGGACATTTGCTGGTACATAAGATTCCCTCAGAAGTAACAATGTACAAATGTGACTCTTGCTCTTTTCAAACAAAACGTAAAAATGAGCTCAGACAGCATATGCTGATACATAAGGATCCATTAAAAGTCACATCGTTCAAATGTGACTCTTGTTCTTTTCAAACGATACATAGAAATAACCTCAAGAGACATTTGCTGGTACATAAGGATCCATTAAAAGTAATAATGTACAAATGCGACTCTTGTTCATTTCAAACAATATATAGAAATTCCCTCAGCGGACATTTGCTATTACATAAGAATCCCTCAGAAGTAACAATGTACAAATGTGACTCTTGTTCTTTTCAAACAAAACGTAAAAATGAGCTTAGCAAGCATTTGCTGATACATAAGGATCCATTAAAAGTCAAATCGATCAAATGTGTCTCTTGTTCGTATCAGACAAGATATAAAAAAAACTACAGGAGGCATTTGCTGAAGCATAAGGATCGCTCAGAAGTAACAATGTACAAATGTGCCTCTTGTTCATATCAAACAAAATTTAAAGATATCCTCAAGAGGCATGTGCATTTGCATAAGTATCCATTCATAGCTATGCCGAGCAGTGATAAGAAGAGTGCTTTGAACAATAAGTAAGTCTCAATCTCAATAAGTAAGAGTAAGTCTCAACCTGCGATCATTTAGCCAAAAAACCAGGATCAAGCTAATGCTCAGGCAAAGTCTGATGTCAACAAAAAAATCAATCGTCTGATGTCAGAACTACAGCAGTCCAAAGTTAAAAATATAAAAAATGGTGGTATGCTCATTGGTCGCAAGAGCAAAGCAGACAATGAAAAATTTTAAAAAACTGGGTCAACAAAGCTGCAGATTCGTACGAAATCAGAAAAGTACGTGGTGTTAGTCCTAGAATCCGTGTCATAGCAATCACAGAAAACTACTCTGAAGAAGTCTTACTGGATTACTTGAAAAAACAAAATAATGATATTCTCCGAAAAGTGTAGCTGTATTAAAATCTCAACCACAAAGAAAACCAAAAACATATATCAGGCTGTGTTACAAGTTGATAGGATCTGCTATAATAAACTCATTCATGCTGGCAATTTGATAATAGGCTAAAATAGTTGCACTGTTTTCGATGTCCCAGATATTTACTGCTGCAAACCTGTGTCATGCCCAAAGTGCGCTCAAAATCATGAAGTTCATTTATGCACTTCTGAAGCTTTAACATGCTCGAAATTAAAAAATGTCCCCACAGACCACGCTGCTTGGGATATTAATAGATGCATTGCGTATATTCGAGCACACGATAAACTTCACAGTGATATACTAGCTTTAACCATTCAGTAGCAACCAGCGGCAAGTCTCTAAATGGAATCTCATCTCACGAGTGCTGGTAGCAATATGCGTAACAAATTTTTTCAATTTATTGTCAATATACTGGAGATGTCAGAACTAAGACGGTCTTTACGGACGGACTTTACAATGCATCGGCATGCTCCGAATATTCTGTGATAACTTTAACCGAAACTTGGATAGTTTCCTATTTGGCAATAAATTCAATGTTTCCGTTTCAATGGAGATCTTGCTCTCATTAATAGATCAGAAGGTGGAGGTGTACTATTAGCCGTAAATATAAAATATACTTTTTCTTTATTATTATTAGGCCTTGATACTGCAGGTTTTAGCAACATACCCTCTATCGACATCTTAAGTACAAAAATTTCAAACAATTATCAGTCCCTATACATATTTGTCATCTACATACCTGTGTGTACCTGTTGCCGATTATGAATATTTCTTTGAGGCACTAGGTACCCTGAAGTATCTACTAAATAACGATAATTATAGTCATTTTGGGCGACTGTAATATCCCCAAATATGCATCTTATCTAATTAGAGCCTTGAATAATTTTCTAGACGCTAATAATTTATCTTAATTCACTCAGTATTCTCTGGAGAATCTAGAATATTTCGAGAATATATTTTTATGGTTAATCATAGATTATATTTCCAAGTTATCTTTATATTAATGCTAAACTATATGTGCATAATATTAAATTATTCTTAGGATATTTTTGTTTAATCTTGGAACATATTTTCAGGTTATATTTATCTTAATTCAGAATAATATATAATATTTTGACCATTACTTTTTTCTTAGCACGTACATTTAAAATACTATAAGACTACCTACCTAAATAGAACCATAACAAGACTATTACTTGAGTTTCCACTCAATAATTCCATTCGTTTCCAAAATTGTTAAAACTACGAAATAGGAAGACTAGCATAATCTTTAAATTTAAATCTAACTATTTTGCAAACAACTGAAATTATTGAGTGAAAATTCATAATAGTAATAGTCTTGTTATGATTCAACTTAGGTACCTAATTTTATAGTTTTTAAAATATACGTGCTAAGAAAAATAATAGATTTCCCTATCGGATGTCTCTTCCTAGGAAATGACCTCCTTACGAGTAACTAAAAATATTTTTATTTTGGAATAATTTGTTATACAGAATGTTCCATTTGTCCGTATTTTTAACTTATTCTTAAAAAAATACAATATATTTCAGGCAGTTTATAAATATTTTAGTTAAGGAATATATAGATTACATAAAAGCAAAATAAGACACTCCTAATAATTGGGTTAAAGATTTATTTGTTACAATATTTACTCGTAACATTTTCTAAAATTCCAAAAATGGAACAAAACTTAAACAGTAAATTCAGTTGTTAGGAGATGCAAGATATAATAAATACACACTTCAGTCCACGTAGGTCTCTGCTAGCTTCTGCAAAGACTACTGCTTATTAGCGGTTCTGGTTTTTCTTTCTATTCTTTAGTTAGCCATAAACTTCAATTTGTTTTGAACTGACCTTAATATTATTTTGTTAAACTGCATCTGAAATTGAACATATACCATATACTCATACATTTTATAGCCTTAGGAAATTAAGCAGTATAGTATGGAGAAACTGGATATGTCAACTTTAGTTTCATAATGACACACACATTCACACTAAATAAAATAGAAAAAAATATGTGCATATAATATCGTAGCCTTACCAATTATCACATTGCATAAAATAGAATCTCCAAAGATTCTTTCCAGTCTCTATGCCCATGTAAAGTAAATAATATTGGAACATCCCCCGAGATAAGTTTTGTCAAAAATCTTCTGCATCCTCAATACGTTCCACCACCCAATCTCGCCAGATTGTTCACCTGTTAATAAAAAAACAGAATTGTTTATTACTTTAGTATAACTTTGATTTATAGACATGTGCTAATGGTAGTTTATAAACTACGAGCAAATTTTTAAAAAGAACAGAATTTATATACGCATCTGAATTTAAGATTCCAGCACGGGACAGTCCAAACTGATTAGTGGGCCATTCTTTGTATTTGTTGTTTTTTTTCAAATAATAATGCGTAAGCGAAGAATAAATTACGAACCTAAAATATGTAAACATGAAAAGTGACACTGACCTACTAACAGGTTTAGTCAAAGATCAATCGGAAGAGTACCGCTTACTTTAACAGACATGTTTAAAAAAAGGATTGTCATGTAAAGAAGAAGTGAAGTTTAATACCTATTTTCTTCCTAACAACAGAAACAAATATTCCTTTTAAAACCAGCTAAAATAGCTTTATGAAGTTAGGTTAGGTTAGGTTAATTGATGTTGATAGCGTGACAAAAAAGATTTGTCTATATCCAAGATACATATATTTAAATAGACAACAAATTTATCGATTCACTAACCTTCTTTAATTGTTTTTTTAATTGCACATAATTGCAAACATAACGAACAATGAAATAAAACAAGCAAACCCCAAATTGTCAAGCACAGTAAGCACACCATGGAAACCTACAATTTACGCACCTGCGCAACATTTCGCGGTATTTTTGAATAAAGAGTTCCCTTGTGTTGGTGTAACTACAAAAAGTGATATTTTATTTTTTTATTTTTATTTGAATAATACTTTCCTGTAATAATTCAAACAATAACAAAAATTTCGAATTTATGCGGAACACTCATGAATATAAATTAAACCTGCTATATGGGTACATCGGAAAATTTATGAAACAGCCTTATTTAAAAAAACGTACATATAAAAACGTATAATAGGTATCTACTTACCTACTTGTTACACAAGTCATGAAAGTAAAATAATGGATATAAGGACCACATAAACATACCATACTTTCTATATACCTACATTATATTTTCAAAATAAATAGTCAAAAGTTAACCTATTAAATTATTTATAAAATATATTTAAAGTATATTCTATACTTCTCTTATTAAAATATTTTTATCATATTATTTTATGAAGTAATTTTAAAATAATAATCCAAGGATAAGTTTTGCAATTATTCATAAAATATATTCCATGCTTATGTATTTCAATTATTCTAATGTTATTTATTAGAAGATATTCTAAAAATAATAACAAATTATTTAGTTATTCAGAGTATAATTTAAAGATAATTTTTATAATTAATCGAATAATATTTTTTGGGAAGATTTTCAGATTATTCTTAGAATATCTTGTGCTATCTGGGTTAGTGTTAGTTTATTTTTAATCTATTATTATTTAGTATCTAGTGTAAGATGTATTCAAATTAAAAAATCAAGGCACATGCAAATGTTAAGTCATTTAGGTGCCTATCTCCAATTAAAAAAAAAATCTATAAATCTGTTATTTATTACCATTGTATTAAATGTGGTGTATATACTAATTTGAATAAATTTGAATTGAGTTGAATTTGAATTGTTAGCATAAACTCCGACGACGACCGGTTCTGATTCCATTCCAGCTTTTTTATTAAAGAATTGCATCACCTTTGCGCATCCTCTAACTTTAATTTTTAACTTAATCTTAAAAAACTGCCCATTTCCTGACCTGTGGAAATATTCCAAAGTATGTCACATCTTCAAAAAGGAAAACAAACTAGAAATTAAGAACTTTAGACCAATCTCTGTAATTTGTAACTTCTGTAAAGTTAAAGAAATATTGCATGATAGAATAGGTTCAAGAACAACAAATTTATTCTGTGTACTCAGTATATTACGAATCTTTAGATGAACGTGGGCAGACAGATGTCATATATACTGATTTCTCCAAAGGGTTTGATAGACTTGATCACCAATTGTTACTTAATAAATTAGACAAAATCGGCTTCACATGTTCTTAATGAATAGGAGTCAGTACATTGCACTAAATGATTTCCGGATTTGCTGCCACATCTGGAGTTCCCGAGGGATCTATCCTGGGGCGCTTGTTTTTTAACATATTTGTTAACGACATAGTGAACGAAATAGATTGGCCTCGCTTTTTATATGACGATCTAAAAATTTTCACAGTAATTGATGTAATCGATGACTGCTTTCAACTTCAAATTTGCCTTGACAAAATAAACACCTGGTGCATAGTAAATAAGTTATTCCGGAATTCTAGTAGATGTAACGTAACGTCCTTTTCTTTGAAAACAACACCTATTATTTTTGATTACATGTCATACTTCAAAGAACTATAACATTTCGCGACGTCGCGTCGGCGTAACTTTTGATAATAAATTATTCTTCACTAATCATATCGATACCATTGTTTCTGAAGCCTCGAAAGCCCTTGGATTCATCATTCGTACTAGTCAAGAGTTCACTAATACTGATACTCTGAAAATTCTTTATCAATCCTTCGTCAGATCGAAACTTGAATATGCATCGCCACTTTGGTGTTCCAGTTATGATGTTCACAAGAATAACCTGGAGGCGGTTCAACATAGATTTTTTTAAAATTATTGTGGTTCAAATCCAACGGTACCTATCCAATGATTGGATTTCCGCAAAGTAACTTGCTTGAAAGATACTCTATGACCAGTCTTGAGGTAGGCGCACGTACTTTTCTCAAGTATTTTTTAAAATTATTACACAATGATTTTGACGCACCTGAAATAATTAGCAAGATTAATTTTTACGTTCCCAGATTAACCTCTCGTAATCACCAAGTTTCTATTTACTACGGCACGTACCAATGTACTAAATAATTCACCTTTAAGTACGATATGCAGTACTTCTAACAAATTATGTAGCGACTTCGATATTTTAAATTGCAGCCTTAATGATATAAAACAAAATGTTGTAAATTAAATACCTAGTGATTATTTTTGTTTTTTTTTAATTTACGTATAATCGTATAAGTGTATCTGTGTATGTTTATATAAGTATGTGTATATATATTTGTTATTACTTAAATGTTTTCCATGTTATTCTTTTCTGTCTTCGTCTCATTAGTTATTCTTAGTTCGTACACACGTCAGTTTTTTGTTTATTTCACTTTCTTTATATTTTGTTGTATATCTTGTATTTTAGTTAAATGATGTTTTGTATGCCTTTATTCCTGTTCTGCAATTGGGTATCTTACCTGTGCATGCAATAAATAAATTAAGCACTAAGCACTGAAGAAAGGTATTATTTTTAATACATTGAACTAAACTTGTGGTAGGTTCTTTGTGAAACATCTTGAAAATAATTGTTAATTATAAATTAAACACTACTTTTAGATGAATCAAACGATATATTATAAATACTCTGCATATGTTTCGGCTTATTAGGCCTTTATCAAGAGTATTACCTAGTATTCACTATGTAATACAGAATTGATATATGATAGAACAGTTTTGAGCTACAAGCAATAGTTTAATAGTTATAAAGCATACCAAATTCCATTCAAACAGTTCTGTTAGTGTTTTGGCCTTAATATGAAAATAACAAGAATACAGGCGTATTGTACTTTGTTATTTTTAGTGGTAAATAAAAAAATTGGTACAACAGTAATGCTTCATAAACTGCAGTCTGAGGTATTTAGCTTAAACAAAGTTTCTAAACGTGGCCTACTACGAATATTCGAAGAAAATGAAATCAGAAAGTTATTAGAAAAAGATCTTAGCCCATGTACTGCAGAATTCGACCTATTTTTTGTTTTGTTCATTCCATGCTTTATTTCTGATGTTCTTCTTTATTTTTGCTAGTGTGCCACGGAAACAAAAAAAGCGCCATAGCAAAGGTGTTAGGAATCTTTAAAATGTGAATTAAGTTGGTACTATCTAATATAGAGATGTCAAAACAAAGCGATAGATGGCTAATAACAGATCAAGAAATAAACATAGATATTGAAGACCAGGAGAGTTTGAAGCCAAAATCCTATTTGTTGTGTTTATTATTTTATTTACGTTTTTTTGGCTTATGATTGGGCAATTTGAAGCACCCGGTCAACGTACTTGATTTGACATATCAACAAAAGCAATCCGTTCTGTGGTTTGTTTCTAAGTTTGTGTTTTTGTATGATGAGCTCTATAAAGTGTTTAACCATTCCCTAATAGCACATGGACGTCCCAAGAACGTACTCACAGTACATGAAAAAATTATTCAAATAGATTGATTTTAATACTTGGCATTTTTATTTGTCAACACCAAATGACAAATTTATGCGAACATTTTATTTCTATTGTGCTATTGAAAAATAAGCTATGGCATTTGTATTTTTTTAAATTAACTTTTTACTATACAAATTCAAGTGTCAAGTGTCAAAAATACAATTTTTATGGGATTTAAAAGTTATATATTATAATACCTAGTACAGTATAGTTATATATACATTAAGTCATTGAATATTATAAGAAATAAGCCAAGTGTGCAATAAAACGTAAGATAAATGTATATCTCACCTTCTCTTAACGTTTTGCACACTTCGTCTTTTTATAATTATCTTAGTTTATATTATTTTCTAATATTCTCTCTTTTTTGACACCCTCTCTGTTCTTTCTTTTGCCCTCTTCAATCACGATGCAATAGCCATTTCGGTGTCCTTCCAAAACTTTGAAGCGTTAGCGACTTCTGCAGCCCCTGTGCAAATAAAGGAAAAATTAACATTTCAGATGAAATCTTGACAAAAAACATTAAGACTAATATATGCCACCTGATGGCAAGCTTATATTTAAAATAAATTGTTATAATTTTCTTGGTGTCCTATTTAAAAAAAATCACAGTTTAAATGTGAACATTTTTTTCGTTTAACTGACTTTTGCATTTGAAAGGTTCCCTTGTTCATTTAAACATTTTAAGAACACCTCTTTATATGAATGATCGATTCTACAAATAATGCCAAAGACAGAGAGAAGCAGAAATATATGTTGTGACTAATGTTACCAGATTAATAACATTATTATAAGTTTAACGTTATATTTTTTGCCAATATTACAGAATTCAAGTAAAGAAAATGGCTATGGGTTAAGATGCATTAGGATTTAGAGGTTAGAAGCAGGTTTATTGGGTTGAACATTAATGATGTATAAAAGTTTTTGTACGTACAGCATAATTTCAGAAAAAATATAATAGGGCATATAAGTTACAAATTTGTAAATTTTCCTCACAAAGTACCTTTATTAGTTTTTTCCTTATATTAATTTACTGAAATCGCTAAATATACTTTACAAGTTTGTTGATGTTTTCCGGCAAATGTGTTTATTACTCGATGTATCAAACCTTACCTATTAAAAGTCTCATCACCTCCACTTGTTCATCAGAGATGTCGAACCATATATAACACTTCGTTTCACATACTGAGTAGGTACTTCTTTTCAATTTTTACTTCCCTCGCATACCGAAGGGAAGTATTGTATTTATAATGTTTAACCAACAATCTTCTTTTAAGTGAATAAGTTCGCTCCATGATAAACAACTAAAAACTACATACCCAGGTTCACAGGTGATCTCGCATAGAATTTTAACAGAGCCAAATAAGGTGGGTGGTAGTATTAGGCTATAACCTACAAATAAGCAGCACCAAATTTATCTAGAATAAAATATCGATCTAAATACTTATATATTAATAAATCAATTAAATAGACTTACCTATTTTGGCGCTTTCTTTTGTAGCCGTTAAAAGTGACTAATGGCAGTGGGCGGAAGAAATAAAAATGATGCAATGCAATAACCATAAAGCTGCCAAATTCAATTCCCCATAGTTTGACAGCAACTGATCAACTAACCGAAACTTTTTCATCTCAAACAGGACGTTTGGCGGGAATTTTAAAATAAAAGAGCTTTATAGGAACTTAACATATTTTTAATTGCTATTCATTCCAGTATTTCCATTTATTCTCACTGCGATATTTTCGTACTAAATGATAGTAGCACACTAATATAGAGGATAGTAGTATAATAACTACACTATACTGTCAAGAAGTACAAATTAATGTGATTTTCGCAAGATGAAAAAAATAGTTGAAACGAATATAAGAATATGAAAATATTTTGTTATCAAAAGAAATTTTGTTAGTAAAACTTTTTAAGGATTTTAATTTCATGTTTACAGTTTTTAATTTCCTTTTTTTAATCATATCCTCATCTGCTCAAAAAAAACATCACTCCTAGAGGCTATTTCACAAATGTGTTTAGGTTTGTCTTGACTAGACTCTAGCAGGATGTCCTTAAAAACGTTTTATTCAGAACGTCTTAGGGACGATAGCAAACGGACGTCCTTGGGACGTACCATATAAACCCGGGACGTTCAGACCTAACGAGGGCCTAAGTGAACGTCCTGGGGACGTTTGTTGTTATCAGGGTTGTCTATTGATATATATACTATTTTAACAATGCACCGGTTAAAAAGGCAGGAAGTCCCAAAGAATTAGAAGAAATCTTAGATCTTGTCGCATGACTCAATCACAGATAGTAAGTATTTGGGTTATCATTAAGTAAATTGAAACGGATATTTATAGTTGTAATGGTAAAAATGAAATATGGGTACCACCAAATGTATTTTTTTTTTTCGGTATGTTCCACCACTTTGAGTAAGAAAAATATTCACTAGATTTTTTTTTAGAGTAATCCGAAAGTGCTCACCCTTGTATAACTATCTGATAATAGCGAATTATTTTTTTTTGTATTTTAAAAATAGTATTTATTTTTAATTTAAAATGGAAAACATATAATAAAGTACTAAACATTTCAAAAGATATCCCCCTGATTTCGTCTCCTTGTCAATTATAGTTCACGAGAAAAAAGTTTGAAAAAAGCTTTATTTTTAGGTGTTTTTTATAACTCGGCAAAATATAAAGATTTCGAGAAAATACATACCTATTTTATTTACTTCTTCGCTAAACTACGTAATAGCGTACATATCGTTGGATTTGATTTCTTGGGCAAATCACGTATGGCAATGGTGGTAGCCCCTTTTTCTTTACAGTTGTCTCTTAGATTCATGAACATGTATCTAATGGCCCGTTTTTGTAGTTTAAAGATCCTTTTAGCTTCTGATGAAAGTTTTGAGTGTTGAGCCCACACACTTTGAGTTCTAAGTTTTAACACATGCTGGATAATTTCATACTCAGCAAGCTTATTCACATTTTAAGAGTTCGTCGATTACTACACCTAACAGCTTGAAACTCGTTTGCTTTATTGTCTTATTGTTGACTCTTATGAGTGCACTCTACCGTGGTTTTACATTGGACGAGGGAAAGCTCATGGTAACAGTATTTACTGATTCATAATTCGATTATTTTTAGAAAGATAAAATCCTATCAACTTTGATTTGCCTCCTGTACTAGACCTGAATTGCTGCTCAAGTTTGAGATTAGAGATATCATCAGCATACTCTACCACCGAGATACCCTGGTCGAGATCATTAGGTAGTGAATATAATGAATTGTACGGAGTCTAGGATCGAGTCTTGTGGAATACCATGGTTATTAGTCATAGCTTTTGATTCCTGGCCGTTGCATATAATTTACTGTTTTTCCAAAACAAGTTTTAAACCATTGACTAAAATTCCTTTGAAATCGATTACCCAACTAGAGTAACATGTGGTCGACGCAATCAAAAACCCTCGATAGTTCAATATAGCTTGCTAAGGTGCTATTGAACACGAACGTGACTTTCGTTTTGGTCAGATTCGTGCACAAGAACACTGCACAATTAATTTTGCTGATTTTATTATACTTGGCTCGGCGAAAAAGTAACACCCTGTATCGATTTTACACGAATGATTAAAAGTCAAATTTTCTGGAGTCAAAATAACGATATATTATTCACGTTATAACAATACATATGTTTATCACTAAATAGGTTTGATGTAATTAATTATGTTGAATATTAACACTTTAGAGTAGAAATTTGCCTTTGGTCGTTGTTGTTTTGTCGCGTGGCTGGATCCCGAACTGACTGACTTACTGGCTCGACTCGACTGAATGCGTTGAGCGCGTCTCGGTTTATATAAGATAAATCAAAGCTTCTGGAAGTGTTCGAAATTCGAAGAGTCCAGGCGTTCTAGTCGTTCTAGACGTTCCAGACTGTTCGCTGTTCCCGAAAATTCGATCGGTAGGGGAGAGTGGCTCGTGTATATTCTCCAGCAGCGAAGGCTTGCTTTTCGAATTATTCTAAACATGTAAAAAGTGTATTTTCTAGCTCGCGGGCTTTACAGAGCGACAGAGGGACGTTAATTCTTAATTTTGACAATATGAATTACCCGACTTAAGAAAGGTACTTTGACACTATTACCTTTGTCAAGATTTTTATAAATCGTCATTATAAACAACCAGGGCAGACATCGTGGATTTTCTTTTCATGAAGCCATGTTTGGGAGACAAACTTCTATTTGTTTAGGAATGAGTAATCGGTTTAACATGGCTCTCAATTATTTTGGAGAAAACTGATATTAAGGATATTGACTATAGTTATCCATTAGGGTTTCATAACCTTTTTTGTAAATTTTGCTTAGTTTTAGTAACTCGGAAAGTCCCAAATTGAAAACTTTTATTTATGATATATGCAAGTACCTCTCCTATAAGATCTTTGCATTATTTAACTAGTAGAGTTGTTGCTTCGTGTGGGCAACTTGAATTTGCTTTACTTTTTGCATTAAGAATGTTAATTGTTATTATTCATTCTTTTAACTGCTCTTATCACCTTGTAATATTTTTATATTGTAAAATCTCCAGGTCGCTATTGTGCCTATAGCACAATAAAACTAATTTTGTTTTTGTTTGGCAGTTTCACAGGCTCAAATAGACAAATGTGATAACCTACCACCAAACAGAATTAGGCTCCGGCTAGCCAGTTTTATAGGAGGCAAGGGCCTGGGTAAGCGTCAACGACAACTTAAATAATAAGGCCAAGAGCGATTAAATTTAAAAAGAATTAAGTTAGAAAATTTAATTTAAGTGTTTAAAATCTAAGTTTTGTATTCAAAAAAATAAATTCAAAAGTACCTTGGGCGCCAAAACCTAAAGGAGGTTTATGAAAAAAGAAAGATACGTCACAGACAACACACAGAAAAACGACAGGTAAAATTGAAGTCGATTTAATATCGATTAATAAACATAGCTCACGGATAAATAAATGAGATTAAAATACGTGACATCAAAACAATTTGAACAACAGACACGTATGAAAAATTACTAATACAAGAAATACGGGTTAGTCAAATTTAGAAGTAGGATTAAAATTTTACGACAAGAAATATAAGTTACAGGTAACTATACGGTAACGGTTATCACCAAATTAGATAAGAAAAAAGTTCTAGCGATAAACAACAAGATAATACCTTAAGCAGTTTCGCATTAAGCTACCAAATTTATTCACTAAAATTTTAACTACTCGCAATTACATAAAGTTAATTCGGGGTAAAGGTACGAGACTATGAATTTCTCATAACTGGCAACCTAGATTGACATATAAGACAAACTATCGAAATAGGGAGCAGTTCTCTTTTTGCTAGAGATTTTTGAATGTGTTGCTAAACCTGATGACAATTTAATAATTATCATATGACATATCCCAACCGCCAAGAAAAATAAGGTACAATTTACCGGGCTATATAAAATGATAGCAAGTGGGAATTATTAAATCAACACTAGAGATGACAGCTAATTAAATTTGTACTTAAACACATTCATTAAACTGCTCGACAACAATAATAAGAAAAGGTAGCCACGTCTTGCTAGAGTGAGAGAAATTTATATAAGGTTAGTAAAAAAGTGACACACAAGGCTAAAATAATGGCGCTTAGCAACTAAACTATAAAACAATTTTGTTTATCACTAGAAACTTCAACTTATAGAGACTTCTAGAACTCTAGAAACTTATCACTAAGAATACCCGAAACTAACCTAAAATTTACAAAATCTCATTAAAAAATACATGCCTCTCGGCTACAGATAATATGACCCCATGGCCAAAATATCACGATACGATACGATAAGATACAAACTAACGGTAAAACTGGTAGGTATAAAACAAATCAACCAGAAAATAAGAAAAATTTACGGGGTTAAATAGCGTAAGGCTATAGAACTGACCGGCGATTTTATGGCAGCACTGAAACACAAAATCGTCTCTAGGACTAAAAATTAATGAAAACTTCATTAACAATGCTGTTTTTTTACGGTCTAAAACCCTATCCGACAACTACCCTGAAGTTAAAAAAATAGCGAAACTACACAAATTTACGTATAGGCTCATTACTGTTATATTTGTGGTTGGTAAACATGAAATTTTATTTAATTTAACATCCCGTCTAGCGGCAGTTAATTACATGAAGGTTAACGAAATTTTGTTGGAAAGAAGTAATAACAGTGTACTTAGCTTATGAAAAGTTTCCTGTTGGTACTTGGCATGTAGCTGGTGATATCGCAATACTGTTGTCTCTCTCATACACGTGACATGAGTGAACGGTAACTTCCAGGATTCTCCAAATGCGGTATTCATAAAAACAGCAAAAAAATTCAACAAAAACTTCCTCGTGATGGTTGATCAGGCCATTCGAAGAATATTTACGTCGCTGGATAATGACCTTGGCGGAATATGTTACGATATGTTGTTAAAACTTCTAAAATGTGTCCATCAAGCAGGAAAACTTCAAAGGTATTAAATTACGTAAATCGGTAAATCGATAAAATGGGAAACTTGTAAATTAATCCCTTATTAACTCAGTAAATGGTGAAACTCGAAAACTTTAAGTAGGTTTTAATTTAAAAGTTCATTTCAATCTTGAACAAAGTAATAAATAGGAATAGTTATAAAATAGCTATATAATAAATCGGAATAAATCAGAAAAGGTATATCAGATAAAAATCAGAAAATTCAATTCATAATCTAAAAGAAAACGGGAACGTATTAATATCAATTTAGATTAAAATTTGAGACAAACTACTTACATTCAAATATCCTTTTTAAGCGACTGAATAATAAAATTTAAGCCGGTAGGTTAAAATACATGTTAACCGCTCGAAAACCAAACAGTAAGAGAACGTATTCGATTTGGCTCGATACAATATTTTAAATCGTTGTGATGGTGCTGACATCTCGTGCCTAGGCCTATCACTTATTTCAACACGGAAACGGTTTCTACAATCCATTTGAGATGGAACATTAACGGAGTATTGTTAGAATATGCTCTGTAACATGTTAAAATTAATCCTTATTTGCTTAGCCAGAATTACGATTCATGTTAGTTTTGTTTGCTTAAGTTTCTGTTAATGTAATAATATATTTGGTTGTATTAGAAGCTAACAGATTAAACTCTATTGGATGTAATCTTTTTTTACTAGCCCAAAGTTTGAAGAGAATTCTATCAAAATGATTTTTCCACTGCTAATGGTCAAGGGCATGGCATTTCTGACAAATGAAACGTCTTACCCAGTCTATTGAAAAAATCAATCGAAATTACAAATTCCTTACACTGGGAGTTCTGTCGATTACTATGTAGTTTTCCCTTTTCTACTATACAACCAGAAGCATTTATTTTTAACATAATTTATTAGAATGCAATTTATTTCTGTATTCATGGCATGCTAGTAAAAATGACCAAAATTAGAAGAAAATCGGCAAAAAATAACTTAAAATCCAAAAATACAAATACATGTGCTAAAAATTTGATTTTGTGCAACTTCTTCATGCAACATTTTCCAATGTTTTCAACGCGAAGCGTCTCTAACTGTTTCCACTACTTCCATGTAGATATAATGGAAACAGAAGAAAGCACCAGGCAGATCACTAACTGAAACCGTAGGAATTTTTTACAAATATATACTCATAGTTATTTTATTATCTCACATTTTACAATCATTACCATCGAATAGAGCAGTTTAGAAAAGTTTCGTGATACAAAAAGGAAAATGAACCAGTTTAAACATTCCTCCAGGTATTACAATTTGTTGTTTTGAAATAAGCAGCTTTAAGAAATCAGTGATGCCTATAGGAAAAGACAAAGCACTTTAACAAATCCTGTAACTGATGTAGTTAGTGTCTTCAATTAACGTAGCAAGACTAGAAGAATGTCCTATTTCAATAATATTGTTTGTACGTGTTAATAGTGCAGCGCCTACTTATTGGCCTGAAATTATTAAAGTTTTTTTAACACACTCGCGAATTTTTTCTGCATGTTCACTATCACCTGAAAATTATAAATCAACTTTGTTAGTTGGGGAAACTTTATGTATCAGTAAGTGTATTCCAAGGCAAGTTTTACTTCTTGCTCAATACAAACAATAGTCACATTTCGGCACTGTTACTTCTTTTGGATCATTAAGTTTCACCAAATGTTTCCTGAGGTCACTTTCATGCACTATCTAAATCGAACAAATCAAATTTGTACATTGTTACTCTTGATGGATCCATATATCCAAATGTCTTTTAGGGACCCTTTTATATTTTGTTAGATATGAACAATAGTCACATTCGTCATTGTTACTTCTGATGGATCTCGATGTTTCACCAAATGTTTCCTGAGGTTCCTCTTACGCCTTGTCTGGTATGAACAATTCTCATTTATAAATTGTTACTTCTGATGGATCCTTATGGAGCAGTAGATGTGATTTAAGGCCATCTTAAATGAACAAGTCTCAAATTTGTACACTGTTGTGATGATGTTACTTGTGATGGATCTTTATGCTTCACCAAATGTTCCATGAGGTCACTTATGCCTTGTCTGAAATGAGCAGGAGACACATTTGAACAGTTATTTCTGATGGATTCTTATGCTTTACCATATGTTTGAGGAAACATACATGCCTTGTCTAAAATGGAGAAGAATTACATTTGTACATAGTTATTTCTGATGGAATCCTGATGCTTCAGCAAATGTGTTCTGGGGCAATACTTATGCCTTGTCTGAAATGAACAAAGGTCACAATTCTACATTGTTATTTCTGATGGATCCTTATCCACCAAATGAGTTTCAAGATAATGTTCAAATCTTGTCTGATATGAACAAGAGTTACCTTTGAACATCGTCACTTCTGATGGATCCCTATGCTTCACCATATGTTCTTTGAAGCTACAATTACGACTTGTCTGATACGAACAAGACTTACATTTGTACATCGTTACTTCTGATGGATCTTTATATCCAAGTAAATGTCTTTTAAGTACACTTTTATATTGTGCTTGATATGAACAAGAGTCACATTTGTACATCGTTACTTCTGATGGATCCTTATGAAGCAGTAGATGTGATTTAAGGTTTCCTTTCTGTCTCGACTCATATGGACAAGTCTCACATTTGTACATTGTTACTTCTGATGGATTCTTATGATTCACCAAATGAGTTTTAAGATAATTTTTAAATCTTGTCTGATATGAACAAAAGTCACATTTGAACATCGTTACTTCTGATGGATCCTTATGCTTCACCATATGTTCTTTGAAGTTACGTTTACGACTTGTCTGGTATGAACAAGAGTTACACTTGTACATTGTTACTTCTGATGGATCCTTATGCTTCACCATATGTTCTTTCAAGTCGTGTTTACGCCTTGCCCGGTATGAACAAGACTCACATTTGTATATTGCTACTTCTGATGGATCCTTGTGCTTCATCATATGTGTTTTGAGGCTACGTTTACGACTTGTCTGGTGTGAACAAAAGTTACATTTGTACATTGTTACTATTGACGGATCCTTATGCTTCACCATATGTTCTTTCAAGTTACGTTTACGACTTGTCTGGTATGAACAAGAGTTACATTTGTACATGGTTACTATTGATGGATCCTCATGCTTCACCATATGTTCTTTCAAGTAGTGTTTATGCTTTGCCTGGTATGAACAAGAGTCACATTTGTACATTGTCACTTCTGATGGATCCTTATGCTTCACCATATGTTCTTTGAGGTTATGTTTACGACTTGTTTGGTATGAACAAGAGTCGCATTTGTATATTGTTACTTCTGATGGATCTTTATGCTTCACCAAGTATTTTTTGAAGTCACCTTTATGTTTTGTCTGAAATGAACGAGAGTAATATTAAACACTGTTTCTTGTGATGCATCCTTGTTCACTAGCAAATCATTTTTCGTCTCTATTTTATGTGTTTTCTGACATGAACAGAAGTCAATTGTGACACAAATGTGATTATTTCAGACAAAATATAAAGCCAGTTCCGACAAACATTTGAGAATATATAAAAATACTCTACCAAATGTTGTTTAGGCTTTATATTTTGTCTGAAATGAACAAAAATTACATTTGTACATTATTTTTTGAGATACCTGACACTTGCCCAGGTAGAACACCAATGCTTAGCAAATACTGATTCATTTTTCTAAAAATGTTGGCACAACATAAAGAATAAATAATAAATGTGAACATCTCACTACATCGAATCAATTTCTGGTTAAACTTTGTTGAAAAAATACAGAAAAACTGTATATAACACTTTATTTAAATATAAAAGAATTTATGTTTTATGCTGAATCTAACATTTAATGCACAATTTGACCCTATATCTAAAAGTGATAAAATATCCACAGTGATCCATAGTTAAAAAAGTCCGTAGGAGTCATGACTAGGGAGCGCGCAGGCCAAGGGAGGGAGCACTCTCGACAGCAACCGATCCCACCTTCCACAAACTAGTCGTGCAACCATTGGTAGACTGGTAGAGTGTAATGGGCTTGGCAACCCTATGATTATAACCATCTGTTTACTCTATCATTTAAAAGCATGTTATCTAAGTTTGGTTGAAAATCTTTTTTCAAAAAATTAGAAGTCCGGACCACTTAGGCGTGGAGGCAGAAAAAATGTATAGATGGGTGAGTCGATACACAATCCCATCAAAACGTTGCACGAAAATTGTAAGCGTTACGCCGATTAAGGATACCAGCTCGGGTGAAAGTTGCTTCACCGATCCGAATCACCCTCCGAGAAAAAAGTATTTATTTATTGACGCAAGAACCATCTGGAAATTTCTCTTCTCCATGGTAGGTCATCAAGTAACGTAAAGGTTTTGAAAAGTAAATGAAATGAATACACTAATACAATACAATAATAATAACTGATAAAACAGAGTTCCAGGAAACCTGAAATTGCATCTGGACTAAAGCAGACAGGACGAATATTCAGGCAGATCAGCCCAGAAATAAGAACAAAAAGATGACTCTATCACATCACAATGTTAGGTGACTCCTAACATTGTAATGTTAGGAGTGTTGGACCCATGCAGGAAAAGACAATCAAGGAAACCATTGGAAAACCCTGCTTCACACAGTCAAACGGAAATGGAAGCGCACTAAAAACTTGGCACACAGCTCTTTGATGGGACAATAAGAAACACGCGGGGCAAGAACCAAACCTGTCTGAATGCATGGAGCAACACAAGCAGCCAACTTCCAAATTGACCTGCTGGATAGAAACATAAACGAGGGTTAAAAATATTAAGGAAAAAAAACAATAAAAAAACATTAAATACCATATGCTAAACTAGATTCAAAGAAACTGGAAGTGCGTAAAGGATACAACAAAATATCGAATAACATCTGGAACACTATGGAAAGAGGAATATAAAACAGACATACCAGGAGGAAATGGAAAACAATCAACATGGGAAGAACTTAAATAAAAAAATAACGGGGAAAACGTTTACGTGGAAGAAATCACCCATGAGCACACAATAAATGTGAACAATTAAAGATGAAAATCGTAGAAAATCAACAGAACATACCGAGTACATGAGGATAAGACCATCATGGGAGAAACCTTAGCGTCCTTAGCACACATAGTCAAACGAAATAAATATCTAAAATATCTCCCTGCTACAGAATAAATTCACAAGGAATACAATAAAGAAATATTAATATAATACACACTGGTAGATTTAGAAAAGAAAGATACACAAGACTCAGAAGATAAACAACGAGAGGATAGATGGAAACTTAAAAGAAGCATCTCACAAACACCTACATTTCACATCCTATATTCCCACACCGTGCGTCATGTGGCTCGCTGCTGGCAACAAGAACATCCCATATCCAGACTTAGATGATCTAATGAATGAACTATTTGTTACCAAACACATTTCCTGATTCACTTATTTCGTAATTGTTTTAATCTTTGGACTATTATTTGTGTACTTATTCTACAGGTGCAGAACACGCCGAAGAAGTCTAGCCATCAGTCGCCCTCAGATCCTCCGAGACCTCGTCAACTCTTGAGGACATTTACTAACCTACTCCCTCCACGAAGACGACGTTCCCTAAGAATAGAAGACAAAGAATCCAATATCATAGGACTCAGTTAAAACAGGTTTATTAACTTTTGTGCTGAGACTCTTCAGTGAAATTGTATTTCTCGTTTTTATTCCAAAATCTTGCTAATTTCAATTTTATGTTAATATTTTTGCTTATTATTCGTACTAGTATGAAGTAATGCTTAACATTTTATATTTTATTGTATTTGATATTTTAAAATATTTCATTACATATATTTAATTTAGTTGATAATTGCATAATTTATTTATAATTCCATATTCCATTTCATTATTTTCTTTTATATTATTATCGGTTTCGCTGACACTTCATGTCTTTTTCTTATTTTTGTTTCATTATTTATTGTTGTAGTTAATAAAATTGTACTTAGGGTTGAGTGGAAGAGTAGCCACTGTGGCTAAATTTTGCCCCTAAAGTAAAGTATATGTAACGCATTTACCTAAATAAAACCGATTAATAATAATACTTATTATTATTACACAAAGATGAAGACATTTTTCAGCACTGAATTATAATACAAATGACAACTGAAGTGCACAGCATAGTCCAATGAGTTACGCTACTGCATGATTGATTATACCGGCACACAAAAAAATTAAAATTGCGAGTGAGAATGACTAGAATATCAAATCCTTAAGATCTCAAGGCTGCTGAAAGTCTGGCCTTAGTTGTCTTCCTTTAATTCAGTAAAATGATCCCCTCTCCTTTCGTGGAAGGGGCATTCAGTACGGTCAAAAACGGTCGGTGAACAGAACGAAGGAGTGTGTCGGCTATGTGGCCACGAGTTCTATATGTATATATCAAGTTTGGATGGAGTGGCACCCAAGATGAGTGGCGCTGTGGAGGCTGAACTGAAAGAGATGGAGGGAAAGCGAGTATAGAACGTTGTTGTGTGGGTAGAGGCCAGGCGAGGAGGGCTAACTTGCCGCTGCCAACGTTAGGGTGGCAGCGAGGGAGTGTACAGACAGAAATATGGCCGGCGGCGCGATGAAAAATCGTCGTTAAGAGTCGTGGAAAATTATACGACGCCGTTGACCGTGATTGTGTCGGATGGACGGTTTATGACATTAAGGACGCTATAGCTCAAAATTTATTATTAATGTAGTAGGTACAGGAAAACTGTTGGTAAAGAGTGATATTAGGTCGAAACGTAAAACGTAAAAAAACCCTTTCTTCACCTCCTCTACCTTACCAACGTCACGTAGTAGGTTTCCTGCATCTCTTTCAGTTCAGTCTCCATGGCACCACCTCCACTTCTCGGGGATGCAGCTTTTAATTCATCCAAACTTGATGTCTGTATAGAACTTGTCCTCACGAAACTGATTCACTGATGAAAGCAGACAGGAATCGTATCAAGTTATTAATTAAAAACTAACGTCAGATTCATTTTCAGCTCCCTTAAAAACAAAAGTTTGATAGACTTGTTCTCACTTACAGCATTTGTATTTTTATCTGCCAGTGTTATTTTCCTGCCTGGGCGGAGCAAGGCAAAACTTGTCCACTTCGCAGGACCAACATAATTGTCGATTTCTCTATCTATATTGACCCATCATTAAAACAAGTACCAGCCAAAATTATGTTCTACTTGGGTAGTGTTTGATATCAACGATAGCCATATCTGTATATTATTACCTCTGAAGAATCCTTATGTTCCTGATTTCCGAATTGATGTTTATCTTTTGTCTGAAATGAACACGAGTCACTTATATGTAGCCTTGTGTCGATTTCCTGACGTAAAACAACACCATCTTCATTCCTGAAAAATTATAAAAGTTGTTTTAACCCCCAGATAACATACAACATTCGTAGAATAATCTGTAAATCTCTAGTAGTCCTATTTTCAGTTTATTTTTTTAATTCTCAATGTGTATTTTCCCTTTGAGAAAACCATTTTAACTATTACTATGAAATATAAAGTAAGATTTAAATAATTTCTTATAGTGTTTGTCTTTATAAAACTAAATAATTACAAAACCTTGGCAGTTTTATTTCTGTGAAAGGTGATTGTCACCCTATTTGAGTAAACTCCATATTTAAGAAATAATTGTTTTTAAACATTTATGTTAAATAAAGTTTTCAAGAATAATAAAAAATAAAGACATTTTGTTCAATTTCTCTTTAGATTTTTGAACACCCTGTATATTTTATCATAAATCTGACCCCTGCTCATTTCTTCCCAGAGTGAACAAAACTTTTCATAAAGAACATTTTCTTAAAAAACCAGCATTATCAAAGTTTACAAGAGAAGATATAAATACACACATATTTTGTGAAATATTATAGTAATATTTGCTGAAAAATATTATGGAAGAAATACTTATGTAATAATTATAAGTCAATTCTTATTATGCTCTTAATATTCCCAGAGAAGGTAGATAATTGCACATACATTTTGTAGAACATTAACGTCATTCATTTTAATATATTAAGGAAAAGAATTGTGTAATATCGATCACAGCTAATTTTTATAACAAATAGAATGCATATACAGGGTTAATTGGGAGAAAAGTGCTAAACTGCAGGAGTCTAAGTGTACTGCCATGGACAACAAATGATAGGACAAGCCATTTTGCTAAAATTTAGTCATATACATCCAACTTTAATACCCGTGTCATTTATTTATATCAAGTTTGAGTCAGTACCAGGGCTCCCTTCCACTAAATGAAGAAAATTTTCCACTTCATTTGCATCTTGTCTACAGGCATGTTCAGATGTTTTGTGAACACTGGAAAGTTAACAAAAGTGTTTCTACGCAGAATTGTATGATGTGGAAATCGTTGTCGATATTCCTCAACCACAGTACGTGTTCCCTATTCGCTGCATTTTCCAAAAGCAGTAGTGGGTCTGTGTGACAGTTTTAGATCTGAGCACTAACAAACACGTGTATCCTATGCTTTTGTCGATATTCTCTACATTTTTTAAAACATATTTTATCTCTAAAACCCGTCCATTTCGCTCAGTGCGTTAACCACATTATTAGATCACTTCAGTTGTTCGAATTGGATAATTCAACTTCAGTCCACTGCCCCTGACGAATCCTACCACCAGTGAAGATAACCAGGCCCACAGCAATAAGCCAATAAGGTAGGAAGTGTGACTGAGTTCGAACAATTATTAATTTACGTTTGATATTTTCATTCTATCTCTCACAGTAAGAGTGTTTCCATTGGAAAAACCAAAAATACCATATTGTCACATTCAAGATGCGAGATGTTAAACATTCTTTACTCACTTTCATTGTGGACAATCTGCCAAAAATGACAAGTTGATGTCTGACAATTAAAAAGTGACAACCTACTTGATTAAATTAATAGAGATACGAAATTTACTTTCTTAACAAACGTTTAAGACGCCGCAATTCGAAAGTGAATAAAAATCGAATTACAATGTTTGGGTTTCTTAATCATACACATGTGTATAGTATGTACTACCGGAGTTTGGCACCTTCCTCCCGACTCAGCCTGTATATGACTTCTCTGAATTGTGGTGTGGACAAATAAAATAAGCGAATACATAACAAAATATAGCCTCGAAAAAACATCCGTATTTAAAACGTATTATTACCTGTAGAAAGCTGAGTCATTAGTTTTGATTTCAATATCCTCAATAGTTAAACATTTTTGGTCTTCCATTTCAACAAGGATTTCCTCTTTAATTTTGTTTTCTCCATAAAAGGTGTCTTCTATTTTCATTATGTCAAGATTATTACTACCTTCCTTACAGGCCAATATTTCGTGTGGTATAAATTGCTCTTCATTGTTAAATATCATATCAGCAATGTCCATATATCTTTCATTTTTATGTACAACCTCCTCTTTAACATTTTCACTATCATCGCAGGATATTCGTTCCAATTTAAATATAGCATGTTCTTCACCAATCTTACTGTTATCAACGATTTCTCTTTCCTCACATAATTGTTTTTCTATTTTGACTACATCAACTGAACCAGCATCTACCTCTCCTGATACATCTTCTATAGTAAACTGTAATAAACTGCTTAGCTCGATTTGATCTGTACTGTTTATATTGAGAGATTCACAATAATTCTTAATTTTTTCTTCAACAATCAAAAAGTTGCTTATAAATCGGAAACACATCTCTAGAGATTCACGGCAGGATTCACAGATTGCAGTATTCTTGATGTTACTTAAATCCTATGAAACAAAAAGCAGATGTGGAAAATGCTGTGAAATACGAGTACTTATCAATTTTTACAAAGGGGATAACATGAAATTTGATAAATACGAAAATTAGCAAAATAATAAGCATGTTTTTATAGAATATGCAGTAACAGTATCACATGCGGATCACAATAGTAAGGATCTCTTCAGACCTGTAAGGGTGATTACAGGTAAGGACCATAGGAGGATAAGCCACTGAAAAGTGACCCCCACTTATGAAACCCATGTGTGGAACACCCTAATGCTTTTTATCCCTAAATTCTAACTTTTTTTTTTAAGTTAAGATGATATTTTAAATCCTTCCAATGATTTTCGACAGTGACGATGCTCTTGTTCGACATGAATAAAGTGACCCAATTATGAGAAAAATTGTCATACCCGAAATATAAATTAGAATATAAGAAGACAGGCCACAAGGAAATAATACCCATCTCAATGAAATAAATAAAAACTAGAACCATAAGAAAAAACCAGAGGAAAAAAGCTTAATGATACAAAAACCTGTAATAACCCAAGACAAATTAGTAAGCCATCAGACGTCCAATGGAAAAACAAGAAGAAACTGATTTCTATACATTTATGGACTCTACAGTTGAATACGAATTAGAAGTAAGACATGTCAAAATAAACGATAAATATACCGACATTTTTGAAAACCTAATACAAGGAGACGTGGGAGTAACAACACGAAGGAAAAATTATCTATCAATTGGTTACGAAAAGAAAATATTGGGAAAAACAGAAATTAGAAACATTATGGTGTTGCCTGTATAAAACAAAAGAGCACAAAGAAATAAAACAAAAAGACTGCAATACCTAGAATAGGTTGTGGTCTAGACAATCTGGATTGGAAAGTAATTAAAAATTTGTTATATTTCATCTTTGAGGACATTGAAATAGACATTCTGGTCTGTAATCTACCAGACAAGAGACACTCGGATTGCTGGGAAAACACAATAACGCTAATTAGCCACAAAAACGAACAACAAAACAACAGCATCAATAAACAAGCAATCGATGTATTAAAAGAAGATACACAAGAAAATCCTAGCAAGGCCATTTTAAGAGAAAACTACATTCTAGACTCAAGTAAAGAATACAACCTACACCTAGAAGTCGATGAACAAATTCCTAGCAAATGCCTTACAAAACATGGATTTTGAAGAAAAAGAAAACTTCTTGGTACAAAGCTCTTTTAAGTCTAGGGTCACCTAAAATTATTGATAATAAAGTAACTTTTAAAATAATAAATAAGGGTTTTAATAAAGTAGAAATTAAAAAAAAATTCGACAATAGGATTTTTTCATTAAAATGTAGTCGACGTACAGAAATCAGCCCTAGTACTATATACAGAAATGTCAGAAGAACAAGTCACTTTAGCCGATCATAACTTGAGCCATATAAAGGATGAGACATTTAAAGAATAATTAACAGTACTAGAAGAATTTTCAGATGTATTTGCAAAGAGGAACCATGGGGTTGACCCATCTAACGGAACACAAAATCGACGTTGGTAATGCTGAACCAACTAAATCTCGCCCCTATCGAGTTTCACAAAAAGAACATGAAATAATAGACACACAAATTAAGGAGGTGTTTATTTTTACTCGGCTCAATCAGAAAAAGGAGAAATGGTAAGACAGTAATTGTCGCAACAGACTACACAACATGTTGGCAGAGACACAAGTATTACCATTGGGTAAGGCACTTCCTGTAGAAGTTATATTGGAAGGAATAATTACTCGCTATGGATCTCCTAAGCATATTCTTAGCGACAGAAGACAAACCTTCTGCTTAGATATTGTTCGCGAACTGTTGAATTGTGTGAGTACATCTAATCAAAATATATATCTATCATATAATGGATTAACAAAACACTTTAATAAAACTTTAGCTGATCTGTTATCAAAATATACAAATACTCAACAAACTGACTGGGATGAATACTTGTCACACGTCACATTCGCCTATAATACAGCACGTCTAGATATAACACAAATTTCCCCATTCATATTGGTTTATGGAAGAGAACCAATTCTACCAACAGAAGTAAATTTAATAAGAGAAAAAGCATTGGTAGTATGCAATTTAGCAATAGCCAATATTATCAAAAAACAGGTTATAGATAGAACAAGGTTCGACGAGAAACATAGACGCAAATTAAAAAAGGAGATAAAGTAAAAATATTTACGCCAATAAGGAAAGTGGGACGAACAAGCAAACTACTTTTGAAATGGTTCGGTACATACTATATCTTCAAGAAAATATGTGATGTGGATTATGAATCACAAAAAAAGATGTACAAAAAAAATGTAAAAATAATGCACGACCCCTGGACGCAGCCCAAAATGGTGCAGTATAATTGTATGTTATGTAGTGAATTAGCATATTGATTATTATCCTTAAGACTGTTTAATAGTGTGTGGTTGCATATATATGGGCACGTATGTGTATGCAGCATGTGTATTATTTATACTATTCAACTTTTATCATAATCAATAAAGTAGTTTCCAAGCAATCAGCAAAGAATTATTTCAAAATTTAACTTTTAAGGGCAAATAGCTCCAAAAGGGAGCATCCCCTGAAAACAAATTTTAGGTACTAGTATTATTTTAACTCAAACTATATGTCGCTGGATCATTGCCCCATAGTCCTGGGATACGTAATGAAACATATTCTTCATAGTATTTTGCAAACAGCGAAAAGAAAAACTATCTATGAGAACTAAAGGAAAAACCATATGTAAAAATATTAATGAAGTTTATTTAATTCATGGGTTAACCCACTTACACATTACAGTTGCATGGAGACATGCTTAAATGACTATTAATAAATTAATTACAAAAATAGGACAAAACAACAAATAAACATACACTTTAAATACGACTATGAGAGTATATAGAACAACATAAAGAAGGGGACAGATCGTGAGAGTATATATCCTTAATTATAAGCAAACAAGTTATCCGTAAGCTATTCATAATAATTACATCTCAAGTGTCTTTTTAAATTATCGACTGAGATATTGAAGAAATCTACTTGAGTATTGTTAGCATTTTTTACAATTCTACTTATGCCTAGATTGGTACCATATAAGGTTCGGTGATTCTGTATGGAGAACATATATGTTTCTCTTAAATGTCTCTGTGGAACATATAAGTCTATTGTAGAAAGTAATTCTGGAGAGTCAATAATGCCACTACTAATCTTGAATGCCAAGGCAATATCTGCGTTGATTCTTCGTTGCTTCAAGGTACAAAGATATAAGTTATGTAAAATTTGTTTATAATTAATATCTTCAGTAGCAATGTTGGTCTCATATGCAGCATAGCGTAAGAATCTTTTTGCACTATTTCTATTTTATCTGTATGTGTTTGAAAATATGGAGACCATATAACTAAACAGTTTTCTAAATGAGTTCTTACCAATGAAATATATGATGATTTTATTGCAGCTATGTTTCTAAAGTCTTTAGTATGTCTTTTAATAAAACCTAGCATTTTTAGAGATTTATTGCATATTAAGTTAATGTGATAAACAAATGTCAGTAGAGTCAAAATATATGCCTAAATCACGTTTACATCTACATATTTAATTGAAGTATCCTTAATTATGTATTTATTTATAGATGGGGATATCTCTTTACTGAACTGGATATATTTGCATTTTGAAATATTCAGCGTTAGCTTTTTCCGCTCACACTAATTCTGAAATCTATTATTATCTTGTTGCAGTTCAACCATGGAGTTGGGATCTTTAATTTCTTTAAATATTTTAAGGTCATCTGCATACATTAGTACTTGACTATGTAAGAAGCATTCTACAACATCATTAATAAACAGATTGAACAACAAAGGTGCTAAGTGCGCTCCTTGAGGAACACCTGACCTAACTTGAATTTCATGAGAATAATAGTTATTAACTTTTACAACTTGAACTCTATAACTTAAATATGATTTTAACCACTTCAAAAGACTGCCGTGAATATATCGTGATAATTCATTTCAAATCTTTGCCAAATCTTTCGATAACCTGACTTCTGGTTATGCTAACAAGTAAAAATTCTTATTTGCCATTCTCATTTTAACCCTAGCATCCAACATAGTCCCCTATGGCTGGGCAGGTTGTTAGCATAACCAGAAGTCAGGTTATCAAAAGAATGTTCTCATAGATAGTTTTTCTTTCCGCTGTTTGCAAAATCCTATAAAGAATATGTTTCATTACTATAAGCAAACAAATAATAAATAATTCACTTTTAAACACGCATAGAGTAGGTATATAGGCTCCAATACTAGTTAGCTAATAGAGAGGTGAAGATCTGTTGTTTTTTATCAGTCAATGTCAAATATAAATATTTCATACTTATTCATGGATATTGTCTTAGTTTTGCATGGAACATCGTTATGAGTTATGGCTTTGGGCTTTTCTGATGAGACCACAATAAGGACGAAGAACATTTCAAAGGCTAAGCATTTCCAAGACACTGAATGAGATTTTATGAAAATGTAATTCATTAGAATGAAAAAATTTTTAAAGACAAGGTAGGTAAATAAATTACTTTCAGGCCTTTGTTCTCATTTTTAACTGAATTTACATATCGTAGGGGATCATGTAGATACTAGTTTAACCTGCCTAGCCGTAGGGGACTATGTTGGATGCTAGTGTTAAAATGAGAATGGCAAATAAGAATTTTTACTTGTTAGCATAACCAGAAGTCAGGTTATCGAAAGAATGCAAAGATTTCATTAATATTTTTACATATAGCTTTTCTTTTAGTTCTCATAGATAGTTTTTCTTTCTGCTGTTTGCAAAATCCTATAAGAATATGTTTCATTACTATAAGCAAATAAATAATAAATAATTAACTTTTAAACTCCTGGGATACCTCCTAAATATTTTTTTAATAACAACTGGGGCTATACCTACTCAATATAAGATACTAGTGTTTGTCGTTTCAAAAAGTTATAATTAAAACTGATTCTTGGTAGACCTAACCAATGAAGAATCTACTCTACACCAACCCCATATTATCATTCGTTTCCCTTATTTTCGAAAATACAGGCACGGCCAACTTTCTCGTTCATCGTTCATTATGAGTAACCAATTATTTTAGTATTGAATAATTTGCCAGTGCGTTACATGAAAACACCTCGTTAAAATAACGACACAGATATAACCACCCATCTCTAGTGAGCAGCACACTATAAACAGAAAGTGATTATTTGTATTGCGAAGTTACGGTCATGTATGTGACAATAACATGTATATCAAAGTGAAAACATTCTTACAAATGGACGATGGTCTGCCCTTTGTAAATTGTGAAATATCACCCAAACCCTGGTTATGACACACATTATCTCATACCTGTTAGCTCAACACAACATGTGTATGTTATTATAAGGTAAATTTTCCATCATAAAGTTAACTGATACATACCAATTCTGGAAGACATTGCTGAATCATTTTCTCCAATGCAACACCTTCCCTTTTAATGCAATAGGGCACAGTGCAAAGAACTTTTAATGGGATCATGCAAACACCACACGTCTCCTCATCCTCTGAAATATCAGTGCTACTCTCATTTCTGCTCAGAGAAACATCTGTTAGATTCAATTTAATGGCATTCTCGTTGTTGACCGATGGAATCATATTATCACGTGCATTGAAGTACATCGCTTTAAAATCAAAATATTTTCTGAGCATTTCTGCACAGTCTGTACATATCACGGGCTTCAGAATTGCAGTTGAAATCTAAAACAAAATTTTCCTAATGTACCTATTATGCGGCCCAAGTAGGTATGTAGAAAATATTAAACCAAACCAAATATACCTATTCACCATCACCTCTTCCTTTACAACTGAAACTTACTGTTTTTGGCAAAAGGTTATCCAAAAAGTCTTTCATATTTCCCTCTAAAGATTTAGAATTGTCACATATTTTTAAACATAGTCTACATATTATTTCTTGAGTTGTCATTTTTAATTTTCAATAGTCTACTTCAGAGAAATTAACAACAATGCTGATAGGTTATGCCATTTTGAAATGCATAGGGTTCTACTAGGTTCTAGTGTTCAGTGTTGGGTAGAATCGAATAAAAGTATCGGTTTATTCGATAGTAAAATGTATCGAATAGAATTATCGAATACATTTTTTTAATGAATATAAAAATGTATCGATATTAGGATTCACTTAAATCATAATATGCTTATCGTAACAAATTATTGTTCGATTTCGGGTTTCGATTCGGTACGTTATTTGTATTGAATAAGGGAATAAGCAAAATAATAGAGAGATACATTTTAGTATCGAATAAACCGATACTTTTATTCGATTCTACCCAACACTAACACCATTGCTACTTTCGTTCTGTATCAGCAGAATGATTTTCGTAATCATAAGGTACCTGTTTCATGTGTTGTCTCTGTCCCTACCATGCAATTCTGTATTGCATGATTACTGTTCATTAAAATCCTGTTTACTATGATTAGCAATCACTCTGCCGAACGAAACCAGCTTTTTGTTTGTTCATTTCTGTTGATTTAAAGCAGCTTCAAGCTTCAAGCAGTTAAATAAAGATAGTGCTATGCTATCACAAGTAATGTGGGTGTGAGAGAGATAACGTGTTTCAAAGTCGCTGTATTCAACACAAATGAACAAACTGAATGTATTTCAAAATGGCATAACCTAAACCTATCAGTATATATATCAGTATCAGTATTGTTGTTAATTTCTCTGAAGTAGACTTTTGTTGAAAATTAAAAATGACTACTCAAGAAATGATATGTAGACTATGTTTAAAAATATGTGACAATTCTGAAGCTTTAGAGGGAAAAATGAAAGACTTTTTGGATAACCTTTTGCCAAAGACGGTAAGTTTCAAAAATTAAATGTTCAGTTGTGAAAGGAAGAGGTGATGTTGGTGAATATATTTGGTTTAGTTTAATATTCTCTACATACCTATTTGGGCCGCATCATGCATTAGGAATATTTTGTTTTAGAGTTTAACTGCAATTTTGGAGCCCGTGATATGTACAGACTGTGCAAAAATGCTAAAGAAATATTTTGATTTTAAAGCGATGTGCTTCAATGCACGTGATAATATAATTCTACCCGTCAACAACAAGGATGCCGTCAAGCTGGATCTTACAGATGTTCCTCTGAGCAGAAATGAGAGCATTGATATTTCGGAGGATCAAGAGACATGTGGATTTTGCATGAATCCATTAATAGATGGTTGTACTGTGCCCCTTTGCGTTGAAAGGAGAGACATTACATTGGAGAAAATGATTCAGCAATGCCTTCCAGAATTGGTATGTATCAGTCAACCTTATGATGGAAAGTTTACTTTATTAATAATAGACATGTTGTGTTGAGCTAACAGGTACGAGATAATGTGTATCATAACCGGGGTTTGGGTGATGTTTTACAATTTACAAAGGGCAGACCGTCAGACATATTTGTAAGAATGTTTTCATGTTGATATAAATGTTATGGCATACATGACCAAAGCTTCGCAATTGCAAATAATCACTTTCCATTTACAATGCACTGCATTAGAGATGGGTCGGTACGAGGGTCGGTATTTCTGTACTTACTGTTATTTTGACGGAATATTTTCAGGTAATGTACTGGAGAAATATTTAATACTAAAATAACTGGTTATGAGTAACGATGAACGACAGAAGGCTGGCTCCCAGCAAACATTTTTGTTAGAATTAGATCCAAATCGACTTGGGAAAAGACAAATTTACTTATTAAAGTAATTATGACGTAAAATTGACTGGAGAAATAGATTTCCGATAGAAATTTACCAATTAGTCTTAATTTAGATTTCTGTTTATGTAAATAATACCAATTAATCTACCTTATACGCAGTTGAAAAACTGCTAAAAAATTCTACCAAATATGACTTCAAGGATAAATTTCCAATAAAGCCGAAATGGGTGATATAACTAGGTAGTATTTACCTTTTTAGCAACTAAAAATATTTATAATAGTCGAATATTTTACGAGGTAGATTCTGTTGGGAATCTTACGTAATGTATACCTAGATAGAAATCTATTTGGTCACTTTTATTACACTCATTTGAAGTAATATTAGGTCGACAACGTCGATAAATTCTACCTAACTTATCTACCTTATTTCAACTATTAAGTCATTTACCATTAAACTGACCTTAAAGTTACTACAAAGAAATAAACTTTAAAGCTCTTTGTAGCAGTAACCTGGCAAGTCGACCTCAAAGTGAGCTTAACTGTAAAATAAAAATTCAGAAGCTAACCCCCGCCTAACCTATATGTAAAATTCATATTATTTTTTAGGTTGTTTTAACAATTAGTTAGGTGACTTAGTTATTATCTAAAAATTATTATATATATATACATATATATATATATATATATTTTGTACAATGTTTGTTTCATACTCATATGATATGTGTATAATTTACTTTTTATTACACTTTTGTAATTTCTTTGACAAAACCTATGTTGATAATGGTTTATTGATGTTAAAACACTGGGTGCGTACATAAGTCAATGGATTATTGCAATATAAAGTTTGAACTTATAAATATATAAAAGAATAAAACTAGACAAAGGCCAAAAATATTGTCTAAATTGTGGCATTATCTTAATTTTTTTCCTTCTTCAATTCTTTGGGACTTCCTGCCACATGTATGTTTTCTTTTTTAAGCGGTGCTAGGGGAATCTACAAAATATATCACAATTAACCAGTATTTTACTGGTAAAAAAAACCTCTACGCCTGTGATGTTTACGTCAAAGGATCAGTTAAAGGTTGGTTTTTTTTAATAAACAACACAAATAAGTATAGAAACTTGAAATTAAATATTTCGCCGACGTTTCGGAAATCTAATCTGTTTCCTTTTTCAAGGCTTGTGTATTTGTCATACACAGCAAAAACGATTTTTCAAAAAAGCCTTGAAAAAGGAAACAGATTAGATTTCCGAAACGTTGGCGAAATATTTAATTTCAAGTTTTTATACTTATTTGTGTTGTTTATTTAAAAAAAAAAAACAACCTTTAACTGATCCTTTGACATAAACGTCACAGGCGTAGAGGTTTTTTACCAGTAACATACTGGCTAATTGTGTATTTTGTAGATTCCCCTAGCACCGCTGAAAAAAGAAAACATACATGTGGCAGGAAGTCCCAAAGAATCGAAGAAGGAAAAAAAAGGACAAAAACTTGACAAAACTACAGACTAGAAATGAGATCCTCAAAATTATTCTGAAGGTATTCCTCAAAGGTGTAAAACACTTTTCTCTTCAAATAAGCTTTTAACTTCATTTTGAACTGGTTTATGTTTAATTGTTTTGTTGCCTCCGGCAAGACATTGAAAAATTTCATGCAATGATAACCAGTACCGTCTCTAGTTCTTGACAGCCTGTGAAAGTTTGGTACGACATTATTCTTTTTTCTTGTTTCATAATTGTGGACATCACTATGTTTTTTGAGTAAATGTTCATTTTTTTTGTATGGATCAGGCATTCTAGTATAAAAATGCATGGTAGCGTGAGTATATTGAGCGTTTTGAAAGTTTGCTGACAGCAATCTCGGTATTTCAATTTATCTATAATTCTCAGAGTGTCCCCAATTAAGGATGGCGTAACTTATATTTCAGTGTATGTGACCATAGTATGCTGCTATCAGAACTTCTTGGCTGAGTGTATTCACTAGGTTCCTGACTAAATAAATACTTTTCGAAATCTTTGTTGAGAGGTTATTCACGTGCTTTTCCCAAGTCAGCTTAGGATCTAGATGGATACCTAAGAATTTTACTGATTCATCTTTTGTCTCTTTGTTGTGTTTTTTTGTAGGTCATAAGCTAAATTTAAGATGTTGTGTCTTGCTATCATTCATTCCTAGTGTGTTAGCAGCATACCAGGTTTTGATATTTGATTGTTTGTTCATAGATTTAGTCTTGACAAGATCAAGCGATAAATCTTGTTGTATCTGTTGTGCCATCTCCAAATAAAATTAGATTTGCATTGAGATCACAGTTGGGCAAATCATATATATAAATTATGAAAAGAGCGGGACCTAGCACCGAGCCCTGCGGAACTCCATGTAGGACAGTTTTTTCATTAGAATGTGTGTTATTGTATATCACATATTGACACCTTTCTGTGAGGTATGATTTAACAAGATTCAGGCTGTTCTCGTCAAAACCATATGCAGATAACTTCCTTATAAGTGTAACATGAGACACACTGTCAAAGGCTTTTGTCAACTCATAAAAAGAGGCAAATGTAAACAAATGCTTTTCAAAACTGTCATTGATTAATTCAGTAAGGTTATTAATTGCTGTTGATGTCGATTTGCAGTTTCTGACCCGTTTTGGCATGGACTGAATAGATTGTTGTTCTCAAAAAATTCCACTATTTGTATTTTTAAAAGAGACTCAAAAATTTTTGAGAAAATAGGTACCAGGGAGATCAGTCTGTAATTTAATGGTTCTTCGTAGGACCCCCTTCTTGTAAATAGGAACTACTCTTGTTATTTTTAAGCTATTTGGAAATTTATTTGCTTTTATACATAGATTTATTAGTTTTGTCATTGGTATATATATTAAGTTTGCCAAAGTTTTGACAGTTTTGACTGTAACGCCATAATAATTTTGCTCTTGCTATTTTTTAACTTACTAATGCTCGCCCTTACTTAATTATAAGTAACATCTCTGAATTTGAATACTGATTTTTCATTTATTTTAATGTATATAATTATATGCAAATGCAACTTCCTGGAACTGTAAAAGCTCTATAACAATAGAAACAAATGAAAATATATTACCAGAAAATACTAGTAATTATTCAAACTTTTACAAAATACTTATCACAAATAAGTTTAAAACATATATCTTTCTTATAACAATTATAACAAAGAAAATATGCCCATTATGAACAGTACAACTGTTATCATAATGTTATTTTTAATTTAAATTATCCTGCTCAATGAAACCCAAAGATAATCAAAACAAAAGCACTTACCGATATAGCAGTAACACAAAACTTTAGAACATCCACAGACACGTGTTTCGACATCTATGTCTCTTCGGTGCGGCTTTTTCTAAAGTTCACAATCAACTGAAATATGTAAGCAAATACTCGTGTTATAACTATCAAAGGATTACCAGAACAGAATATTAAAAATTAAAATTAGATTATAGGAAATTCCCCGTAAAGGGATAATTATCAATATAATTATATGCAAATGCAACTTCCTGGAACTGTAAAAGCTCTATAACAATAGAAACAAATGAAAATATTTTACCAGAAAATACTAGTAATTATTCAAACTTTTACAAAATACTTATCACAAATAAGTTTAAAACATATATCCTTCTTATTATTTGTGATAAGTATTTTGTAAAAGTTTGAATAATTACTAGTATTTTCTGGTAATATATTTTCATTTGTTTCTATTGTTATAGAGCTTTTACAGTTCCAGGAAGTTGCATTTGCATATAATTATATTGATAATTATCCCTTTACGGGGAATTTCCTATAATCTAATTTTAATTTTTAATATTCTGTTCTGGTAATCCTTTGATAGTTATAACACGAGTATTTGCTTACATATTTCAGTTGATTGTGAACTTTAGAAAAAGCCGCACCGAAGAGACATAGATGTCGAAACACGTGTCTGTGGATGTTCTAAAGTTTTGTGTTACTGCTATATCGGTAAGTGCTTTTGTTTTGATTATCTTTGGGTTTCATTGAGCAGGATAATTTAAACTAAAAATAACATTGTGATAACAGTTGTACTGTTCATAATGGGCATATTTTCTTTGTTATAATTGTTATAAGAAAGATATATGTTTTAAACTTATTTGTGATAAGTATTTTGTAAAAGTTTGAATAATTACTAGTATTTTCTGGTAATATATTTTCATTTGTTTCTATTATTTTAATGTAGTCTAATGGGTCTTTATTTACTTCTGGGACACTCTTGATTGCCTCGTCAGCTATGTTTATAAAAAAATTATTGAAGTCGTTGGCACTTAATTCTCTGCCTCGAGGGGAATTTGGTTTTTGACTATTACTTTTAATGATATCCCACATGGCACGTTGTGAGTTGCTAGAGTTCCTAATATATTCATCGTGTGCTCTGAGTTTCGAGGTGTTTATCTCTGCATGGTACCTATTCCTATATTTTATTACTGTTTTAAGTAACAAGATTCATGGCGAATAAAATCTGTTCTATTCTATTCAGTTATTAAAAGAAGCCATTAACTTAGTATAGTTTTGTGGTGCCAATAATATATAAATGAAGTGTGCCAAAAGTAAAAAAAATGCTGCCTAAGGAATCACTACCTCCACATCCAAATGTACTTTCCAAGTCTCTGTAAGGAAAAACGTCTTGACTATATCTGCACTCCTGTATGTGGAAATATTAGAATATTGGTCATATAATTTTAATAAACGGGAATTGTCGAATACCAAGACAATTTCATAGAGCTCCACTATGATATTTTCAGTTCCCTCTCTTGTCAACACAGTAATACACTAGTTGAGTTAAAGCGTACACATAATAGGTAAAATTAACCAATAGGTAATATATTAAAAAATAAGGGAGCATAAATAGGTTCTGTTTACCTACAAGTAATTATTTGATATAACATCAGAGTTAATAATACTTTCAATAGGTAAAAGTTAACCAAAATGTCGTAAATTTTAGGGCAACTTGACCTGCGATAATTTCTACCTATAAAATATTCTACAGGTCTGGACCATTTCGGACTGCCTCTGGAGTCCAGAGGTCATTAAATGGTAAGATGTGACCCGTGCACTATTTCTGTTTTACGTTTTTTCGTAGATCCTTTTTGCAATTCATAATCCACATCACATATTTTCTTGACGATATAGTATTGACCGAACCATTTCAAAAGTAGTTTTTTTGTTCATCCCACTTTCCTTATTGGTGTGAATACTTTTACTTTATCTCCTTTTTTAAATTGTAAGTATGTATGTTTCTCATTGAACCTTGTTCTGCCTATAACCTGTTTTTTGATAATATTGTCTATTGCTAAATTGTATATTACCAATGCTTGTTCTTTTATATTTCATGTGTCTTGTGAGACATTTGACTCCATTAAATTTGGTTCTCTAAGATAAACCAACATGAACGGAAAAAATTGTTTTGTATCTTGACGTGCTGTTATATAGGTGACGTGTTACGTGTGGCAAGTATTCATCCCAGTTTGTTGTGTGTTTGTATATTTTGATAACATATGAGCCATAGTCTTATTAAGGCCTTCTGGTAATCCATTACATGATGGATGATATGCCTTTGTATTGTAACGCACCCCCCCCACCCCTATTAGTTTCTAGTTAAATTCTGGTTTGATTAATTAACAGTTACCCTTCCCTCTCCCCTGATTGTCTAATTATTAACTTGATTAAACTAATTTGGCTGTGTGATCGTCTAGTTTAGTGGTAGGACTCAAATTTACGTTTGTGATTTGTAGTTTATTGTTACCATAGTTCTTTTCTAGGTTTGATATTACTGGTTCTTATTTATTTATTGAATTGATAATTAACGATTTATTATGACATTTAATGATTCGTTCTTTACTCTAAATATTGCTATTAATTTATTTGGCAAAGTTCTAATTATAGTTCTTTATTTAATTGTTCAAATTAAGCACTGAATATTGTTTTGGCACTGGTTTATTTAATCGATAAAATAATTAAGTATTTTTATAATACCCTGTATAAAGTTCAAACTCTAAATTATTCTTTTTATTTAATTTACTGAATTATTTATTTTAACTTTTATGTTAACTTTTGTTTAAGTTTATCATATTTTAGTTCTCATTTTTATTCACTATTGTAATGCTCAAGTAAACCTTATGTTTACTTATTTTATTTTAAATATTCGGTTAATTTAAGCCCAAGTAAATCTTATATTTACTTGGCTAGTTTTTTCTGGTAATTATGCACTTTATTTTCAATTTCTGGTAAAGGTAAAAGAATTAAAAACAAGTAAGGTTTTTATACGTATAATCAGACAATTGTCAGAAAGTATCATTTATAAAAATATTGGTGTGGCAATGGCCAGAAAATAGTTGCTTACATATAAATCAAAATGTGAGTAATTTAACCACAAATTTATATTACAGCAACAGATTTCGTTGGGACAACAGTCACGTGTAAGTTTGTCGAATGGTCAAATAAACAACTCCAATAATCACTAAAAATAATAATGATTATAACGAGAATCCTCGTTCAAAACTGAAGTGAAAGAATGTTGAATTCGGAACATGTAAAGTTCATACTTGGGTGGCGAAATCTCGCAATAAGTTATTTAATTGAATGCACGGCAAGTTGAAATCTCAAGTAATTGCCTATTCAAACATAGTTTGATTGCGAAGCGTAGAATGATGAGATCTGATCAATAAACTTGATACAGACCCAGCCAATTGGCCACCAATAGGTTTTTGTGTTGCGGTGATTGTAATTGTCCAAACAATTGAATGAACAAGCAATTTGTATCAATTTCAACTCGCCCATGACATAAATATGTCATCGGGAATGAATACAAGGTAAAACACCCAGTACAAAGTTTAACATGTAATAATATTAAAAATGATTATTATGTCAAACTAGCAGGAGGCAAATCACAGGCCTTATCAGTGGGTGGCCCACAAAAGTACAGTGACCGTATTCCTTCAAGTAGGACATAAATAAACCGGCAGGTCCGAACAGCTGTAACACCATTCGTACCATCAAATATTGTAGAAGTTCATTGACCACACGACAAAGCAAACCGTAACAGAAATTGTTTACCAACAAAATCTGTCGATGTTTGAAAAGTAAAATATTTTAAAAATAAAATAAAATGTGACAAAATCTAGAACACATTATCACGCTAAAATATTGAGAATCTTATTTAAATAAGTGACAAAATAATTGTAGCAAAGTACTGAATAATAAAAGTTTATCATTTATAGTGCCATCCTGTCAAAACCGCGGTGAAGTGAGTTTAAATGTCCGAAATACAAAACCTACGTTTGATTTAGATTATTATAGTTTTCCCAACATGGTTTTATTAAATTTCAATATTTCCCTACAAGCTAAATTCATTGCAGTTTCCCCCGCGACTTTTAATTATTTGATACCTTGAGTGTAAATCGCGAGATGACCCGGGTCATCCCCAGTCGTTTCATCATCTGAGATTCTTAGCATGTTGTAATTTAAATGGTACAACCGATACAAGCTGACCACAGTCTTTTGGCTTATTGTTGTTAATTTTACTGGACTTAGATATATCGAGAAGATTTCTCCTTTTTAATAAAGTTGTGATATTTTACTACCAGAGCTCTAAGAACGCCGCCGAGCAACTTTGGTAGACAATTAGAATTAATTTAATTAATTGTGCACGAATTCTAGTCAGCGACTTAGTATGAATTTGATGAAACAGCAGACTGGTCAATTAGTGAACTGAGCTCAAGAACAAAGCCGAGCAACGTAGTTCTTATTCAATCAAAAATGATAATAAGATTGATCCCGTTTGAAAATTACCTCGCGTTTTTATACTTGAGAAATGCCCGAAAATCTGTGACGTTGTATCCCCACATCTCTTTCTTTGGCTGCGATCCCACGAGAAAACGTACAACTGTGTTTATGTTATCGTCGAATGTTTATGTTAACCATATAATCTGAAGTGTCTAATCACTGCAAAGTACCCTAACTTCGCCCGAGATGTACGTTTTTAGAGATTTTTAAAACGGTATGCATTCGAATGATTTGAAACTTTACATCTTCACTGCAAGAATACACGTAAATATTTTTATGTGAATACTGGGTGATATTTGATTTCGTACCGAATTATGTACAATTTTCGGAAATATGTAAATTTGAACTAATTGAAGCGGAAATAAATTTTCGATTAATATAGGTGGGTCCGGTCCGTTTCACTATATTGACTAGTTGTACCCATACAATTCAACAAGATCTGAGCGGAATGTTTGACTTCTTTCGCTAAGAATATGCCTAGGAGATTCATGGCGAGTAATTATTCCTTTCAATATAAATTTAGCTATAGAAAGTGCCTTACTCGATGGTAATGCTTGTGTCTGGCCAGCGTGTTGCTTAGTCTGTTGTGACAACAGTACTCTCTTACTATCCTGCTTTTTCTGATTGGGCCGAATATATCGATCCCAATTATTTCAAAGGGGGTTCCTACAAGTATAGGTTGTAGAAGCTTTACCGATTTTTTATTTTGTTGACTTTCTCTAGTCTGACAGTCTTCGCAACCTTTTACAGATTTCTCTGTGTCTTTTTGTAAGTTTGACCAGTAATATTTTATTCTTAATTTTGTACATTTTGCTATCCCTAAGTGTCCAGACGAAGCCTCACTGTGATGGAAAAACAGTATCTCCTCCACTAGAGCTTTCGGTATAACCAACAAATTCTCTAGACCATCCGGAGTTGTATTAATTTTTTATATTGCGTCATCCTTTGCTCTAGATTTTTTTGCACATTTAATCACGTGATTAATAATGACTTGTTAGATGGACTTTTTATCGCATTTATTTGTTGTTTTAGTTCTGGTTCTAATTGTTGTTCTTTTGCGTTGTCAGAAGGGGAAGTTGATGTGCCCTCTTCATCGCAAAAAATCTCGTCTGCTTTTAGAACAGGATTTCGAGATAAAGAATCTGCATCTTTATGCTAACTATCTTTATTTCTGTCTGTCGGTCTGTAACTTTTTTGTCCGCTCGATATCTCTAGAACGGTTTAAGATATTGATTTGAAAATTTTATACACGTATGTACTATTTCGAGATCTAGAAGCTGGTAAGAGTATAGAAAATTGGAATTTGGTGTATGTACTAGAAGCCAAGGCCTCAGATTTCCTTATAATATTTTTCAATTCCCCACTACCCCCATTACCATTATTGGGTTTGATAAAATAAAATTGAGATATTTATTTGAAATTTGGTATATGTATATATTATAACGGCATATGGAACTTGATTATACTGTCAGATGATCCTGTTGAAGGTTTGAGGGAAAGTAGAGGTAAATAGGAGAAAATGAGTAAAGCGAGCTGGTAAGTAACTTGAGATGATGTGCATATACCAGAAACCAAGGCCTCTAATTTTCCCAGGCTTCTTTCGTGACATTGAGAGAAGAAAGCAAAAAGAATTAAAAATATACTTTAAAATGCTAAGGCAAAAATAAAATGAGGTAAAAAAAATAAAAGGGAGCTAGTTATTGGGGTTAAGTCAAGGGAAAAAAAATAATATCCTGTTTCAGCCAGTTGGCATGGGCTGAAATATAAATAAATTTTTGTTCTATTGTTTTATTTCTAGCCAGTTCATAAAGCAATAGAAATACCACAATTGAAGGATAAAATTCGTACCAGATACTAGCCAGTTGATAAGGGCTAAAATAATGGTAAATATCATAAAAAAAACATTGGGTTTATTACACCTACTCAACTAGCAGAAACACCAACTATTTACGAAACTCAAACCGAGAAATTACCTGACATAACTAATAAAATCATCATATTAGACAACCTACAACTGCCATCTCCCCACATCACTAATGACACATCTGCAAACGCAAATAATGACTCTTTTTTATAAGTGATCAAACCTCAGCAGTAGCTGGACAAACTAATGTATATAAGGATGTTAATTGTGCTCAAGTAAGTGAAAATATAACTTTAATCTCATTAAATATTCAGTGTATTCATAATAAAATTGATGATTTGTACATTTTTTTAGAAAATCATAATTATCCTAGTTTAGTTTTAATCTCAGAGCACTGGCTAAAAAGTAATGAACCAGTTTACATTCCTAACTACTCTGTTTTATCAAAATATTGTAGAATTAATTCCATTCATGGTGGAACATTAATACTTATAAATAATGATTTACATGATAATTTTCCCTTCGTTAATTTTGACAAATATGATGACGTCCTAGAAGAAAAGCAGTTTGAATTTTCCATAATTTATTGCAGCAAATTAGATATGTATATTGTATGTATGTATAGATCCCCTTTATCAAATGTTAAGTTATTCTTAGAAAAACTCGAAGCATTATTATATAGGGTACCTACAAAATCGTCGATTATTTTAGCTGGAGATCTTAATATAAATTTTAGTGACTTTGAATCAAATGATACGCAATTGCTAAAATCTCTGCTAACTTCCTTTAATCTTAACATGCATGTCAATTCACCTACTAGAATTTACCAGCACTCAGCTACAACCATCGACTATTTCTGTAGTAACCTTAGTAAAGAAAATATCTCCTGCCTGGTCATCCCAGCTGCGTTATCAGACCACGAGGCAGTATATTGTTCATTACAGACCTCTTGGAATGCTTGTCAAAAATTCAAATATGGCCGTTTATATAGTGGGACTAATTATAATAGGTTTTATCAAAATTGCCTTGAGTACAACTGGGAGGATCTGCTGAATAGAGCAGAGCCATTTGATGCCTTCTACAGGTATCTTAAACATGCATTCAATGAAGCATTTCCAGTTCAAAAAATTAAGCTAAAAAGTAAAAAACCATGGATATCCAAGGGTATAAAAACATCTGCCAAAAATCTAAGATCTCTTCACTATATAAGAAAGTACACCAACGAAGAATTTTTCTTTGAATACTATAATAAATACCGTAATATCTACAGAAAAGTCATCAAACAAGCTAAAGAAAATCATTACAAGTCCAGAATAGAACGAGCCAGTAATGGAGCAAAAGAGAGTTGGGCTATTATAAACGAACTTAGGGGTAAGAGCCAACCACCTGTAACATCGTCTTTAAACCCCAATATTATAAATAACTACTACTGTTCAATCGCAGGCAATCTAATGGAAAACATAATTCCAACAAATGACCCCTTGAGCTACCTTGGAGAAATATACAATCATAAGACCTTAAACCTATATAGGACAAACATCGACGAACTTAAGGAAATTATAAGCGACATTAAAAATAAGAAGTCGGCTGGCCTCGACGAAATCTCTGTAAATATATTCGAAAATTTACCAAACTCGGCTCTTTATATATTAGCATCTCTAATAAACGAATCGTTTGAATCCGGAACATTTCCATCTTTTTTAAAAACTTCTGTAGTTATTCCACTCTATAAGGGCGGAGAGGTAAATAATCCATCTAACTTCCGACCCATCTCACTAATCCCCACATTAGCAAAAATTCTCGAAAAATTAGTTAAAAAAAGGGTTGTAGAATTTTTGTCCTCCTGCAACCTACTAAGTGATCAACAATTCGGATTTCAAAAGGAAAAAAGAACAAATGATGCTATGTTCTCACTTTTAAGTCAGATTTATACCGAAATCAATAACGGGGAGGCAGCGGCAGCAATTTTCTGCGACTTATCGAAAGCGTTTGATTGTGTCCAACATGAAATATTGTTAAGAAAGCTTGAGCATTATGGTTTTCGAGGCACTACCCTAAAGTGGTTTCAATCATACCTATCAAACCGTAGCCAAATAGTTAGAAATACAAATTATTCTGATAAACTAAATATAAAGTTTGGTGTGCCCCAAGGTTCCGTTCTTAGCCCAATTCTTTTTTTATTATATATCAACGACCTGACAAAAATTAATATTGAAGGAAAATTCACTTTATTTGCTGACGACACCACCATACTGTGGCACAATAAAGATGATACTGTCCTTGAGCAAACGGTGTCGGCCGATATAAATAAGGTCAAAGAGTGGTGTGACTCCAATTTGCTTTCATTCAACATTAACAAAACAAACATAACTACATTTCACTGCAATTTAACGGACATCTCCTTAGGTAACCATTTTCTTGAAAATAAACCCTGCTCAAAATTTCTTGGACTAAATATTGACTGCAAGTTAAAATTCAAAGAACACATTAAAATACTTAGTAACAAACTAGCATCCAGATCCTACGCTATCAGAGTGATCACAAATGAACTGGGTTATGCAGCTGCTAAGACTGCTTATTTTTCACTAATCGAATCACACTTAAGGTACGGCATTGCCTTCTGGGGCACATGTAGTAAATATCTTTTACAAACAATATTGGTACTTCAAAAACGTGCTATTCGCTACCTGCACAAAACTAGAATTCGTGAATCATGTAAGCCACTGTTCTTGACATATGGATTTCTCACTGTGATATCAATTTACATTCTAGAAACAGTTTGTTTAGTTCATAAGCATAAAAGTAATATTATAAATAATTCCTCCATACAATATGTAACTCGGCAAGTCAATAACGTTACTCTGCCAATTCCCAGATCCACTCTAGTCCAAGACTCAATTATTTACAATGGCTATAAGATGTTCAATCACTTACCAAATAATATTAAAGAAATTAGTTCAAATACAAATTTCAGAAAGGCGGTAAAAAGACTTTTAATTGTTAAACCCTATTATAATTTAGACGAGTACTATAATGACACATTCTAATTAGGCATTTACTACCTTATCTTATCGTATTTTCTGACTTTTTACATTAACTATTATTATTGTATTAAAATTTATATGTAATCTATGTTTTGTATTTATATAATGTAGGTGCATTGTGTAAACTATATATGCTATGGACCTACGCTTATTTACTTTGTTAATGAGAAACTCTTTCTTCTGAACAATAAAGTATAAAATATTTTGATTTGATTTGATTTGATTTGATTATGGAGAATAAAACTCTAGAAATGAAGCTAGGTGCCTCCACCACGTGTCACGACGTGGGGGGGGGCTTGGTGGAGAGGTTACCCTTTTTTAAATAAATTATCGTCATTTCTACGAACATTTATTTAACCCACAAAAACATGGTAAAAATTATTGAAACAAAATATAATAAAAGTGCTCTTACCTACCCATCTTAGTGGCGGAGTTGCGCTCGGATACCAGTTCGCTGCCTATCAATAACTGACGTTCTCGTATTTATATAAATGCTATTCGCTTAATCGACACATTCCATATTTATATTTAAGCTAATAATTTAAGCAAATTTTATGAATTATTATGCGTTTAAAATATGAAACTGGGCATCCTTTATATATTGCAATATACTGTACGTTAAATAATATAAAAAAAATTAATTTGGGAAAGATATGAAAACTGTTTTATTATATTTGAGAATCAGTTAAGCCTACCTACAGAAAATATGCCAATAAGTAAGCTTTGTTAAATTATCTGTTTTTGTGACACCTACTATGTGTGGAACCTTCCCTTTCATAACATCCCAATGGTTTTTACCCCTATATTTTGGCGTAAATTAATTTTCGAAACTTGCAGTGACATTTTTAAGTTCCTCCACCAGTTTTTTAAAAAAGATAGTTCTGTTTGACATCAGTAAAGCGACCATAGTTATCGTGAAAAACTAATTATACCCATAAAGGGCTAAGGAATGATAATGTAATGAATATCATGAAAAATAAGTACTTATATGAAACTTGTAAGAAAACAATTGATACAATACAATACAATATATTTATTGTCTAAATGTTATTTGTGGCATTATCTTAACTTTTTCTAATTCTTTGGTACTTCCTGTCACATGTATTTTTTCTTCTCTTTTTAAGGGTGCTTGAGGAATCTACGAAATATCACAATTAACCGGTATGTTACTGGGAAATAATCTCTACGCCTGTGGCTTTTACGTCAAAGGATCAGTTAGAGGTTGCTTTTTTGGCACATAACACAAATGAATATAAAAAATTGAAATTAAATATTTCGCCGACGTTTCGGAAATCTAATCTGTTTCCTTTTTCAAGGCTTTTTTTGAAAAATATTTTTTGCTGTGTATGATAAATACATATGTTTGTGTGAATGGCAAACATTTTAACAAAAGAGGCTGATAGCAAAAAAAGAAAGATTAAAGAATCAGCGATAATATTATTGGAGATTAGATGTGTGTCGAATTGTTTCGTAGCTGTCTGTACAATTTGGTTGCCAATGTTAAAAGAAGAACTTCACAAACTTAACATTGTATGAAATTAAAAGAACTGTTACCTAACTATATCAACAGTTCTATGTAAATAGTAAGTATCTATGGATATTGAATATAACAAACATTCTTAGAGCTTGTATTTATCATACACAGCAAAAAAGATTTTCAAAAAAAGCTTTGGAAAAGGAAACAGATTAGATATCTGAAACGTTGGCGAAATATTTAATTTAAATTTTTTATACTTATTTGTATTATTTGTCAAAAAAGCAACCTCTAACTGTTCCTTTTATGTGAAAGTCACTGACATAGAGGTTATTTCCCAGTAACATATTGGTTAATTGTGATATTTTGTAGACTCCCCAAGCACCGTTAAAAAGAGAAGAAGAAATACACGTGACAGACAGACAGTGGTATTCTGTATACTTTTTTTAAGGTTAAATTTAACCAACATCGTTTAAAATTAGAGGCTACTTTGGACCTGCCATTAAATTTAACGGTACCGTTAAAGAGGCAAAAACACCATATTTTATATTTTGGTTCATAAAATTTTGTATAAGATCATTCAGTAAATGACACTTTATTTAAGAAAGTGGCAGGGCTATTCAAAATACAGAAACAAAATATTTAATCTCAACTTTGAATTGATTTGCCAACCGAAAATTTTTTATTTGCATAACTCCGAAGACAACATAATCAGAAATTCGTTGACTTTTCACTAAAATAAAATGTTTGTCAATGAGTTTGAGATTCTTTTGACGACCCATTTTCTCATTTATGTCCAGTAATTTTTTGCTGCTTTCAGATAATCTTGATTATAACCTCAAATAGATGCGCGGGTCCTGTTTGACGATAATATAATGCGAAAGGTATTCAATTTTTTCTGCGTGTAATATATATTTTGTGGGATTATTATCCATCTTAACTTAATACTATACTCATTGTCTTAACTACTCTCATTCAAAGACTTCCCTGCTTTCATTAGGTTTGTTTTTAATTTGACCTTGAGCATATAAGGAAAAGAAATAACCGATCGTTAAAAACTATGACTTTAACAGATCCGTTACATGGTCGCATACAGAATAGAAAAATCAGTTATTATTTTTAGCATTCCGTTAAAATAAAAATTTTAGCAGGTCGTTTATTTTTAACCAAAAAATTACAGAATAGACCTGATAGCCAGTTTTCCTCTGGTAGACATGCCAACATGTATTTTATGTACAAATTCATTGTGAAAAATTGTTGGAAGGATTTAAAAATGTATCTTCACTTTTAAAAGAAATGTTATGATAAAATTTAGGGCATTCGGGTGTTCCACCCGTGGGTTCCATAAGTGGTGTTCACTTTTCAGTGGCTTATCTCTTGCGTGTAATCATCTTTACTGGTCTGAGAAGATCCTTACTATTGTGATCCACATGTAATTCTTTTGCTGCATATTCTATAAAAACATACTTATTATTTTGCTAATTTTCATATTTATCCAATTTTACGCAAAAACTGTGCTCTTATTTCATAAATAACAGCATTTTCCATATCTGCTTTTTGTTTGATAGGATTTAAGTAACATCAAGAAACCTGCAATCTGTGCATCCTGCCGAGAATCTCTAGAGATGTGTTTCCGTTTTATAAAGAACTGTTTGATTGTTGAAGAAAAAATTAAAAGTTGTTGTGAATCTCTCAATATAAACAGTACAAAGCAAATTGAGCTAAGCAGCTTATTACAGTTTACAATGGGAGATGTATCAAGAGTGGTAGATGGCGATTCAGTTGATATATTCAAAATAGAAAAACAATTATGTGAGGAGACAGAAATCGTTGATAACAGAGAAATTGATAAAGGACATGCTATATTTAAATTGGATCGAATATCCTGCGATGATAGTGAAAATGTTAAAGAGGAGGTTGTACATAGAAATGAAAGATATATGGATATCGCCGATATGATATTTAATAATGAAGAGCAGTTTATACCAAACGAGATGTTGGCCTGTGAGGAAGGTACTAATAATCTTGAAATTAAAACAGAAGACACATTTTACAGAGAAAACGGAATTAAAGAGAATATCCTTGTTGAAATGGAAGACCAGAAATTTTTAACTACTGAGGATATCGAAATAAAAACCGAAGAGTCGGATTTTTACAGGTAATAATACATTTTAAATATGTTTGTTTTTTCAAGGCTATTATTCATTATGTATTCGCTTATTTTATTCATCCACATCACATTTCATATATACCATACACATGTGTATGATTAAGAAACCCAAAAATTGTAATCTGGTTTTTAATCATTTTCGAATTGCGGCGTCTTAAACATTTGCTAAGAAAGCAAATTTCGTATCACTCTTTACTAATTTAATCAAGTAGGCTGTCACTGTTCAGTTGTCAAACATTAATTTGTAATTTTTGGCAGATTGTTCATGATTCTATGAAAGCGAATAACCAATGCCTCATATCTATTCGCATCTTGAAAGTAACAATATTGTATTTATTTATGGTTTTTGCTATGGGAGCACTCGTACTGTGAGGAATTGAATGAAAATATTAAACCTAAGAAAATTAATAACTGTTTAAACTCGGTCGCACTTCCTATCTTATTGGCTAAATGTCATGGGCCTGGTTATCTGAACTGGGGCTAGAATTCATCAGGGACAGCGGGCAGTCGAATTATCCAAGTCGAACAACTGGGCTAATGATGTAATTCACATGCTGAGCAAAATGAGCAGGTTTTAGAGATAAAAAAATATATTTATAGAAAATTAGAGTATATTGAGAAAAGCGTAGGATACACGTTACTTGTTAGCATTCAGACTTAAAACTGTCACAGACACCGACTACTCCTTGAAAATTCAGGGAATATTGAACACGTATTGTGGTTGAAGAATATTGACAACGACTTCCACATCACACAGTTGTTAGTAGAAACATTTTGGTCATGTTTAAGCATATTGTGTAACTTCTCAGTGCTTAGATAACATCTGGACGTGCCTGTAGACAAGATGTAGATAAAGTGGAAAATATTCTTGATTTAGTAGAAGATAGTCCTGGTGCTGGTTCAAACTTGATACAAATAAATGACAGATATTAAAGTTGGATGTAGACATTGTACAGGACTAAATGTTAGCAAAAATATGTTATAAGACTTGTCCACGGCAGTACACTTATATGTAATGTAGACTCCTGCAGTTTGACACTTTCCTCTCTACTCATATGCGTTCAATATGATATAAGAATTAGCTGTCATTGAATATATTTTCCCTAATATATTACAATGAATGATGTTAATGTTCTGCAAAATGTATATGCAATTATATATCCTCTCTGGGAATATTAAGAGCATAATAAGAATTGACTGTAATCGCTATTACATAATTATGTCTTCCATAATATTTGTTAACGAATATTACTGTAATATTCCACAAGATGTGTATGCAATGGGCCTTTACAGTACATTCGAATTTTGACATTTAAATATGGTGGGTGTCATTTGGGGAAAATAAAATATTTTTTTATCTAAAAATGAGGTGTCCTAGAACAGCAATCTCTGAGAAATAAATTAGTGAAATACAACAACTTTCACGGGGTATTTCAAACGCTCGAGTTTCACGCGCCTTGGTTGCACACGTAATCCCACCAATCATCATCGAGGACACAACAGAAGAACTTGCAAACCGACAACACTGCGATCACCGAGCGTGCGGATAGCTGATAACCTTAAACTTTCATTTGAGCTGTCGTCTTTTCTGGGGCATTTTCGGTCGTATTTTCACAGAATGGAACAAAACACTGCTTGCTAGACATTTTAATCGAAATCGGAGGCTTTCAATTTACGCTAACCTCAAAACCAAAATGTTAACATCAACAAGCTGTCAAACGTCTAGTCATGAGCGATATGTCACTGCCGGTGATTAAATCACCGTGATTATATAAAATATTAATATAAAGTGTAATTTACATCGTTTTACTTTCAATTCATACTTGTCCATTGCTGCTTAATGCAGCCATACATTCACACAAACAAATTACGGCGAACGGTAAACATATCAGCTTGCAGATTATGATGGCGTTAGTTTAAAACCACCGGAAGTGAAAAATATAAGTTGCCGTTAAGGAGTGATTGGAAAATCGCGATATCGCCCATTACTACAAACGTCAATTGAATGCTGATTTTGTACAACGTTGCCAAGTCGCCTTTTACACTATTGGCTTGAGATTGCTGACGTATTAATGGCGCGTTACGGATAATCGTTTAAATTGGACTTGTAAATAGGTGATTTTAATTATTTTTTTCTAGCTCTAATCTGCATCAAAATAGAAATTGAAAAAATACGGGTATTTTAAATTTTCATAAAATTTATGATTCCGCAATAAAAAAAATATGCTGAAAAGGCCCATTATATCTAACTTTGTTATTGTTGGTTTTTGAGAAAATATTCTTTATGAAATTTCTTGCTTATTCTGGGAAACAATGAGCAGGGGTCATTCGTGATAAAATATACAGGGTGTTCAAAAATGTAAAAAAATATTAAACAAAGTGTCTTTATTTTTTATTGTTTTTAAAAACTTTATGTAATATAAATGTTTAAATCTCAATTATTTCTTAAATATGGAGTTTACTCAAAAAGGGTGATAATCACCTTTCACAGAAATAAAACGCCACTATGGTGTTGTAAGTATTTAATTTTATGAAGACAAAAATATTTAGAAATTATTTAACTCTTTACATTTGGTTAAAATAGTTCAAGATGGTTTTCTCAAAGCAAAAATACACATTAAGAATTTAAAAAATAAACTAAAAATTGAACTACTAGAGATATACAGATTATTCTATGAATGTTGTTTGTTATCTGGGGGTTAAAACAATTTTTATAATTTTTCAGGAATGAAGATGGTGTTGTTTTACCACGTCAGGAAATCGACACAAGGCTACATATAAGTGACTCGTGTTCATTTCAGACAAAAGATAAACATCAATTCGAAGATCACTCGCAGGAACATAAGGATCCTTCAGAGGTAATAATATACTAACATACAAATATGGCTCTTGTTCATATCAAACACTACCCAAGTAGAACATAATGTTGGCTGGTACTCGTTTTAAAGATGGGTCAATATATATACAGAAATCGACAATTATGTTGCGCAGTAGACAAGTTTTGCTTCGCTCTGCCCAGGAAAATAACACTGTCAGATAAATATAAAAAAGTTGTAAGTGACAATGACAAGAGTATCAAAACCTTGTTTTTAAGGGTGCTAAAACGAATCTGACGTTAGCTTTTTAAAAGTTAACTCTTGTTTTCCTTTAATGCATTAATACGATCCCTTTCTCCTTTCGTCAATGCATCAGTTTCTTGAGAACATGTTCTATAAAGACATGTTAAGTTTGGATGAATCGGACATGGCGTCCCCGAGATATGGAGGTAGACTACGAGACGTTGTTGGGCGGGTAGAGGAGGTCAAGCACGGAGTTGACCCGCCCCCATTATGTCGGGGGCCGTGTAGGGCAGGCGGACAGAAATAGATCTGGGAGCGGAGCTCCTCACCCCATTTTCTTTTCATTTCGACGTAATATCGATCCCCACCAACAGTTTTCCAATACTTATTGCATTTATAATAAAATTAGAACTATAGCGTCTTTAATCACAGAAACTATCGAACCAACAAAATCACGGTCAGCAGCGTTGTACAGTCCTCGACGATTTTTCGTTTCATCGTGCCGCTGCCCATATTTCTGTCCATACGCCCCCTCGCTGCCACCGTAATGTTGGCGGCGTCAGGTTTGTCCTACTCGCCTGACCTCTTTCTGTACTCGCTTTCCCTCCATCTCTTACGATTCGGCCTCCACAGCGCCAACTCCATATCTCGGGGATGGCACGTCCGATCAGTCCAAACTTGACTGAAAAATGTCTTCATCTTTGTGTACTAATAATAATTATTATTATAAATCGATTTTATTAAAATAAATCATTACATATATTTTATTTTAAGACCGAAATTTAGCCACAGTGGCTACTCTTCCATTTAACTCTAAGTACAATTCTATTAAGTACAATAATAAACAAACAAACACAAATAAGAAGAAGGCATGAAGTGCAAACAAAACTGATGATAATAATAATATAAAAGAAAATGACAAAGTGGAATATCTAAAACTAAATATATGTAACAAATATTTTGAAATATCAAATACAATAAAATTTAACAATGTAAAAAGTACAAAAATGTAAAATACCAATATCGTAAAAGTGTAAAATGTAAAAATACAATATAAAATGTTAAGTATAAATGCAACATACTAGCATGAATAATAAGAAGCCAAAATATTAACATAAAATTGAAATGAGCAAAACTATGAAACAAAACTGAGAAATAAATTGAATACAATTTCATTGAAGAATCTCTGCACAAAAGTTAATAGAAAGGCATAAAACTGTTTTAACTGAGTTCTATGTGTTGGAACTTTTCGTCTTCTCTTAGTGAACCAGGAGATGTGTTTGGTAATGAAGGATTGATTATTAGGTCATCTAAGTCTTTTGAAAAATCTATTAGCGTTTATTAAAAATTAAATAACCTTTGCACAAATTATAGAACTATTTTTATTAAACTCTTTAATTAATATAATCAAATCGCCTAATTAGTTAATAATTGTTAAATTATTATTAATATGACCTATGAATTACGTCTAGTTGAGTGGGGTTTATAGACCCCTTTGTCGATGTATTCCAAAGTAAGAATATTTTTAATTTTAGATGATTATTAAGTAGGTGACCCATACAGTGCGTCCATTTTTTTATAACGGAACATTCTATATATTATTCATTTCTAGAATGTGTCATGCATTATCCCCAATCTACAGTGTGTCCCAGGATAGATGTAACAAGATGTGTAATGGACCAAAAATTTTGGAATTTTGGCATGGTATTTGGGGATTGTACCAAAAATGACTTGATTTGGTGTTCTACAGGGTGTTTTATAAGCAAAGTTGTAAAAATCACCAATAATAAAGTACCTTTATTTTTGAAAAAATTCCACTAAAAAAAATTGTTTAGAATGCAATTTTGTACCTCTATATATACCAAATATCAGGAATATAAAATTATTTTTTTGAAACTTCCCATTTTTTGCGAATTAAGAGTTGAATTCATATTTAAAGTTGTGTAGGAGCAAAAGTTAATCATCCCAAAAAGTAGGCTATTGGTAAATAAAAAATCGAATATACATGATGTAAGAAGGTATATTGTTAATCGAACTAATTGTAAAACAAGAAACGATTACTAACAGAAGATTAATGAGGTTTAAAAATTATAACAAGTAATACATGTCAAAAACATAACAGATTCACAAACAAATTAATTATTGACCAATACAAAACAATTTTTACAATTTTTTTATTATTCGACGTAGCCTACCACCCACATCCACACACATTTCGATCCTTCGCCTGAAGTCGCAAGTTTTGAATATGATCTCACGGTATGGAGTTTACGGCATTTGTAATTCTCTGCTTCAATAGTGCTACATCTTTAGAAAGTGGTTCGGTGTAAACCAACTGCTTGAGGCGACCCCATAAAAAGAAATCCAATATTGATAGGTCTGGAGATCTCGCCGGCCACTTGATCGGTCCATTCCTGGCAATCCAATTTTTTCGAAAATTTAAATTCAACCATCGATTAACCATTTCTGTGGAGTGGCAATGGCAACCATCTTGTTGAAAAGGAACTAAAGACATATCTCTAAAAATATTTAAATGTTTTTCAGAAAATCTATCAAGAAGCTGTTAATAAGTATGCTGGTTTAACCTTCCCTCAATGAAATAAGGTCCAATAACTCCAACGTGATAAGAAACGGCACACCCCACATTCACTTTTTTCATAATATTGTCTTCTACAGTGAATTCTAAAATTTAGATTTTCAGAAGCCCAAAACCGACAATATGCCCTAATTTTCTCTGTCTTGTAAATGCTTTGGAGTTCAGACTTGCTAATATTAATAAGAGCTGACCTCTCTCTTAGTGGCATTCTAGGATTTTCTATAACAGAGGCATGAGCTATAATAGCCCCAACATTTATTTATTTATTTATTTATTTAATACATTTGTCCAACAGTACAAAAGAACCAATTACAGGACAAGAAAGCAACAAAATACCAAAAAAAAAATATATATATATATAAATACATAGCTTCTTACATACACATGAGTGACAATCTAAAATTAATTACAAGTGCACTACATGTTTGTGTTATTTAATACTATGGGATACTGCAATTCTTAAGAGAAGTATAAATTGTATGTATCGAACAGTCGAATATATCACAAGTATCACAAATTGAGTTGTAGGTAGAGCACATAACGAATATAGGAGACTTCAGCATTATATTGGTTCGTGCCGGTTGACAATAAAATGTGAGCGGTTTGCGACTAGCGGCTCTTGGAACCAAGAAGTTCAACTGGCTTAGTGCAGGAGGGCAATCGACCCTGTTGTGTATGAGCGAATACAGGAATTTTATAGCGTAGAATTGCCTTCTAAATTGTAGTGAGTCAAAGTCGAACCTATTTAACAGATACGTCTGGTCGCAGCCTCTGTTTGGATAATTACCATCAGTGCGAAAGCAGAGAAATTTTAAAAATTTCCTCAGAACAGACTCGATTGATTTAACTTGATAATCATAGATAGGGCTCCAGATAAGTGAGCAGTACTCGAGTTTAGACCGTATATAACAATAAAATAGTTTAATTAAGACGTCATTGTTCCGGAAGACCTGACTTAGTCTTAAAATAAACCCTAAGGTTTTCATAGACGAGGAGACCGTTAACTCGATATGCTTGGCAAATGATAATTTGTCATCAAAAGAGACTCCTAGATCTCTAGTTGAGTCAGTACGTGGCAAAGATTGTGTGCCGATACGATAATCGTAGTCGATGGGTTCATCTTTTCGTGAGTAAGTTACAACCTTGCATTTGGTTATATTTAGAGCCAGAGAGTTTAAATGACACCACTGTGCCACTTTGTTAAGTTCCCTTTGTAGCACATGACAGTCGTCTTTGGAATTTATTGACGCAAAGATTTTCAGGTCATCTGCGAAAAAAAGCTTTTTGCAGCAAAGATTGTCATTGAGATCATTGACAAAAAGAGCGAAAAATAGCAGACCTAAATTGGAACCCTGTGGTACTCCTGATGTTATGGTATATGGGTTAGACGTGTAACCATTGTAAGCAACATAATTAAGACGGTTTGACAGGTAAGATGTGAAGAACTGAACAAGAGTGGTAGAGCAGCCATACTGTCGAAGTTTGGATAATAATAGGCAATGATCAATACGATCGAATGCCCTGGAGAAGTCCGTGTATATCACATCCATCTGACCTCGCATGTCAATGTTTTCGGAAAGATGTTGAGTGAAACACAATAGATTGGTAGTGGTTGAGCGTTTTGCCATGAAGCCGTGTTGGTCCACAGAAATGAGATTTTTAACAAGGGGGTAGATGCGATTATACAAGGACATCTCAAAGACCTTTGCAAAGTTGCATAATAATGTAATTTGTCTGTAATTAGCAATGTCAGAGGAATCTCCCTGTTTGAGGATGGGGCAGACCCTAGCTTTTTTCCAAATATCTGGGAAAGTACCTAACTTAAGAGATAGGTTAAATAATATTCTCATCGGTTGACAAAGTACATAGGCACAATCTCTGATAAGGAAGCTAGGAATGCCATCCGGTCCACTTGTCATTTTATTCTTCAATTTTTTTATAGAATCAGTTATTTCCTCCTCTGATAAATTGATCACACTTAAACTGGGCAGGTTGACGCCAATATTGTGTTCGATGTCAATGGTGTCGTTAAGTTCAGAGTGAGGGAAAACTTGTTCAAAGAGTCGACTAAAGGCTTCAACAATGTCTTGAGGGTTGTGAAGCTCCTCATTATTATAGCGCATTGTCCCGGGTATCCTAGATTTGCCTTTTTTAGTATTAACAAAAGACCAAAACATAGTGGGGTTGGTTTTGATCGAGCGTTCCACTCTTTCGATATATTTTTTGTAATCACGAATACTAAGTGCCTTGGCTGAGGCCCTGGACTGTTTATAATTATTTAGAGATTCTTCACTATGGCCCTTATTATATTGTTTGCGATGACGTTCCTTGGCGCGAATGGCAGCTCTTAATTCAGTGCTGTACCAAACTGGGTATTTATATTTAATAGATTTATAGTGTGGCACATGCGCGTCTAGTAACGAGTGAAACACGCTGTAGAAAGAATTACAAGCTGAGTTAATGTCTTGAAAGGTAGATAAAAATGACCAATCGGTTTCAAGGATTGAGTGATACATACATACATTGTCTTCATCAGATGCTTTTATTTTTCTTTTCATGTTAAGAACACTACCAGTAGCCAGAAACTTTTTAATTATTCTCATAGCCTGAGTACGTGACAAAGCAGTGTTTGGAAATTTCAAATTAAATTGGCTTACCACTTCTCTTAGCGAGTTTTCACCGCCAATTCCGTAGCATTGCACAATATAAATTTTCATTTTCACTTAATTTTTTATGCTTGGTTCGTTAATTTGAAACAGAAATTAAGGATAATATTGAGTACGTTTGACAGATATGTCAATAATAAATGATAAATGTGTATCCACTGCTTTTCTCAAAGCCTACTTTTAGCTTCTCCATAACTTTAAATATTAATTCACAAAAAATAATTTCTATGCAGTTTTAATTGAATGGTTCAAAATAAAATACTAATTTATTGAAAAAATCGGAAGTTTCAAAAAAATAATTTTATCTTCCTGAAATTTATAGGTATAAAATTGCATTCTAAATAACTTTTCTTAGTGGAATTTTTTCACATTTTAAAAATAAATGTACCTTATTAGTGGTGATCTGTATAACTTTGCTTATAAAACACCCTGTAGAACACCAAATCAAGTCATTTTTGGTATGCTTTAGTTTTACAACAAGCAGGACTCAATCCCCAAATATCATTCCAAAATTCCAAAATTTTTGGTCCATTACACCTCTTGTTACATCTATCCTGGGACACACTGTATGTACTGATCGATGATAATGTTAATAAACCAGTCTACACGTGATCCTTGTATCATTCACATCACCTCTGACAGAATATACGTAAAAAATTGATTCCAAAAATGCATAATACAGCCCTTAAAGGTTTATTAAAAATGAAATAATTCATGTTCGTCCCTTGTAAAGCTAGACAAATAATATAACGCAAAATCATAAGAGAAAGAGGAATTGGCCGACCTTTTTTAAAGCGTTGTGTAATACGTTTTTGGAATTAGCTCTTTATGTAGATTCTAAAAATTGTATAATATAAACATAAAAAAATGCAGATAACCATTACTCCAATGCAAATCGCCTGTACCTATATTAAAATTTCATTTGAAAATTCGGAACTTTAAAATAAAAAATCTCTTTCAGAAATTTCGGAGTCATAAAAATTTGGCTAAAAATGAATTCATGCCTTTATGTGGGCAATGTATACATTACCTACTCAATAATTATTTGAAATTAAAAATATTCTTACCTTCGAATGTATCAATATAGGAGTCCAAACCCTGCATCCAACTAAACGAAATTTGTAGGTCATATTAATACTAATGTTAATAATTATTTACAGTTGCGACCCTTATACTATGCATACCACGCCACCCACCAACAAGAACAGACTTGAAACTGGAAGAAATGTTATGCGCATGTACAAAATACATGCTGTCAATTCGGCGGGTATTAGGCACAAATAGGTTTTCCAATTAGTATAGCTAATTAATTTAATAAATGTTATTAGTGGTGTAATAAAAGTTGTTAGGTAACATAATAATATCAGCAATTTTTTCTTATTGAAAAATATCAATTTATTTCAATAAGATACGTTTGTTACCATAGTTGGTCGGTCGGGTCCAGCGCGTGGATGGATGACTTCGGTTCAGGTACGTCAGTCTAAGTCATGAGCTGTATTAGACTTGACTGGACTGAGACGGCTTGACGAGAAAATAAGAAACAAAAGACTGATAGCGATATAACGTGCGTACTTGTACAGGGAGATCGAGAAAGACTGAATGCGCCACTCCCGAAAGATTTTGTATGTGCCACTCACACTGTTTTGTGATGCTTTTAATATTTGCCGTTGGCGACAATGACTTGGTAATTTATATAGGTCATGTGCATGCGACATCACAAGTTTTGACATTTGTCAGAGTTTAGCGACAATGAACCGAAATTCCTAGTGTTAAATGGCAACTCACCCAACTTTTAATTAATTACTACTTTTGTGGACATTATATTATACAAAGTGCCAAGTTTTCGCTGTAGTATTAATTGTGGAAGTGTGGCAATACGAAATGACGCTAGTTTTTATTAAATACCATCGATTTTTCAACTAGGAAAAGATGAGGTAAACTGGTTGTAAGCAGTAAAAAGAATTAATTTTTAACATGGGTTTATATTGTAGGCCACACTGCTGTTACAAGACCAGGATCAAGTTAGGTTTCCTCTCAATATGAGATCCAACTTAAAACCCAGATATGAAACTGAAAGTAGTTGTGATAGAGTCGGGTCAAGTTTAAAAAGACCGTTGTATGAATTAATATTGCACATACGTTTTCACTATCTCTTGCACACAAACTTAAAGCCATAGCCTAAAGACATCCACTTCTTTTGAGACGGAAATATGAAATGTACCCTGAGGAGTGAGAAACATCGTCATAAGCTCAGCAATTCTCATACTGTGTGATTTGACGACGAATATTATTTATTTCCGTGAACTAACACCACTCTAAATATGAAAAACGTCTTTATATGAAATATTTAAGTTATTTTTAGTGGTAAATAGTGGATATTCATCCGTTAAACGAACAATATCAAACCACTAAGTCTTACAATTTTCTATTACGTACATAGTACACGTCTTAGAGCAGAACAAAGTAGCTAGCCTAGCTCAATCGGTAAGATGCTCGATGCAATAAATATAAATGGGGTTGTTGCGGGATCGATCCCCAGCACTTCTACTTTTTTTTTATTTTGTTTCATTAAGCTCTATTAAAAGTTAATAATTTTCGTTCTATAATTTTTATTTTACTAAACTGCGCCTCGAGTTTTGTTAAAACTTTATTTTCCCCAAAAATGTGTCTTTTTTTATTTTGTCAACTAGAATTTTTATTTATTACCGGTAAAAGAAAAATAATTTATTTTCGTTATTCACATAGAGATTTCAGATATTTTTTTTTGTTATATGAAATATTTTATTTTTACTGACATCGTTTCCCCTACTAATACTACGATCCTATCCTTTCCTGGCAAGAAATGCCCAAACCTTCCCGTGTCTCTTGCTGGACTGTAGCAATATTAGTCTTTGATTCCTTTTTCTGATCACTCATTGTTATTGACTGAATTGGGCAATTCATTTTTTGTTATCAGTTTCATTTGTGCCCGAACCTATATACCTACAGTGTCCGTCGTAAAGTTGGCTACATATCGGAATTTGTATTATTGAGATTTCTAAAAAATACTATATTGGGGGTTTGTTTCTTTTTTACATGCAAATACCTTTATTCAACTAAAATACATACAGTTTTTGTCGAAACTAATCAAATATTTGTGAAATAGACACAAGAGTTTATGATTTTTCATATAGTAATTAATGGTAGGGGTAAAATTTGCACTTTTTTTTTCCTCATATCTGCTTCAAAATCGATATATATGTATATATTAGTCGCGTCATTTTGGCATTTTACCTCAAAAAAAGGTACAGGGTCAATTGACTTCATTTTTGTGGCAGAGTTCAGAAAGGCATTTAGAAAAAACAGTACCTTTTATTTTTTAGCGGAAATGTTTGGTTTAAATTTTGGCCAATATTAATGGCCAATTTAATTTCATTAATTGGAAAATTTGTTATCATGCACAATATGCCAGAATTAGACGAAAATGGTTACTCTGGGGTTTTTGAAGTCGCTGATCACCAATCTGAAGTCCGATTTGGGGAATTCAAAATGGCGGACCGGAAATCGGGCCATTTTCCATAAGAAATGACAATGGATATCTTGGCCTTGAAAATCTGTGCTAGGAGGTTTTCGAGGTTGCTGATTACGAATCTGAGGTGTGATTTGGTAAATTCAAAATGGCAGACCGGAAGGAGAGTTCATTTATCAAGAAAAACTCGTATCTTTTTCGCTTTTGGACTGAAAATGAGTACTCAGGGGTTTATGAGGTCTCTGATAACGATATACAAAATGTCGGACCGAATAACACTCTATTTCTCCTGAAAACTCGTATTATTTTCTTTTTTGGGCTGAACGTGGGGGGGGACTCGGAGATTCTCGTTATCGCTGATAACGAATCTGATGTCCAGTTAGGGAGAATTCAAAATGGCGGACCGAAAGTAGTATATTTTTCAGGAAATACGTTTTTATTTTTCATACTTTCAGCCCGAAAAAGTAAAAAATACAAGGTTTTCCGAAGAGATTGACTGTTCCTCCTGTGTCCGCCATTTTGAATTTCGTAAATTGGACCTCTGATCCGTAATCAGCGACCTTAAAAACCCCTGAGTACTCATTTTCAGCCCAAGAACGAAAAAATATGAATTTTTCCTGATAAATTGACTCTACTTCCGGTCCGCCATTTTGAATTTACCAAATCAGGCCTCGCATTCGTAATCAGCGACCCCGAAAACTCCCGAGTACAGATTTTCAAGGCCAAGTTATCCATTCTCATTCTTCTTATGGAAGATGGCCCGATTTCCGGTCCGCCATTTTGAATTTCCCAAATTGGACTTCAGATTGGTGATCAGCGACCCCAGAAACCCCCGAGTAACCATTTTCGTTTAATTATATGGCATATTGTGCATGATAACAAATTTTTCAATTAATTTAATTAAATTGGCCAATTATCGGAAAAGAAATGAAACCAAACATTTCCGCCAAAAAATAAAAGGTGCTGTTTTTTTAAATGCCTTTCTGAACTCTTTGCAACAAGAATTAAGTCAATTGACCCTGTACCTTTTTTTTGAGGTTTTCAGATTTTTCATGCTAAAATGACGCGACTATATGGAGTCCTTGTTGTATTCTATATGCACTTTTTCTTCTTAAAATTTTTCGATATCTTAACAATTTGACCCATTTTTCGGTACCACCGTCAACTATTTTTTACAGTCTTGCCAAACCGGTGATCACATGACATGTGTCAAAATGTAATTTTTTGTTGTTGGACATGCATAAACAAACCCCCAATAGAGTTTTTTAGAAATGTAAAAAATACAATTTTTTCCCATATGTAGCCAACTTTATGGACACTCTGTAATCAGAATTCCACTAAAATTATGAAGTTACTAAATTAATAATCTTAACATTTTATGATAATATCTTTTATTTAAAATTATTTAGCGATATCATTGCTGAGAACTGTTTGAGAACTACTGGTATTTCTTATGCTTTAAATAAAATCTTAGTTCGGACGTTTTAGCGGCCATGACACACGTCAGTTTAAATTGTACCCGACTCTAAAATAAGTACTGCTAGAGCAATCTATAAACAATTTGGTGTGGAAATGAACAGTTCATATTGGTTTGACTGATATTTCTTCACACAGAAAAAGAAAGTTTTAGAACAAACAAATATTATTCAAGTCAAGAAAATGTTAAGTTCGTATATAAGCAAAAGCATCATTGAGTTAAAATAAGAAAAATATTTGTTTGGAATTATTTTTAATATAACTATTCAATAAATTTCATTTAAAGAATAGGTGTATTTAAATTAACACACTGTCAGATTTTGAAATAAACATTACATTTACTTGCTGGGATACACTGTAAATGTTTCTATTGAAATTACCATTTACTTGAATTAATGAAATATTCGCGTTATTTTAAACGTATCTTAGATTACATCTGAATATATGGTTTATTTATTTGAAAATATGATATACTCAGATTAAATGTTTTCGAATATTAATACAAATATATTATGTTTTTATTTTAAATATAAGCCTTTCTCACAATAAATAGGCCCAATGTCGATTCAAACATATTATATTCTTATTTTAACCATTTATTTTTCTCATAATAAATGTATTCAATATGTTGATCCGAACATATGAAATTGTTATTTTAATTATATACAGGATGTCCCGAATAGGGTTACCTATACTACAAATTGACCTAAATTTTCATTATTGGACAGTCACTCTATAAAAATGTTTACTTTTTAAAATAATACAAGTTGTGTTGTGAAAATGTATTTTTTATATAGGGTGCTTAAAAATTCCAAAAATATGATTTTTCTGCCTTTATATTTAATTTTCAAGGAAAATGGCATTTAATATGACACGTTGCTAACACTTAAAAACCTCATCGAAAAATAATTTTGAAATTTCCCAGCACACCGCATAGAAAAATAATATTCACAACGCAAAACATATTTTTTTAAAAATCGAAAATTTTTTTAGAATAGGTATTGTTTAAAATTAAAATTTATGTCCATTTGTGGTATAGGATACCCCATCCGGGGACACTCTTTATATAATTACAATAACAATTTGCATGTAGTGATTTACCTTATATCAACATCTTTAAAAATTAAATTCCTGATGATGCACGAAATAAAACAAAAAAATATTATGATATATTTATTGTCCTATATATACTGACATATTTATATCTATATTCACTACATCATATATTGGTATATACATGTCTAACATACCAGGGTGTCTCACTTAAAACATCGAATCCCATTTATTCAAAGAATAAAAAAATATACGTTTTCAATATGAATAAAAAATATATAGGCATTATACATAAAAAAAAAAACAATCTGCAATGCAAAACTTTTCGTTAATAATGAATACTGTGAAATACAATCCCACATCTAATAATAGCACAGTAAGATTTAACAAAGATTTAAATACACAAAACAATTTACAAATATGTAAAATATAAATGAATGGCATATACTTGTACCTTTTTTATTACAAACAATAAGATATATATGATGAAAGTTATCTCAATGATATCTATAACACCCGGAAACTGCAAAAACCTATGATAATACAAAAAAGCCATTTTTTTAATTTATGTAACAACATCAACATAAACAGAAAATATTTAAAGAATCTGTTGTACCATCAAGTGTTTTTCGGAGTTCACCTCACAATGATATACTCTAAAACAATACCACTTTTATAAAGGCAACTTGTGAAGAGTAAATGTCTGCAGATACCCCTTGGATTTATTGATGATTCCTTCCTCCTGCTTGTGTGAAAAAGCTCTATCCTGCCGTGCACTTTATTAATGTCTCTATTTCTCCAGGGCTCTATATAAAAATATCATTTATTAAAGACAGCAGTAGAATGAATTAAGACAAATATATACAAATGCATGCATGTGTATATGTGTCCACATGGACCGAACTTACTTGTAGACTGTTTAATTTTTTATTTTTGACAAAGTTATTATTTATAAAAACTTCTGTTTATTGTAAGAAGTTCGTAGCCATTCTAAGAATTATGATTTACTACACAGGATGATCACAAATTAAGAAAATATAAAATTTTACTAACAGTAAAGTACCTTTATTTCAATGAATATAATCTAATTTTATGAAGAAAATAATACAATTCCAACACAAATGGTCAATAATTAATTTTCTTGACAATTTTTATTTTGTCTAAAATATGTCATTATTAAATAAATTGTCTAAGTTAGGTTGGCTGTGAATAATTGTATTAATATTGGATGAAACTTTGTATTAGGACCTAACCTAACCATATTTCAGCCATTTTTGCATTATTTGCATTTGATTATATTAATTATAAATTATAAGATATTTTACTCCTGATAGTAAAATTTTATATTTTCGTTATTCCCGATTAGCCTGTACAGTATTCGTAATCCTGAAAATAAACAGAATAAACAGAAATTCTTGAAATGAATGATTTTTTATAAAAAAATCAAAAATAAAATAGTTGACAGGTATACGTATAGATATTGTCTGTAATTGTTTATTTGTGGCATATTCAGATTTTCTTACTTTTTATTGGGTATTTTGCTACTGAAAAATATTTAAAAATTTTAATGAAAAAACCTCTGCGTCAAACGGATCAGACAGAGGTTGGTTCTTGAGTACTTGACTGTTTCAAAAAGTCTCACACCTAAAAATATATAAACTAGAACAATGTTATAAACTAAAAACTGAAAATCAAAGCTATAGGTAGTTAACGTTTCGGAAGAGAATCTACTTATACTTATAGGTCCATCGAACATATGTCAGAAAACATAAAAAAATGAGAATTTTCGCTAAAACCACTGTTTTTAACAATGACACCTGCGTTTTATAATTTTTTTAATATCACCATCGTGTTCAGCGCAATTTCTCCTATAAGAAAGTCAATAAAATTGCTGTTTTAAATTTCTGACCAAAATCATCCATGATTTTTACGACGACCGGCGTACAAGTATACATTGTAAGTTGTAAGAGATATTTACTGAAACTGTTGGATAAAAAACACCTGACATCGGCCGCACAACATTATACCTGCACCTGCAGCATTGGTTTGATTGTTCCACCGAAAACAAAAAACTCGGCACTCTGACCCACGTCCGCACTACTTCAACTTTTTGTATCAGTTAAGGAAATGTAAACAAACATCTCATATATAGGTATGTTTTTTTTCAACTATGTAATTGAACAATTCTTACTTTATAATCTATATTATAACTTTCAAAAATAAAATGGCGGCTTCGACATTTTCAATTTATTACAATTCAATATTTTCAATTTATAACAATTTAAAGAACAAGCTTTGCTTTGCCTTCTTAAGTATACTTTCGAAAATTACATCAGATTCATGGAAAGATGTGGTGCATTGAACCATTTTTTTTTCAATTATTTTAGACATGTTTTTAAGGTTTCCAGCCCGCCATTTTATTTTTTGAAAATTTCAACATTGAATTTAATTCATAATCAGCGATAATATTAATTTCACTGTAAAGTCGTCTTCATAATTGTAAGGCATGTAAAAAATGCGGTAACTACAAAGCGAGCAGGCGGCATCTTTACCTAGTCAATGATACCGCCACGCGGACTTCTCTGACGGGAATTTTTTATGTGACTTGGAAATATGAAGGCAACTTTACCTACATATGGAATATTCTGAATTTTGCTCATGATTGCCATGGGACTAAAAACTATCAATCCACCACTAGAGTCGAGTATACCTATACTTTAACTTGTCTTGTGCATGAGTTAATAAGTGCGTGTATTTACGATTTCATTGTCTCTTACACTCTTGCACACAAAGTTAAAACAATAGCCTAAAAACATTGATCAAGTAAGTCGACAAAGCTTATTAGTTCAGCCAACGAAACGACCTTTGGATCGGTCAAATTAAAGTATACTGGACTATAACTATATTTGTTTACTAAATGCATCATAAGTAAAGTATATTTAACACTTACCTTCAAATGTGTCGATAATTAGGGCATTAAAACCCCATTCCTCTAATAAATCACGCACAAACATGTTTTCCACAACTAGGGCAAACGGAATTATTTTTTAAGTTTAGTTAGTATTCAAGTCACAAGTCTGCAATCTCTTCACGTTGACACTGCCTATGGAACTGGGAGACCTTGAAATGCGCCAATGACGCGCGACATAAAAAAATATGCAAAATATGGATGTCTTTACTTGACTACATATTCTCTTCAAGTCAAATATACGATATTCTTAAATTCTTAAACATATGCATATATTCAGAACAAGAATATTATTTTCGTTTCAAATGCACATATTATTTGTTCTAAGAAGTGATGCATTTTTAAGTTGAAATTACTTTTAGTTTCATATTTGGAATATGAAAGTTTTGATTTGATTATCTTCCTTTCAATTTGAATAAATAATTCAAGATTTTGCTACACTTCTAACAAATAAACAGATGGCTTCAAACGAAGAAAAACATCTCTCTTTGAGTATATAATATATTCCAATTCCCAAACAAATTTGTATCTTCAAAACAAGAATTCTTTTTTCTGTGTGTTGTATCTGAACTTGAGTTGAGCGAAGAAGAGGCTTATGCCAAAAGAGAAAAATGTTACAGAGACAACCGTTTTAAATATGGTACAATTCAAGAGGAACTTCAAAGAAAAGCTGCAGATTATATAAAATCTGATGAAGTTTAAAAATTAGAAATGAAACTTTGAACTTTCTGGGTATAGTTGTCATCGGTGATCTCTGAACTAAATGTGTTACAATAAGGAATGTGAGAGGTTTTCCTAGTTGGAAATTATCAAACACAAACTAAATTGTAAATAATATTTATTAATCAAACAATAAAAATGGTTGCAGTCAAATAACAAAGTCAGAAATACACAAATATAAAATAAACAACAAATAATGTTTTCTTACCAAAGTCACATGTTTTGAGAGATGGGTCCATGGACTCCCAGAATGGACTCCCCGAATGGACTGCCACTGCCCATTAATTCTGGACTATTTATATGATTGATAAATGCTTGATCAGCATATTCCCCACAGGTAAAGCGCCCGGAAACTAATGACCTGATGTTATTAATTAGTAATTGTAATGTTCACAGTTTTGTAATGTTAAAAAAGGGAATTGAGTAGTTTTTAAACATCACACGATATATTTTAAAACAATACATTCACTTGCCAGATCACTTGATGAATTGTAATTAAGTATATATACCATATAAGTTATAATTGTATATTTAGTAGATATATTCTGTTTTATTCTCCTTTACAAGCATGTATGTACAAGTTCAGCATAGTTGACATTCAACCTACTGGTAACGATAGTAATATATAATATTTATTAAAAGTTAAACAATAGTAACATTAATATATGTCATGATAAAAATATTCCTATATAAATTACAATGGTTTGCACAGCTTGGTTCATAAATACCCAGATAGCAAAAACATAAACTTATGTTATTCTTAAGATATTCCTACAGAATATTTCATTATTCTTAGAATAACACGAAAATAATTATTATCTTTTAAGGATATTCCTAGAAGTAACAAACGGTACAACTATATGTCTCTTTAGAATAATTTCTGAATAATTCGCACAGTATTCTCTGGAGAATCTAGAATAGTTTGAGAATATATTTTTATGGTTAATCATAGATTATATTTTCAAGTTATCTTTATACTAATGCCAAACTATATGTGCATAATATTAAATTATTCTTAGGATATTTTTATGTTTAATCTTGGATAATATTTTCAGGATATCTTTATATTAATGCAGAATAACATGTAATATTTTTGACCATTACTTTTTTCCTTAGCACGCACATTTAAAAAAACTATAAGACTGCCTAAGTAAAGTTAAATTTAAATCTAACTATTTTGCAAACTGAAATTATTGAGTGAAAATTAATAGTAATAGTCTTGTTATGGTTCAACTTGGGTAGTCTAATAGTTTTTAAAATACACGTGCTAAGAAAAAAGGTTATGGCCAAAAATAATAAAGATTTCCCTATCGCATGTTTCTTTCTAGGAAATGACCTACAAGAATAACTACAAATATTTTCATTTTGGAATAATTTGTTATACAGAATGTTCAAATACGGACATTTTTAACTTATTCTTTAAAAAATACAATAATTACATTTCAGGCAGTTTATAAATAATTTAGATAAAGAATATATAGATTACATAAAAGCAAAATAAGACACTCCTAATAACTGGGTTAAAGATTTATTTGTTAAATATTTACTCTCGTAACATTTTCTAAAATTCCAATAACGGAACAAAACTTAAATAGTAAATTCAGTCGTTAGAAGAAGAACGATATAATAAATATACACTTCAGTCCATGTAGGTCTCTGCTAGCTTATTTGAAGAATGCAAAGGCTACTACTTACTAGCGGTTCTGGTTTTTCTTTCTTTTCTTTAGTTAGCCATAAACTTCAATTTGTTTTGAAGTGACCTCAATATTATTTTTTTAAACTGCATCTGAAATTGAACATACACCATATACCCATACATTTTATAGCATTAGACAATTAAGCAGTGTAGTATGGAGAAATTGGATATGTCAACTTTTGTTTCATAATGCCTCACACACATTCACACTAAATAGAACAGAAAAAAATATGTGCATATAAAACCGTAGCCTTACCAATTATCACATTGCATAAAATAGAATCTCCAAAGGTTTTCTCCAGTCTCTATGCCCATGTAAACTAAATAATATTAAAACATCCCCTGAGATAAGTTTTGTCAAAAATCTTCTCCACCCTCAATACGTTCCATCACCCAATCTCGCCAGATTGTTCACCTGTTAATAAAAAAACAGAATTGTTTATTACTTTACTATAACTTCCATTTATAGACATGTGCTAATGATACTTTATAAACCACGAGCAAATTTTTAAAAACAAAACAATATACGCATCTGAATTTAAGATTCCAGCACGGGACAGATAACGTCCAAACTGATTAGTGGGTCATTCAGTGTATTTGTTGTTTTTTTTTTAATAATAATGCGTAAGCGAAGAATAAATTACATACCTAAAATATGTAAACATTAAAAGTGACACTGACCTAGCAATAGGTTTAGCCAAAGGTCAATCGGAAGCGTACTGCTTATTTTCAGTTGCATATAATACTGCCTACCATATAATACTACTTTAAACAGACACATATTAAAAAAAAGGATTGTTGTGTAAAGAAGTGAAGTTTAATACCTATTTTCTTCCTAATAACAGAAACAAATATTCATATTAAAACCAGCTAAAATAGCTTTATAAAGTTAGGTTAGGTTAATTGATGTTGATGGCTTGACAAAAATGATTTGTCTATATCCAAGATACATATATATTTAAATAGACAAAAAAATTATCGATTCACTTACCTTCTTTAATTGTTTTTTTGATTGCACATAATCGCAAACACAACGAACAATGAAATAAAACAAGCAAACCCCAAATTGTCAAGCACGAAGCATGCCATATAAACCTAACCTACGATTTACACACCTGAGCAACATTTCGCGGTATTTTTTAATAAAAAGTTCCCTTGTGTTGGTGTAACTACAAAAAGTGATATTTTATTTTTTTAATTTTATTTGAATAATAAGTACTTTCCTGTAATAATTCAGATAACAAAAAATTCGAATTTATGCGGAACACTCATGAATATAATAAATTAAACCTGCTGTGTGGGTACATCGGAAAATTTATGAAACAGCCTAATTTATTTAATGCCTTATTTAAAAAACGTACATATAAAAACGTATAATAGGTATATACTTACATAAGTCATCGAAAGTAAAATAACGTATATAAAGACGACATAAACATTTTACCATACTTTCTATATACCTACATTATTTTCGAAATTAATAGTCAAAAGTTAACCTATTAAATTATTTATAAAATATATTTCAAACATATTCTATACTTCTCTTATTAAAATATTTTTATCATATTATTTTATGAAGTATTTTTAAAATAATAATCCAAAGATAAGTTTTGCAATTATTCATAAAATATGTTCAAAATATATTCCATACTTATGTATTTCCATTATTCTAATGTTATTTATTAGAAGATATTCTAAAAATAATAATAAATTATTTGGTTATTCAGAGTATAATTTAAAGATATTTTTTATAATTAATCGAATAATATTTTTAGGGAAGATTTTCAGATTATTCTTAGAATATCTTGTGCTATCTGGGTATACCATAGACGAAGGGTCAACCGCCAGGTAAATTGTGTCTAACTTACTATAACTAAGTCCTTTGTTTAATTTGGTTCTTTTCATGAGTACTTATTTTACAAAATCTACACATTGCACAGCCTGCCAAGATAAAGCCTAATAGACTAAAAGGACCATTTTTTATTAACAAATACATTTTAAAAGGACAATATTTAGCAATATTTGTTTACTACAGATGCTCAAAATAGCTGCCTTCTTGTAATAGACATATATGAAATGATCAAGAACTTTGTGTAATTAATTTTCTCTAATATGTCTAATTTTATCAGTAATTGCATCTTGTAAGTCGTTAAATGTATGTAAATGATTGACATAAATAGAATTCTTTAATGACCCAAGTAAATAAAAATCTAATGGTGTCAAATCAGGTGATCGTGGAGGCCATAGGTTGCAGCTAATTATTCTGTCATAGAATTCTTGTATAAATCGAACCGTTGCCCCAGCAGTGAGGTGTTGCTTCATCTTGTTGAAAATAATCCTCTCGCAGTTCATCCTCATTGAGTTCATCTAAAAAAGCTTGTAGAATATTTTTACGATACCGTTCAGCATTAATCGTATCATTAAAAAAATGGGTCCGCTTATTCTTCGGCAAGATACAGCTACCCAAGCTCCCACCTTAGTAGGGTATAAACTTGTTACTCTTAAAACGTGAGGATTCTGTGCAGATCATGTTCAATATTTCTGTGAATTTATATAACCACTTAAATGAAACCATGCTTCATCAGTAAAAACGTTTTGTCGTCATTATTTAATGTGTTATTGAACCATTGACAATACTTCATTCGTTTCTCAAAATCGGTGGGTAATAATTCTTGCACTACAGTAATTTTATATAGATGTAAATGTAATTTTTTTACTGCTTTGGTACGGAATCATGTGACTCCTAAAAATGTAGTTTTTTTTTTAGTTATTAGGATATGTTTCATAAGTATACCCATTTACCCGTCTGAGCAGCAAGCTGAAATTCAAATTCAAAATTCAAATATTTATTGGTCCTTGTTGATCATGTACATGATATAGGACAGGTCATTTAGGCACAATTTTACAAACATAGTATAAAAAAAACTTATGCTAATGGTCAATATAGTATTATACACTAAAACACACAATTGTATAAGACAAAACACTTGGGAGAGATGAACAATGTAAAATTCGGGAATTAAAAGTTTAGTAAACAAAGTTTATAAATACATGTTAATTTGTTGATTAGACAACGTTATATATAAAAATAAATTCTGATGCAGAATAGTCAATTTAAGGTCAGATTCGAGTGTATTTATTTTTAAAGACAAACATGTGCATAAGAAAAGGCACAGTTTTAAACTTGCCATTAAAACGAAAGCAAATAAAGGCAGATATACAAAAATATGAGTAGATTACATAGCCTATGCACATTTATATGTCATAGAAATTAAATTAAACTAAGTGGAGTAGTGTATCAGTTAAAATATTCCGTGGTGTTGTATAGGCATTTATCAAGCAAGAATAGCTGAAGTTTTTTTTTTAATATATTTTCCTTGTCTATTGACTTTATATCATTTGGCAGGTAATTAAATATTTTGGCACCTATGCGGGTGGGGGCTTTAAATGTGATATTTAGTCTGGAGAAAGGTAGATGTAAATTATTTATTTGACGAGTATTTATCTGGTGATAATTACCATTTGTTAAAAATTTATATTTAGTATTGAAAACAAATAAACAAATTTCAAAAAAAATATAAACTATATAAAGTGAGTATTTTAAATTTCTCGAAGATCTTTTTGCACGTGTGAGTGCTGGATACGCCAGCAATACATCGTAAAAGTCGTTTCTGAGCAACAAACATGTCATGTGAAAGGGTAGAGTCCCCCCAAAAGCAGATTCCATATCTTGATCGACTTTCTACCTGAGCATAGTACAATGTTATTAACTGATCCTTTGTAAAAATAGACTTTAGGTTTGTAAATAAAAAACAAATGGGAGATAATTTAGAAGATAAAAATTTACATTGTGTTTTCCAGTTCAAACAGGGTTCAATGTATAGTCCTAGAAATTTAAAGGTGTGTTCGTTAGCTTGAATGCAGAATGTGTCTTTGTTATTAATAGATGAATTGATGTTAGATATCTTGTTTCGATATGAATGAAATCTGCTCAGTTATGTTTTGTCCTTGTTAAAATATAGGGAAATACCGTTGAACCAGTTTATTAAGTGTTCAAATGTCGCATTTATCTGATACGATGATAGAGGTATCATCTGCGTACAAAGTAAAGCATACATCATTAGATAGTGTAATGATATCGTTGATATATAAAATGAAGAGAATGGGACCTATTACGGACCCTTACAGATTACAGTACAGATTACATTTGGGTTGTTAAGGCGTTTGACCGCTCCTCACCTCGACCTATAGAGATCTTTTGTGATTACCCCATATCTATGTGTTCCCATCCAATCCTAGGCTTCTAAAGAATCCTAGAATTTTCCTGGGGGCTAACTTTGACACTTCTGCAGGTGTTAAAATCACCTGTTCCAAGTGTTGTAGCCTTTGCCAGACTAATACTTCGCATGTGCAAAGTATGTGTTCCGACGTTTCGGTTGTCTTAGTACAGAATCGACAACTTTCATCCTCAGCCTTGCCCATTTTTTTAAGATGGTATTTTAATGGGCAGTGACCTGTGAAAAGACCTGTTAGCAGTCTTAATTCCGTTTTGCTGAGTTCCAGTAGCTCTTTAGCTCTCTTTTTCGAATAAGTAATGAACTTTTTCGCTTGGACCCTTGGACTACGCCCATGTTTATTTCTTTTAGATCTGAGGTGTAATTACGTATTTCATTTTGAATTACGTGATTTATACTTACATATTGGTTACGTGACTTTAGGAATGAGATCCAACTCAGTGATGGTGCTCTTATTCCACATCTGTCCAATTTACTTATTAGAATATCGTGGTCGACGCAATCGAATGCCCTGCTGAGATCGCAGAAGATACCAACCGTACACTCGCCTGCGTCGATATATTTTATCAATGTCTCATAAAAACTGTGAATTGCTGTAGTTGTAGATTTCCCGCGACAAAATCCATGTTAGTATTCCGTAAGGGTATTAAATTTATTAATAAAAGAGAGTAGTCTATCTAGAAAGGCATTTTCTAAAATTTTTGAGAAACCACGGGGGGATGGTAATCGGTCAATAATTGTCTAACAAATGCGGATCTTTTTTTTTGAATACCGGAGTGAAAAGTTCCTGATGAGAAGAAAAGATTTACTAAATATGTTAGCGGATTGAGTATTGGTTGTAAATTGTTTTTAATAATAAACATGGGGATGTCATCGGGTCCTGAAGATCTTTTATTTTTTAATTTAGTAGTTAAGAGGATCCACAATTCAGTATGGGTAAATGGATTTAAAAATAAAGTGTTCACATTATATTTAATGTTTACGTAGTTATAATCTTCTGTTGTGGAATTTGATTTCTTATCTCTAACGGAGTGTTTATGAAGAAATTATTGAAAATGGATGCTAGTTTATCCGGTTTTTCAATTCTTTCCTCGTGTATAATCGTTATATTATTTTTACAGTTTTTACTTGAATTGGTGTTTGCTAATTCTAATAGAATATTCCAAGAAGTTTTTTTAGGATTATCTGATGTAGACATTTTATTTTGATAGTATTTTTTCTTTTTGTTTTTCAGTAAGAAATGCTTCTCTTTCGCAATTTTATACTGAGCAGTAAGCACTGGGTATGCATTTTTTAAAATAAATAAATCTTAAGTTTCTACTGGATAATGTTACATCAGTATCAACCCAATTTTTACGATTATTTTTTATATTAGACCGTCGCATTGGAAAACAAGCATTAAAGTGAAATAGGAATTTTGTAATAAAGTGTTCTTATGTATCGTCGATATTTTTTATTAAGAATAATTCCTCCCAGTTTTCATTTTGGAATGCAGATTCAAAATTATTGATAGAATGTTCATTATAACTTCGTGTAAGGCAATATAAATTGTTTTGTATTTTATTGTATGACATAAAGGTTTAGTTGGAGTAATGGCTAAAGGTTCACCAACATCTTCCAGAGCTGCTTCTGTCAAAATTGTCTTTCTTCCAGGTGATTTACCCTTGCAAACATTACCTGTATTTCGAAATCTTGTTGCCAAACGTCATACATGCCGTGAAAACACTGCAGAGTCTATTTCTTCATAATTTGGAAACTCTTCCGGAAATTGTGAAAAGGTTGAATGAACCGAATACTTCCAACCGTTTTCATCTCATTGACCGCTTCGAAAATAAGCCTCTAGTATAAACTTATCGGCTTCTACAGAGAAAACCATTTTCTAACCTTCAATATAGTCAGTTAGAGAATTTACACAAAATGCGAGTTTCTTTAATAACTTACCACACAAGTGACAGTCAATTGATTGTTAGCGTTGAAAAACACTGATTTATTAGCCAGAAAGGGAAATTAATGATAAATATAACAGAAACCAAGAATAATCACCCTCACGAAAATAACAGATAATAGATTGGTAACACTGAGTGAATCAACCGTTATTTCCTAGTAATATAGGAAATTAGTTATAATAATATACGTAGAATAGAATTCAATTTTGATAATTTTAGTAATATTTCTGTCACGTGACGTTCACTCTTTCTCGATCGCACTGTGTATAATATGTGTATGTATTTATCAGTATGCAGGGTGATCTAGAGTTACACTGCCAAACGTTCAAGATCGATATTTCAGTTTAAGATGCGACTGTTTTCGTCTATAATTTTTTTTCAAAAACGCGCCTCCTCCGAGCTAGAGCAAAAGGGAAAAAATTGAAAAAAATGTGCCTCATTTCATAGTACTGTGAACAGGAGTTTGAAAGTAGACAGTCATCCATATCTGCATAAAGGTCACAATTTGTTACCTGATGACCTACCACGAAGACTGATTCATTGATTAGTCAGTATATGGTAGACAGTGCTGCCACTTCCGGATATCCTAAATATTTTTATATACCATCGGACCGGCTACATACGCCGGGCCAGAAGCGAGAGCCATGTGACATGGTGTAGGAATATAGCTGAATTCTTCCACGTCAACGCTTTCTCCGTTGCTATTTTTTATTTTTGAACTCATTGTTGACCAGTTAAGTTCTTCCCTAGTTAATTGTTCTCTATTTCCTCGTATGCCTTTTTTATAATTTTATAATCTTCTTTCTATAGTAGGAAAATGTTCCTAATGTTATTTATTGTTTTGTTGTATCCTTTACGCACTTCCAGTTTCTTTGACTCTAGTTTTGCACATGGTATTTTATGGACCGTGTTTCTTCTTATTGTTCCTTTTCTCTTGATATTTTTAACCCTCTTATTTTTTTATCCAGCCGGTATGGTCTATTTCAGAGTTGGGTGTTTGCGTTGCTCTGTGTGTCAGACAGGGTTGGTACTCGCTCCGTGTGTTTCTTATTGTCCCATCGAAGAGCTGTGTGCCAAGTTTTTAGTGGTCTTCCATTTCAGTTTGACTATCTGTGAAGTAGGGTTTTCCAATGATGTTTTTATCTGTGTCACTTGATTGTCTTTTCCTTCGTGAATGTTGAAGTTGCCTAACATTATGATAGTCATCTTTTCGTTCTTATTTCTTGGCTGATCTGCGTGAATATTTGTACTGCCCACTTTTACCAGATGTAATTTCAGGTTTTCTCGAACTGAGTTTTTTCAACGGCCTGTATTAGTGTGTCTATTTCATTTACTCTCCGAGACCTTTATATTACCTGATGATCTACCATGGAGAAGAGAATTTTCCAGATGGTTCTTGTGTCAAACAACAAATGATGCTTTTTTCCTCGGAGGGTGGTTCGGACCGACGAAGCAACTTTCACCCGCGCTGATATTTCTAATGAGCGTAACGCTCACATTTGGGAGCACATTAATCCTCGTAGCTATTTTCAATATCAATTTTCGTGCAACTTTTGGATGGGACTGTGCATCGAGTCACTGATTGGTCCAATTTTTCTGCCTCCACGACTAAGTGGTCTGGCCTGTCCTAATTTTTTGGAAAATGATTTTCAGTCAAACCTTACATGACATGCCTTTAAATGATAGAGTAAACAGATGGTTCCAATTCTATGGTTGTCGAGCCCATTACACTCTACCAGGCCACTGATGGTTGCGCGACTATTTTCCGGAAGTTGGGATCGGTTGCGGCCGCGAGTGCTCCCTCCCTTGGCCTGCGCGCTCTCCGGACCTGACTCTTAAAGACTTTAAATTATGGATTACCCTGTATGTTGTTATTTTACCACTTAGATACTGGACCAAATTGTACATTAAATGTTAGATCAGCATAAACGTTAAAAATTAATTTATATTTGAATACAGTATTATATACAGTGTTTCCATATTTTTCAACAAAGTTTAACTAGACATTGATTTGATCTGATCTGATGTTCATGTTTATTATAGATTCAATATTGATTCTATATATTGAGCCAACATTTTTAGAATAATAGACTAGTATTTGTTGAGCATTAGTGTTCTACCAGGGTATCTCGAAACAAAATATACTATTGTAATTTTTTATCATATCGGACAAAATAGAAAGCCAGCCTCAAACAACATCTGGTAATGTATTTTTATATATTCTCAAATGTTGCTCGAGACTGGCTTTATATTGTGTCTGAAGTGATCACATTTTTGTCACACAATTGACCTTTGTATGTGTCAGATAGCGCATAAAAAAGAGAAAAGATTTGCTAGTGCACAAGGATCCATCACAAGTAAGAATGTACAAATGTAACTCATTTATTTCAGGCAAGAGGCAAAGGTGTCTTCAAAAAACATTTGGTGAAATATAAAGATACATCAGAAGTATCAATGTTCAAATGTGAGACTTGTCCATATAAGGCGAGACGGAAAGGAAACCTTAAATCACATCTACTGATCCATAAGAATCCATCAGAAGTAACGATGTACAATTGTGAGACTTGTTCATTTAAGTCGAGACAGAAAGGACACCTTAAATCACATCTACTGATCCATAAGGATCCATCAGAAGTAACAATGTACACATGTAACTCTTGTTCATACCAGACAAGGTTTAAATGTTACCTTAAAAAACATATGGTGAAGCATATGGCTTCAAATGTAACAATGCACAAATGTACCTCTTGTTCATACCAGACAAGTCGTAAAAGTAACCTCAAGAGACATATGGTGAAGTATAAGAATTCATCAGAAGTGACGATGTTCAAATGTGACTCTTGTTCATACCAGACAAGGCATAAGTCGTACTTGAAGTTACATATGGTAGTGCATAAGGAACGATCAGAAGTAATGATGTACAATTGTAACTCCTGTTCATACCAGACAAGTCTTAAAACTTACCTCAAGCGACATATGATGAAGCATATGGATCCATCAGAAGTGACGATGTTCAAATGTGACTCTTGTCCATATCAGACAAGAGTTAAACATTGTCTTAAAATTCATTTGGTGGATCATAAGGATCCATCAGAAGTAACAATATACAAGTGTGAGACTTGTCCATTTGAGTCAAGAAAGAAAAGGAATCTTAAATCACATCTACTGCTCCATAAGGATCCATCAGAAGTACCGATGTACAAATGCGCCTCTTGTCCGTACCAGACAAGGCGTAAATTATACTTGAAAGAACACGTGGTAATGCATAAGGATCGATCAGAAGTAACAATGTACAATTGTAACTCTTGTTCATACGAGGCAAGTCGTAAAAGTAACCTTAAAAGACATATGATGAAGCATATGGATCAATCAAAAGTAACAATGCACAAATGTAACTCTTGTTCATACCAGACAAGTCGTAAACGTGACTTCAAAGGACACATGGTGAAGCATAAGGGCATCAGAAGTGATGATGTTCAAATATGACTCTTGTTCATATCAGACAAGATTTAAAAATTATCTTAAAACTCATTTGGTAAATCGTAAGGATCCATCAGAAGTAAAAATGTACAAATGTGACCTTTGTTTATTTCAGACAAGGCGTAAGTATGGCCTCAGAAGACACTTGCGGAAGCATAAGGATCCATCAGAAGTAACAATATACATATGTAACTCTCCTCCAATTCAGACAAGGCCGGTGTTCCCTCTAAGAACATCAGGATCCATCAGAAGTGACAATGTACAAATGTGACTTGTACATATCAAACAAAATATAAGTGTCCTTAAGAGACATTTACTTAGATATACGGATCCATCAGAAGTAACAATAAATTGTTACTTGAAGCATAAAGATCCATCAGAAATAACAGTGCAGAAATGTGACTTCGTATCGAGCAAGAAGTACAGCTTGTGCAATACATTTACTGATGCATAAAGATTCCCCAACTGGCAAAGTGGCTTTATAATTTTCAGGTGATACTGAACATGTAGAAAAGATTTGCGAATGAATTTTAAAACAACTTTAATATTTTGAGGCCTATAAGTAGGTGCTGCGCTGTTAACATATATATTTCTTATTGAAATAGGACATTCTTTTACTCTTGCCACATTAGTTGAAGGCACTGTAAGTACATCAGGTATTAGATTTGTTGAACTGCTTTCTTTTCCTATTGGTATCACGCTGATCTCTTACAGCTGTTGATTTCAAAACAACAAAATGTAACACTTGAAGGAATGTTTAAATTGTTTGGTTTTCCGTTCTGTATCATGAAACTTTTCTAAGCTGTTCTGTTCGATGGTAATGATTGTAAAATGTGAGGTAATAAATAATTATGAGTATAATAATAATAATAAATTTATTAACTGTAAAATCTTGTTACATGAACAAATTGGATTTGTCAGATAGGTATATAAAATATATAAAACGAAAACCGGGTTACAGATAGACTAACAAACATATACTGTATACTTATATAACAAGATGTGTAAAACAAAATACTGTATATAGGCACATATGCATAACTTACATATTATGTAGTGATACTATGAAATAACGAGAAGAAACAACAAGAAACAAAAATTATCCTTCTGAAGAGCAATTTTGAATTAGAAATATTTTAAGTTTATTTCTAAATAGGTTGAAAGAATCTTGTGATTTTATTTCTGAAGTAAGTTTATTGTATTGTATATATAACTACTGGCACAATAGGGTGATTTCTTATACTTGCTGAGATTAAAACTTTTTATATGAATTTTTGGCGCACTTCTTGTGTGGTAGTTACGTATGGCACTATTAGTTTTAAATTTATGCAAATTTTTCAAATACAGTAAATTTTAAATATACAAATGCAAGTAACTGATAATTTTTTTTGTTCTGAATGTATCTCTACATGATTCCCTGTAGTTTAGATTAAACAGTATCCTAATGATTCTCTGCTGTATGACAAAGACTGTTTGCCTCAACTGACTGTCCTCATATACTGATGTTATAGCTTATTACGGAATATGCTAGAGAATAGTAGCACGGTATTAAACCTCCAGTGTTTACGTCTATCTTTAAATTTAAAATTGCAAATATTGTTTTTGCTAGCTTATAACATAGGCTATCTATTTGAGGAGCAAACTTTAAAGTAGAATCAATTACACAGCCTAAAAATGTAGTTTCTCGACTGGAGTTGACATACTCTATTTTTGGGATGTCGTCAGTTATATTTGTGAAATATGAAAAAACCGTTTTATTATTAATAATTAAAGCATTTCTGACACCAATCTTCAAATTGCTCAATGACCCTGTTTGTCTTAGTTTCTAACTCTTGTGCTGTCACTCTGGATTATAACAGATGTGTCATCTACGTACATGAATGTTTCCCCACTTTAATGAACTCTCGCAGGTCGTTTATAAAAATAAGAAACAGGAGCGGGCATATAATAAAACCCCATGCCACACCTATTTCCATATCTACGATATTAGATGATTAAGAGTTAAGTAAGACAAAAATTTTTCTATTTGCTAGATAAGAGGTTAACCATGTAAGGATATTTCCACGTATTCCAATTGCCTTTAGCTTGCTTTCAAGAAATTTCGGATTCACTGACTCGAAGGCTGCAGTTCAGTCAAAGAACAGACTAGCTACTTTTTTACCATCAAGGTGGTGGTAGATTTCTTGGACAAATTCAAGTGTTGCTAGTTCAGTGGATTTATTAGCTCTATAGCCAAACTGACTTTGTGAATAAATTATTTGATTCCAAATATGTTTATATTCTATTAGCAACAGCATTTTCATGAATTTTGGATAGGTGGGTTAATAGAATTATGTGCCTATTATTTTGAACTGACTGCGGATCTCCTTTTTTGTTCGACGGAATTACTTTACCTAATTTTAATAATTCAGGAAGCTGTCCAAAATTTATTGATAAATTAATTAGATGCGCAAGAGAATCAGCAATACCATATTTACAATACTATAATAGTCTTATAGATATCTCCTCGACACTTGTTAAATTTTTGTTTTTCATTTCAGTTATTATCTTAATTACTTCGTCTCCTGTCACCGGTTCAAAAGTGATTGCTGAATTAACTAGTGCTGGCTGTTGTGCATTCATTTAACATATTGTTTTCAAAATGAGTTCAATTCATCCTTAACACACAAGGTAAAGTAGTTAGCAAATACTACACATTTCTTTTTCTTAATTTACAATTTCATCCTCTATTTTTATGTAAATAGTTCCCACAGTTCCAGTTGGTAATCTGTCTGGTGCTTACTTACGTTTCCATTATATTTACGTGAAAAAAGTGGAAACAGTTGCAGATGTTTCGCGGTGAAAGCATCGAAAAAGGTTGCGTGAAGAAATTGCATAAAATCAAATTTTTAGCCCATTCGCATTTTTGGATTTTTTAAATTTTGCCGATTTGCTTCTAATTTTGGTCATTATTTTCACTAGCGTGCCATAGAAACAAATAAATTGCATTCCAAATAAATGATCATATAATAATAAATGCAACTGGTTGTATAGTAAAAAATTCCCAGGGAACGCTACATAAATATGGACAGAACCCCCAAGACGAAAATATTTTTGTCGAGTATCGTGAAAATCTAAAAGCTAGTATATGGAATTTGTCATTATGATTTTTTAAAAGACCGGGTAAGATGTTTCATTTGTCAGAAATGTCATAAAATGTCCCTGCACCATCAGCATTGGAAAAATCATGTCAGTAGAATTCCTTTCAAGCTATGGAAATAGGTAGTTCAAGGGCTTTACGAACAAAAAATGTCTTATGAAAAAATTGATTTGATGCCTTCCCTGCAGAATTACATTGACTGGAAGTTAAAGATCTTAGAAAATTTTCTGTCCGGAAGCCCTTGAACTACATAGTCCCTTAAAATTTGAAGAAAATTGCAGTGAAATGATTTTTCCATTGCTAATGGTAGGGGGTCCTTCATCATAGTGGAAGAGCTCATTACAAGTGAACTTTGTGTAAATAGAGGTCTACAGTGTGTGCTCAATAAGATCCCAGCACCCCACTAATTTTGCCACGTTGTAAAGAATATGGACAAATTTTTTTTTGCAAAGGGTAGGTTGACTGGGTGTCACTTATTTTGAGTAGTAACAACTTACTGATGAATTTCCAAGGCCTACCATGATTCGATATGTGACACCAAATGCAAGGAAGTCATAGGCATTTTTTTATCGAATATTTCATAAGAAACATTTATTCAGAATCGCTTAAATCCCCCAAACCCCAAGTTTCATCAAAATCTGAAATTTAAATTTCGATGCTAATAAAAATAATGAAAATTTGAAAATCACTTTATTAGTATTACGTTCAACTTATATTACATCTTTTTTTATCAAATCACCCTCAGACAAACAAGTATCCGTAGGCGACTTGTTAAAATTTGTAAAACCAATTTTTCATAATGGAAATTTAAATTTTCCCAGATTTTGATGAAATGTAATTTTTTTACTGCTTTTGTACGGAACCATATGACTCCTAAAAATTTAGTTTTTTTTAGTTATTAGGATATGTTTCATAAGTATACCCATTTACCCGTCTGAGCAGCAAGCTGACATAAAGGTTTAGTTGGAGTAATGGCTAAAGGTTCACCAACATCTTCCAGAGTTGCTTCTGTCAAAACTGTCTTTCTTCCAGGTGATTTACCCTTGCAAACATTACCTGTATTTCGAAATCTTGTTGCCAAGCGTCACACATGCTGTGAAACCATCGCAGTCTATTTCTTCATAATTTGGAAACTGTTCTGAAAATTGTGAAAAGGTTGAATGAATCGAATAGTTCCAACCGTTTTCATCTCATTGACCGCTTCGAAAATAAGCCTCTAGTATAAACTTATCGGCTTCTACAGAGAAAACCATTTTCTAACCTTCAATATAGTCCGTTAGAGAATTTACACAAAATGCGAGTTTTAATAACTTACCACACAAGTGACAGTCAATTGATTGTTAGCGTTGAAAAACACTGATTTATTAGCCACAAAGGGAAATTAATTATAGATATAACAGAAACCAAGAATAATAACCTTCACGAAAATGACAGATAACAGATTCGTAACACTGAGTGAATCAACCTTCATTTCCTAGTAATATAGGAAATTAGTTTTAATAATATACATAGAATAGAATTCAATTTTGATAATTTTAGTAATTTTTCTGTCACGTGACGTTCACTCTTTCTCGATCGCACTGTATATAATATGTGTATGTATTTATCAGTATGCAGGGTGATCTAGAGTTACACTGCCAAATGTTCAAGATCGATATTTCAGTTTAAGGTGCGGCTGTTTTCGTCTATAATTTTTGTTCAAAAACGCGCCTCCTCCGAGCTAGAGCAAAAGGGAAAAAATTAGTAAAATGCGCCTCGTTTCATAGTACTGTGAACAGGACTTTGAAAGCAGACAGTCATCCATATCTGCATAAAGGTTAGAATTTGTTACCTGATGACCTACCACGAAGACTGATTCATTGATTAGTCAGCATATGTTAGACAATGCTGCCACTTCCGGATATCCAAAATATTTTTATATACCATCGGACCGGCTACATACGCCAGATTCTGTTGCCAGAAGCGAGAGTCATATGACATATGGTGTAGGAATATAGGTGAATTCTTCCACGTCAACGCTTTCTCCGTTGCTATTTTTTTATTTTTGAACTAGTTGAGCAGTTAAGCTCTTCCCTAGTTAATTGTTCTCCATTTCCTCCTCGTATGCCCTTTTTATAATCTTTCTATAGTAGGAAAATGTTCCTAATGTTATTTGGTGTTTTGTTGTATCCTTTACGTACTTCGTTTCTTTGACTCTAGTTTTGCACATGGTATTTTATGGACCATGTTTCTTTTTCTCTTGATATTTTTAACCCTTGTAACGTTTGTATTGTGGTATATTTAAACACACTACTTATTATAACTTCTTTATTAATACTTCTTATGACAGTGTACATCAGGAAAGAGGCCCGTCGCAGCGGCGCACATCCTTTTTATTTGGCCATGTTGCCAACCTTACAATTCAAGTATTTAATTTACTTTACCAACTTAACTATTATGTTACATCCTCTATTATAAGTTAAATATTTACATATTTTAATTTAAAACTAATGTACAATTTAAAATACAATATATCTAATCTAAACTTACACTAAAATCAATTACATAAATATATGTATACAATACGTTTACAATTTATTTGTGCTACGTAAATAATAAGGTTCTCTAATATTATTGCAATTGGTAAATTCTGGTGGTTTTTCTTTTATAATTATATGTTGCCTATTTCTCCTATACAATTTATTACAATTATTTTTTACTATATATGATCTTGGTTTTCTACATCTCTCTACTATCTTTCCTTTTTCCCACATGTTTTTATGTTTGAAATATATTTTATCATTAGCTATTCCCCCTGCCAAGTTTTTGTATTTTTGTTATAATGACATTTTTGTTTTAATTGCCTATTTTTTAAAGTTTTTCTCAATTGATTTTGATTATTAATACATGGTTTGAGTAAAGAATCAACAGTAGGTAAATTGTCTTTTAATCTTCTGTTAAATAACATCTGAGCTGGTGATAAACCTATATCAGGAATTGCAGTGTTACGGTATTTCAAGAGGTACAAATCAATATTTCCGTTTTCATAATGACATTTTTTTAGCATGTTTTTGCAGATGTTTACTGCTTTTTCAGCTAGGCCATTACTTCTTGGGTAATTCGGACTAGAGGTTATTAATTTTGCATTTGTTTTGTCTAAGTAGTTTTTAAATTCAAATGAGTTAAAGGATTATTATCTGACATTACGCAATCAGGATACCCATGAAAAGAAAACACAGTTTCTAAATTTTTTTTATTTCCTTGGCATTTTTAAATTTAACACTTTAATTCGATCCATTTTACTAAAATCATTATGACTAAATATGCACGTCGTCTAAATTCTAAAATAGCCATGCCTATTTTTTCCCACGGTCTACTAGGAACATCAGACTGAATTATAGGCAGCATCGGTGTGAACTTGAACATTTTTTCCGTAAATGAAGTAATTGTAACGTTCTGCGGCAAACAAAATGGCACCCATTTCACGCTCTATTGTTTCTTGTCTTTTTTCACAATCAGTATGCAAATGCTATGGGTTTATTATCTTGCAATAAACAAGCACCCATTCCTTCAGAAGACGAATCACACTGTATAACCAAGGGTTTATTAACATCATAATGTGTTAGTACGGGTGGTGATGTTAAAATACTTTTTAATATATTTACTCTGTCAGTGTGAATTTTTTCCCAATTCCATACCACATTATTGTGCGTCAACTCTCGTAGTGGAGCTGAAATCTTTGACAAATTTGGAATAAACTTGCCCAAATATTTTACTAAACCTAAGAATCTTAAAAGTTCTTCTTTATTTTTAGGATTTTTTACCTTCAAAATAGCTTCAACCCTGTCACTATCAACTTCAATACCCTTCTCAGATACTTTAAAACCAAGCATTTTAATTTCCCTTTTTTTGTATTGAAACTTGTCCTTATTAAAAGTAATTCCATGTTGTTTAGCTGTATCTAGCACCTGTTTTAAAATTCTATCATGTTCTAATTCAGTATTACCTGAGATAATTAGGTCATCAATGTAAACTTTATTACCAAGTATACTGCCAAAAATTTGTGTATTTTTTCTTTGAAATACTTCCGCTGCTGTATTGATGCCAAACGGCATTCTTAAAAACCTATATCTACCCAGCGGAGTCGCGAAAGTACATAATTTTGACGATGTTTCATCTAATTCTATCTGATAAAATGAATCTTTTAAGTCTAATACTGAGAAATATTTTTACCCACTAAATCTGACATTATTTCTTCAGGAGACGGTATCTGAAAATGTTCTCTTTTAATATACTGATTTAAAACAGAAGGATCAAGGCATATTCTTAATTTGCTATTAGGTTTTTCAGTAATTACTATGTTATTAACCGTCTGTTGGTTCTGTTTGTTTACAAATTACCCCTTTTACCATTTTTTGTAAATAAATTTCAAATTGAGGTAATAAAGATTTAGGAATTCTCCTAGTAGGATATACACAAGCTTTTACATCATATTTTAAAGAAAACTTATAAGGTTCCCCTGGAAATTTACCTAAACCCGTAAACACTTTATTATATAGTTTTAAAATTTCATTTTTACTACTGAAATTTACGTTATTACTATTGTTTATTATTAATTTTGTTATATACGAAATCAACTTTTTTTATTAAATTAAATTTTAAGCATGTTTCCAACCCTAATATGGGCTTACCATCAGCTTTAACAATTATAAATTCTATTAAACAGGTCTCACCACGTATTTTGCAATTTAATACTGTAGATCCTTCAACTTCAATCCTGTTTCCTCCATAGGCTGTCAGATTAACATCTACATCCATTTTTCTTGCATTAGGGGCCACTTCTTTAAAAATCTTGGCAGGAAGAATGTTGCACTCTGCACCAGTATCGACCTTGAAACAGAAATTAGTTATTAATATAAATATTCTCTACCATTTCTAATGATTTGGTGTTTAAATTGCACACCCTGTAGTTCACTTCAGAATTTTTTAGTTTTTTGTTATTGATGGTTAAGCAGTCTATAAAAAATTCATCATCGGAACTTTCCTTATCAATGTAATTGACATTCCTTTTAGTTTTTACAAATTTATTATTTTTATTAGAATTTTTAAATAAACAACCCGTTTCAAAATGATTGGGTTTATTACAAAATCGACAAATCTTACCAAATGCGGGACAATTTCCAGCAGCATAGCATGCCTTGTGTTACACTTGAAACAATTATATAAAAAGTTAGGATTATCATTTTTATTTTTAAAACCTTTTTTACTATGTTCAATTTTTTTACTAGTTGAAGGTATACTAGAATAATTATTATAATTTTTACTTAACTTTCTATAAACAGGAGCTCTTCGAACGGCGTCCACACTGGGCTCTGGTTGTCCATTGTTTTCCATTTCGGCTGTATGTTTCCTACTCTGCTCATAAATTTGGCACATTTCTTCCGCCTTGGCGAGGGTGAGGCTCTCATTCCGCAATAATTTCTCGCAAAGCATATTGTCCAGGATTCCCATTACCAGCTTGTCTCGAACCATATTCTCACATTCTCACGTCGAGGATAGCGATTTTAATTCGGTTATGTACTGCACCATAGACTGATTTTGTTTTTGCATACACTGTAAAAACTTATGTCGCTCGTAGATTATATTTTTCTTCGGTTCACAGTATTTGTCGAATTTTTTTATAACATCTTCCAGCTTGGGTTTTTCTTTCATTTTAAACGTATTAAATATTTGAACTCCTTCGCCAATAATATTTAGAAATATTGCAACTTTAATATTATCAGCGGATTTACCTTGACCAGATGCCGTTAAATAAATGTTAAATTTTTGTAGCCACGTGGTCCAATTTTTTGCTATATTACCCATAAATTCCATAACGGGAGGGAGTCGTAAACCGTCCATTGCCATATTATTCGTATAGATTTTATTACTATATTATTATCAACTCAGTTTTTAACCTGACACCATGTAACGTTTGTATTGTGGTATATTTAAACACACTACTTATTATAAATTCTTTATAAATACTTCTTATGACAGTGTACATCAGGAAAGAGGCCCGTCGCAGCGGCGCACATCCTTTTTATTTGGCCATGTTGCCAACCTTACAATTCAAGTATTTAATTTACTTTACCAATTTAACTATTATGTTACAACCCTCTTATTTTTTTATCCAACCGGTTATGGTCTATTTCAGAGTTGGGTGTTTGCGTTGCTCCATGTGTCGGACAGGGTTGGTACTCGCTCCGTGTGTTTCATATTGTCCCATCGAAGAGCTGTGTGCCAAGTTTTTAGTGGTCTTCCATTCCTGTTTGACTATCTGTGAAGTGGGGTTTTCCAATGATGTTTTTATCTGTGTCACTTGATTGTCTTTTCCTTCGTGAATGTTGAAGTTGCCTAACATTATGATAGTCACCTTTTTGTTCTTATTTCTTGGCTGATCTGTCTGAATATTTGTACTGCCCGCTTTACCAGATGTAATTTCAGATTTTCTTGAACTGAGTTTTTTCAACGCCCTGTATTAGTGTGTCCATTTCATTTACTCTCTAAGACTATTTTTTTTCCTTATTTATATTAACGTCCTGGTGGAGTTCAACTATTGCTGCTCTACCACTCAACCAGGACACATACACATAGACATCAACACAACAACCATTCCCTGCGATATTGCCATCTACCGCAGCTGAGACTCGAACTCAGGAGAGATGACAGCGACTAGACATGTTGTGCCACCCAACAGCGGGTCTAGGTCACTGCTACCGTCTCGGTAACACATGAAAGAACGCCACCAACATCCATACCCTGGCCAGGATTCGAACCCGGGACTCCGCGGTCGCAAGCCAAACACCTTCAGCATTGCGCCACCGAGCTGGTGGTCCAATTTTTCTGCCTCCACGAGTAAGTGGCCTGGCCTGTCCTAATTTTTTGGAAAATGATTTTCAGCCAACCTTACATGACATGCCTTTAAATGATAGAGTAAACAAATGGTTCCAATTCTATGGTTGTCGAGCCCATTACACTCTACCAGTACACTGATGATTGCTCGACTATTTTCCGGAAGATGGGATCGGTTGCGGCCGCGAGTGCTCCCTCCCTTGGCCTGCACGCTCTCCGGATCTGACTCTTATAGACTTTAAATTATGGATTACCCTGCATGTTGTTATTTTACCACTTTTAGATACTGGGACAAATTGTACATTAAATGTTAGATCAGCATAAAACGTCAAAAATTAATTTATATTTGAATACATTATTACAAAAAGTGTCCATATTTTTCAACAAAGTTTAATCAGACATTGATTCGATGTGATCTGATGTTCACGTTTATTATAGATTCAATATATTGAGCCAACATTTTTAGAATAATAAACTAGTATTTGTTGAGCATTAGTGTTCTACCAGGGTATCTCAAAACAAAATATACTATTGTGATTTTTGATCATTTCAGATAAAATATTAAGCCAGCCTCAAACAACGTTTGGTAATGTATTTTTATATATTTTCAAATGTTGCTCGAGACTGGCTTTATATTGTGTCTGAAATGATTACATTTTTGTCACACAATTGACCTTTGTAGTGTCAGATAGCACATAAAAAGAGACAAAAGATTTGCTAGTGCACAAGGATCCATCACAAGTAATAATGTACAAATGTGACTCATTCATTTCAGGCAAGAGGCAAAGGTGACTTCAAAAAACATTTGGTGAAATATAAAGATACATCAAAAGTATCAATGTTCAAATGTGAGACTTGTCCATATAAGTCGAGACAGAAGGGAAACCTTAAATTACATCTACTGTTCCATAAGGATCCATCAGAAGTAACAATGTACAATTGTGAGACTTGTTCATATAAGTCGAGACTGAAAGGAAGCCTTAAATCACATCTACTAATCCATAAGGATCCATCAGAAGTAACGATGTACAAATGTGTCTCTTGTTCATACCAGACAAGTCTTAAAAGTTACCTCAAGAAACATATAGTGATGCATAAGGATCCATCAGAAGTGACGATGTTCAAATGTGACTCTTGTTCATACCAGGCAAGTCGTAAAAGTTACCTCAAGAACCATATGGTGATGCATAAGGATCCATCAGAAGTGACGATGTTCAAATGTGACTCTTGTTCATACCAGACAAGTCGTAAAGGTAACCTCAGGAACCATATGGTGAAGCATAAGGATCCATCAGAAGCGACGATGTTCAAATGTGACTCTTGTTCATATCAGACAAGATTTAAACATTCTCTTAAAACTCATTTGGCGAATCATAAGAATCTATCAGAAGTACCGATGTACAAATGTCCCTCTTGTTCATACCAGACAAGGCGTAAATTCTACTTGAAAGAACACATGGTAATGCATGAGGATCGATCAGAAGTAACAATGTACACATGTAACTCTTGTTCATACCAGACAAGGCTTAAACGTAACCTTAAACAACATATGGTGAAGCATATGGCTTCATCAAATGTAACTATGCACAAATGTAACTCTTGTTCATACCAGACAGGTCGTAAAAGTTGCCTCAAGAAACATATGGTGATGCATAAGGATCCATCAGAAGTGACGATGTTCAAATGTGACTCTTGTTCATACCAGACAAGGCATAAATCCCACTTGAAGGTACATATGGTAATGCATAAGGATCGATCAGAAGTAACAATTGTAACTGTAAATTGTAACTCTTGTTCATACCAGACAAGTCGTAAAAGTAACCTCAGGCAACATATGGTGAAGCATAAGGATCCATCAGAAGTGACGATGTTCAAATGTGACTCTTGTTCATATCAGACAAGATTTAAACATTGTCTTAAAAATCATTTGGTGAATCATAAGGATCCATCAGAAGTACCGATGTACAAATGTGCTTCTTGTTCATACCAGACAAGGCGTAAATTCTGCTTGAAAGAACACATGGTAATGCATAAGGATCGATCAGAAGTAACAATGTACGATTGTAACTCTTGTTCATACGGAACAAGTTGTAAACGTAACCTTAAAAGACATATGATGAAGCATATGGATCCATCAAAAGTAACAATGCACAAATGTAACTCTTGTTCATACCAGACAAGTCGTAAAAGTAACCTCAAAGGACATATGGTGAAGCATAAGGATTCATCAGAAGTGATGATGTTCAAATGTGACTCTTGTTCATATCAGACAAGATTTAAAAATTATCTTAAAACTCATTTGTTAAATCATAAGGATCCATCAGAAGTAACAATGTACAAATGTGACCTTTGTTTATTTCAGACAAGGCATAAGTATGGCCTCAGAATACATTTGCGGAAGCATAAGGATCCATCAGAAGTAACTGTACAAATGTAACTCTCCTCCATTTCAGACAAGGCCGGTGTTCCCTCTAAGAACATATGGTAAAGCATCAGGATCCATCAAGTGACAATATACAAATGTGACTTGATCATATCAAACAATATAAAAGTGTCCTTAAGAGGCATTTACTTAGACATACGGATCCATCAGAAGTAATAATAAATTGTTACTTCTGACTCTTGTTCATTTCGGACAAGGCATGAAAGTGACCTCAGGAAACATTTGGTGAAGCATAAGGGTCCATCAGAAATACCGGTGCAGAAATGTGACTTCATATCTAGCAAGAAGTACAACTTGTGCAATACATGTACTGATGCATAAAGATTCCCCAACTAGCAAAGTGGCTTTATAATTTTCAGGTGATACTGAACATGTAGAAAAGATTTGCGAGTGAATTTTAAAACAACTTTAATATTTTGAGGCCTATAAGTAGGTGCTGCGCTGTTAACACATAGAGACAATATTTCTTATTCAAATAGGACATTTTACTTTTGCCACATTATTTGAAGGCACTATAAGTACATCAGTTATTAGATTTGTTAAACTGCTTTCTTTTCCTATTGGTATCACACTGATCTCTTACAGCTGTTGATTTCAAAACAACAAAATGTAATACTTGAAAGTATGTTTAAATTGTTTGGTTTTCCTTTCTGTATCATGAAACTTTTCTAAGCTGTTCTATTCGATGGTAATGATTGTAAAATGTGAGGTAATAAATAATTATAAGTATAATAATAATAATAATAATAAATTTATTAACCGTAAAATCTTGTTACATGAACAAATTGGTTTTGTCAGATAGGTATATAAAATATATAAAACGAAAACCGGGTTACAGATAGACTAACAAACATACTGTATACTTATAAAACAAGATGTGTAAAACAAAATACAGTATATAGGTACATATGCATAACTTACATGTTATGTAGTGATACTATGAAATAACGAGAAGAAAAAACAAGAAACAAAAATTGTCATCCTTTCTGAAGAGACTCGGCCATGCTATAGAAGCAATTTTGAATTAGAAATATTTTAAGTTTATTTCTAAATCTTGTGATTTTATTTCTGAAGTAAGTTTATTGTATTGTATATATAACTACCGGCACAATAGGGTGATTTCTTATACTTGCTGAGGTTAAAACTTTTATATGAATTTTTGGCGCACTTGTGTGGTAGTTACGTATGGCACTATTAGTTTTAAATGTATCCAAATTTTCCGAACAATTCAGGAAATTTTAAATATATAAATGCAAGTAACTGTGATAATTTTTTTTGTTCTGAATGTATCTCTACATGATTCCCTGTAGTTTAGATTAAACAGTATCCTAATGATTCTCTGCTGCATGACAAAGACTGTTTGCCTCAACTGACTGTCCTCATATACTGATGTTATAGCTTATTATGGAATATGCTAGAGAATAGTAGCACGTTATTAAAACTCCAGTGTTTACGTCTTTAAGTTTAAAATTGCAAATATTGTTTTTGCTAGCTTAGAACATAGGCTATCTATTTGAGGGGCAAAATTTAAAGTAGAATCAATTACACAGCCTAAAAATGTAGTTTCTTGACTGGTGTTGACATACTCTATTTTTGGGATGTCATCAGATGTTATATTTGTGAAATATGAAAAAACCGTTTTATTCTTAATAAAGAATTTCTGACGCCAATCTTCAAATTGCTCAATGGCCCTGTTTGTCTTAGTTTCTAACTCTTGTGCTGTCACTCTGGATTATAACAGATGTGTCATCTGCGTACATGAATGTTTCCCCACTTTAATGAACTCTGGCAGGTCGTTTATAAAAATAAGAAACAGGAGCGGGCATATAATAAAACCACATACCACACCTGTTTCCATATCTACGATATTAGATGATTCAGAGTTAAGTGAGACAAAAATGTTTCTATTTGCTAGATAAGAGGTTAACCATGTAAGGATATTTCCACGTATTCCAATTGCCTTTAGCTTGGTTTCAAGAAATTTCGGATTCACTGAGTCGAAGGCTGCAGTTCAGTCAAAGAAGAGACTAGCTACTTTTTTACCATCAAGGTGGTGGTAGATTTCTTGGACGAATTCAAGTGTTGCTAGTTCAGTGGATTTATTAGCTCTATAGCCAAACTGACTGTTTGTGAATAAATTGTTTGATTCCAAATATGGGTATATTCTATTAGCAACTACACTTTCATGAATTTTGGATAGGTAGCTTAATAGAGTTATGTGCCTATTATTTTGAACTGACTGCGGATCTCCTTTTTTGTTCGACGGAATTACTTTATCTAATTTTAATAATTCAGGAAGCTGTCCAAAATGTATTGATAAATTAATTAGATGCGCAAGAGAATCAGCTATACCATATTTACAATACTATAATAGCCTTATATTTATCTCCTCGACACTTGTTAAATTTTTGTTTTTCATTTCGGTTATTATCTTAATTACTTCGTTTCCTGTCACCGGTTCAAAAGTTATTGCTGAATTAACTAGTGCTGGCTGTTGTGCATTTATTTAACATTGTTTTCAAAATGAGTTTTCAATTTATCCCTAACACATAAGGTAAAGTAGTCAGCAAATACTACACATTTCTTTTTCTTAATTTACAATTTCATCCTCTATTTTTATGTAAATAGTTCCCACAGTTGCAGTTAGTAATCTATCTGGTGCTTACGTATGTTTCCATTATATTTACGTGAAAAAAGTGGAAACAGTTGGAGATGTTTCGCGGTGAAAGCATCGAAAAAGGTTGCGTGAATAAATTGCATAAAATCAAATATTTAGCCCATGTATTCGCATTTTTGGATTTTTAGTTATTTTTTGCCGATTTGCTTCTAATTTTGTTCATTATTTTCACTAGCGTGCCATAGAAACAGAAATAAATTGCATTCCAAATAAATGATCATATAATAATAAATTCAACTGGTTGTATAGTAAAAAATTCCCAGGGAACACTACATAAATATCGACAGAACCCCCAAGACGAAAATATTTTTGCCGAATATCGTGAAAATCTAAGAGCTAGTGTATGGAATTTGTCATTATGATTGATTTTTTAAAAGACCGGGTAAGATGTTTCATTTGTCGGAAATGTCATAAAATGACCCTGCACCATCAGCATTGGAAAAATCATGTCAGTAGAATTCCTTTCAAGCTATGGAAATAGGTAGTTCAAGGGCTTTACGAACAAAAAATGTCTTATGAAAAAAAATTGATTTGATGCCTTCCCTGCAGAATTACATTGACTGGAAGTTAAAGATCTTAGAAAATACAAAGATTTTTAACTTCCAGTCACGGTAATCATACACGGAAGGCATTAAATCAATTTTTTCATGACATTTTCTGTCCTTGAACTACATAGTCCCTTAAAATTTGAAGAAAATTGCAGTGAAATGATTTTTCCATTGCTAATGGTAGGGGGTCCTTCATCATAGTGGAAGAGCTCATTACCAGTGAACTTTGTGTAAATAGAGATCTACAGTGTGTGCCCAATAAGATCCCAGCACCCCACTAATTTTGCCACGTTGTAAAGAATATGGACAAATTTTTTTTGCAAAGGGTAGTGATGAATTTCCAAGGCCTACCATGATTCGAAATGTGACACCAAATGCAAGGAAGTCAGGCATTTTTTATCGAATATTTTATAAGAAACATTTATTCAGAATCGCTTAAATCCCCCAAACCCCAAGTTTCGTCAAAATCTGAAATTTAAATTTCCATGCTAATAAAAATAATGAAAATTTGAAAATCAGTTTATTAGTATTACGTTCAACTTATATTACATCTTTTTTTATCAAATCACCCTCAGACAAACAAGTATCCGTAGGCGACTTGTTAAAACTTGTAAAACTAATTTTTCATAATGGAAATTAAAATTTTCCCAGATTTTGATGAAACTTGTGATTTGGGGTTTTAAGCGATTCTGAATAACTTTTTCTTATAAAATTTCTCGATATCTCAAAATCGGTGGATAATAATTCTTGCACTATAGTAATTTTATATGGATGCAAATGTAATTTTTTTACTGCTTTTGTACGGAACCATATGACTCGTAAAAATTTAGTTTTTTTTAGTTATTAGGATATGTTTCATAAGTATACCCATTTACCCGTCTGAGCAGCAAGCTGACATAAAGGTTTAGTTGGAGTAATGGCTAACGGTTCACCAACATCTTCCAGAGTTGCTTTCTGTCAAAACTGTCCTTCCGGGTGATTTACCCTTGCAAGCATTACCTGTATTACGAAATCTTGTTGCCAAACGTCATACATGCTGTGAAAATATCGCAGAGTCTATTTCTTCATAATTTGGAAACTGTTCTGGAAATTGTGAAAACGTTGAGTGAACCGAATAGTTCCAACCGTTTTCATCTCATTGACCGCTTCGAAAATAAGCCTCTAGTATAAACTTATCGGCTTCTACAGAGAAAACCATTTTCTAACCTTCAATATAGTCAGTTAGAGAATTTACACAAAATGCGAGTTTTAATAACTTACCACACAAGTGACAGTCAATTGATTGTTAGCATTGAAAAACACTGATTTATTACCCAGAAAGGGAAATTAATGATAAATATAACAGAAACCAAGAATAATAACCTTCACGAAAATGACAGATAACAGATTGGTAACACTGAGTGAATCAATCTTCATTTCCTAGTAATATAGGAAATTAGTTTTAATAATATACGTAGAATAGAATTAAATTTTGATAGTTTTAGTATTTTTTCTGTCACGTGACGTTCACTCTTTCTCGATCGCACTGTGTATAATATGTGTATGTATTTATCAGTATGCAGGGTGATCTAGAGTTACACTGCCAAATGTTCAAGATCGATATTTCAGTTTAAGATGCGACTGTTTTTGTCTATAATTTTTTTCAAAAACGCGCCTCCTCCGAGCTAGAGCAAATGGGAAAAAATTAGAAAAAAATGCGCCTCGTTTCATAGTACTGTGAACAGGACTTTGAAAGCAGACAGTCATCCATATTTGCATAAAGGTCAGAATTTTTCACCTGATGACCTACCACGAAGACTGATTCATTGATTAGTCAGCATATGGTAGACTGTGCTGCCACTTCCGGATATCCAATCTAAATATTTTTATATACCATCGGACCGGCTACATACGCCAGATTCTGTTGCCAGAAGCGAGAGTCATATGACGTATGGTGTAGGAATATAGGTGAATTCTTCCACGTCAACGCTTTCTCTGTTGCTATTTTTTTATTTTTGAACTCATTGTTGACCAATTAAGTTCTTTCTTCCCTAGTTAATTGTTCTCCATTTCCTCCTTGTATGCCCTTTTTATAATCTTTCTATAGTAGGAAAATGTTCCTAATGTTATTTGGTGTTTTGTTGTATCCTTTACGCACTTCCAGTTTCTTTGACTCTAGTTTTGCACATGGTATTTTATGGACCGTGTTTCTTTTTATTGTTCTATTTCTCTTGATATTTTTAACCCTCTCTCTTATTTTTTTATCCAACCGGTTATGGTCTATTTCGGAGTTGGGTGTTTGCGTTGCTCCATGTGTCAGACAAGGTTGGTACTTGCTCCGTTTGTTTCTTATTGTCCCATCAAAGAGCTGTGTGCCAAGTTTTTAGTGGTCTTCCATTTCTGTTTGACTATGTGTCCATTTCATTTACTCTCTAAGACATTTATTGATCCAATGTTTCTGCCTCCACGACTAAGTGGCCTGGCCTGTCCTAATTTTTTGGAAAATGATTTTCAGCCAACCTTACATGACATGCCTTTAAATGATAGAGTAAACAGATGGTTCCAATTCTATGGTTGTCGAGCCCATTACACTCTACCAGACCACTGATGGTTGCGCGACTATTTTCCGGAAGATGGGATCGGTTGCGGCCGCGAGTGCTCCCTCCCTTGGCCTGCACGCTCTCCGGATCTGACTCTTATAGACTTTAAATTCTGGATTATCCTGTATGTTATTTTACCACTTTTAGATACTGGGTCAAATTGTACATTAAATGTTAGATCAGCATAAAACGTTAAAAGTCAATTTATATTTGAAAAGTGTAATACTTACAGTTTCCATATCTTTTCAACAAAGTTTAACCAGACATTGATTCGATATGATCTGATGTTCACGTTTATTATAGATTCAATATTGATTCTATATATTGAGCTAACATTTTTAGAATAAAGTAGTATTTGTTGAGCATTAGTGTTCTACCAGGGCATCTCGAAACAAAATATACTATTGTGCTTTTTGTTCATTTCGGACAAAATATAAAGCCAGCCTCAAACAACGTTTGGTAATGTATTTTTATATATTCTCAAATGTTGCTCGAGACTGGCTTTATATTGTGTCTGAAATGATCACATTTTTGTCACACAATTGACCTTTGTACGTGTCAGATAACACATAAGAAAGAGACAAAAGATTTACTAATGCACAAGGATCCATCACAAGTAACAATGTACAAATGTGACTCATTCATTTCAGGCAAGAGGCAAAGGTGACTTCAAAAAACATTTGGTGAAATATAAAGATACATCAAAAGTATCAATGTTCAAATGTGAGACTTGTCCATATAAGTCGAGACAGAAGGGAAACCTTAAATTACATCTACTGTTCCATAAGGATCCATCAGAAGTAACAATGTACAATTGTGAGACTTGTTCATATAAGTCGAGACTGAAAGGAAGCCTTAAATCACATCTACTAATCCATAAGGATCCATCAGAGGTAACGATGTACAAATGTGTCTCTTGTTCATACCAGACAAGCCGTAAAAGTTACCTCAAGAGACATATGGTGATGCATAAGGATCCATCAGAAGTGACGATGTTCAAATGTGCCTCTTGTTCATACCAGACAAGTTGTAAAGATTACCTCAAGAACCATATGTTGATGCATAAGGATCCATCAGAAGTGACGATGTTCAAATGTGACTCTTGTTCATACCAGACAAGTCGTAAAGGTAACCTCAGGCACCATATGGTGAAGCATAAGGATCCATCAGAAGCGACGATGTTCAAATGTGCCTCTTGTTCATATCAGACAAGATTTAAACATAGTCTTAAAACTCATTTGGTGAATCATAAGAACCTATCAGAAGTACCGATGTACAAATGTGCCTCTTGTTCATACCAGACAAGGCGTAAATTCTACTTGAAAGAACACATGGTAATGCATAAGGATCGATCAGAAGTAACAATGTACACATGTAACTCTTGTTCATATCAGACAAGGCTTAAACGTAACCTTAAACAACATATGGTGAAGCATATGGCTTTATCAAATGTAACAATGCACAAATGTAACTCTTGTTCATACCAGACAAGTCATAAAAGTTGCCTCAAGAGACATATGGTGATGCATACGGATCCATCAGAAGTGACGTTGTTCAAATGTGCCTCTTGTTCATACCAGACAAGGCAGAAATCCCACTTGAAGGTACATATGGTAATGCATAAGGATCGATCAGAAGTAACAATTGTAACTGTAAATTGTAACTCTTGTTCATACCAGACAAGTCGTAAAAGTTGCCTCAAGAGACATATGGTGAAGCATAAGGATCCATCAGAAGTGACGATGTTCAAATGTGACTCTTGTTCATATCAGACAAGATTTAAACATTGTCTTAAAACTCATTTGTTAAATCATAAGGATCCATCAGAAGTAACAATGTACAAATGTGACCTTTGTTTATTTCAGACAAGGCATAAGTATGGCCTCAGAATACATTCGCGGAAGCATAAGGATCCATCAGAAGTAACTGTACAAATGTAACTCTCCTCCATTTCAGACAAGGCCGGTGTTCCCTCTAAGAACATATGGTAAAGCATCAGGATCCATCAAGTGATAATGTAAAAATGTGACTCTTGATCATATCAAACAATATAAAAGTATCCTTAAGAGACATTTACTTAGACATACGGATCCATCAGAAGTAACAATAAATTGTTGCTTCTGACTCTTGTTCATTTCGGACAAGGCATGAAAGTGACCTCAGGAAACATTTGGTGAAGCATAAATGTCCATCAGAAATAACGGTGCAGAAATGTGACTTCATATCTAGCAAGAAGTACAACTTGTGCAATACATTTACTGATGCATAAAGATCCCCCAACTAGCAAAGTGGCTTTATAATTTTCAGGTGATACTGAACATGTAGAAAAGATTTGCGAATGAATTTTAAAACAACTTTAATATTTTGAGGCCTATAAGTAGGTGCTGCGCTGTTAACACATAGAGACAATATTTCTTATTCAAATAGGACATTCTTTTACTTTTGCCACATTATTTGAAGGCACTGTAAGTACATCAGTTATTAGATTTGTTAAACTGCTTTCTTTTCCTATTGGTATCACACTGATCTCTTACAGCTGTTGATTTCAAAAGAACAAAATGTAATACTTGAAAGAATGTTTAAATTGTTTGGTTTTCCTTTCTGTATCATGAAACTTTTCTAAGCTGTTCTATTCGATGGTAATGATTGTAAAATGTGAGGTAATAAATAATTATAAGTATAATAATAATAATAATAAATTTATTAACCATAAAATTTTGTTACATGAACAAATTGGTTTTGTGAGATAGGTATATAAAATATATAAAACGAAAACCGGGTTACAGATAGACTAACAAACATACTGTATACTTATAAAACAAGATGTGTAAAACAAAATACAGTATATAGGTACATATGCATAACTTACATGTTATGTAGTGATACTATGAAATAACGAGAAGAAAAAACAAGGAACAAAAATTGTCATCCTTTCTGAAGAGACTCGGCCATGCTATAGAAGCAATTTTGAATTAGAAATATTTTAAGTTTATTTCTAAATCTTGTGATTTTATTTCTGAAGTAAGTTTATTGTATTGTATATATAACTACCGGCACAATAGGGTGATTTCTTATACTTGCTGAGGTTAAAACTTTTTATATGAATTTTTGGCGCACTTGTGCGGTAGTTACGTATGGCACTATTAGTTTTAAATGTATCCAAATTTTCCGAATACAGGAAATTTTAAATATATAAATGCAAGTAACTGTGATAATTTTTTTGTTCTGAATGTATCTCTACATGATTCCCTGTAGTTTAGATTAAACAGTATCCTAATGATTCTCTGCTGCATGACAAAGACTGTTTGCCTCAACTGACTGTCCTCATATACTGATGTTATAGCTTATTACGGAATATGCTAGAGAATAGTAGCACGTTATTAAAACTCTGGTGTTTACGTCTTTAAGTTTAAAATTGCAAATATTGTTTTTGCTAGCTTAGAACATAGGCTATCTATTTGAGGGGCAAAATTTAAAGTAGAATCAATTACACGGCCTAAAAATGTAGTTTCTTGACTGGTGTTGACATACTCTATTTTTGGGATGTCATCAGATGTTATATTTGTGAAATATGAAAAAACCGTTTTATTCTTAATAATTAAAGAATTTCTCTGACGCCAATCTTCAAATTGCTCAATGGCCCTGTTAGTCTTAGTTTCTAACTCTTGTGCTGTCACTCTGGATTATAACAGATGTGTCATCTGCGTACATGAATGTTGCTCCATCTTTAATGAACTCTGGCAGGTCGTTTATAAAAATAAGAAACAGGAGCGGGCCTATAATAAAACCCCGTGCAACACCTGTTTCCATATTTACGATATTAGATGATTCAGAGTTAAGTGAGACAAAAATGTTTACATTTGCTATATAAGAGGTTAACCATGTAAGGATATTTCCATGTATTCCAATTGCCTTTAGCTTGGTTTCAAGAAATTTCGGATTCACTGAGTCGAAGGCTGCAGTTCAGTCAAAGAAGAGACTAGCTACTTTTTTTACCATTATCAAGGTGGTGGTAGATTTCTTAGACAAATTCAAGTGTTGCTAGTTCAGTGGATTTATTAGCTCTGTAGTCAAACTGACTGAATAAATTATTTGATTCCAAATATGGTTATATTCTATTAGCAACTGCATTTTCATGAATTTTGGATAGGTAGCTTAATAGAGTTATGTGCCTATTATTTTGAACTGACTGCGGACCTCCTTTTTTGTACGACGGAATTACTTTACCTAATTTTAATTATTCAGGAAGGGGTCCAAAATAATTGATAAATTAATTAGATACGCAAGAGAATCAGCAATAACATATTTACAATACTATAATAGCCTTGTAGGTATCGTCGGCACTTGATTTTCATTTCAATTATTTTAATTACTTCATCTCGTTTCACCGGCTCAAAAGTGATTGCTGAATTAACTATAGTGCAGGGCGTGTACATTCATTTGACATTGTTTTCAAAATGAGTTTTCAATTTATCCTTAACACACGAGGTAAAGTAGTTAGCAAATATTACACATATTTCTTTTTCATAATTTACAATTTCATCCTCTATTTTTATATAAATAGTTCCCACAGTTCCAGTTAGTAATCTATCTGGTGCTTACTTATGTTTCCATTATATTTACATGGAAAAAGTGGAAACATTTGGAGGTGTTTCGCGGTGAAAGCATCGAAAAAGGTTGCGTGAAGAAATTGCATAAAATCAAATTTTTAGCCCATGTACTCGCATTTTTGGATTTTTAGTTATTTTTTGCCGATTTACTTCTAATTTTGGTCATTATTTTCACTAGCGTGCCATAGATACAGAAATAAATTGCATTCCAAATAAATGATCATATAATAATAAATGCAACTGGTTGTATAGTAAAAAAATTCCCGGGAACACTACATAAATATCGACAGAACCCCCAAGACGAAAATATTTTTGCCGAATATCGTGAAAATCTAAAAGCTAGTGTATGGAATTTGTCATTATGATTGATTTTTTAAAAGACCGGGTAAGATGTTTCATTTGTCAGAAATGTCATAAAATGACCCTGCACCATTAGCATTGGAAAAATCATGTCAGTAGAATTCCTTTCAAGCTATGGAAATAGGTAGTTAGGGTAGTAAGGGCTTTACGAACAAAAAATGTCTTATGAAAAAATTGATTTAATGCCTTCCCTGCAGAATTACATTGACTGGAAGTTAAAGATCTTTGAAAATTCAAATATTTTTAACTTTCAGTCACTGTAGTAATCATACACGAAAGGCATTAAATCAATTTTTTCATGACATTTTCTGTCCGGAAGCCCTTGAACTACATAGTACCAAAATTTAAAGAAAATTGCAGTGAAATGATTTTTCCAATGCTAATGGTAGGGGGTCCTTCATCATAGTGGAAGAGCTCATTACAAGTGAACTTTGTGTAAATAAAGATCTACAGTGTGTGCCCAATAAGATCGCAGCACCCCACTAATTTTGCCACGTTGTAAAGAATATGGACAAATTTTTTTTGCAAAGGATAGGTTGACTGGGTGTCACTTATTTTGAGTAGTAACAACTTACTGATGAATTTCCAAGGCCTACCATGATTCGATATGTGACACCAAATGCAAGGAAGTCATAGGCATTTTTTATCGAATATTTTATAAGAAACAGTTATTCAGAATCGCTTAAATCCCCCAAATTCTAAGTTTCATCAAAATCTGTGAAATTTAAATTTCCGTGTTAATAAAAATTATGAAAATTTTAAAATCAGTTTATTAGTATAACGTTCAACTTATATTACATTCTTTTTTATCAAATCACCCTCAGACAAACAAGTATCCGTGGGCGACTTGTCAAAACTTGTAAAACCAATTTTTGATAATGGAAATTTAAATTATCCCAGATTTTGATGAAACTTGTGATTCGGTGTTTTAAGCGATTCTGAATAACTTTTTCTTATAAAATTTTTCGATATCTCAAAATCGGTGGATAATAATTCTTGCACTATAGTAATTTTATATAGATGCAAATGTAATTTTTTGCTGCTTTTGTACGGAACCATATGACTCCTAAAAATTTAGTTTTTTTTAGTTATTAGGATATGTTTCATAAGTATACCCATTTACCCGTCTGAGCAGCAAGCTGACATAAAGGTTTAGTTGGAGTAATGGCTAAAGGTTCACCAACATCTTCCAGAGTTGCTTCTGTCAAAACTGTCTTCCGGGTGATTTACCCTTGCAAGCATTACCTGTATTACGAAATCTTGTTGCCAAACGACATACATGCTGTGAAAATATTTCTTCATAATTTGGAAACTGTTCTGGAAATTGTGAAAACGTTGAGTGAACCGAATAGTTCCAACCGTTTTCATTTCATTGACCGCTTCGAAAATAAGCCTCTAGTATAAACTTATCGGCTTCTACAGAGAAAACCATTTTCTAACCTTCAATATAGTCAGTTAGAGAATTTACACAAAATGCGAGTTTTAATAACTTACCACACAAGTGACAGTCAATTGATTGTTAGCATTGAAAAACACTGATTTATTACCCAGAAAGGGAAATTAATGATAAATATAACAGAAACCAAGAATAATAACCTTCACGAAAATGACAGATAACAGATTGGTAACACTGAGTGAATCAATCTTCATTTCCTAGTAATATAGGAAATTAGTTTTAATAATATACGTAGAATAGAATTAAATTTTGATAGTTTTAGTATTTTTTCTGTCACGTGACGTTCACTCTTTCTCGATCGCACTGTGTATAATATGTGTATGTATTTATCAGTATGCAGGGTGATCTAGAGTTACACTGCCAAATGTTCAAGATCGATATTTCAGTTTAAGATGCGACTGTTTTTGTCTATAATTTTTTTCAAAAACGCGCCTCCTCCGAGCTAGAGCAAATGGGAAAAAATTAGAAAAAAATGCGCCTCGTTTCATAGTACTGTGAACAGGACTTTGAAAGCAGACAGTCATCCATATTTGCATAAAGGTCAGAATTTTTCACCTGATGACCTACCACGAAGACTGATTCATTGATTAGTCAGCATATGGTAGACTGTGCTGCCACTTCCGGATATCCAATCTAAATATTTTTATATACCATCGGACCGGCTACATACGCCAGATTCTGTTGCCAGAAGCGAGAGTCATATGACGTATGGTGTAGGAATATAGGTGAATTCTTCCACGTCAACGCTTTCTCTGTTGCTATTTTTTTATTTTTGAACTCATTGTTGACCAATTAAGTTCTTTCTTCCCTAGTTAATTGTTCTCCATTTCCTCCTTGTATGCCCTTTTTATAATCTTTCTATAGTAGGAAAATGTTCCTAATGTTATTTGGTGTTTTGTTGTATCCTTTACGCACTTCCAGTTTCTTTGACTCTAGTTTTGCACATGGTATTTTATGGACCGTGTTTCTTTTTATTGTTCTATTTCTCTTGATATTTTTAACCCTCTCTCTTATTTTTTTATCCAACCGGTTATGGTCTATTTCGGAGTTGGGTGTTTGCGTTGCTCCATGTGTCAGACAAGGTTGGTACTTGCTCCGTTTGTTTCTTATTGTCCCATCAAAGAGCTGTGTGCCAAGTTTTTAGTGGTCTTCCATTTCTGTTTGACTATGTGTCCATTTCATTTACTCTCTAAGACATTTATTGATCCAATGTTTCTGCCTCCACGACTAAGTGGCCTGGCCTGTCCTAATTTTTTGGAAAATGATTTTCAGCCAACCTTACATGACATGCCTTTAAATGATAGAGTAAACAGATGGTTCCAATTCTATGGTTGTCGAGCCCATTACACTCTACCAGACCACTGATGGTTGCGCGACTATTTTCCGGAAGATGGGATCGGTTGCGGCCGCGAGTGCTCCCTCCCTTGGCCTGCACGCTCTCCGGATCTGACTCTTATAGACTTTAAATTCTGGATTATCCTGTATGTTATTTTACCACTTTTAGATACTGGGTCAAATTGTACATTAAATGTTAGATCAGCATAAAACGTTAAAAGTCAATTTATATTTGAAAAGTGTAATACTTACAGTTTCCATATCTTTTCAACAAAGTTTAACCAGACATTGATTCGATATGATCTGATGTTCACGTTTATTATAGATTCAATATTGATTCTATATATTGAGCTAACATTTTTAGAATAAAGTAGTATTTGTTGAGCATTAGTGTTCTACCAGGGCATCTCGAAACAAAATATACTATTGTGCTTTTTGTTCATTTCGGACAAAATATAAAGCCAGCCTCAAACAACGTTTGGTAATGTATTTTTATATATTCTCAAATGTTGCTCGAGACTGGCTTTATATTGTGTCTGAAATGATCACATTTTTGTCACACAGTTGACCTTTGTAGTGTCAGATAGCACATAAAAAGAGACAAAAGATTTGCTAGTGCACAAGGATCCATCACAAGTAATAATGTACAAATGTGACTCATTCATTTCAGGCAAGAGGCAAAGGTGACTTCAAAAAACAGTTGGTGAAATATAAAGATACATCAGAAGTATCAATGTTCAAATGTGAGACTTGTCCATATAAGTCGAGACAGAAGGGAAACCTTAAATTACATCTACTGTTCCATAAGGATCCATCAGAAGTAACAATGTACAATTGTGAGACTTGTTCATATAAGTCGAGACTGAAAGGAAGCCTTAAATCACATCTACTAATCCACAAGGATCCATCAGAAGTAACGATGTACAAATGTGTCTCTTGTTCATACCAGACAAGTCTTAAAAGTTACCTCAAGAAACATATGGTGATGCATAAGGATCCATCAGAAGTGACGATGTTCAAATGTGACTCTTGTTCATACCAGGCAAGTCGTAAAAGTTACCTCAAGAACCATATGGTGATGCATAAGGATCCATCAGAAGTGACGATGTTCAAATGTGACTCTTGTTCATACCAGACAAGTCGTAAAGGTAACCTCAGGAACCATATGGTGAAGCATAAGGATCCATCAGAAGTGACGATGTTCAAATGTGACTCTTGTTCATATCACACAAGATTTAAACATTCTCTTAAAACTCATTTGGCGAATCATAAGAATCTATCAGAAGTACCGATGTACAAATGTGCCTCTTGTTCATACCAGACAAGGCGTAAATTCTACTTGAAAGAACACATGGTAATGCATGAGGATCGATCAGAAGTAACAATGTACATATGTAACTCTTGTTCATACCAGACAAGGCTTAAACGTAACCTTAAACAACATATGGTGAAGCATATGGCTTCATCAAATGTAACAATGCACAAATGTAACTCTTGTTCATACCAGACAGGTCGTAAAAGTTGCCTCAAGAAACATATAGTGATGCATAAGGATCCATCAGAAGTGACGATGTTCAAATGTGACTCCTGTTCATACCAGACAAGGCATAAATCCCACTTGAAGGTACATATGGTAATGCATAAGGATCGATCAGAAGTAACAATTGTAACTGTAAATTGTAACTCTTGTTCATACCAGACAAGTCGTAAAAGTAACCTCAGGCAACATATGGTGAAGCATAAGGATCCATCAGAAGTGACGATGTTCAAATGTGACTCTTGTTCATATCAGACAAGATTTAAACATTGTCTTAAAAATCATTTGGTGAATCATAAGGATCCATCAGAAGTACCGATGTACAAATGTGCTTCTTGTTCATACCAGACAAGGCGTAAATTCTGCTTGAAAGAACACATGGTAATGCATAAGGATCGATCAGAAGTAACAATGTACGATTGTAACTCTTGTTCATACGGAACAAGTTGTAAACGTAACCTTAAAAGACATATGATGAAGCATATCGATCCATCAAAAGTAACAATGCACAAATGTAACTCTTGTTCATACCAGACAAGTCGTAAAAGTAACCTCAAAGGACATATGGTGAAGCATAAGGATTCATCAGAAGTGATGATGTTCAAATGTGACTCTTGTTCATATCAGACAAGATTTAAAAATTATCTTAAAACTCATTTGTTAAATCATAAGGATCCATCAGAAGTAACAATGTACAAATGTGACCTTTGTTTATTTCAGACAAGGCATAAGTATGGTCTCAGAATACATTTGCGGAAGCATAAGGATCCATCAGAAGTAACTGTACAAATGTAACCCTCCTCCATTTCAGACAAGGCCGGTGTTCCCTCTAAGAACATATGGTAAAGCATCAGGATCCATCAAGTGACAATGTACAAATGTGACTCTTGATCATATCAAACAATATAAAAGTGTCCTTAAGAGACATTTACTTAGACATACGGATCCATCAGAAGTAACAATAAATTGTTACTTCTGACTCTTGTTCATTTCGGACAAGGCATGAAACAGGAAACATTTGGTGAAGCATAAGGGTCCATCAGAAATAACAGTGCAGAAATGTGACTTCATATCTAGCAAGAAGTACAACTTGTGCAATACATTTACTGATGCATAAAGATTCCCCAACTAGCAAAGTGGCTTTATAATTTTCAGGTGATACTGAACATGTAGAAAAGATTTGCGAGTGAATTTTAAAACAACTTTAATATTTTGAGGCCTATAAGTAGGTGCTGCGCTGTTAACACATAGAGACAATATTTCTTATTCAAATAGGACATTCTTTTACTTTTGCCACATTTGAAGGCACTGTAAGTACATCAGTTATTAGATTTGTTAAACTGCTTTCTTTTCCTATTGGTATCACACTGATCTCTTACAGCTGTTGATTTCAAAAGAACAAAATGTAATACTTGAAAGAATGTTTAAATTGTTTGGTTTTCCTTTCTGTATCATGAAACTTTTCTAAGCTGTTCTATTCGATGGTAATGATTGTAAAATGTGAGGTAATAAATAATTATAAGTATAATAATAATAATAATAATAATAATAAATTTATTAACCGTAAAATCTTGTTACATGAACAAATTGGTTTTGTCAGATAGGTATATAAAATATATAAAACGAAAACCGTGTTACAGATAGACTAACAAACATATACTGTATACTTATAAAATAAGATGTGTAAAACAAAATACAGTATATAGGTACATATGCATAACTTACATGTTATGTACTGATACTATGAAATGAGAAGAAAAAACAAGAAACAAAAATTGTCATCCTTTCTGAAGAGACTCGGCCATGCTATAGAAGCAATTTTGAATTAGAAATAGTTAAAGTTTATTTCTAAATCTTGTGATTTTATTTCTGAAGTAAGTTTATTGTATTGTATATATAACTACCGGCACAATAGGGTGATTTCTTATACTTGCTGAGGTTAAAACTTTTTATATGAATTTTTGGCGCACTTGTGTGGTAGTTACGTATGGCACTATTAGTTTTAAGTGTATCCAAATTTTCCGAATACAAGAAATTTTAAATATATAAATGCAAGTAACTGTGATAATTTTTTTTGTTCTGAATGTATCTCTACATGATTCCCTGTAGTTTAGATTAAACAGTATCCTAATGATTCTCTGCTGCATGACAAAGACTGTTTGCCTCAACTGACTGTCCTCATATACTGATGTTATAGCTTATTACGGAATATGCTAGAGAATAGTAGCACGTTATTAAAACTCCAGTGTTTACGTCTTTAAGTTTAAAATTGCAAATATTGTTTTTGCTAGCTTAGAACATAGGCTATCTATTTGAGGGGCAAAATTTAAAGTAGAATCAATTACACAGCCTAAAAATGTAGTTTCTTGACTGGTCTTGACATACTCTATTTTTGGGATGTCATCAGATGTTATATTTGTGAAATATGAAAAAACCGTTTTATTCTTAATAATTAAAGAATTTCTATGACGACAATCTTCAAATTGCTCAATGGCCCTGTTTGTCTTAGTTTCTAACTCTTGTGCTGTCACTCTGGATTATAACAGATGTGTCATCTGCGTACATGAATGTTTCTCCATCTTTAATGAACTCTGGCAGGTCGTTTATAAAAATAAGAAACAGGAGCGGGCCTATAATAAAACCCCGTGCAACACCTGTTTCCATATCTACGATATTAGATGATTCAGAGTTAAGTGAGACAAAAATGTTTCTATTTGCTAGATAAGAGGTTAACCATGTAAGGATATTTCCACGTATTCCAATTGCCTTTAGCTTGGTTTCAAGAAATTTCGGATTCACTGAGTCGAAGGCTGCGGTTCAGTCAAAGAGACTAGCTACTTTTTTACCATTATCAAGGTGGTGGTAGATTTCTTAGACAAATTCAAGTGTTGCTAATTCAGGGGATTTATTAGCTCTGTAGTCAAACTGACTGAATAAATTATTTGATTCCAAATATGGGTATATTCTATTAGCAACTGCATATTCATGAATTTTGGATAGGTAGCTTAATAGAGTTACGTGCCTATTATTTTGAACTGACTGCGGACCTCCTTTTTTGTACGACGGAATTACTTTACCTAATTTTAATTATTCAGGAAGGTGTCCAAAATAATTGATAAATTAATTAGATACGCAAGAGAATCAGCAATAACATATTTACAATACTGTAATAGCCTTGTAGGTATCTCGTCGACACTTTTGATTTTCATTTCAATTATTTTAATTACTTCGTCTCCTGTCACTGGCTCAAAAGTGATTGCTGAATTAACTATAGTGCTGGCCGTGTACATTCATTTGACATTGTTTTCAAAATGAGTTTTCAATTTATCCTTAACACACGAGGTAAAGTAGTTAGCAAATATTACACATATTTCTTTTTCATAATTTACAATTTCATCCTCTATTTTTATATAAATAGTTCCCACAGTTCCAGTTAGTAATCTATCTGGTGCTTACTTATGTTTCCATTATATTTACATGGAAAAAGTGGAAACATTTGGAGATGTTTCGCGGTGAAAGCATCGAAAAAGGTTGCGTGAAGAAATTGCATAAAATCAAATTTTAAGTCCATGTATTCGCATTTTTGGATTTTTAGTTATTTTTTGCCGATTTGGTTCTAATTTTGGTCATTATTTTCACTAGCGTGCCATAGAAACAGAAATAAATTGCATTCCAAATAAATGATCATATAATAATAAATGCAACTGGTTGTATAGTAAAAAATTCCCAGGGAGCACTACATAAATATCGACAGAACCCCCAAGACGAAAATATTTTTGCCGAATATCGTGGAAATCTAAAAGCTAGTGTATGGAATTTGTCATTATGATTGATTTTTTAAAAGACCGGGTAAGATGTTTCATTTGTCAGAAATGTCAAAATGACCCTGCACCATCAGCATTGGAAAAATCATGTCAGTAGAATTCCTTTCAAGCTATGGAAATAGGTAGTTAGGGTAGTAAGGGCTTTACGAACAAAAAATGTCTTATGAAAAAATTGATTTAATGCCTTCCCTACAGAATTACATTGACTGGAAGTTAAAGATCTTTGAAAATTCAAAGATTTTTAACTTTCAGTCACTGTAATCATACACGAAAGGCATTAAATCAATTTTTTCATGACATTTTCTGTCCGGAAGCCCTTGAACTACATAGTACCAAAATTTAAAGAAAATTGCAGTGAAATGATTTTTCCAATGCTAATGGTAGGGGGTCCTTCATCATAGTGGAAGAGCTCATTACAAGTGAACTTTGTGTAAATAGAGATCTGGAGTGTGTGCCCAATAAGATCGCAGCACCCCACTAATTTTGCCACGTAAAGAATATGGACAATTTTTTTGGCAAAGGGTAGGTTGACTATGTGTCACTTGTTTTGAGTAGTAACAACTTCCTGATGAATTTCCAAGGCCTACCATGATTCGATATGTGACACCAAATGCAAGGAAGTCATAGGCATTTTTTATTGAATATTTTGTAAGAAACAGTTATTCAGAATCGCTTAAATCCCCCAAATTCTAAGTTTCATCAAAATCTGTGAAATTTAAATTTCCATGCTAATAAAAATAATGAAAATTTGAAAATCAGTTTAATAGTATAACGTCCAACTTATATTACATCTTTTTTTATCAAATCACCCTCAGACAAACAAGTATCCGTAGGCGACTTGTGAAAACTTATAAAACCAATTTTTGATAATGGAAATTTAAATATTCCCAGATTTTGATGAAACTTGTGATTGGGGGTTTTAAGCGATTCTGAATAACTTACTCTTATAAAATTTTTCGATATCTCAAAATTGGTGGATAATAATTCTTGCACTGTAGCATTTGAAAAATCTACATTAATAATTTCAGTTTCAATACAGTAAATTAACCCATTAGTTCATTTGTTTGATAGGCAACCACTCGTACTTCAAAGGGCATAGCTGGTTGCATATCTGAAATTCTTAACAAGGAAAGGAAGCGTGCTTTCTTTTGTGATAATATTTTAAGTTAGAGGTGTTACTCACGTATTCTGTTGTTGGGATATTACACAATGGTGTAATTCAGTCTTTAAATTACAAGCCCCTTTGTTGGCGCATTTTGATTGGCTAGAGAAAGAGTTCTCTAGATGCTCAAGTTGGCAACACTAAGAACATGGTGAATTGTCAAGCGGATTTTCCGTCGAGGATTCATCTTTGAGACAGCCACGAGTGAACAGCGGCGGTTCCGATTTTGTGTGGAATTTTTGGGTTTTGCATCGTTTGCACTGAAAAGGGATTTGATTGATGTACCCAATGGTCCTCACCGCCTTGCTGTGAAGATTTTGTGAATTCCCAGGAAGGAGTTTTGTCGGTTGCCATAAATCTGATCGCCACGTGTTTCGTGAAGGTTATACAATACTCTCTATAGGAGGTAGGCTTTTTATTTTACTTAGTTTGGTGTTTTATTTAGTTCTTATTTATTGTAATTATTACAGAGTGTTTGGTATAAGCCCATGTTTGGTATAAGCCCATGTTTGGTATAAGCCCATGTTTGGTATAAGCATATGTTTGGTACAAGTATGTGTTTTGGAGAGGCTTGTACTTGGCATAAGCACGTGTTTGGTGCTGTCATTTTGGTTATGTAAGGGGGCCCAGCATTTAGAGGAGTAATAGGAGGAAGTCTATTGCTCAGATGTTTGGTTTATGTGGGTTCTGCTGACGTTTAGAGAAGTTTTGGTTGGAGAGTTGTCCGCAGCAGTCTCCAAGAGATTTTGGCAGAGTTTTGGGAGTGACACGGAGTCGTAGTCGAAAGCAACGTCGAGAACATCTTAAGAAGTGGTAACAGATCACGCTGCAGTTGTCAGAGAAAACGCCAAGGCTCCAACCAGGTTTTACTGTTTCATTTTAGTTACATAATTTTAGAGAAATTTTTATAGTTTTATTCAGTGGTTTTTTTGTCAAAATATTAAAGTAAATTACACAACGATTATGCAACTACACACCTAGTATGTGAAGTATCTTAAGATCTTTTTTTTTGTAAGTAGAGCATGGTACCAAGCGACACTAGTTTACTTTCTACTATGTCACATATGAAGTATTTTTAATAGAACATTTTCTCTTAGATCCGTCTGTAACATTCTAGTGCACACAGCGAGCATTGCAAAAATTAGCTCACACGATCTTGTTTGTTACGTAATATTTTATTGAGAGCTGTAATTTTAACCCGTTGTAAACCTTTTAACTCGCTGTTGTGAATTTGAAACTCATTGTTGGTTTCATTTAAGCGTAGTTGCATTTCTATAAAAAGAGTCAAACCACTGAAATAATTTTAGAAAGGGTCCTTGCATATGTTGCATCTCTTTTGCACATGTAGATTAAGTTTGGGGAACAATTGGGGAACTATTTTGTTTTTTATTGTGGTACATCTCATGTCTGTGTTTTAATAAATGTCTAATGTCTACATGTTCTTATTATTTGCACTGATACTCCTGATATTTGCTTAAATTTTGAGATTTGAGAGTAAAGTAGAGTTTAGATATCACAGATATATTTTGAGTATTCCATCGCATGGTTGCTAATAACTTAATTTTGTTCCGAGCTGGCAAAATTATTTAAATCTTATTACGTAATATACAGCCGGTGGCGCCCTCTTGAGTGTCCACACACAATCCTAACCCACGGCCTATGCTCTCCAACAAAAATCGGCTGCCGTCCGCACCGGAATAACATGTTTTAATATTTAGGTGTCAAAACATGTTACACCAAAAGTGGCGCTACAACGTGGAGGCCCGATTGCTACACCAAAAGTGGCGCTACAACGTGGAGGCGCGATTGTTACACCAAAAGTGACGCAACGACGTGGAGGCGCGATTGTTACACCAAAAGTACATCTAGAGTAACAAAGTTTCATATTTTAATAAGAGCCGAGTGTGGACACAATAATTTTTGGTTTTGTTTAAGTAATTTAGTAGTAATTAATTTAATTTTAATCAACTATCAGGAACGTGTGTAGACATTAACATTTCTATTTTATTTCATGCAGGAATACGATTCCTATTGATAAAGTTTTTGTGAGATGTACAATAAAACACTGGCATTTCTTTAGACTCCAGCGATTGATTTGCGACGTTGCCACTTTTAAGAAATAGATTACATTTTCCGGAGAAGTACTGGTTGAAAAATTAAAACTGCATAGTGTTAGAAAATATTTCAGATTTTGAGGGGAATTATTAAATCGATATACAGGGTGGAAAAGAATATTTCCAAAATTTGTGATTGAATTTATTGATGATAATTCTTGCTGCAGTTTTAAGTTTGGTGTTTGCTGCATTTAATAGCAATTGTATATTTTACTATACAGGGTGTAGTAGTAAGTAAGTAAGTGTTGGGACTTAGAGTTTTTGGAACATTTTGCTATTTTAAGCAGCGGACTTGTGTGTTTGTTTACTACCTGCATTTGTGATTGTTATTGCTCTTTACATTAACGTTTAATTTAGTTAGAAATTTGCATTTTTTAAATTTTTTTGATCATGGAAGATACTTTTAAATCTAATCATGTATTGCTTGAGGAGTTGGAATATGAGTTGAACATCAGAAATGTTTATTCCAATAGAAATCAACAAGATAAGAGGAAAATTTTAAGTAGATTGTTGGAAAAAGAACGTGATAGGCCGGGTCGTCTTATCAATTTAGATACTTATAAACTTGATTTCAATGCTGAGCAGCAAGCTGTGAATGCTACATTAGATTCGATCAAAAGTTTAATTGCTGATTTCGAGGGCACTTCCTCTGATTCTTTGTTTAAGAGAATAAAGTCTCGTATTGCTCATGTTACCGGTCGTGTTCAACGCATTATTGTAGAAGGTGATAACGCGGAAGCTGCAAACACTTTTAGAAATGAATCCTATGCGACGTGTATAGAATTAGAGGCCGATTTACATGAACGAGTAACAGCTACGGTTCCAAATGATGACTTGAATCAAACTGTGCACAGTCAGGTTGTTCACGTGCCCACTCCTGTAGTGACGTGCGCGAGCAAAACGATTCCAATTTCTCAGTGGGGAGTAAAATTTAATGGGGATCCTAAGAGTGTTTATTCTTTCATTGAGCGTGCTAATGAGTTAGCGCAGGCGCGTAAAGTTGATGATCAAGAATTATTTAATGCCGCTGTAGAACTTTTTGTGGGAGATGCTTTTGTTTGGTATCGCAGCATTAAGACTAGTGTAGATAGTTGGGCCTCTTTAGTTTCTTTAATAAAGAAAGACTTTTTACCACCCAACGCGGAAGATGAAATTTGGGAACAAATTAAAAGTCGTAAGCAAAAGAAGCATGAAAAGGTAACCATATTCTTTGCGCAAATGGAAAATTTGTATAGTCGACTTAGTCATGCTCCTAGTGAAGTCACGAAAGTTAAGCACATTCGGAATAATTTACTACCGGAATATTTAGGTCAATTAGCTTTATGTGAGGCAGATACGGTTGCTAAATTGTTTAGTTTATGCAAAAAATTAGAGGAAGCTGCTTACTTAAAGTCTAGGCATAGTTATGTACCGCAGATTTCTAACTTGTCAGTTGAAGACTCACCTTCAGTTAGTCGATGTTGTTGTTCGTGTAATGCTAAACAGAATGTAAGGAGTAATAGTCATTTTGGTCATGTAGGGAGTACAACTCCTAATGTTGATCTGGTAAGTACTAAGGTAGATCAAGTAGTCGCAAGTACTTCAGGAAACGGGAATAGTGTCAATAAACCCAGTACTTCAGCACAGGCTCGGAGTAGAAAAATTTGTTGGAATTGTGGTAAGTCGAACCACACTTTCTCGTCTTGCAAAGCTAGAAGGAAAATATTTTGTTTTCGTTGTGGTATGCCTAATGTTAGGTTAGCTAATTGCAAGAATTGTTCAAAAAAACCAGTGAGGGAGGTGTGTTCTGGCCGCCACACTGTTCCCAGTAAGTTGGCCAAACGAAAATTTTCGTATTTTAGTAAGAGAGAGTGGCAGTCTTGGCTCTCTCATGTTAGGAATTTTTATAAGTTTTCGGGTAAGACAGACTTGCATGAGCAAGCTGCGCCATTGTTTGTTAAGAAAGGTGCTGATAACAGGCCTTACGTTTCTGTAAAATTGTATGGTAGGGACATAGTGGCTCTGCTTGATTCGGGAGCAAATGCTTCTATTATTGGTTCAGGTGGCCTTCAGTTATTGAGACAATTGAACTTAGAGATTAATCCGTCTCATACTCAAAGTGTGTTTGTTGCAAATGGGAGTCAGCAAACAGTAACGGGTTTGGTTGATTTGCCCATATGTATAGGAAATGTCTGTCAAGTTGTGAAAGCTTTAGTAGTGCCTTCTTTGCCTCAGTCTTTTATTTTTGGTTGCGACTTTGCTAGACAGTTTCAAATCAAGATTGACTTTAAAGATTCTTGCAATGTAGTTCCAGATGCACTGTCTCGCATTCCTCCGGCCGAACCGGAAGTTCTTTTGTTAGAAATTTCTTTGGAAAATTTGGATGATTGGTATCGATCCATGCGTGAAAATATTTCTTCTTTTCCAAAGCGTTATCCTCAATGGAAAGTAGTAAATGGTTTAGTCTATAAGCTCATTCCATCTCGTGTATCGGTGCAGACAAATCTTACGGAGTGGAAGTTACTTGTTCCGAAGGGACAAAGGCAGCAAATCATGAGTTCATGCCATGATCCTGCAGTTTGTGCACATTTTGGGTTCTTCAAGACATTGGCTCGTCTGCAAGAACATTATTACTGGCCAAAAATGCGCCAGGACGTCATGAAGTATGTTCGAAAGTGTCAAGTTTGTGCTTCTCAGAAGATAGCAAACACGGCTAGGATGGGACTTATGGGTGGCGAAAAATCTGCAAGTTATCCTTGGCAGATAGTGTCTGTTGATATTATGGGCCCATTCCCACGATCTTCGAAGGGAAACACTCATTTACTTGTGGTAGGTGACTGGTTCACCAAGTACACATTAGTTTGTCCTATGCGTAAGGCTACCGCTCAAAACGTGGTTAAGTTTATGGAGAATGAAGTTTTTCTTGTCTTTGGTGTACCTCAGTTCATTTTATGTGATAATGGAAAACAGTTTGCAGGCTCTGAGTTTAAGAAACTGGCAAAAGAGTATCAGGTACAAAAGATTTGGTTCAGTGCACGTTATTCTCCACAGTGCAATTTTGTTGAGCGCAACAATAAGACAGTTGGTACTGCCATTAGGTGCTACATAAAAGAGCACAAGAATTGGGACAAGGAAATTCATAAGATTAGGCAGGCTATTAACACTGCAAAGCATGAGGTGACAGGGTTCACCCCGTCCTTTTTGAATTTTGGTAGGCATGTTCCTATTTCAGGAAATTATTATGGAGAAGTAGTCTCCACTGACGATGTTGAGATATCGCCAGGTGATAGGCAAGGCTATGCTTCAGAGTTGAAGTGCCTTGTAGATGTTTTTAAGGAAGTTCGTAAAAGACTTCATGTTGCGTATCAGCGCAATAGTAGAGTTTACAATCTCCGGAAGAGAGACGTTTCGTTTAAGGAAGGCGACCTTGTTTGGCGCAAAAATAAAGTTCTCTCGGACGCGGCGATTGGGTTTTCTAGGAAGTTAGCTCCTAAGTATGTACTGTGTACGGTACGTAAGAAAGTTTCGCGTGTAGTGTATGCCCTCACCAATGTTGATGGAACTGACGCTGGTGAATGGCACGTTAAGGACCTAAAGGCTCACTTTGGTTCGAATTCTGAAATTTCGGTGGGCTAAGATGGCTCACATCAGGCTTCAAATTGGGAGTTTGAGTTTTAATTTGTGTTTTGTAGATAGATCTTTTGATTATGAAATCATTTTGATTTGTATTGTTGTGTAGAGTTCATCTGATCAGTTTGTTATAGTTCCGATAGTGTGACCAGTCTCGTGATTTTGAGTTTCCCTTGGATAAGACTTTCCCGATTATGATTTTACCGATTAAGACTTTTACCGATTATGACTTTCACTGATTTTGATTCCTTATGGACGTGTGGTACACGCAGTTACCAAAGTATCCAAGCAATTCATGTCATTTGAGCTTTCCGTTGTAACACCTGTGGTCACTGGCAGATGTAACGTTAAAAAGAAAAAAATCTCTTTTTGAGTTTTAAGTTTTTTTGGTTAAGATTTTTTCTTTTTTATTTTTGGAAGGGGGTGGTGTAGCATTTGAAAAATCTACATTAATAATTTCAGTTTCAATACAGTAAATTAACCCATTAGTTCATTTGTTTGATAGGCAACCACTCGTACTTCAAAGGGCATAGCTGGTTGCATATCTGAAATTCTTAACAAGGAAAGGAAGCGTGCTTTCTTTTGTGATAATATTTTAAGTTAGAGGTGTTACTCACGTATTCTGTTGTTGGGATATTACACAATGGTGTAATTCAGTCTTTAAATTACAAGCCCCTTTGTTGGCGCATTTTGATTGGCTAGAGAAAGAGTTCTCTAGATGCTCAAGTTGGCAACACTAAGAACATGGTGAATTGTCAAGCGGATTTTCCGTCGAGGATTCATCTTTGAGACAGCCACGAGTGAACAGCGGCGGTTCCGATTTTGTGTGGAATTTTTGGGTTTTGCATCGTTTGCACTGAAAAGGGATTTGATTGATGTACCCAATGGTCCTCACCGCCTTGCTGTGAAGATTTTGTGAATTCCCAGGAAGGAGTTTTGTCGGTTGCCATAAATCTGATCGCCACGTGTTTCGTGAAGGTTATACAATACTCTCTATAGGAGGTAGGCTTTTTATTTTACTTAGTTTGGTGTTTTATTTAGTTCTTATTTATTGTAATTATTACAGAGTGTTTGGTATAAGCCCATGTTTGGTATAAGCCCATGTTTGGTATAAGCCCATGTTTGGTATAAGCATATGTTTGGTACAAGTATGTGTTTTGGAGAGGCTTGTACTTGGCATAAGCACGTGTTTGGTGCTGTCATTTTGGTTATGTAAGGGGGCCCAGCATTTAGAGGAGTAATAGGAGGAAGTCTATTGCTCAGATGTTTGGTTTATGTGGGTTCTGCTGACGTTTAGAGAAGTTTTGGTTGGAGAGTTGTCCGCAGCAGTCTCCAAGAGATTTTGGCAGAGTTTTGGGAGTGACACGGAGTCGTAGTCGAAAGCAACGTCGAGAACATCTTAAGAAGTGGTAACAGATCACGCTGCAGTTGTCAGAGAAAACGCCAAGGCTCCAACCAGGTTTTACTGTTTCATTTTAGTTACATAATTTTAGAGAAATTTTTATAGTTTTATTCAGTGGTTTTTTTGTCAAAATATTAAAGTAAATTACACAACGATTATGCAACTACACACCTAGTATGTGAAGTATCTTAAGATCTTTTTTTTTGTAAGTAGAGCATGGTACCAAGCGACACTAGTTTACTTTCTACTATGTCACATATGAAGTATTTTTAATAGAACATTTTCTCTTAGATCCGTCTGTAACATTCTAGTGCACACAGCGAGCATTGCAAAAATTAGCTCACACGATCTTGTTTGTTACGTAATATTTTATTGAGAGCTGTAATTTTAACCCGTTGTAAACCTTTTAACTCGCTGTTGTGAATTTGAAACTCATTGTTGGTTTCATTTAAGCGTAGTTGCATTTCTATAAAAAGAGTCAAACCACTGAAATAATTTTAGAAAGGGTCCTTGCATATGTTGCATCTCTTTTGCACATGTAGATTAAGTTTGGGGAACAATTGGGGAACTATTTTGTTTTTTATTGTGGTACATCTCATGTCTGTGTTTTAATAAATGTCTAATGTCTACATGTTCTTATTATTTGCACTGATACTCCTGATATTTGCTTAAATTTTGAGATTTGAGAGTAAAGTAGAGTTTAGATATCACAGATATATTTTGAGTATTCCATCGCATGGTTGCTAATAACTTAATTTTGTTCCGAGCTGGCAAAATTATTTAAATCTTATTACGTAATATACAGCCGGTGGCGCCCTCTTGAGTGTCCACACACAATCCTAACCCACGGCCTATGCTCTCCAACAAAAATCGGCTGCCGTCCGCACCGGAATAACATGTTTTAATATTTAGGTGTCAAAACATGTTACAGCACTATAGTAATTTTATATGGATGCAAATGTAATTTTTTTTACTGCTTTTGTACGGAACCATATGACTCCTAAAAATTTAGTTTTTTTTAGTTATTAGGATATGTTTCATAAGTATACCCATTTACCCGTCTGAGCAGCAAGCTGACATAAAGGTTTAGTTGGGGTAATGGCTAAAGGTTCACCAACATCTTCCAGAGTTGCTTCTGTCAAAACTGTCTTTCTTCCAGGTGATTTACCCTTGCAAGCATTACCTGTATTACGAAATCTTGTTGCCAAACGTCATACATGTTGTGAAAATATCGCAGAGTCCATTTCTTCATAATTTGGAAACTGTTCTGGAAATTGTGAAAATGTTGAGTGAACCGAATAGTTCCAACCGTTTTCATCTCATTTTGACCGCTTCGAAAATAAGCCTCTAGTATAAACTTATCGGCTTCTACAGAGAAAACCATTTTATAACCTTCTGTATAGTCAGTTAGAGAATTTACACAAAATGCGAGTTTCTTTAATAACTTACCACACAAGTGACAGTCAATTGATTGTTAGCGTTGAAAAACAGTGATTTATTAGCCAGAAAGGGAAATTAGTGATAAATATAACAGAAACCAAGAATAATAACCTTCACGAAAATGACAGATAACAGATTGGTAACACTGAGTGAATCAACCTTCATTTCCTAGTAATATAGGAAATTCAATTCAATTCAATTTTGATAATTTTAGTAATATTTCTGTCACGTGACGTTCACTCTTTCTCGATCGCACCGTGTATATGTGTATGTATTTATCAGTATGCAGGGTGATCTAGAGTTACACTGCCAAACGTTCAAGATCGATATTTCAGTTTAAGATGCGACTGTTTTCGTCTATAATTTTTTTTCAAAAACGCGCCTCCGAGCTAGAGCAAAAGGGAAAAATTTGAAAAAAATGTGCCTCATTTCATAGTACTGTGAACAGGACTTTGAAAGCAGACAGTCATCCATATCTGCATAAAGGTCAGAATTTGTTACCTGATGACCTACCACGAAGACTGATTCATTGATTAGTCAGTATATGGTAGACAGTGCTGCCACTTCCGGATATCCTAAATATTTTTATATACCATCGGACCGGCTACATACGCCGGGCCAGAAGCGAGAGCCATGTGACATGGTGTAGGAATATAGCTGAATTCTTCCACGTCAACGCTTTCTCCGTTGCTATTTTTTTATTTTTGAACTCATTGTTGACCAGTTAAGTTCTTCCCTAGTTAATTGTTCTCCATTTCCTCGTATGCCTTTTTAATAATTTTATAATCTTTCTATGGTAGGAAAATGTTCCTAATGTTATTTGGTGTTTTGTTGTATCCTTTAGGCACTTCCAGTTTCTTTGACTCTAGTTTTGCCCATGGTATTTTATGGACCGTGCTTCTTATTGTTCTTTTTCTCTTGATATTTTTAACCCTCTTATTTTTTTATCCAATCGGTTATGGTCTATTTCAGAGTTGGGTGTTTGTGTTGCTCCATGTGTCAGACAGGGTTGGTACTTGCTCCGTGTGTTTCTTATTGTCCCATCTAAGAGCTGTGTGCCAAGTTTTTAGTGGTCTTCCATTTCTGTTTGACTATGTGTGAAGTAGGGTTTTCCAATGATGTTTTATCTGTGTCACTTGATTGTCTTTTCCTTCGTGAGTGTTGAAGTTGCCTAACATTATGATAGTCATCTTTTTGTTCTTATTTATTGGCTGATCTGTATGAATATTTGTACTGCCCGCTTTACCAGATGTAATTTCAGGTTTTCTCGAACTGTCTTTTTTCAACGCCCTGTATTAGTATGTCCATTTCATTTACTCCCAGACCTTTATGTTACCTGATGAACTACCATGGAGAAGAGAATTTTCCAGATGGTTCTTGCGTCAAACAACAAATGATGCTTTTTTCCTCGGAGGGTGGTTCGGACCGACGAAGCAACTTTCACCCGCGCTGGTATCTCTAATCAGCGTAACGCTCACATTTGGGAGCACATGAATCCTCGTAGCCATTTTCAATATCAATTTTCGTGCAACGTTTGGATGGGACTGTGCATTGACTCACTCATTGGTCCAATTTTTCTGCCTCCACGACTGATTGGTCTGGCCTGCCCTAATTTTTTGGAAAATGATTTTCAGCCAACCTTACATGACATACCTTTAAATGGTAGAGTAAACAGATGGTTCCAATTCTATGGTTGTCGAGTCCATTACACTCTACCAGTCTACTGATGGTTGCTCGACTATTTTCCGGAAGATGGGATCGGTTGCGGTCGTGAGTGCTCCCTCCCTTGCCTTGTACGCTCTCCGGATCTGACTCTTATAGACTTTAAATTCTGAATTACCCTGTATGTTATTTTACCACTTTTAGATACTGGGCCAAATTGTACATTAAATGTTAGATCAGCATAAAACGTTAAAAATTAATTTATATTTAAATACAGTGTTATATACAGTGTTTCCATATCTTTTCAACAAAGTTTAACCAGACATTGATTCGATGTGATCTGATATTCACGTTTATTATTGATTCTATATATTGAGCCAACATTTTTAGAATAATAAACTAGTATTTGTTGAGCATTAGTGTTCTACCAGGGTATCTCAAAACAAAATATACTATTGTGATTTTTGATCATTTCAGACAAAATATAAAGCCAGCCTCAAACAACGTTTGGCAATGTATTTTTATATGTTCTCAAATGCTGCTCGAGATTGGCTTTAAATTGTGTCTGAAATGGTCACATTTTTGTCACACAATTGACCTTTGTACGAGTTAGATAGCACATAAAAAAGAGACAAAAGGTTTGCTAGTGCACAAGGATCCATCACAAGTAACAATGTACAAATATGACTCATTCATTTCAGGCAAGAGGCAAAGGTGACTTCAAAAAACATTTGGTAAAATATAAAGATACATCAGAAGTATCAGAAGTAAGTATGTTCAAATGTGAGGCTTGTCCATATAAGTCGAGACACAAAGGAAACTTTAAATCACATCTACTGCTCCATAAGGATCCATCAGAAGTAACAATGTACAAATGTGACTCTTGTTCATATCAAACTAAATATAAAGGTGTCCTTAAAACACATTTACTTGGACATAAGGATCCATCAGAAGTAACGATGTACAAATGTGGCTCTTGTTCATATCAGACAAGGCGTAAATTTTGCATGACAGAACATATGGTAATGCATAAGGATCGATCAGAAGTAACAATGTACACATGTAACTCTTGTTCATACCAGACAAGGCTTAAACGTAACCTTAAAAAACATATGGTGAAGCATATGGCTTCATCAAATGTAACAGTGCACAAATGTAACTCTTGTTCATACCAGACAAGTCATAAAAGTTACCTCAAGAAACATATGGTGAAGCATAAGGATCCATCAGAAGTGACGATGTTCAAATGTGCCTCTTGTTCATACCAGACAAGGCAGAAATCCCGCTTGAAGTTACATATGGTAATGCATAAGGATCGATCAGAAGTAACAATTGTAACTGTAAATTGTAACTCTTGTTCATACCAGACAAGTCGTAAAAGTTGCCTCAAGAGACATATGGTGAAGCATAAGGATCCATCAGAAGTGACGATGTTCAAATGTGACTCTTGTTCATATCAGACAAGATTTAAACATTATCTTAAAACTCATTTGGTGAATCATAAGGATCCATCAGAAGTATCGATGTACAAATGTGCCTCTTGTTCATACCAGGCAAGGCGTAAATTCAGCTTGAAAGAACACATGGTAATACATAAGGATCGATCAGAAGTAACAATGTACAATTGTAACTCTTGTTCATACCAGACAAGGCGTAAATTCTACTTGAAAGAACACATGGTAAAGCATATGGATCGATCAGAAGTAACAATGTACAATTGTAACTCTTGTTCATACGAGACAAGTTGTAAACGTAACCTTAAAGTACATATGATGAAGCATGTGGATCCATCAAAAGTAACAATGCACACATGTAACTCTTGTTCATACCAGACAAGTCCTAAACGTAACCTCAAAGGACATATGGTGAAGCATAAGGATCCATCAGAAGTGATGATGTTCAAATGTGACTCTTGTTCATATAAGACAAGATTTAAAAGTTATCTTAAAGCTCATTTGGTAAATCATAAGGATCCATCTGAAGTAACAATGTACAAATGTGACTTTTGCTTATTTCAGACAAGGTATAAGTATGGCCTCAGAACACATTTGCGGAAGCATAAGGATCCATCAGAAGTAACTGCACAGATGTAACTCCTCCAATTCAGACAAGGCCAGTGTTCCCTCTAAGAACATGACTGGATGTCACTTATTTTGAGTAGTAACAACTTTCCGATGAATTTCCAAGGCCTACCATGATTTGATATGTGACACCAAATGCAAGGAAGTCATAGGCATTTTATAAGAAACAGTTATTCAGAATCGCTTAAATCCCCCAAATTCCAAGTTTCATCAAAATTTGTGAAATTTAAATTTCCATGCTAATGAAAATAATGAAAATTTGAAAATCAGTTTATTAGTATAACATTCAACTTATATTACATCTTTTTTTATCAAATCACCCTCAGACAAACAAGTATCTGTAGGCGACTTGTCAAAACTTGTAAAACCAATTTTTGATAATGGAAATTTAAATTTTCCCAGATTTTGATGAAACTTGTGATTTGGGGTTTTAAGCGATTCTGAATAACTTTTTCTTTTAAAATTTTTCGATAAAAAAATACCTAATGACTTCTTCACTTTTGGTGTTACATATCGAATCATGTAGGTCTTGGAAATTGATCAGGGGTGACACCCTGTGAACCTACCATTTGCCAAAAAATCGTCCATATTCTCTACAACGTGGCAAAAATAGTAGGGTGCTGCGATCTTATTGGTACACTCTGTAGATTGTAATTATTGAATTACACACTCCTCTTTGAGAAGGAAATGTTACTGATCCCTTTTCATTATGCCAAGGAATGTAGCTTTGTCGGAGCCCCTTCCAGGTTTTTGGAACCTATAGGCAACGTTGGTCATGTCTTATTATAATTATTTTTTTTTCGGTTTCACCGTTGCCGGATAGGGCTTCCGTGCTCTCCGACCGATACCACACGGTAGCCGCGCCGGCGATAATAACAGCCACTCCCCACGACCTGTGGGTTTAGTGACTGTACATTCCAGATTCGTGTGCCCTAAGTAGGGACCCCAAGATGACCGCTTTCTGCATTTGGCCTGCCAGCCATTCGGCTGATTCCCGACAGGCTGGTATGGTCTTCAGTTCCAAGAGCAGCGTAGGTTTCATACCTCTGAGTACACCTATTATTAGAACGACCATCTTGACCGAGTAGCCTGGGTACAGCACTTGGAGCTCGTACCGGAGATCACGATATTTGGTCCGTTTTTCCTCTTTCAAAGCAATGTTTGGCTCAGCAGGTGCTGAGAACTCGATCACAAACATCACCTTGTTTTGATGGTCGAGGAGGACTATATCAGGCTTGTTGGCTTGAATTAGCCTGATTGTCGGAAACGAGAAGTTCCAGTAAATTCGGCACCTCTCGTTCTCAACAACGGACTCGATGCCTCCGGGGACGTAAGGCAGCACTGGTGTCTGGTCCACTCCGTACGAGTGCCGTAGATGGTAATACAGCACCCGTAACGCCGCGTTATGGCGTTATGCATATACCGGGCATGCAGATAGTAAATGCATGAGCGATTCCGGCGCCTGACGACAGGTCCTGCAGTTAATATCAGGAACCCCTACACCCATTACGCGGCTTCGGTAAACCAAAGTGTTGATTATACCATCTTGGCAGGCCACAATGAATCCCTCGGTCTCCGACTTTAGCTCAAGCTGACCTTAAAAAGGCGAATGTCAGCTTAGTCGATAAACCCAGTGTTTCTAGGTTCTTATAGAACACCCCGCGCATGGGTTTATCGACATGCTGCCTAAACAGACATTCCTGTTCGGCAGCCTTTATTTGGGCTTTCATGCGAGGTGGCTGCAGTTCAGTGACTGACTCTGGGTCAGCACCGCGCCGGCCTCCTCGTCTGTTGTCGAATACGAGACCAAGTTCATCTGCGGCTCGTTTTGCCGCCTTAAACAGTCCTGCACCTACCCCTGCATTTTCTTGATCTCTCACTAATTGCAGAAGCGGGTCTGAGCTTAGGATGTTGCATGCCATACTTAATGCTACTCTGCCATGCAGACACTCCAGACCCAAGAGTCCTCGGCCCCCCGTTGACGTGGGAGGTACACACGAGGAACGAACGATCTAGGATGAATACTCCTATTGATATTCATCATCTTGCGGGTACTTCTATCTAATTGGCGCAGCTCATCTACAGTCCATTTGACTACCCCAAAGGAGTAGAGCAGGACTGGAACGACAAGCATATTAGTCGCAGACACCTTGTTCTTCCCCGAAAGTTCTGATGACCAAATCTTTCGGAGTAGGCGTCTGTACTTGCCGCGGAGAGATTCTTTAACTTGCTGCACATCCTGGACATGATGTTGCACACCCAGATATGTGTAGGTCTTTCCGGCATCCAGATGTCTTAGGATGCTTCCGTCTGCGAGTTGCGCGTCTTCAGCAAAGTCCGCGCATCGTCCTCTCTTGAGATGGACGACCGCGCACTTGTCCAACCCGAATTCCATGCCAATGGCCCGCGTGTACTGCTCGGCCACCCTTAGAGCATTCTGAATTTCGTGCTCTCCGGAGGCATACAGTTTGAGGTCATCCATATAGAATAGATGAGTGACCTTATGCCTCCGGTTGCTGGGTGGTCCACAATGGTACCCGCGAGTTTGGCGGAGTTCAACAGATAACGGCAGCAGTGAGATGCAAAAGAGGAGGGGACTCAGAGAGTCTTCCTGGAAAACTCCTCTTCTGAATACCACCTGCTCTGTTGTAACTCGCTGTGCACCAGATGTTATGGTGAAGCGAGTCCTCCAGAGCGGCAGTAGTTGCTCTATGCATCTCACTAGTGGCTCTGCTACTGCAAGACATTTGAGCAAATGCACCAGAAGTTCGTGCGATGTAGTGTCAAATGCCTTACGATAGTCAATCCAGGCCATAGATAGGTTCCGCTTGTACTGCACAGAATCCTGCGTAATACAGCGGTCTATCGGCAGGCTGTCTTTGCAACCTGCCATGCCCTTCTTGGCGCCACGCTGCTCGTAAATCTGCTGGAAGACCGGATCAACCTGCCTTAGTGTCCTAGCATACGAGATACGTGTAAATATCTTGTAGCAGGAGTTCAGACAGGTGATTGGCCTATAATTCCTTGGATCGGACAAATCTCCCTTCTTGGGGATTAGCACGGTACGTCCCTCAGCAAACCAGTCCGGAATCTGCTGCCCCTCGTTCAACCACGAGTTGAAAACTCGAGCCAGACGACGGGGGGTGGAAGGGATTTTTTTCCACCACCACTTGTTTATGTCGTCTGGACCCGGAGCAGCGAAGTTCTTAGTACCAACAAGAGCTTGTTGAACTTCCTCCGAACTGATTGCCGGGCACACTTCTTCTGGTTCTTCAAAGGTTCTGTGGCAGAGAACCTCGAAGTGTGCGATAGCTGGAGTGTTGCTATCGAATGGACGTGTCGTTTCGTAGATTTCCTTCCAGAAGATTTCGACATCGGCTACAGCTGGCGGATTGTCGACAACACGCTGTGGCTCTTAAAATAGGCGGGAAGGATTCGTACGGAACAATGTATTTTGTTCCATACTCCTTACCCGCCTTATTAGATTTTTCTTGACAGCCATGAGCGCTCGAATCCGATCTAAACAGTGTTGCTTGTGGTAAGCATCACTGTTGGGTTTGGCGTGCGGTGCTGACGTCTTAGGCCGGCTGCTGTTCGCCGGACTTTAGGCGTGAATGCCTTGCCAGCTGTGACGTGTTCCACCACACTCTGGATTCGAGAAGCGTGTTGTCTGGCCAACTGTATTTTGTCTTCGATCTTTTGTACACGCCGCTTAGCCTTATCGCTACCGCTTGGGGCCCTGGTTGCCCTTTCGCGGGGAACGAGTTGGCTAGCAGCGTTGTACACGGCAGTGTTGATCTGCCAAATGTCGGCGTCTTCTGGTAGCTCCTCATCGATGCCAGCGTCCATCCGTGCCAGGTCTTGCGGCTTCAGGGTAGCCCTGCTGTTAAGGCTAACTCTCGTTCTTAAGTTAACATCGGTGTACCATCTGGTTTGTTCCCCGACAGCCGCTATTTGCCGCGGTGTAAGTGCGACTGGCGCTTCCTCCTGCTGACGGGGTGCCCTTACATAACCTGATCTGCGCAGGAAGGATACTTGATCTCTGAGTTGTTGTTCAGAGAAGGCGCGATGCGTTGGGTGCAGCTGACACCAGACCTCGCGCAATCGCGCCATGTACCCCCTGCGCTCAGGTTCGCTGGTCTCGTAGCAGGTCAGCAAGTCATCCCGAGGTTCCCTCGTCCACTTAAAGCGTCCATGTCCATTGCGTGGGTTGTTACCATTGAGACCATCCGGTATGGCCCCTCCAACTTGTCTCTGACCCCCATCCTCCCACATTATTATTATCATTATTATTATAAAATAAAGTCCTTTAACTCAAAATTCGTACATATTTTGATGGAAGGCTATGGAAATAAAAGATTAGATTATTGTTATTGGGCTCAAGGAAACTTCTTAAATATCCGAATTTTTTAAAGAAAATTATTTACAAGGTCAAATTCAGTACCAAAGGGAGAGTGTATTCTCAAAATTGCAGATACTTTGTTCAAATAATTATCATTGGGTAATTAACTGTAAAAATTAATATTCCCAAAATGTCAACGTATGGTGTGCAATTCTTGGAGGGGGGGCAACTAATTCGTTCCTTCTTTATCCACGAAACTTTAAAGTCATGATATCACAATTCTAGGGTTGTTTGGAAATGATTACATGTACATTTTTCACGGCACCGGGTAGATATAAGGGTCACCAGGTATTACTACTTTGACTTTTTATTTTTGGGAAAAAGTAAAAAATGAAACTTATAAAACGAAATCCCAAATTCATGACGAACTTTGTGCCAGAATATCCGAAGCCTGCAATCAAATCAGCCCAGCCACAAATAATCGAAAGCTAAAGTGCCTCCAGATTGAAGGTGGGCTTGTGGAATAAGATTTCTGCAAATGGAATTTGGTTTGTTAGTTTTCATTTTAAATTATTCTTTATTTAAATAAATTATGTGAAATTACCTTTTCTTGAGAAAATAAAATACTAATGATGGGAACGACAAGTAACATAATGAAAATAGCTTGTAAATACAACCAAATATATTAATACATTAACAGAAACTTAAGCAACAAAACATGAATCGTACTTTTTGCTAAGCAAAAAAGGCTTAATGGATTTTACATGTTTACACGTTTACAGCATATAAAAAAATGTTAATTGCCTTCTTAATGTAAAATATCAAGCAAAAACAATGTGGAACTTTTAAAAAGTAACTCAAATCAAAAAGAAAGCAAACAACCAAAGTCCGTTCTTAAACGTTAATAACAACACTATCCCGGATCCTAAGAACATGGCAGATTCATTTCGAAAATCCTTTACCATAACAAAAAATCTCTGCTGACTCCGATAACTATAGACCTGCTGCACCTATGCATAATGAAACTATGTTCCTAAAATCAGTCACAACCTCTGAAATAATTAAAATTATAAACTCCTTAAACAAACTCAAACTTAAGTGGCCCAGACGAAGTAACAACTCTACTAGTTAAAGAATGCAAAGAACAGAGGTACTTGCGTATATCATAAATAGCAGTTTTCAATTTGGGACTTTTCCCGATGAGTTACTAAAACTAGGCAGAATTATACGCATTTGTAAAAAAAGGTGATGAAACCCTAATAGATATAACTATAGGCCAATATCCTTAATATCAGTTTTCTTCAAAATCATTGAGAAGACATGCTAAATCGATTACTCTCATTCCTAAACAAATAGAAGTTAATGTCTCCCAAACAACATGGTTTCATGAAGAGAGTATCCATATCTACCCTAGTAGAGTTTATAATCTAGATTTATAAAATTCTTGACAATGGCAATAACATCTTGGCAAACTATATTGACCTATCGAGGGCTTTTGATTGCGTCAACCACAACATGTTACTCAAGTTGGATAATCTCGGTATCGGAGGAACCTGCAATCAGTGATTTAAATCTTATCTTCTGGAAAGACAGTATGTTATATGCAGTGGTCAGGAATTAAAAAAAAGTATGACTAATAACTATATGTGTTCCACAAGGCTCAATTCTGAACCCCGTACTATTTATTATATTCACTATAATAATAATAATAATAATAATAATTTTATTTTCATGGACTTTACAAAGTATGGAAATATAGTCAAAAAGAACAGAGGGAGAGTTAAAAAAAGATCTTAAAAATATAATAATAACAATAATATCTATCTGTCAATTTTAAATCATTAAAAAATGACATTAAAATATAAAGACAAAGACAATTAAAAATACAAATACAAATAAAAGACATATATAATTAAGAAACATCATGTAAACTGAAGTCATTGCAGCCCATATACTCACTGACTGAATAAAAACTTTTATGAGTGAGGATGGATCGTACTACACGTTTAAAACAGTTAATATTGTTTAATTTTTTTACTTCGACTGGAAGTTTATTATATAACTTAATGGACATAATGTTCGGTCCCTTGGCTACAGTAGTTAGTCTATGCTGTGGAACAGTGATGTTAAAATTTTCCCTTAAATAATGAGTTGAATGTCCATCTCTTGGTATATACGTGTCGATATGAGATTTCACATATAATACACATCTAATGTATAATGATGGAACGGTCAGTATATCCAGTTCTGAAAATAAAGTTTTGCAGGAATCACGTGAAGATTTAAAAGTCATTGTGCGAATTATTTTCTTCTGCATTACAATCACTGAAAGAAACCGACCAAATAGAATGTTTTGCTAAGATGATCTGTATTATCATAAGTATTTTTTTTGTTAAGACTGCATTATCATTATCTAACCATAAGAAAAACTGTTTTGCTAATGAGATTTTGCAACGGTAAATCTTTGACTATTTGTCCCAATAGCAGCACTTACTTAAACTAGGTAAAATATTGTTATAAGTTTTCTTTTTATTAGGGGTAACTAAATAATTTCTTACGATAAATAAGTGCCTTAAGTTAAAGTTAACTATTTAATGGTTAAAACTCAAATAGACCTATGGTTGGTAAGTCACCTGTTAACTGTAAAGACGAGCTTACTAATAGTAACGTCTTACTTATTTATTTTTGCACGTGGCGCAAGCGCAATTGAGTTTTTATCATCGCGCGCCATTTCATCCATGCAGCGACGCATGCAGTAACTAGTAAGAAATTCGGCGTTCGACGAGACAGTTGTGGGAAAGGTTTTATGCAAAGAATTTTTATAAAAAAACTTGTGTTTTATGTTATTGTATATTAGTTGCTTTCGTTCAGCAGAGTGATTCATAATCATAATAAACAGGATTTCAATGAACAATAATCATATGATGCAAAATTGCATCTGTCCCACAATACATGAAACAGGTAGGTGCCTTATCATTACGAATCACTGCTGAACGAAAGCAGCTATTATATAGTAAACTGAGATTGTGTCTTCTTACAAGTCAAAGTTCCCTTTTTTTAATAGGCACCCTGAATTGTTTATTAGTCGTTTGTTTCCTTAAATGAATCATTTTTTTAAATTTTACCAACAATAATTCTTTGAGTCAACATGGAAATGTATTAAAAACGTGTTTTAATATGAAGTGTGAAGTCTAAAAAATATAAAATTAAAATATTGAATTTACAAGTAACGTACTTGCAAAATGACATTACTAGGTCAAGAGAGATTATTTGTTGCCATTATAATGTAAGCTGCATAGTGGTTAAAAAGTCACCTATTAGCAGCAGGAAAGTTCTTTTCCGGTTACAAGGTAGTAATGGTGTAAGGAATAGGAACTTACTAACTATAACAAAAAACTTATTAAGACTAAAATAGGTGGTGACTCCTGATAGCAAAGCTATCAACCTACAGTAACAAATAAATAATAAGAAAAACTTTTATTAACGGTAAATAAGTGCATCTTAGCAAGATCGTTTTTGTTGCGGTTACAGAGCAGTCTTGCTGGAGCCTATTTAATGCAGATATTTATTAGGGGTTAGTCAATTTCTCTTTATGGATAATAGAAATTTCTTTCAGTGAAGAAGTTCCCCTACTCTAAAACAACTTCCCCAGCAAATAATACAGTAATCGAGACAAGATTGTACATATGCATAGTAATATAATTTCAAAATGTGCATACTTACATGCTGCCTCATTTGCCATAGTACGAAACAATGAGTGGACAATTTTTTTAATAGTGAATCTATTTGGTTACCCCATGACAGATAAGAATCAATCTGTAGCCCAAGGTATTTAACAGTATCATGTTGTGCAATAGATTTATTTGTCATTTTTATTAGCAAGCTAGAGTCAAGCGGCTTAGTGGAGAATGTTAAGAAATTGGTTTTCTGAACATTTAGGTCAAGACCATTACAAGTGCAATATTTTCGCATTAAAGATACTGTATTATTTACTTTATATGCCAGAGTATGTAAGTCTTTGCTTGAATCAGCAGTGGCTGTGTCATCGGCAAAAATAATAAAAAGAATAAACAATAGCGGTCCCAGTACACTCCCCTGGGGAACCCCAGTGGGAACACAGTTAAGACCAGAATTGTAAACCCTGTTATTAACATTTAATGATACTTTTTGATGTCTATCTAGTAAATACGTCTTAATCCATTCTAGGGCGGGTCCTCTTATTCCATAATTTTGCAATTTGTCAATAAGAAGGCTGTGATCTACAGTTTCAAAGGCACGTGTCAAGTCAAAGAATACACATGCACATTTATCTTTCTTTTCAAAGCTACTAAGTATAAAGTTATATAATGATAAAATAGCATCTTGTGTAGAACAACCACTTCTAAACCCAAACTGGTTATTCACCAAAATTTTTTCTTTACTCAAAAATATATTAAGTCGAATGTAGTACGACTTTTCATAAATTTTAGAGAATACTGACAATAGTACTATGCCTCTATAATTAGATAAAATCGACTTATCAGACCTCTTATGTATGGGAACAACCGATGCTTTTTTTAGTGAAGAGGGAAAAGTACCTTCTTGGAAAGACAAATTTACTAGATGAGTAAGTGGTATTTTTATGTAGTCTATAATACCTTTTAATATAGAGTAAGGTATACCGTCCTCCCCTGAGGAATTTTTTAAAGAGACGGATTTAATTATTGCACTCATTTCATCTACTGTAACTGGTGACAAAAAAATTGAGTTATTATTAACATTTACTTCTGCGTTTCTTTCAACTGACATACTCTGGGTAAGTTGTTTAATGGAGTTTATAAAGAAGTCATTAAATGCCTGAGCAACTGATTGCATATCTGACAATGAATCTCCATTGATGTCTATAAATGTGTGTGGCAAATCTTTGGACTTAAAATTTTGATTTTGATTTTTTATTATTTGCCAGGCTGTTTTAGACTTATTTTCTGAATTAATTATGAGTGATTCATTATAAAGTCTCTTAGCTACATTTATTTTATTTTGATGATTCTTTTTCAAGATATTGTATCTTATGTGGACCTCTTCATCGCCAGTAAATTTATAAGACTTGTAGACATCTCTTACGAATATACCTTCATTTATCAAGTCCTGGGTTAACCAGGGTTTTTTGGGCTTTAAGTTTTCTTTAACTCTGTACATTTCTAAGGGAAAGGCAATGTCAAATATTTCAATGAATTTTAAATGGAATTTTGTAAATTTGTCATCACTGTTAACATCAGGGGAAATGACCAAGTCTCTAAAGACAGCAAATATTTAAAATAATTCTACTGCACACTAATGATCTCGACCAAACTATCTTGGGTACAGTGATAAAGTATGCCGATGGTGTCTCTCTAATCTCAAACTCAAGCAATTATTCAAGTCTAGTATAGGAGTCAAATCAAAAACTTAATGTGTTTCCATATCTTTGTAAAAATAATTTAATTATGAATCAGAAAAAACTTTTGCTCATCCAATGTAAAACCACAGTAGAGTGCACTCATAAAGAGTCAACAATAAGATAATAAACGAGTTTCAAGCTCTTAGGTGTAGTATTCGACAAACTCTTAAAATAGGATGGTCATATAAGCTTCCTGAGTATGAAATTATCCAGCATGTGTTAAGTTTTAAAACAAGATGTGTGTAGTCTCACCACTGCCAAAACTTATTACCATGCAAATTTTGAATCGACTATGGCATATGGTGTAATTTTATGGTATTTCATCAGAAGCTGAAAGGATCTTTAAGCTACAAAAACGGGCCGTTAGATACATGTTGGGCATGAACCTAAGAGCCAGCTGTAGAGAAACATTTGATTACGCTACAAGAGACAATAACAATTTATATGATATTCATAGATTTGAGCCCAAACTATCAGGGTGCCCTACTTTAATAATAAATTGCCTAAGGATATAAAACAGTACCATTATGCAATTCAAAAATCGTTTAAAATATTACCTTGTTAAACATGGTTTCTATACAGCATAGAGGAATTATTAAATATGTAATTACCCAGTTATTGTATCTAAGTTCACATTTTTATATGCATCTTATGTGTGTAGGTACGTGTATGTATATATATTGCTGTGTATCCACACTGTAGAACACTACCCAAGTATTGTGTTTGAAATCATAAATAAAATTCACAAATTTGTATGTATTTTAGGAAATAATCATAACAGTTTTACTTTAACGGATCATACAGAAGCAGGAGTATCTGTGGTTTATTTAATTGATTCAAGTTCACTTATTCTCAGCGAGTAGGATGCAGAGAATGAAACTTGATATTGAACACGAACAAAATATTTAAATAAACATAAAATGAAGTTATTTTAGTTTAACAAGGTTATTCTAAATAGTAGGTATATAATAAAACATGAACCTATAGAGAATCACAATCTCATTTAAAATGATTTAGAATGAAATTGGAAAACAAAAAAGTAAATTTTATAAAATCTGACATGCATGTCAAAACTTAGGGCTGAAAATCATATTTTGTGTAGAAACACTGTAAATATACATAAAATGAATATTGAATGAAAGACTATTAACAGTAGTTGCAGTGCAGCGTAATTATTTTAGAAATAGTAAGTCCATATATTACAAAACACTGAATGACATTTTAAGTTTTCAGATATTTTCAAATATCATTGCAGAAAGGTGTTTTGTAAATGATATTTCACATCATGCAGAAAGAAAGGACTAATAGTATGATGTTAAATGTTTGTTGGCGTATCAATTTCTTGTTTTAGTTTATAATATAAGTATTCTGTCAGTATGGAAACTGCAGTACGTTTTTAACTACTAGCATTTTGTGTTTATCATTGCTATTCATCTAAATGTATGAATTAGTATTTATTTGAGATTGGAATTGTTAATTGTAGTTATAAGTAGATTTTAAGAAAGTGTATGTAATATGTCAATATATTTCGAGTAATTATAATTATTCACTTAATCCTGAAAAGTAGAATAAGAAACTTATCAGGAAAAATAAAGAATTAAAAACAGTATTCACTTAAGGTAAAGAACAAACAAAACTGAATAGTTTAAATTTTAAATTAAAATTAAATTTTGAAATATTAGATCAAAATAGAAAAAAACAATTGAAATATTGAAAATTAACCCATTGAAACGACTAAAAATAACAAATCAGTTGATCACACACCGCTGAACAGCGAGCGGCGAAATATATTCATCCAAGAATAAATAATAAATTGAAAATAAAAGTGGTGAATAAGTTGAAGGTTAGGATATTACAATCCAGATACCTATATTGATATCAAGAATAAATTGTAAAAGTTGATTAAATATAAGAAGTGAGTATACTTTGAAAGTATTACGAAGTAGATTATCCGGAAAGCAGATTTAGAAGAGGGAAGTATTTGTTAATCCAGTTAGCAAATTTATATGGTGAAGAAATTTCAAACGTCAAGCAAGTGATAGAAATACTTCAAGAAAATCTTGAAAATAAATTGGAGGTTAGAAACAAACGTCAATCCAGTAAAGAAGAAGAAGAAGAAGCCTTGAGAGGTTAAAAAGTCAGTCAAGTGACATAATATTTCAAGGATCATAATAACCAGTTAGAGGTTATAATATAACATTACTCGAGTCGAAAGAAAGACAAGGTAAAGCTTTACTATATCAGAAATCCATGGTACATATTTATTTTAAATAAAGGTCATATTTATCATTTTAGTTAGGTTAGATTTTGTTATTTAAATTTGTTAATTACATTCCAAGTTCAAATTTGTTAATAAATTAATACTTTGTTCGTTCAATACTGAGTTTGATTTATTTAGATTGTTATCTTGATCGATGAGCATTTATTGAACCGACTTCGTTGGACCCTGAGTAAGAGTCATTCTATAGATTGTAGATGGTCATGCTAATGGTGTTCTATAGTCTATAATATTAACAGCTTTTAAGAAACTGTTTGGCGCTCAATAAAATCATTTCAATTTACTTTCAAAAAGTAATTTCGAACGTATAAAAAATAAAATAGATATCAGAATATAGAACAATATATATGTATATAGAAGTAGAAACTTATTGTAGACATATATATGTATATTCTCTGATAAATAAAGTAAAAAATAAAAAATATGTATGTTTATTCTTTTATTTTGCTATGTACTAAGTAATTATGTATAGATGTTGATAAACTAAACTGTCTATACAAAACTCACGCTCACATTCTAGACAACTCTTTTTTTTTCTATATTTGTAAGTTTTAAATAAGATTTCTAACGCCTTTGCTATAGCGCTTTTCTTTTGTTTCCGTAGCTTACTAATAAAAATAAGGAAGAACGTGAGAAGTAAAGCATAGAATCAACACAAAATGACAAAAAATAGGTCGAATTTCGTGGTAGATGTGCTAAAAATTTGATTTTGAACAACTTTTTCTAATAGATTCTTGTGTAACTTTTTTTAAATTAACGAAAAATTTGTTCTGCAATATTAATATTTTCAATATCACTAATGTCTATATTTTCTTTATCGACCTCTTCCTCTATCCCTTATGTTACCCAGATGTCTCACTCCATTTTTAATTATTTTTGAATTATCAACTTCACCTTTCACAGTTTGAGACAGAACGACTGTTCGCCATATTATTTAAGTATAGTAATAAAGTCTTAAAATAATTTTTGAACGTATAGGTATACACTGGGGTTAATATTTCTTCCTTCATGCTGACGTAGTTGGCCGAAAAAGTTTTTCATGAGGTCCTGATTGATGGCTCGAGGTGTAAAAAATGTTTTTGTACTTCTTTCAGAAACGTTTACTCAAATTGCCAAGGGAAGGGATGGTAGTCTGGCTAGTTTACGATTTATTTCCTTGTATTGTATATTTCGCATATTGACGCATATAGTGTCTGGCTCTACTCCAGAAAGTTAAATGTCCACTGTTATTGCTAATGGCACATTTCAGAACTTTTCCAGCTACTGGATACAAAGTGTACCCATTTGCACTATCAAATAACTTGTAATATTTTTATTGTTCCTCGTCCTGAATGTTCTAATTTCATTTTTTTTTATCATTTAACTCTAACCTCCTCTCATGCAGCATGCAGACGTTTGTTGTTAATCAGTTTGTTCATTTGTGTTGATTTATAGCAACTTTGAAGCACGTTATCTCTCTCACACAAATGAACAAACCTATGATGTTAAGCGCTGCCGAGCTAACGAGGACCTAAGTGTGAACGTCCTGGGGTCGTTTGTTGTTATCAGGGTATAGAGGGTACTCATCTTCGCAGTTGATTATAAACCCCTTGAGAAAAGACGATTTCTACTATGGTTAGTCGATGTGTTTTCGTTGTAGAAGTTGTGGTTATTTCCAGGGCCGGTTTTAAGCAATTTTTATGAGGGGGTGTGAAATTGTTATAATGCCGAATGACTTCTTCTCATCTGGTCTTCTGTTTTATTTATATATGAAGGTCATTTAATTTTTGGCATACAAAAAAATGTAAATCTGATTGAAGAAAAAACCTTTATTTTAAAGTAAAATGCAAAATTTAAAAGATACAAAACTGTTATTCCTTATGTTTGTTGGGTATTTTACCACTGTGAAAATATGTAAAAATATTAATGAAAAAAACCTCTGCGCCAAAAGGATCAGACAGGGAGTGGATGGTTCTTAATGTTTTGAGTACAAAATGTCTCACACCAGTCACACCTAAAAATATATAAACTGAAAGAAAATTGTTAAATGATAATGAAGTAAATTAAATCGAAGGCTGTTAACGTTTCGGAAACTACTTCTTTTTCCGTTATCAAAACTTTCACCTGTGTGACATTTTGTGCTAGAATGATTAAAAACCAGTCTCTCTCTGTCTGATCCTTTTGGCGCAGAGATTTTTTTCATCAATTCTCACTATTGACTTAAGGATTTCGGCAATAAAAATTTCAGATATCAATAATTACTTTAAACGTATGTACTTAAAATTATACCGCATTTTCTATTTTATTTACGATACAACTATTTTTAATTCGTCAAAATAACGAAAAAAATGTAACATATTGGCAAAAAAATAAAATTATTTATTTCCCTCTCAGATCCTAAAATCTCTGAAAATTAAATATAAGTAAATAAATAGTTAGGTATTTACAACTCTTAATATTAGTATAATTACAGAATGTAATCAAAATTGTTACATATAATAAACACATTTATTTAATGGAAAGGCTTTTATACAAATTTTATAAGTCCGGCCCAGAACTCGATTTTATTGCTGTTTCTTCGCCAATCTTTATATATGCGACACTACTAATACTTAATTATAGCTTTTATGATGTTGTATTATATGCAGTCGTTTGATAAAATTAAATATTGAAACCAAAAGTTAACTAATTAGGTAATTTCAGAGAAATCTAATTGGTTAGAAATATTTTTTTAATTAAAAATTTTACCTTTTTCGCTTGACGAGCAGCTTCAAATGGGTCAATTGGTGCACCTACTAGTTTAATTTACATTCTTTTCCCTCCATGAACTAGCTTTTCGTGCCGTAATCTATAATCGTCGTCGCTACCACATTTTACACACAGAATTTTAACACGTTTTTTTGGTAGTGTCAGCCATTTACGTATCTATCAAAAATTAGTGGAAAATCGAAAATACAATTATTTCTATAATATCAGAAACATACACTTTTCCTATTGAGTCGTACACATATGACCACAGGCTGTTACTTGTTATTTTATTGACGAAAAACTAGGTAGGTACTAAGTCATAGTGTGCAATTTCCGTGGAAACTCGCGGTGTTGTACTTTTGATGAATCGAAGTGTCCTGTTCTCCTGTTTATTATATTATATTTCCAGCAATTATGACAGGGTACTATATATGCACATATACTCGTGATCAACTCTAGAGGCTAGAACAAGCAGATTTGGCCTCGCTGTTGCGAGCTGCTGTGTTTAGAGGATAATTTTAAGTCAAGTACATTATACCAGATACAAGATAGGGGTTGCTCGACAAGTAATAATTATTTATGACATTGAGTTTCTATCGTTTTGAGTTTTTCTATGATTTTATGTACATAATTGCCGAACGCTGAAAGTGCCGAATGGTAACCGATTTGCCGAATTGGCTTCAAACTTGGGGGGGTGTGACACTCCCCCATACCCCCCCTATATCCGGCCCTGGTTATTTCTTTCCAACAAAATCACAATTATCTAAAACATGTTTTGGAGCTAAGCATTTCACAATTTCAAAAATCAAAGAGTACAAAATTGTTGAATTCCATATTTTTATTATATGCCATGCCGAGACGTGGATGTTCAATATTTGCAATAAAATTGCATATTTATATGTATATTTAGTGAAAAAAATATTTTAACGGATGGTTTTAGTAGGTGTTCTTGTAACAGAAATGTTTCGCCACGACCCTGCCTTTAATTGCCAGTGAATAAAAGATATAGAAACATAAGTATATAAATATCTATATAGTATGAGACGCGCAAGAGCAGTCGATGTTGTGAAACGCGTACCTACCTAATATCGTTAAGTCACGGAATCGTTTGCTTTACGTGTTAGAGTAGTATTATTATGAGAAGATGCTCGGGGCGGAGCTAAGCTAACGTGCGCGAATATTTTTGCCAGTGACAGCATCATCTGGGGTAGAAGGATATATAATAATTCCAATCAAATTTTCGAGGTCGAGAAACTGTGTAATGTAGAATATTAAAACTCGTCACACTCTGGTGTTTACGATGAAGACATTCTTCACTGAAAGTAAGGTTATATCACTTAATTCAATCAGAAATGGGGAACACAACAAGTATACTGCAGCACAGATCCTGTGACTGCAGATTGACGGTGCCACTGGCTTCGACGTCAAATATGACGCAATTCGCTCTCATTGGCTTAAAACAATAAAGGCACACAAACTCGTCTCTGCGCATTATTTTTTGCGAGCATCTTCTCATAATAATACTACTATACATAAGGTCGCAAACAAGATATTAGAGAGATATGGCAATTTTCAATAGTGCGTGACGTTCGCTATTAACGTTACGCTATGAAACATAACACGGGTTGGGGCATAATCTAGATTTTTACAGTTATGGCCCGGAGGTCTTTTAACGTTAGCTAAAGTCAAGTGGCAAAGTTGAGGTTATGACTTTCATTTAACAAAAACATTTGTTTTGGATTTATATTTATAATCGAGAATAAATTATATCACGTTGTTATCATTCTTTCTTAAACATATAATACCCAAACAAATGGCAAATGTTGATTTGCGAATTTCGTATTCATTCGGACGAACTTGGTAATCTTCGGTACGACGTTATTCCTAAAATATACTTACGTTAATCAAACGCAAATTACGTCAGGCGGTAAGTTATTAGAGAGATATGGTAATTTTCAATAGCGCATGACGTTCGCTATTAACGTTACGGTATGAAACGAAACACTGGTTGGGGCAATTTAGATTTTTACAGAGTTATGGCCCAGAGGTCTTTTAACGTTAGCTAAAGTCAAGTGGCAAAGTTGAGGTTATGATTTTCATATAACAAAAACATTTGTTTTTGGTTTATACTTATAATCGAGAAAAAATTATATCACGTTGTCATCATTTTTTCTTAAACACATAATACCCAAATAATTGGCAAATGTTGATTTGCGAATTTCGTATACATTCGGACGAACTTGGTAATCTCCGGTACGACGTTATTCCTAAAATATACTTACGTTAATCGAACGCAAATTACGTCAGGCGGTAAGTTATTAACGAAAGATTCTTACGTACGCCTCAACCACGCATGTGTAGCTGTCATATAACGTCGTGCGGTAATACCGCAAACGTTATTTGACGCTCCCATATCTCTCTATTAACGGAAGATTCTTACGTACGCCTCAACGACGCATGCGTAGCTGTCATATAACGTCGTGCGGTAATACCGCAAACGTTATTTGACGCTCCCATATCTCTCTATTTATATCGTCAAAAATATATTGATATATGGAAAGTCGTGATCACGTCACGCTCTTCTTCCAACTTTATTCACAGTCGTTACTTGTGATTTTTTAATATCAGTGATTAAATCACAGTTCGCGATATATCGCCCAACACTAGTGGCAACACTGGTTACAATGGTCCACTGTACTTGAAAATGGCGTTACCTTCTTAACAGTTTTGCTGCTAATTTCCCTGAGGTCAATTTTTGTTGAAAATTAAAAATGACGTCTCAAGAAATACTATGTAGACTATGTTTAAAAATAGGTGACAATTCTAAAGTTTTAGAGGGAAATATGAAAGACTTTTTGGATAACCTTTTGCCAAAAACAGTAAGTTTCAAAAATGAAATGTTCAGTTGTAAAAGGAAGAGGTGATGTTTGTGAATGTTATTTTCTTTTAGTTTAATATTCTCTACATATCTATTTGGACCACATAATGCATTAGGAAAATTTTGTTTTAGAGTTTAACTGCTATTCTGGAGCCCGTGATATGTACAGACTGTGCAGAAGTGCTAAAAAAATATTTTGATTTTAAAGCGATGTATTTCAATGCACATGATAATATAATTCCATCCGTCAACAACAAGGATGCCCTGAAACTGGATCTAGCAGATGTTCCTCTGGGTAGAAATAAGCAGAGCACTGATATTTCAGAGAATCAGGAGACATGTAGAGTCTGCATGACTCCGTTAAAAAATGGTTTTACTGTATCCCTTTGCGTTGAAAGGGGAGACGTTACGTTGGAGAAAATGATTCAGCAATGTCTTCCAGAATTGGTATGTATCAGTCAACCTTATGACGGAAAGTTTACCTTATTAATAACATAGACATGTTGAACTAATAGGTACGAGGTAATGTGTGTCATAACTAGGATTTGGGTGATATTTCACAATTTACAAAGGGCAAATCCCATCAGAAATGTTTCTAAGAATGTTTTCACTTTAATATACATGTTATCGTCACACTCATGACCGTAGCTACATACAAATGATCATTTTCCGTTTACAATATGCTGCTCACTAGAGATGGGTGGTTATTTCTGTAATGCTGTTTTGATGAGGTATTCTAAGGTAATATATATTGGAGTTATTCAATACTAAAATAACTGGTTACTCATAATGAATGGTGAAAGTGAAGGTTGACCATGCTTGTATTTACGAAAATAAGAAAAATAAATGATAATATGGTGTTGGTGTAGAGTTGATTCTTGATTGGTTAGGTCTACCAAGAATCACTTTTAATTATAACTTTTTGAACGGGTAAACAGTAGTATTATATTGAGTGTAGCCTCACTTGTTATTAAAAAAATATATACAGGGTATCGTAGGACTATGGAGAAATGTTTCTGCAGCATATAGTTTGGGTTAAAACAATACTATAAGTACCTAAAATTTGTTTTCATAGGATGCTCCCTTTTGAAGCCATTTGCCCTTAAAGGTTAAATTTTGGAAATTACTTTCTCAATTATAATAAAAGTTGGACAGCAAAAATGGTAGGTAAGTGTCTTTGGCACATACATGCCCACGTATATGCAGCCACACGCTATTAATCAATAATTTACTAATTCATTACATAATTTACAACTATTCTGGATCACTTCGGACTACCTCCGGATTCTAGTTATCATTAAATGGTAAGATGCGACTTACTTGCACTATCTCTTTACATTTTTTCGTAGATTCTTTTTGAATTTCATAATCCATGTCACTTATTTTCTTGATGAAATAGTATGGACCGACACTTCAAAAGTAGTTTTGTTGTTCGCCCCACTTTCCTTATTGATGATAATACTTTTATTTTATCCCCTTTTTTAAATTATAAATCTATGTTTCTTGTCGTGCCATGTTTTGTCTATAAACTGTTTTTTGATAATATCGTCTATTGCTAAATTGCGTACTGCCAATGCTTGTTCTTTTATTTTGTATGCGTCTTGTAAGACATTTGGCTCGATTATAATTACTTCTGTTGGTATCAGCCACTTCTGTTAATCAATTACATGATGGATGCCATTGACTGGTTGCACCCATACAATTCAACAGTTCGCAAGCAAGATCTGAGTGAAAAGTTTGTCCTTTATCGCTAAAAATATGCCTAGGAGATCCATGGCGAGTAATTATTCTTTCCAATATAAATTCAGCTACAGGAAGTGCCTTATCCAATGGTAATGCTTGTATGTGTAAATTAAGTGACGTAGATATCCTAACATCCAAATTGCACTTATTCCTTCAAGTTTGGTAATAGTATAATTTTTTTCAGCCTTTGATAATTTTCTGCTGACAGACGCAACTGGGTGTAACAGGTTATTACAATTTTGTAGTAGAACTCCCCGATACCTACTGTGCTAGCGCCAACCCTTAGTTCGAAATTTTATTGGGATTAAAGTGTTGTAAAACTGAGGCTGAAACTAGTTTATTTTTTAATGTTTTCAATGCTTCTTTTTGTGGTTCTTCTCAAGTAAAACCTGTCCTTTTTTGTGTTGCCAGATGTAATGGTCTTGCCATTACTGAAAGACTTTGTATAAATCTTCTATAATAGTTGCATAGACCAACAAGACTTTGAATATTTTATATTTGTGAGGTTTTTTATGGCGTTAAGCTTATCTCCATCTAGTTCCTAGCCCTCGTTGCCCACTACATGTCTTAAAATTTTTTGTTTTGGTTTTTCATATATACAATTGCTGAGTTTTAATGTTCGCCCTGTTTCCCTTAATTGCTGAAACACATTGCTTAATTTTTGAGAGTTTTTGAGGGTTTTTGAACGTACTATAATGTCTTCTAAGTAAATTAATACCTCTTTTTCACTTTACTGAAAATTTTATCTGCAAGTTCCTGGAATGTGACCAGAGCATTACATAATCCAAAACTGAGAACGTTAAATTCATAGAGGCTATGAGCTGTACATGTGGTATATCGTTTCAAATTTTCTACAGTTTTTACCTGCCAGTACCCGCTAAACATACAGGGTGTAACTAGTTTCATGTCATTAAAAAAAACTGGTGATAGGGAACGACAAGACAAATAAAAAAACCTTATATAACATGGGGTCTAAAGCTCATAGTTTTGGAGAAAAAAAATAAACAAAAATTTCTGAAATTTTCAAGAAAATTTTTTGAGAACTGCGGGAATATTGAGGTAGGTTTAGATCTAGATCTGATCTGAAGAAAACTATAACTCTCCCTTGTGCAATATTTTAGTTACTGTGGGTATTTCGTTATGTACACACATCCAACCCGCCGTTCGTTGTTTGTGTTATTTTTAAATTTCGCGTCATTGTGTATTTATAGTTAAGATTTATTTTATTGACTTGCCATTCAAGTTGTCAAATTCTTGATTACGTACAGACATAACTTACTTGTTCGTTCTTTTTGTATTCCTTTTTGGCTTTTGTACCAAGTTTTTATTTTATTTTACTTTCTTGACGTTTATTGATAGTTTAGTGTTGAACGAAGTGCGTAGGTCCTTAATTCGACGTACCGAACTGTGTATTGATGCAGATGCAGAAATTTTGAATCATTTAGGTAAGTAGTAAGCTTTTTGTCCAGGACACTCATTTATGTTACAAATGTTAATAAACCACATTTAAATTTTCTAAATTATAAACAATTCAATATTTTGTTCCAAATTAAGAAACACACATGTAAAGAAATGCTCTGTTTAAACCTCTATGGCCATCATTTGCTTGCAATTGTGCATGAAGAGAGAACGAATTATTTACCTCTTTATACTTGTCTCAGTTCGGTTGAGGCGGTCCATCAAAGGCAGTCGATGATCCTTTGAGCAGCGAGCACTTTTTTATGACAATTTAAAAGTTGTATAACTGGGAACTACAAGTCCATTGCCAAGAAAAGCAATGGTTCTCAATAGTTGTCTATCATAATATTAAAAAAATTGACCTAGATCAGTTTTTTTTCAAAGTGCCCCTAGAGGGAAAAGTCATAAAGGTTTTTTGCTTGTCTAGTCGGTCCCCATTATTAGTTTTTTTTAATGACATGAAACTGATTACACCCTGTATCTACTGTGGTGAAATATTGGGAATCACTCATGCATGTCAACATATCGTTTACGTTGGGTATCGGGTATATTGATTTTTTGGTTATATTATTTAATTTCTTGTAGTCGACACGAAATCTAAATATTCTCGTAAGCGTTATTTGTGGTATTATCTTAATTTTTTTTTCCTTCTTCAATTCTTTGGGACTTCCTGCCACATGTATGTTTTCTTTTTAAGCGGTGATAGGGGAATCTACAAAATATATCACAATTAACCAGTATGTTACTGGTAAATAACCTCTACGCGAAATCTAGTATTACCATATTTTGTCTTAACGAGCACAACTGGGCTGGATCAAGGGTAATGTGATGGCCTAATTATGTCGCCTTTCAACATCTCCTTAATTTGTGTGTCTATTTCATGTTCTTTTTGTGAAACTCTATAGAGGGGAGATTTAATTGATTCAGTGTTACCAACATCGATTTTGTGTTCTGTTACAGGGTTCGGCCTCACCTGGAAAACCTGAAAAACCTGGAAAAGTCAGGGATTTTAAGAACATGTGAAAAAGTCAGGGAAAAGTCAGGGAATTTTAAAAATATTGATAAATGTCAGGGAAAAAAATCAAAAACCTGGAAAATATAATTAAAGCCATAGTTTCTTTTATTTTGACGAAATCATCAATTACAGTTTAATAGTAGACAATGTCTTTATATTTTCTCTTTTAGACCCAGAGCAATGCTTCAAAAAAGGTGTGATATTATACCGCTTGGATACTCTTTAATCTAATTTGTTAATGCCCAAAATAAAGGGCTTAGACTCTAAAAACGAGATTAAGTGATATACTATCATACCTTTTTTTGTAGTTATTGGTCTAGTAGCTCATTTCAGTATTACTAATAGAAAATCTCGGCAACGCTAGAATAACGCGAGTCTAAAAGGCTTTAACTTTAAAGAATGATAAATTACAGGTGTGATCAATAGTGTATATAGTTACAGTTACATATTTTTACCGTTATCATATTCTTACAGTGTGTTTTTATAAACCAAAGAAATATTATTTGAGGCAAACTATGTTTTTTAAATGCAGCTCTTTATAAACTGAATTGTTCTGAAATCCAGAACTAAGACATTTGACGTGATAAAATGTACTTATGGTTAAATATATGTAACTCTTTAACTGTTTACGTTATTGGTCAGTCAGACCTGTTATATAATGTCCAAGGTTAAAATATTTTATTAATGTATTATTTTGATTTTAAGAGCTTTTAAGTTGTGCAAAACTGAACTTGTTTTTTACTCGATCAATAATTAAATTTTTTTACTTAATTCTCTTATTTTCTTGTTAGTTTTAAAAGTAAAGAAATTGTTATGTTTTATAAAATATATAGTTTATATGTATAGTATATCTCTTATTCTTAAATAAACTCATGGTAAGTAGTAATATGTTTTTTAAAAAACCATTCAATGTTTATTCCATTACAAGGAAAAGAGTTGTAGTATGATGACTAAATTTGGTTAAAATAGTTGAGCATTGAAGAAAAAATAATTTATATTATTTTAATGTTATCTGGAAATTAGTTTGAAAATGTCATGGAAAACCTGGAAAAGTCAGGGAATTTTATGGGCTATTAAAAGTCCGAACCCTGTGTTAGATGGGTCAACACCACGTTCCTTGTTGACTTTGAAAATGCATCTGAAAATTCTTCAAGTAGTTGTGACTACTCGGCTAAGGTGACTTCTTCTTCCGACGTTTCTGTATATATTGCTGATTTCTGTACGTCGACTATGTGTTTATATAAAAATGCTATTATCGAATTTTTGAAAATTTTTATTTCATTAAAACCCATTTTTATTATGTTAAAAGTTATTTAATTATCAATAACTTTAGGTAACCCTAGACTTAAAAGAGAACATTGTACCAGAAAGTTTCCTTTTTCGTCAAAGTTCATGTTTTGTAGGATGTTGCTAGGAATTTGTTCATAGATTTCTAGGTGTAGGTTGTATGCTGTATATGGTTCTAGAATGTAGTCTTCACTTAAAGTGGCCTTGATAGGATTTTGTTGTGTATTTTTTTTTTATATGTTCTTGTTTATTGATCGTGATGTTTTGTTGTTCGTTTTCGTGGATAATTATGTTTGTTGTTGTATTTTCACAACAACCCGAGTGTCCCTTGTCTGGTAGATTAAAGACCAGAATGTCGATTTCGATGTCCTTAAAAATGAAATATAACCAATTTGCAACTACTTTCCAATCCAGTTTTTCTAGACCAGAACCTATTCTAGGGTATTGCTAGTCCTTTTGTTTTATTTCCTTTTATGTGCTCTTTTGCTTCATGTAGGCAACACTATAATGTTTCTAATTTCTGTTTTTCCCAATATTTTCATTTCCTAACCAAATTTATAGATATTTTACTTCCACATCCACATAGTGGATCGGAAGTATAGTAATCGTAAAAAAAATTTTTTTTGTTGAAATAGGTTTAGAATGTCACAAAACGTCGAGATTTTAAATTTGAGCGAAAAAAATATTTCTGTCGGTCTGTAACTTTTTGTCTGCACGATATCGCTGGAACGGTTTCAGATATTGACTTGAAATTTTATACACGTATGTACTATATCAATATCTGGAACTGGATTGTTTTTTTAACTTATCCGGTGATGGTTGGTGGAAAATAGGGGTAAATAGGAGAAAATAAGTAATGCAAGCTGGTAATACCACAGAATTTTGCGATTTTTTATGCTAGAAGTCAAGGCCTGTGATTTTTTTATAATATTTCCATAACACTTCATTATTAAAGGAGTTGATAAAACAAAATTGAGATATTCACTTGAAAGTTGGTACACGTATATATTATAATGACACCTGAAACGAGATTATATTTTGAGACGAATCCGTTGAAGAGTTGGAGGTTAAATAGGAGTAAATGTTAGAAAATAAGTAAAGCAAGCTAGTAAAAGTACAGAAAATTGGAATTTGGTGTATGTACTAGAAGCCAAGGCCTCAGATTTTTTTATAATAATTTTCAATTCACTACCCCCACTCCATTATTGGGGTTGATAAAATAAAATTGACATATTCACTTGAAATTTGGTACACGTATATATTATAAAGGAATATGGAACTAGATTATGTTGTGAGATGATCCTGGTAAGAGTACAGAAACTTGAGATGATGTGCATATACCAGAAACCAAGGCCTCTAATTTTCCCAGGCTTGTTTCGTGGCATTGAGAAAAGAAAAGAAAGAAACTTAAAAGTGTGGTTTAAAATGCTAAGAGGGAAAAAATAAAATGAGGTACAAAAAATAAAAGGGAGCTATTGGGGTTATGTCAAGGGAGAAAAATAATATCCTGCCCCAGCCAGTTGGCATGGGCTGAAATACGAATAATATTTTTTATTTTTGTTCTACTGATCTATTTCTAGCCGGTTCACATGGGCGATAGAAATACCACAATTGGAGGATAAAATTAGTACCACGTACTGCCAGTTGACAAAGGCTAAACTAGAAATACTTTTTTTCAAATATTTCTCACCATGTTTCCAGCCAGTTAGCAGAGGCAATGGAAATATCATAAAAAAACATTGAGTTTATTATGGAAAATAAAACCCTAGGAATGAAGCTTGGTGCCTACACTGTGTTGTGACCTGGGGGGGGGGGGCTTGGTGAGGAGAGGTTACCTTTTTTTAAATAAATTAATTATCATTATACTTCTGCAAACATTTATTTAACCCAAAAAGACATGGTGAAAATTATTAAAACGAAATATAATAAAAATGCTCATCTTTGTCGAGGAATTGTGCTCGGATGCCAGTGGGCTGCCTATCAATAATTGACTTTTGTGTATTTATATAAATGCTACTCGCTTATTCGGCACATTCCATATTTATATTAACGCTAATAATTTAAGCTAATTTTATGAATTATTATGTGTTTAAAATATGAAACTGGGCTTCCTTTATACTGTACAATATACTGTACCTACGTTAAATAATATACAAAAAATTAATTTGGGAAAGATATGAATTTTTTTTACTGGATTTGAGAATCAGTTAAGCCTACCTACAGAAAATATGCCAATAAGTAAGCTTTGTTAACTTAACTGTTTTCGTGACACATGCTATGTATGGAACCTTTCCTTTCATAACATCCCTATGCTTTTTACACCTACATTTTGACATAAATTAATTTTTGAAACATGCAATGAAATTTGCTTCTACCAGTTCTTTAAAAAAAGGTTTTGTTTGACATCAGCAAAGCGACCATAGAACCAAGAAAAACTAATTTTACCGATAAAGGGTTAAAGAATAATTATGTAATGAATACCATGAAAAACAAGTGTATGAAATTTGTGAGAAAACAATTGAATTAGAGATCAAACACAAATAAAAAAATCTGCAGCTACTGGAAGCGGCTGGTACCTCCGCACCCAGTTGAAATTAGTGATAGGCTGGTAAACAGCAGTCTGCTACTTTTTAACTGTAATTTGATTCATAGCAGTAGCAAATGCTACGAGCTCTGGTAGTCAATTAAAATCAGCCGTCATGACATGTCTTTAAATCAAATATATTATTGTAATATGACCCACCTATATTTATCTAATTTACAATGTTGTATGTGTTCACCGACAGAACAGCAATACAATTATTTATATTTCATTTAAAACTAGTGACCAATCCTTAAACTCTGAATAATTATAAACATCTAATATATGATGATATTTAATTATATAACATTTTCCGCAATTATTAATAAAGTTTATAATGAAAAAAGAAAGAAAAAAAACGCATTGTGTTGGGATCGAACTGTCGATCTCTTGATTTGCAAGTCGACTTTTTAGCCCACTCGACCACTACAAATAAAAAAATGTAGGTATATAAAAAAAGGCGCAAGTATCATATACCATTGAAATCGGAAATTTAACTGTTTTCCAATGGTTAGATTATAAATTGTAAGTAATAATAAAATAAATAAGTTGTTGTGCCAAAATGGCACTAAACGTAATCCGATCTCAACCAAAACCTTTTCATATCTTCTAAAGCACTAAAGAAACCCTCATGCAAAGTTTCATCGAAATCCGTCAATTGGTTTTGCCGCTATCGTGCTAACACATACACACACGCACACATTTTTCAAAAACCACTTTTTTTTATTCCTGGGACCTCAAAACGTAAAGATTTGATGTTATTTCAATTTTCGATTTTGGACCACTTTTAGTAACCTCCCACAATTTTATTGTGGGGAGGTTAAAATAATGAAGAGAAAAATTTACTTTATTTCTTAAGAAAATATTCACAGGGTGTAGCAGAATAAGTAAGGCAAATCGATTCTAGAAGCTGTTGGACCAAATCCGCTGTCATTAGATTGACAATAGGAAAAGAAATGTTTTTCTTGAACTTTAGTGCCCTGTCACCACTATTAACCCCTGTATCCTAATAAATATAATTTTTCGTTTTCATTTTTTATCTCTGGAAGTTGTGTATTCATTATTATGAAAAAATTGAGAAGGTAGTTGAGATTCAAACACATCTTTTCAAATTAAATAACATATTAATATAATGAAACAATTATCTATTCACGAGAATAATTATATGCATACTTACACCAAATTTGTATAAAATATACACTGCCATTGGTAATTTATTGTTGATTTTATTCAGATTTTTAGAAGCTGTGGGCCATAATAAAAAAAAATAAAAACTGTTACGACAATATGTTATGTGGTGCTTAATCATTAAAATTATATGTGTCCATATATCTTACATTTTATTTGCATAATATTGTTTTTTCCTATTTTCGATCTATTGACACCGACTTGGTCCAAAAGCTTCTGGGGCCATTCTATCTTACTTATTCTGCTATACCCTTTATTCGTTTAGTTGAGTTGTAGATAATTCGGTGTGTAATAGTGGTTTATTGGCATAGCAAGTTTCCCTCTGGTAGACATACCAACATGTATTTTATGTACAAACTAGCTTGAGTAATGGTTTGGAAGCCAAATGGTTTTATCAGGAACAGTTCCTCCAAATAGCAAGGTGTCAGTCTTTGTCCCTTATCGCTCATATTAATTTTTCTCATAATCGGGTCACTTTATTCATGTCGAACAAGAGCATCGTCGTTGTCGAAAATCGTTGGAAGAATTTAAATGTCATCTTAACTTAAAAGAAAAATGTTATGTCAAAATTTTAGGATAAAAAGTATTAGGGTGTTCCACCATAAGTGGGAGTCACTTTTCAGTGGCTTACCTGCTGTGGCCCTTGCGTGTAACCACCCTTACTGGTCTGAGAAGATCCTTGCTATTGTGATGTGCATGTGATACTTTTACGACAGATTCTATAAAAACATGCTTATTATTTTGCTAATTTTCATATTTGTCAAGTTTTATGTCATCCCATTTGTTAAAATTGACTAGCATTTTCCATATCTGCTTTTTGTTTGATAGGATTTAAGTAACATCAAGAAACCTGCAATCTGTGCATCCTGCTGTGAATCTCTAGAGATGTGTTTTCGTTTTATAAAGAATTGTTTGATTGTTGACGAGAAAATTAAGAATTATTGTGAATTTTTCGATATAAACAGTACAGACCAAATAGAGCTAAGAAGTGTATTACAGTTTACAATAGTACATGTATCAGGAGAGGTAGATGCTGATTCAGCTGACATAATCAAAATAGAAAAACAGTTATGTGAGAAAACAGAAATCGTTGACAACAAAGAAGTTGATAAAGAACATGCTATATTTAAATTGGAACAAATATCCTACGATGATAGTGAAAATGTTAAAGAGGAGGTTGTACATAAAAATGAAAGATGTGTGGACATTGCTGATATGAAATATAACAATGAAGAGCAGTTTATACCGAACGAAATGTTGGCCTGTAGGGAAGATATTAATAATGTTGATGTAATTAAAATAGAAGACACATCTTATGAAGAAAACGAAATTAAAGAGGAAATCCTTGATGAAATGGATGATCAAAAATTTTTAACTATCGAGGATATTCAAATCAAAACTGATGAGTCGGATTTCTACAGGTAATAACACATTTTAAAAATAGATGTTTTCTCAAGGCTATTTTTCATTATGTACTCACTTATTTTATTCGTCCACACCACATTTCAGAGAGGGAGAGTCGGAAGGAAAGTGCCAAACTCCCCGAGTATATGCTATACATATGTGTTTGATTAAGAAACCCAATAATTGCAATCAGATTTTAATTCATTTTCGAATCGCGGCTTCTTTAACATTTGTTACGAAAGTGAATTTCGTATCTCTCTTTTCTCAGTTTAATCAAGTAGTCATTTTTCAGTTGTCAAACGTTTCATTTTTGGCATATTGTTCATGATTTTATGAAAGTGAGTAAACAATGGCTCATATCTACTCGCATCTTGAATGTGACAATATGGTATTTATTTATTTCTTTTCGCACTTCTTTGCGACAGAATAATTTACGCACACAACTATACAAAATTCAATTCAAATCTATTTTATGGCAACGGCAGTATTTAATGATAGTTAAATTAAATTAAAGCTTAAAACTAATACGGAAAATTGAATATTGAACACGTACTGAGGTTGAAGAATATCGACAACGATTTCGTTGTCATGCAACTCTGAGTAGAAACATTTTTGTCACATGTTTGAAGATATTGTGTAATAGTAATAAAATTTCCCAGCGTTCACATATCATCTGAACGTGCCGCCAGTAGACAAGATGTAGTGTTACGGTATATTTTTTCTCAACAAATAAAAGATGTGTCTGGAAAACACAATCGATTTATTTTAGAAGTGTAAAGATAATCCTGCGTTATTCCATGCTTATAAATATAATATAATGTTACAAATGTTCCTTTTACTTCTTGCACCGGAGATACCTGGAAAAAGAAAGAAAAATAGCTAATAATATGTGGGTCTCATGTAATTAATGTATATAATGTAGGTTGTAGGTTTAGTTAGTATGTAAGTAGTGATTATACGACGTTGAGGGATTTTGTTTATGTGTGGTTATATAAATTTACACCTTTTCCATATCTCGTTAGTTTAAGATATTTTCTTCTGGATTTTGTGTGTTGTTTAACTCATGTCTCAGGGCTTAATTGATAGTAATCGAAGGTCCAGTTGTTGTCTTTTTGGGTACCAAATATCACCTTAATTTAATTGTCTTCTAAGAGCATCCAAAATATTACTACGAATTTAGGGTTATGACTTAAAATTATTCTAATATAAAGCTTTCCTACCTTTAGTGTTTTCCATCCAGACAAACCATCATCATTACTTTGAGTGAATAACAAAACACTTTCGTTAAATATACAAAAACAATTTAGCAAAAATAATAAATACATATACTAAAAATTATTATATGGAAATGCAAAATATATACTCAAATATTCGCGTCTGGCCAGTTCCGCATAAAATTAATATTTTACTATCATAGAAACATGAGCTAAATAATAATATTTTTTATAACAATATTAATATTAGTACAGGCAAATTAACAATTTAGGGTAACAAAAATTAATAAAAGGATCATCTCTGGAATTTTAGTACCTGGAGAATGAGATGATGCATTCTTTGCACTTCCAAGTTCCGGGAAAATTCAAAAAAATTTGGAAAATCATTTTGATTTCCGTTTTTTTTTTTTGCTCTAGCGGCCAAAATAATAAAAATAGAGAGTCTTTTTCTCTACAAGAAAGGTCTTTACAAATTTTTGTCTTACTTAAGCTGTTTAGAAGATAAATCGAGTTTTCCACTTATAGTTTTAAGCTGCTTCGAAATGCGCGAACAATTAGAATTCTCCAGGAGTTTCGTACGACCGGGCTCATCGATCGATAATTCTTACTATTCAGAGCCCCTAAAAAAATGAAAACAACATAAAATGTAGAGAGAAGTCTCAGCTTTAATATGGAACTAATCACAAAATTCATAAAAAAATTTATCAAGGAGAGAAAGTGTCAGACGATGGCTTAGTGAACTTTGTACAGTTGATCCACAGATTTATTCATATCTTTGCCGGGAGTCATTAGAATGATAATTCATTTTGCTTATTATATATATTCTTATAAAATGATATATTAATCCAATTAACATTTTATTTCAATTACTTTTGTTGGAAAAATATGCCTTGCGATCAAAGTAGAGGGTATATTTCTCATCGATTAATCACCTCCAAATTTTATAGTTCAATTCGCTATATCTTAAGTAATGATAATAGCACAGTCTTAATTTTTTGGATTATAAGTACAATGAAACATATTTTTTCGAATGACTTTAGAGTTTTCTAAATACGTTATTCATACACGTTCAGAAAATGCACAATTATACAGTAAAACATATTCAACTTATTTGTTTCTTGACATTCTTCAATGAAATTTTCACGAAATATAGATTAAAGTGCGTGGAATCGAATCCATGCAGTGAAAAAGCACCCATTGAGAAATAGGCAGGATGTATAAAACTTAAAGATGTGAATAAATCAACTGTATAAAGTTTACTAAGCCATCTTCTAACACTTTTTTTCTCTATGATATAAATTTGTATGAATTTTGTGATTAGTTCCACATTAAAGCTAAGACTTTTCTCTACATTTTACTTTGCATTAATTTTTTTTAGTGGCTTTGAATAGTAATAATTATCGATCGATATGTCCGGCCATACGAAACTCCCAGAGAATTCTCATTTTCTTCGCATTTTGGAGCGGCTCAACACTATAAGTGGAAAACTGGATTTATCTCCTAATCGGCTTAAGTAAGACAAAAATTGGTAATTGTAGAGAAAGAGACGAGCTACAAATTTTGTTGAAAACTTTTTTCTGTATTTCCATTATTTTAGCCGTTAGAGCAAAAAAACCGAAAATCAAAAAGTTTTTCTTGAATTTTCCCGTAACTTGGAAGTGCAAAGAATGCATCATTCCACTCTACAGGTTATTAACTACTTAAATCCCAGAGATGATTCTTTTATTAATTTTTGTGAGGTTTTTACAACATTTTGCCTTTATTGCCTGTACTATATCTATAAACTAGTTACAAAGAAGAAACCGACAAGTTAGTATTCAAAGTGTTAGTTGTCAAACTAACACATATTTTCGCACACCATGAAAGAGAGTTACTTGAGAACCTGCCGAGGTTTAAATTCGAACACTCACGACGTTTTCACTAATCAGTTTCCAGGGAAACCATCGATGAAAAAATAAATGTTTATAACAGGATGAATGTCCGGAAATTATAATTCTGATTACCGTACATCCCGGGATTACAGGATCGAGACTAACTCAGGGCTCCCAGGACCCCTAAAATTCCGATTTATCCTAAAATAGTTCCTAAAATTTTAGCGATATCAGAAAATTCCTAAAATTCTGTTCAAGACCAATATTACCTGATGGTTCAACGAGAAAAGGAAATATTAAGGAAAGACACAGCCTAATGTCTAGCAGAGGAACAAAAAAGAGAGAAAGTAAATGTTAGTAAGAAAAGAAAGTTAGATGGTGAACTTTACGCCCTTCAAGAAAAAATTGAAGAAGAAACAAGGAGGTTGAATATTGGCAACGACTTATTAAAGAGGGGAAACGAAAATTTAAAAAATGCTCTAAATTACAAAAATGATAAGAAGAAAGAAAGCAAAATTAAAGAGGCGCAAACAGAAATAGATTATGGTTTATGAATTTTACAATCATCACAAAATGCAATCGATAAAGACTATCAGAAAGTGTGAATAAATTAAAGAAATAGTTTAGTAATTCTGAAAACTATCCACTTTTCGTTTAGCGACAAAAGAAAAATACAGAGCAGGAGTAGGGTCTGCACTATTAGTATTATATACTGCGCAAGCAATGATAAACACCACTAATTAAATATGTACTATTCATGACTTCATTTGCAAATGTCAACATACGAAACGCGTTTACGATAGGTTATTCGCATTATCAACACTATGAAATAGATATCAAAGTCTAGGGGAGCTATATCTATTTATTTCATAGTGTTGATAATGCGGTTGACATAACCTTAAACGCGTTTTGTATGTTGACATCTGCAAATGACATCATGGATAGTACATATTTAATTAGTGATATTTATCATCGTTAGCACATAATAGTGCAGACTACTCCTCGTATTATGTACAATTTGTGAGTATTTTTCATTTGTCGCTAAGCGAAAAGTGCATAGTCTCCAATATGTGCCGTTTTCTTAGTTAACGCATATCGAATAGATGGCAGCAGGGGTCAACCCAGTTGTATTCCTAAAAAAGTACCTAAAATTTCAATAATTCTTTCCTAAATTCCTAAAAAAAATATAAATACTACTAGGAGCCCTGCTAACTAAATACGTTAGCAAACGTTGATTATGGCATCGGCCATTTACAATGCAGGAAAACGAAGTAGATAGATAGTTTATAAACGTCCTTACAGTTTAATACTTCTGTAATTTTTTCACTACACTACTTCACTATATAATTTGATAAATATTGATAACTTTAATTCTAGGCATCAATTTACTAAAGCAGGTAGACTGGATGACCAATATTATAAACTTTTTAAAGTGTCAGGACAATTCTCGTGCACCTGACCCAGGCAGGTGTCCGCCGGGTAATAACCTCTTTCTACGCGATTACACCATATTGACGCCCAAAAATGGCGGGATAGTTGTTGATTGGTTATTTATAAAGGGACAATTAATCTACCGTGCAATGGATCTATTTCAAGCATACTAGCAGGGTAGGCTTAAGATAATTTTAGAACAAAATATTAAACAAAAGCAGTATTCTAGTTAATTACTCTTATTATCGAGTGGACAAAAACTTACCGTTACAATTGCACGAACATTTTAAAATGAATGACTTTTAATGTTCTGCAAAATATATATGAAATTATGTTTTCTCTAGGAATATTAAGAACATAATAAGAATTGACTGTGATCATTATTATATAAGTATTTCTTCCATGATATTTTTCAACAAATATTACCATAATATTCCACAAAATGTGTATGTAATTATATCTTGTTTTGTATACTTTGTTATTGTTGGTTTTTCAAGAAAATATTCTTTATGAAAAGTTTTGCTTGTTCTGGGAAGCAATGAACGGGGGTGAGATTCGTGATAAAATATACAGTGTGTTCAAGAATGTATAATAATAATAATATAATAGAACGGATAGAACTGTTACCGCAAATCGACCTGATATTATTTGGGTCGACAAAAATAAGAAAAAGACCATTATCATAGATGTTGCGGTACCTAACACTAATAATCTTCGTGACACTTACGCAGCAAAAGTTACAAAGTACATGAATCTTGCAATTGAAATCCAGCAACAGTGGCAGCAAGATAACGTTCGAGTGGTGCCCATAATCGTCTCGTCCACTGGAGTTATTCCAAATAATTTAAAAGACAGCTTGACCGCATTAAATATAAATCCTAGTGTCGTGAGGGATATTCAAAAATCAGTGATCTTGAACACTTGTAGCATCGTCCGCAAGTTTCTCGCTTAGATATGACTCACTTATTGCACATCTTGCCGTCAGGCCGATGTGCATGAGATAAGGTACCGCTCAGTGCGAGAGAAAGGAATATAATAATAATAATAATAATACTTTATTTCCACATTTAAAATGTATACAACAAAATGTAGAATACGTCAGTCCTTATACTAGAGTGCAAATATAAACATAAACACTAGACCTGTAAAAAATGGATTAAACAAAGTGCCTTTGTATTTTATAATTCTTGAAAACTTCATTAAACATAAATGTTTAAAAACTCAATTATTTCTTAAATATGGAGTTTACTCAAAAAGGACGATAATCGCCTTTCACAGAAATAAAACGCTGCCACGGATTTGTAAGTAATTAATTTTATGAAGACGAATGTAAGAAATTATTAAACCCTTAATTTACATTTCATTGGAATAGTTAAAAATGGTTTTCTCAAAGAGAAAGTACACATTGAGAATTAAAAAAATAAACTAAAAATAGAACTACTAGAGATTTACAGATTTTTTTATGAATGTTATATGTTATCTGGGGGTTAAAACAATTTTTATAATTTTTCAGAAATGAAGAAGGTGTTGTTTTGCCACATCAGGAAATCGGTACAAGGCTACATAGAAGTGACTCTTGTTCATTTCAGACGGAAGATAAACATCAACTCGAAGATCACTTGCAGGAGCATGAGGTAATAATATACGAATAAGGCTCTTGTTCACATCAAACAATACCCCAGTAGAACATAATGTTGGCTGGTACCTGTTTTAATGGTCGGTCAATATAGTTACAAAAAACCATCAATTATGTTGTTATTGTACAGTAGACAAGTTTTGCCTCGCTCCGCCTAGATAGGAAAATAACACTGGCAGATAATAGGATTTTAGTGGAATAAAACTAATAGTAAAGTGCAAATCAATTTCTATCTTTCCCCCCGTTGGCAGTTTTAGAGTAAAATATATAACCTTACCAGATATGTTACTTATGCCCTGTAGATTATGAATCCACTTGTCATCAAAAAACCGTCACGAATATAAGGGCACAAATCAAAACTTTCTAACTAACCACACCACGCGATAGAGTCAATCATGAAGCGTATTTTATCCAAAAATCATTAAATTCTCTGTAGAATTTCTATTTTTAAAATAAAGAAACGAACTTTTACATAGGCTTATATGGCAGCAAAAATAAAAAATGCTCATTTTCTCTGTTCGACTACGGCTGAAAATTAATTATTTTTCGTCTACTTTTCCATTCCCACGACGATATCTCCCAAACTATTATATTTATCAAAAAAATATATTCTTTATCAAATATTTGCCATATTTTCTAGATTACAATGGTTCTAAAATCAAATTTTTTGAGAATTTAATAACCATGATATTTCATAATGTGTAGCATGATATCAATTTTCGAAGCTTATCAGTGGCATGCCCTCGTTACAGATTCTCGCTCTCCCACTCCTTAAAACTGTTTCAACACACCCCACTTTGCACCCGCAATGGCCTATCGTAAGATAGATTAGCGCATGGTAACTCTCGTGGTTCATAATATTAATGAAATTTATGTCTTGAAAATGATTACTATCGAATAAATAATATAAGTATATTTGTTTAATATTAATTCAGTGTTATTTCGCCTTACATAAAACTTTTGTGTAATAGATTAACACGTTATAAGAAACTCGGTAGTTCGATGTTAGCAAGATACTTTCAGCTGGTATGTATTTTTTTAACAGAATTTTCTACCATATAGGTAACTGAAGAAAAATTAAAATGGAAAGTACTACTGATAGCGCAAGTTCTGAAAGTGAGATTGAGACAAAAATAAAATTTAAAGAAAAACGTTATTGACGAAATACTGCGAAATAGCACGATTTTGAACATTCTTTTGTTTAAACAAAAGATTTTCACCACACGAATTTAATCCAAAACTTTTTGTAATGTCTAAAACACTTTCCAGCAATAAAATTGCTATAGTAACAGTTCCTTATTAGGTTATATATAGTCTTAGTTTTACTCCACTATATGTATAAATTCAATTTATGTACGTGGGCACCTAGACTATATCTTTAATCAGCATAACACTCATATTTGAGAGCATCAAAATCCTCATGCCGTATGAGATATCCATTTTCAATATCAGTTTTCGTGCCACATTTGTGTAGGATTGTGCACCAACTCACTCCTCTATCCAATTTTCTGCCTCTGCCTAAGTGGTTCGCCATTACCTAATTTTTTAGAAAATGATTATATCAATCTCAGATTACATGCCCTTAAATGATAGAGTAAACAGATGGTTTCAATTATATGGTTGTCCAGCTCATTACACTCCCAGTCCACCGATGGTTGCACGACTATTTTCCGGACGATGGGATTGGTCGCGGTCGAGACTGTTCCATCCGTTTACCTGCGCGCTCTCCGGATATGACTCCTATGGACTTTTTTTTTACTCTGGGTCACTGTATGTCGTTATTTTGCCACTTAGATATTGGGCCAAATTGTACACGAAATGTTAGTTGAGCATAAAACATCAAAAATCGATTTATATTCGAATATTGTATTATGCACAGTTTTTCCATATCTTTTCAATAAAGTTTAACCAGACATTGACTTGATGTAGTGAAATATTTAAGCTTATTACTGATTCAATATTGATTATTTATATTGAGCCAACAATTTAGAATAATAAACTAGTATTTGTTCAATATTAGTGTTCTACCTGGGTATTATCTCAAAAGATAATCAAATGTGATTTTTGTTCATTTCTGACAAAATACAAAGCCAGCCGCAAATAACATTTGGTAATGTATTTTTATATATTCTCAAATGTTGTTCGAGGTTGGCTTTATATTTTGTCAGAAATGATCACATTTGTCACACAATTGACTTCTGTTCGTGTCAGACAGCACATAAAGGAGAAACGAAAAAGATTTGCTAGTGCACAAGGATTCATCCCAAGTAATGTACAAATGTTTATTTCAGATAGGACATAACGGTGACTTCAGAAAACATCTGGTGAAGCATGAAGATCCATTTGAAGTAGCAATTTACAAATGTGTCTGTTGTTCATACCAGACAAGATGTATAGATGACATCAAAAAACATATGGTAAAGCATAACGATCCATCACAAGTAACAATATACAAGTGTGACTCTTGTTCATACCAGACAAGACGTATAGGTGACCTCAAGAAACATTTGTTGAAGCATAAGGATCCATCACAAGTAATAATGCACAAATGTGACTCTTGTTCATACCAGACAAGGCGTATAAATGACCTCAAAAAACATTTTGTGAAGCATAAGGATCCACCAGAATTTACAATGTACAAATGTGACGTTGATGAGGATGCATCAGAAGTGACAATGTTCAAATGTGACTTTTGTTCATACCAGACAAGGCGTGAATGTACCCTCAAAGTACATATGGTGATCCATAAGGATCCATCAGAAGTGACAATGTACAAATGTGACATTTGTTTATACCAGACAAGGCATGAACGTGCGTTCAAAGTACATATGGTGAATCATAAGGATCCATCAGAGGTAATGATGTACAAATGTGACTTTTGTTCATATCAGACAAGACATAAAGGTTATCTTAAAAAACATTTGGTGAACCATAAGGGTCCATCAGAAGTAACACTGTACAAATGTTACTCTTGTTCATATAAGACAAGACATAAAGATTGTCTTAAATATCATTTGTTGACTCATAAGGATCCATCAGAAATAACAATGTACAAATGTGACTTTTGCTCATTTCAGACAAGATATAAACATACCTTGAAAGGACATATGATGACTCATAAGGATCCATCAGAACTAACAATGTACAAATGTGACATTTGTTCATTTCAGACAAGGAATAAATACACTTTGAAGGAACATAAGGTGACGCATAAAGATCCATCAGAAGTAACGAGGTACAAATGTGACGTCTGTTCACATCAGACAAGGCGTAAGAGTGACCTCAAAAGACATTTGATGAATCATATGGATCCCTCAGAAATAACAATGTACAAATGTTCCTGTTGTTCATATCAGACAAGGCATAAAATAGACATTAGAAAACATTTAGTGAAGAAGCATAAAGATCGCCTCAGAAGTAACAGTGCAAAAATGTGACTTGTTCGTATCAAGCAAGAAGTAAAACTTGCCTTGCAATACATTTACAGATTCCTCAACTAGCAAAGTTTCTTTATAATTTTCATATGATAGTGAACTTTTAGAAAAGATTTGCAAGTGAATTTTAAAAAATTAATGTTTTCAGGCTTATAAGTGGGCGCGGCGCTATAAATACGTGGAGACAATATGTTCTATTAAAATAGGACATTCTTATACTTTTTCCACATTATTTGAAGGCACTGTAAGTACATCAGTTACAAGATTTGTTAAATTGCTTTGTCTTTTGCTGTAGGTATCACACTGATTTCTTAAAGCAGTTGATTTCAAAACAACGGATTGTCATACCTGGAGGAATGATTAAATTGTTTGGTTTTCGTTTTTGTATCACATATCTTTTCCAAACTGCTCTATTCGATCGTAATGATTGTAAAATGTGAGGTAATAAATAATTATGAATATATATATTTGTAAAGAGTTCCCACGATTTTAGTTAGTAATCTATCTGGTGCTTACTTTTGTTTCCATTATATCAACACGGAAAAAGTGGAAACGGTTGGAGATGCTTCGCGTTGAAAATGTCGAAAATAATTGTATGAAGAAGTTGCCCAAAATCAAAATTTTATCCCATATATTCGGATTTTTAGTAATATTTTGCCGATTTACTTCTAATTTTAGTAATGTTTTGACTAGCGTGCTATGGAAAGAGAAATATATTGCATTCCAGATCAATGATAATTTAAAAATAAATACTACTGGTTGTGTAGTAAAGAAAAATCCAGGAAACACCACATCAATCGACAGAACCCTCAAGACGCAAATATCCGTGCCGAATACAATGAAAATCTAAGAGCCTGTGTAAGGAATTTGTTATTATGATTGATTCTTTCAAAAGACCGGGTAAGATGTTTCATTTGTCAGAAATGTCATAAAATTTGTCACAGTAGAAGAGCTCATTACAAGCGAACTTCATCCAAATAAAGATCTATATTATTATTATTATTATTGAATTTCGCACTCTTTGGGAAGGAAATGTTACTGATACCTCGGTATCACACCAAGAAATGCAGCTTTGTAGGAGCCCGTTCCGGGTTTTTGGAACCTATTGGCGACATTGGTCATATCATTATTATTTAACTCAAAATTCGTATACACTTTGAGGGAAGAATAGGTCGAATATTGTGGTACATGGGCAAAAAATTTGATTTTGAACAACTTCTAATAACCGATTTCACTTTCTCCACTTCACTTAAACTAAATACCTCAATGACTGCAGTTCTTGAGGCTATACTGTTGTACAATTTTTCTTATTTTCCCCTAAAAACAATGAACATGCAATACCCTTGCATTCTCGTTATTTTCATATTAAGGACGATACTCTATAAAAAACCTGTTTGGATGGAATTTGAAATTCTTTATAAGAACCAAACTATTGTTTGTAGATTAAGCCTGTTCTGTCATATGACGGAATTATAATATAGTAGTTACTGCTTTGGAAGTAGAGATGTAGATAGTGTTTTTTTTTTGTATTGACTGCTCTTCCTGTTACCTTAATTTTTGCGGATGTTAATTTTTTTTCAAGTTTGTAATGATTGCCAGACACAATAACTGTTACGGTATATTCATTATAATTATATTGTATACATATAAGGAATAAAATAAAATGTCTAAATTATTGAAGAATTCTTTTTTATTTCAATTGTTATACAGAATTGAATTTGACTTTTAATTGGAAAATAATAAAAATTTTGAATGATGAAACATCTAAGTATACAAATTTCTGCTTTCTTCTACCTATTAATTGCGGTGGCAACATCTCTAGACATTGAAGGAGCATTTAACAATACACTTCTCGACTCCCGACTCCTTATACCCAGCAGCAGCTACTACAGGAGTCGATCCAACCATAACTGACTATTCTATGCTGGAAAAGAGAATCATTACATTTCTAAATGGGGAAACAGCTTTAGGGGCGTCCACATGGTAGGATTCTTTCCCCACTCTTATAGTCAGTTCTTGTGGACAAAGAATTTATATAAATAGAAGCAGATACACATTTACAAGTGTGTTGACAACATAGTTCAGACATGACATTTTATAGTCATTTCTTTCTTTATGACCAAAATTACTATAGTACCATCTTTATTGCAGCAACCATCATTCTGATGTGACAAATAAGTGTAAATATAACCTTAATCGCCCAATTTGTAAAACGTTTTGATCTGTAAATAAACCATTTTCAAGTACTGAGGAGTCAAAATGACTTAAAATTGCATCAAATAACGTTTACATACTGTTTCTCTAATACGACGACAGTTTAAAGGCAAAATATGTGTCTGTCGTCAACCTATGCTGAGCTGTATACATATTTATTTTCCTAAAATTAACACTTATTTACCGTCAAAGATTAGGGAGTTAGTTCTTTAATCTTTGCTACAGCAATACAATTAATTTTAAGGGGCCATGGTTCGGAAAAAGATGTGTACCAGAGTCGAATTAAGTAGTGTTTCATTTAAAAAGCCGAATCAGAAATTTGTTTGCATTCCTTACGAATTAGAAAAGAAGTACTTAACTAATTTACAGGAAATCATGCGGCAATTCATTTCTTAGGATTTGAAGTAAATGGCCCCTTGGTTCATTTATATTTTGACAAATTAACCTAGACTTTTTATTTAAAAAACGTAATATACCTACAGTGCCAAAAATAAAACTACCAATTCTTAATTCCTACAAGGCTACAAGTAATGAATTGTCTAGTAAAATGGAGTTCTACCTGGCTACAAATTGAACTGTGAATTTTGGCATCTGCAAGGAATGTTAAGGTATAAAGGAACAAAACAATCGTACTTATATATTTTTGTACAAAAGTATTTGCACTAAACATGAAAATAATTTAAAGGTTGGTTGAGTCAAACATGAACAGCTGTTATTAAATAACTCTTAGACTAGGAAAGATAGATGGTGAGGACTCGTAACAGCGCATAATCGCCACGCTAACAAGTTGTGCCTAAGACGCCATTGCGGTGGTGGCACACAAACGGTAGAGAGCAAAATGAAATTTTCCAATAGAAGTGATTTAGTGCTAATTTATGTAATGTACCTACATGATGGTATCATATTCTATAAACTACTGTAAAAATCACAGCGGGAAAAAATTGAAAGGAGTGACGCTTTGCAGGTTAAAGTATATGCAGTTTTCATTTTACCTAGTTAAATTAACTGTAGGCCTATTATTTACTTAATTATGTCCGTGTGCATGCAATGATAATGAGAAGCATAGTATATCATTTTCTGGTATGCAATTTGCACGTTATTTGATTGAAATTTTCATTCATCTTTTCTTCATTGAATATAGAACAGTGCATCCGAAATGACACTTTTTCCATGGGCGTAGGTATATCGATTATGGTGTTAATATTATATAGAATGTAGAATAAATTCTGGTATGTAAGATATGAGTAAATATATTTATGATAGTGAATATTAATTGTATTATTATGAAGCTGTTTTTGGAAAAATACCAGTTTTGTATCGTTTTATTCCTTTGATGTGATAAACTTGACACCTACATATTGTACATATGTTCCGCCACTCGCGCTTGCTCTCTGGTGGCAGGCGGCTTCACCATTGGCAGTAGCGTTACGACTCCTTACAATATATATCTAAGAAATAACTAGATTTAGACATATGTCTATAGTACATTCATATACCACGGCCTTGGACAGGCTGCAACAGAGACAGCGTTATCGGCAATGTTGTATCTTAGAACGAAATGGTGAGAAAAAGATATGTTGGACATGTTGGCAACAGTATCGTATGACTTTTACACTTTATCTCTGCTTCTATTTATATAAATTCTTTGCTTGTGGATGACCCGCTTGCCATTATCTGCCTGTTGTAAGTTATAATTCAGGCACATGCGGAAGATCTAGTCATTCTGGTTAGAGGAAAATCTGAAGAGGTACTTATTTCTAATACTCTTCAAGATGTACTAGATCATCATTAATTAGAGGCTTAAAACTCTTTTAAATTTCAGTGAGCGGTTGAGAAAATTTAAAAAATAAACAAATTGGATACCAACACAATTTATTATATCCGTGAAAAAAGTATAGCTCATCATAAGACACGTCCTTAAAATTGTAACTTCAAATGACGACAAAAAAATATATATGTTTCGACATTTGAGTACAAAAATTATCAGTTAAGGAACGTTCCAACGGCTCCGTAATAACAGCAGCGCCACGTTTTATGCTACTTCCGCTGAATGCGACCTATGGCTTGTATAGGATTATTCATCTGCAACTTTTGCTGATCTGTGGGACAGCCATACCAAATAAATTATTTAGGTAAATTCACAAATAGTAATCCTAATAACACGTGGACGTCCCAAGAACGTACTGATAGGACATGAAAACGTCCCGAGGACGTACTCTACCGACGTAAGACGTACCGAGGACGTTTGAGGGACGTTCCATGTCAGCAAAACAGGATGTCCCGAGGATGTCCCACCCAGGACTTATGTGGGACGAATGTAGGTCTAGAGAGGACGTCCTGAAAACGTTGTTGGGACACTATGCAAAACATATAGGTACCTCCCCCTCCACCACTTTTAAGATGTATTCACAGCAGAGGGTATTTATGTTCCTTTTTGGGTTTTCTAACCACATGCATTTGTTTCGAAATAGAATCCAATGATTGGATTCTATTTCGAAGGGAATAAATGTGGTTAGAAAAGCCAAAAAGATAAAATAATGACAAAATATAATTATCATGTAGAAAAATTATTCAAATAGATTGATTTTAATACTTGGTATTTTTATTTATCAACACCAAATGACAAATTTATGCGAACATTTTATTTCTATTGTGCTATTGAAAAATAAGTTATGGCATTTGTATATTTTTAAAATTAACTTCTTACTCTACAAATTCAAGTGTCAAGTGTCAAAAATACAATTTTTATGAGATTTAAAAGTTATTTATTATAATACCTAGTACAGTATAATATAGTTATATATACAATAAGTCATATTGAATATTATAAGAAATAAGCCAAGTGTGCAATAAAACGTAAGATAAATGTATATCTCACTCTCTTAACGTTTTGCACACTTGGTCTTTTTATCGATTCTACAAATAATACCAAACACCGAGAGAAGCAGAAATATATGTTGTGACTAATGCTACCAGATTAATAACAATATTATAAGTTTAACGTTATATTTTTTGCCAATAGTACAGAATTCAAGTAAAGAAAATGGCTATGGGTTAAGATGCATTAAGATTTACGGTTAGAAGCAGGTTTATTCACTGAACTATTCATAATAAATGGAAGACCGATACAGATATATGCGCGTGAACAAAATACTTCAATCATGCAATTCAAGGTCCCCGGGATTTGCGTCGCCGCAATAGTAATCTAGCTTTAAAAGTATGTTGGTGCTTGAGTCAGAATTCTTCTGGAGGACGTTATGTGCAGACGCAATTTTTCTTTGCTTCTCCCCCGTGGCGGGAGGTCTTGGATTAGTGCAGAATTTCAGAGCCGGCATCAAGTAATTCTCTCGTTTTTATCGCTCGTTGAAATTGAAAATTAAATAATTATGTTTTGGGCATGACAGCCGTTATGTCCTTTAATAAAGATTAAAACAAATGTTAACTGTATTAGAAATGTCAATCTTTACACGCATATTTTTGAAGATTTCGGAAAAAAGGACAAATTAAAAACACTTGCAATAAAAATAGAGACGGCCCTTGCGTTCTACACACTGCGGTTGCGCTCCTACCGGGGTCGCCATACTTGCGCGAGATTCAATTTGACACACAAATAGGTATGGACATTGGCATTCCATTTATATGTATAGGTCAGTGGGTTTATTAGGTTGAACATTGATGATGTATAAAAGTTGATCTTCCATAGAATTTTAACAGAGCCAAATAGGGTGGGTGGTAGTAGGCTATAACCTACAAATAAGCAGCACAAAATTTATCTAGAATAAAATATCGATCTAAATACTTATATATTAATAAATCATTTAAATAGACTTACCTATTTTTGGTACTTTCTTTTGTAGCCGTTAAAAGTGACTAGTGGCAATGGGCGGAAGAAATAAAAATGATGCGATGCAATAACTATAAGGCTGCCAAATTGAATTCCCCATACTTTGACAGCAACAGCAACTGCCCACACAGCACATAACATCCCTAGGATATCCTCATTTGGTCCCGTATATCCCAATCGAGGACAACATTCCTCAGGATATCCTTAGGATATCCGAATAAAATATATACAACCTGAGAATATCCCAAATGGGGATATCCTAGACAAATCCTGGTAGGATGTCCTCGTAATATCCTGCAAAGATATTAAAAACCTAACAAAATATCCACTGTGGGAATATCCTGGACAAGTCCTAGAGTCGTCCTATTATAGGCATTATTATATAGGAGATTTCATCAACAAAAATAATGAAAAGCATATATATTATTTTGAAGCTATTTATTTATAGTGTCTTTTATTGGTTTGTATAATTTGCTTCTAAAAACTTATTTGTTTGTTCTATTAGAAAATCCCCTCCAGTACAAATAATTCAATAAAAATGTATATCTTATTTAAATAGCAGTTATTTATAATTTGCTTTTAATACTTTTACTGTGTTTTGAATTAGCTGCCTTTTTGTGACAAGTCGAAAGTTTTAAGAAATCCGCCGGTCGTCCATGTCTTTTCCACGTTAATTTTAAAGTTCTTTTGACAAATAAGATTATGTTAAATATGTCATAAACATGATGCTGCAATGTTATATCTCTGTATTTATTATATTATCTAAAAGGGGATAATGTGAATAGAATTTTTTTTAAATTCATTATAACTTTTCAGCATGTTATGAGTTTTTAAAGTTGTACATATCATCCTTTATAACTTCTAACCACCCTAAACTCTGTTGATTTTAATAATACCAAAAAAGGCAAGAGATCATTTTTATGTAATATTTCATGCTTTTACAATTTTTATTTGAAACTTTTTTACACATTTTGAGTAATTTTAAAAAAACACTTATATTTTTTTAATCCCTTCTCGGGGTTGAAAAAAGATTTCTTTCATTAATCGTGTTCAAATACTTCAAAGTACTATCAAAAATTTACCTTAAAATTTTGATTTGTCGACCTATTTCATTGGACTATATATAACCTCAATTAGTTTGGTAGATTTACTTTCAAAGCGATATAAGCCAATTGATAGATACAACTATGTGTATGGAGTTGTACATGTATCATATTTTTATTAGTCATTTTACCTCTGCCATTATATAAACTTGTACTCCTTTGTCTTCGCTTATTTGCTCAGTTTAAAAGTAATGATCTTATAAAATAATACGTATTTTTTGCTGTCTTTAGAAATATCCAATAAACTCTAAAAGAACTGGGAATGTCCTATATAAAGTCCAAACAATGTCCTCAGGTTGTTCATAGTAAAGCCCAGGCATAACCCATATAAGAGCTGATGATGTCCTGTACACACCCGCACCGATGTCCTGAGGACGTCATCAGCAAAGCCCGAACTGTCCCATTTGGATATCCTACGGACGTCCTAAGGTGATAATGGGATCTTCCCAGGATATCCCATATGTCCTGAAAAGTTGTCCCCAGTATGTTCTGAGGATATCCTTGTGCTGTATGGGTGAGCAATTAACCGAAACTCCTACATCTCAAACATGACGTTTGGCGGGAATTTAAAAAAAGAGCTTTATAGGAACTACTTAACATATTTTTAATTGTTATTCATTCCAGTATTTCCATTTATTTTCATTGCGATATTTTCGTACTAAATGATAGTAGCACACGAATATAGAGGATATAGTAGTATAAAAACTACACTGTACTGTCAAAAAGTACAAATTAATGTAATTTCGCAAGATGAAAAAAATAGTTGAAACGAATAAGATTTCTGAAATCAGAAAAATCAAATTGATAAAATTTAAATGGACCGTGAAATATGAAAATATTTTGTTATCAAAAGAAATTTTGTTAGTAAAACTTTTTAAGGATTTTAATTTCATTTTTACAGTTTTTAATTTCCTTTTTTAACCATATCCGCATCTGCTCGAAAAAGCATCACTCCTAGAGGTTATTTCACAAATGTGTTTAGGTTTGTCTTGACTAGACTCTAGCAGGATGTCTTTAAAATGTTTTATTCAGAACGTTTTAGGGACGATAGCAAACGGACGTCCTTGGGATGTACCATATAAACCCGGGACGTTCAGACCTAACGAGGACCTAAGTGAACGTCCTGGGGACGTTTGTTGTTATCAGGGAATAAACTTTCAAATTCGCAAAAAAATACGAAAAGAAAGGAAGGTTAGAGTATTTTGTACCCCGAACCTCCACTGAATTATATATATTTGTCATGTAGAGTTCAGTAGATATTTCGGAAAGTATAGCCTAACGAAATTTTTTCAGACAAATTTATCCACGTTAAAAGAAAAGATCCCAAAACTCGGAGTTGTCGCCGATATTTAGAAAGTAGTATATTTTATAGAATAGATAAGAACAAGGTAGGTACTTACTCAAAATATAACAAACCGGGTACTCTGCCCCGATTCTTTAAAAAGAGTACCAAGCAATACTGGATCATACTTATTGCTTTATTATCTTATCACGAACTGTTAATGTCACAAAGTACCACACAAGGTAACCGATCGAAATGAGAGAATTGCTCGACACCGGCTCTGAAATTCTGCACTAATCCAAGACCTCCCCAGAAGCATTCTGACTCAAGCTCAAGCACCAACATCCAACATACTTCTAAAACTAGATTTCTACTGCCGCGACGCTTATCCCTGGGACCATGAATCGCATGATTGAAGTATTTTGTTCACGCGCATATATCTGTATTGGTCTTCTATTTAGATGTATAGTTCAGTGGCGGATACTCCTAATTTGGTGTAGATCATTAATAAGGAAGAAGAAGAAAACTAACCTAATTCTCAAATCAACTTCACGTTTCCCGTTTCATAGATTTGTTCCAATACACAATTTTTGTATCGCTGGCGTATCATTCCTATATAGATAGTGACCTGGACACTTGAAGTACATTTATGCAAGCTATCATTCTATAATGGCACATCAAGAGTTACGATTGTTATGATATAGTCACAGAAAACCTATTCTTAAAATATAAATATACCGTGGTTGCGGTACGAAAGCCGACAAGGCTGACAACGTTTATCCTTTGTGCCAGTTTGAGTTAACAGCGACATGGAAACTCAGGAGAGAAAAATATGCAGGCTCTGTTTGAAGATATGTGACATGTTTGAAGCTTTAGATGGAGATATTAAAAGCGCCTTGACTATAATTCTGCCAAATATAGTAAGTATCCCAAATAACGCACGGGAGAGTAGAGATGTATATGTGATTAAATTATTTACTATGCTATTTGATTGTGTGATGCTTTCTGTGAATTTTATTTTAGAAATTAACCATTATACAGGAACCAGTAATGTGCACAAATTGTGCCGAAATACTTTTTAAATGTTTTGATTTTAAAGCAGAGTGCATCTATACACACGACTATATAGTTCCATTTGTCGATAACAAGGACGCAGTCACGCTAGTTCTCAAAGATGTTTATCTGAGCAAAAATGCAAATTGTATTGGTGTCCCAGAGGATCACGACATATGTGGATTTTGCATGGGTTCAGTAAAAAATTGTTTTGCTTTCTTTGATGTTAAAAAGAGAGACGTTTTGTTGGAGAAAATGATAAGACAATGTCTTCCAGAATTGGTATGTATCGAAATTGTAGTAAAATATGAATCTGACATTAATTTTCAAGGCAAATGCATAGTTTTTGCAAAAAGAAAAATTAAAATTTTCCACCATAACGCTTATTATTGTCAACATAAACACTAAAGCACCTCGAATTTGGCTTGTATTCACAATGTAACTGCTTTTCATAACAATGCATCATTCTTGGGGGTTGATCAGAGAGTCATAATCTGTCAAATGCCACTTGTTCCATCAAAATACACCAAACTCCAAAATCCCGTGCATTTGGTGTAGGGTTCAAGTCAATATCTTAACCTTAAAGTATTTCAGGGAAACATGCACAATACAAAAGTTACAGACAGACCAACAGAAATTTTAATTTAAATTAAACTGCTGGCCACTCGAACTTACACATAGAGACTTTTAGGCAAAATTTAAAGTTCAATATTTTCAACAGGAATGCAAATTTTTGAACGCGGCTTGCAAATTTTAAGAGCTAGTTTTTTTCGGATTAAGCTGCATGACGTATATTTATCGTAGGACCATAAGTTTATTATATACGGGGTGATCAATGAAGTCATGCAAAAATTCAAAAAGTTTGTAGGAGTGAAATTTCCGCAAAAAATTTTTTTGGTCGTTGCAATATGGTTCCTTACTGAGGTAACATCAATATCTCTAGACGGTTTTGTCAGTTTTTGGATTAAGGCCCTTAGGCCTTGTACACACTACTCAACATAAAATTTGGATACCGAAATCTTTAAAATGCTATAACTTGACATTGGATTGACGGTTCTTGATGATTTTTGCGGATTTGGAATCCTTATTTCACGTAGATTTTCTATGGTCTAAGCATTTTATTTGAGGGTTGAAATTTACACATTATACGGGTCGATAATAAACAAAAACGTAGGGTATGACGCGCTCTAAAGTTTGACATTATTTAAGTTTTTGTAAAAATAAATTCTCACCTCAAGTTGTTTTTATTTAATGTTCTTCTCACTGTTCTGTCCGAAACTCACACCCCAGTTTGTTGTCTCAAAGAATCATTCAGTTTTACAGAGTTCTTTGTCCACCCCCATGCCCATAATTATGATCGGGTGTAATTTCTACGCGACGCGTCAATTTGAAAGTATGCATTGGAAAAACAAATTTGTTGCTATGGAATTAAAAACTGTTTACATTATTTTAGAAATAATCTGACATATTTCAATGTTATAATTTTGTAAAGTTTAATTAATATGAGGCGTTTAACCACGGCAGAAAGGGAAAATTGCATTCAACTTCTCAATGAAGGAATGTCAAAACAGCAAGTTGCGCACATTTACAATGGCAGCCGAAAGACAATTTATAATTTGAACCGCCGCGTTGAAACTACTGGTGATCATAATTATGGGCATGGGGGTGGACATACAAAAAAAATAAACCAAAGAACCGAAAGAATTTTAATGAGAGAAACTATGCGGAATAGAACAAAGAACTCTAGAAAACTAAATGACTCTTTAAGACAACAAACTGGGGTGAGAGTTTCGGACAGAACAGTGAGAAGAACATTAAATAAAAACAACTTGAGGTGAGATTTTTTTTTTTTAAACATAACATAATGCCAAACATTTTAAATTATAGAGCCCGTCGCAGAGCAAAATGTGTGCGTTTATTACAACGCCATAGAGCGAATAGGCGGGCATGGGCAAATCGGCATGCGAATTGGGTTAATGCAGAGTGGAGCCATTGTTTATTTACTGACGAAACAAGATTTAATTTGTTTCACTCCGATGGCCGAATGTTAGTTTGGAGAAGTCCAAATCAGCGATATTTGGAGGAAAATATGGCCCCTCAAGAAGCATTTGGTGGCGGAGGTGTTACAGTGTGGTTAGGTATCATAAGAAATGGTAAAACCGAGCTATTCATTGCCAACCAAACCATTAATGCTACTGTTTATCAGGAGGAAATTTTGGAACCTATTGTTGTTCCTTTTGCTCGACATTACGGCCCAGAAATTCTATTGGTGGATGACAACGCTCGACCTCACAGAGCGTGAAGGATCACAGAGTTTTCGCAGGCACAAAACATCAATAGGATGGACTGGCCTGCAAAGTCTCCGGATCTTAATGTCATCGAACACGTTTGGTCTTATTTAAAACTTAAAGTAAGATCTCTTGATGTACCCCCTGAAACCTTAGAAACGCTCAGTGAGGCCATTCGTGAAGAATGGGAGAATATTCCACAAGATTTTATAAATAATCTTGTGGATACTCTACCAAATCGATGTCGGGAAGTAATATTCCGAGCAGGAGGACCAACAAAATATTAGCTTCTCTTTTTTTTAATTAATGTACCTAATTTTAATTTAATTTTAATTTAAGTTTAAATTAAATTAATTTTTAATTTTTTAGTTAAATTATTTTCAGTTATTAAAAATTACCAGAATTAGAATTATAAATTTTTTAAGAATTGACTTTTGGTCGTTTTGGTCAATGTTGTATATTGTAGAATTTAATGTAATAAACTTGTTCTTGTCGCTACGTTTTTGTGTATTATCGACCCGGTATAATGTGTAAATTACAACCCTCAAATAAAATGCTTAGACCATAGAAAATCTACGTGAAATAAGGATTCCAAATCCGCAAAGATCATCAAGAACCGTCAATCCAATGTCAAGTTATAGCATTTTAAAGATTTCGGTATCCAAATTTTATGTTGAGTAGTGTGTACAAGGCCTAAGGGCCTTAATCCAAAAAGTGACAAAACCGTCTAGAGATATTGATGTTACCTTAGTAAGGAACCATATTGCAACGACCAAAAAAATTTTTTGCGGAAATTTCACTCATACAAACTTTTTGATTTTTTGCATGACTTCATTGATCACCCCGAATATAATAAACTTATGGTCCTACGATAAATATACGTCATGCAGCTTAATACGAAAAAAACTAGCTCTTAAAATTTCCAAGCCGCGTTCAAAAATTTGCATTCCTATTGAAAATATTGAACTTTAAATTTTGCCTAAAAGTCTCTAAGTGTAAGTTCGAGTGGCCAGCAGTGTAGTTAAAACATCATGTAGATTTTTTAATTTATTCCACAAAATGTACCCATGTGAAAAAAGTCATGCGATTTAATGGCTTATTGAAGGTTAGAACTCTGATATGTTTTAAGATTATGATGATGAAAATTCAAAAATGATGTCTCCATGCAAGTAATGTACCTAATTTGCACCCTCAAAATGTTGACTTGTAACTCTGTATACTGTGGTTTTCGCAAGAGAGAAGCCATAATCTTGCTGCATGTTGTATATTGTGATGAAATTCTTTTTACTTCTTACACTCTGTCGTTTATTAAATTTTACCTCGAAAATGCCGTCATTTTATTAAAATATGCAGATTAATTTTTCATATACTGGGTGTAACAGTATCATGGTATACTACCCCCCGTTTTCTCCTTTGGTTTTGAAGATAATTGATTGAAATTTAGGATACACTACATACATAATAAGCGGGCCTTTTTGACATACAATTGATTTTTCTGGCTTCGCCGGAAGTGACACTAACTTTCCATTTTTAAATGGAACACCCTATATATTATTGCATTTTTGAATTCTGCATAATTTTCTGAATCCAACGATGCCAAATGAGCGACATTTCAAACATCAGTTTTTTTTAATAATATAGTTTTTAGTTTTCCATTTAAGTGTGCCATGACGGTTCCGATTTATTCTAAATGACCCGTGTAATGCTACAAAAATCGAAATCCCATTAAGAACACTAAATTACTTGATTTATGAACAAATAAAATTCACCGAAATTGTTTTTGGGGCAAAACTCAATTTTTTCAATGGAACCATACTGGTACCGTGGTACCATTAATTAGTACTATTAATAAGGAATTTATTCATATGTCGTATTAAAATGTGCGACAAATACAAACAAAATTACAGCTAAAAGAAAATAAGAAAATACAATTTTCTTCTAATTAAATGTTAAGAAGAAACTAAGGTGGCTTTGAAAACAATGAAATATTTAGCTTGTCAAACATTTGTTGGTTTAACGATGTTTTTATTGTATCTTTAAAAATTGTTCAAAATGCCGCAAATTTATACAAGAGATGAAAAAGTGGACATGTTAATTATTTATGGGGAAAGTAAAAAAATGCATTTGCAGCTATGGACCTTTATGGCCGACGATATCCTGATAGACAATGTCCAGCGAAAAATTATTTAGAACGTGTTGAAAACCAATTCCGAAGAGAGCCCAACAATGATCACGAAGAAAACTTCATTATTGACGAAGGAATGGAAATTAATGTTTTGGCTCGAATAGAAGTTGATAAGACTGTTTCTTTAAGACACGTCGGGTTTGAATTGAACATCAGTCACCAAACAGTAAACCGAATTTTGCACAAATACCATTATAAATCTTTTAAATACCAATTGAACCAGAATTTGTACGAAAGTGATTACGAACGTAGGATGGAATATTGCAATTGGATTTTGTATAATAACGTGCAGCCAAACAATGATTTTTTGAGACTGATTTTATTTTTGGACGAGTCAAGGTTTACCAATTTGGGATTATTTAACCGACAAAATACAAAATATCCCTTGTAGCCCAACATATTGGACCAATATATAATCCATATAGGACAAATATTCATATATTGGTCCTATATGGATTATATATTGGTGCTACTAGGGATTGGTCACAAGAAAATCAAAATTTATTACGGGAGGGTAACTTTCAAGTGTGGTTCGGTTTCAATGTTTGGCTTGGAATAATCGGTGGTAGAATCATTGGTTCCATAATATTTGAAGAACCTCTGACTGGTGCCAGATACTTGAGACTCCTGAAAAATGAGATTGAGGACATTTTAGATGAGTTACCTTTAGATTTAGGACAGGGAATGTATTTCCAACAAGATGACACTCCTCCCCATAATTTAAGGATTGTAATTGACCTTCAATGGAGATTCGGAGAAAACGTAATTTCGACGAATGGTCCTGTGAGGTGGCCTCCAACGTCACCTGATTTAACGCCCCTTGATTTCTTTGTTTGGTGTCATTTAAAAATATTGTCTATACAACCGCCTTTACAACCCATGAAGACCAGGCGCTATGAGTAAGACAAGCAATTAATAGCATAACGGCCCAGCAATTGGTGAGCGTTCTTCAAGAAACAGCTATGTGAGTTCAGAAGTGCATTGACGTTAATGGATAGCATTTTGAAAACTGTTGTAATGTTTTGTGTTACTTTTTTGTATTCCAAAACCACCTTATGTGTAACAAGGTAATTAGAATAAAATTGTATTTTCCTATTTTCTTTTAGCTGTAATTTTGTTTGTATTTAGCGCACATTTTAATAAGACACATGAATAAATTACTTATTAATAGTACTAATAAATGGTACCACGGTACCAATATGGTTCCATTTGAAAAAATTGAGTTTTGCCCCAAAAACAATTTTGGTGAATTCTATTTTATTTATTTATTTATTTATTTATTTATTTATTTATTGCATACACTGTTCAACAGGTAAGTGTCCACGTAAGTAAGCCTTTTCCGTGGCGTACGGCTGTGATTCGTTACGTGCAGTAATGGGTGGCCGGCAATTTTCTTGCTGCCGGGTAATGGAGGCTAGGTTTGAAGTGGTCAGAGCCAGGAGTTGCGTTAATTGTTCATAGCTGGGTAGTCCCAAGCTCGGTTGGGGTTGGTCCGTTATGGCGGCAGAGGGGACTGGGATCGTTCCAGTCGTTTGGTTTTGGAGCACTATTTGTCTTTGGGGCGTAGCACTAGGTCTTGCCGTCTGGTACGGCGGGGTGACGTGGTAGGCGCCGGCCGACGAGGTAGGCGTGACGAAGTACTGTGCGTTGGGCGGCGTGCTTGGACTTGGGCTGGTTGCTGTTGGTGGTACCATGCAGTGAGGGGTGGCCAGCTGGCGGCGAGGTGTCAGCGAGGCGTCGCTGAAGAGTTGGGGCCAGTCGGGTGTGGCAGCAATGGTGTACTGACCGCTGGGCAGCCCTGAGCCAGAGTGGGAGGCTTCCCCATGTGTGGAAGCGAATCCAGCGAAGCGGCGATCTCCCAGCGTCGAGGAATCGTCGTTGGCCCGGGATGCTGTTGGGTCCACCATACAGCGAGGGGGCATCACCATCTCATCATCACCACCCAATCTCTGTTCCATCGCCGAGTTTCCATGCCACGATGCTGCGTTGCGCTCCATGCAGTAGGGGGGCATCGCCTGAGAATCGTTGCTGCTCCATTCCAGATTTGTTGCCTGGGCCTCGTGCCAGGTGGCTGCGCTGCGTGCCATGCAGCGAAGGGGCACCGTCGTGATGACGTCATGCGTGACCCCAGTGTCGTGTCCTATGTTGGTGGCGAGTCCTGCCTCGCTATGCCTAGGCGCTGAGCCCGGCGACGCACAGTGGTGGGGCGCCGTCGTCGCGACGCCATGCGTAGCACTTGTGCCTGTGGAGAAATCAGAGGACATGCTTACCTCGCCGAGCCGGGTTGCTGTGTTGCTTGCTGTGCAGTGTGGGGCCACCGTCGTGGAGACGTCGGGCGTGACCCCCGTACCCCTTGTCAGGGCGTCGTGTTGGCGGAGCTCTTCGTGGTCAGATGCTGTGAGGGGCGTCGTGCAGTGAGGGGGGGCCGACGTGGAGACGTCGCTCTCGACCCCAGTGCCTACTGCCTTGCCACTCCGGGTATGCATTGCCACTTGACACTCAACACAATAAAACTCAATTAAAACACACTGTCTGGTTACAACACAAGAGGAAGGGATAACCTCATCAGCATTGGCGTTGGCGTCTGTGCTCAAATGACTTCTGTTTCGGCAGAAGACTATTAGTTGCTGAAGGCTGGAACATTACTACTTGAAGGATCGATCACTACTTGCTCGCTGAGAAAAAGTGTTTTCTTATATAGACTTTTTTTGTGCTCAAATGACTTCTGCTTCGGCAGAAGACTATTTTTCGTGCTCAAATGACTTCTGTTTCGGCAGAAGACTAAAACATGAGCACAGCGCGCTAGACAAGTCATAACTTGTTCGCGACGCCGACGCCGATGACACCACCCCCCTTTTTTGTGACTTTATTGAACATTAATAAAGGCATACAGGTTATGGTTCAGTTCAAAAATTTCAATTATATAATGTAAGAGTGAGTGGATACAATATTTTCAAAACTATAAACTAAGAGTAAGTGTTAAGATATTTCAACAACTAAGATATTTTAACATATATAGACTAAGATTAAGTGTGGTAAGATATTTTAAATAAGTAACTAATAATAGGTCCACTAAGATATTTTAGGTAAAACAAGATATTTAAAATTAAAGTATTTTATGTGACAAATCATAAATGTATTCTAGTTGAACAAAGTTTTCGCCCTGTGGCGTCGAATTATTTACATTGGTATATTATCGCAAGTTTCGCTCTTCTGGACGTCGTCTCCGCGACGCCCGGGGCTGCCTGATCCTGTTGCGAATTGGGGGGCTGCTAAGTCCTGCTGTGTTGCTCGCTAAGGCAACGGGATTCTGGAGCGAACCTGTGAGGCTGCAACGTCCTGCTGTGTTGCTTGCTAAGGCAACGGGAGACTGGAGCGATTTATTGAGGCTGCAACGTCCTGCTGTACTGCGGGCTAAGGCAGTGGGATACTGGAGCGCCTCGTGGGGGCTGCTAGGTCCTGCTGTGCTACGTGCTAAGGTAGCGGGATCCTGGAGCGGTGCGCCGGAGCCGGCTGAGCTCGGGCTGGCGTTCGAGTTGACGAATACTCGTGTCCGGACTGGGACAGGCATCTGGCTGGCGGATGGCTGCTGTCGGTCGTGGCCAGGCGTGGTCACGGCCTTCGCCCAGAACGGCATCGGGAACAGTATCGGCGTCGTGTCGAGCGGCTGCTCTTGTCTTGACGTAGAAGGCCCAGGGTCTGCTGGCGGCGGCAGTGCGGCTGACAGCGCCGGGGACTTCTCATTCTTGTTTGTTTGTTTCCTCTTAGCTGTGGTGGATGGGCCAGGCACGACTGGGGGCAGTCGGCGGGCTGGAAATTTTGGTTTAGCGGCGGCTGTGGTGCTATGTCCACGTAGATAGTCGCCATGTCCACGGAAGTAGGTACCAGGTCCACGGATGTAGACTTGTGCGTTGGCATCTGGCTTTGGGGCAGCGGGCACTACTGATCCTGTGATAGTAGGCGTGACTGGCTTCTGGGCAACGGGCGCTACTGGTCCTGTGACAGTAGGCGTGGTTGGCTGTTGGGCAGCGGGCACTACTGATCCTGTGATAGTAGGCGTGACTGGCTTCTGGACAACGGGCACTACTGGTCCTGTGACAGTAGGCGTGGTTGGCTGTTGGGCAGCGGGCACTACTGATCCTGTGATAGTAGGCGTGACTGGCTTCTGGACAACGGGCACTACTGGTCCTGTGACAGTAGGCGTGGTTGGCTGTTGGGCAGCGGGTGCTGCTGGCTCTGGGGCAGCGGGCACTACTGGTCCTGTGACAGTAGGAGCTGCGAGCCTTGGTGGGGCTGGATGACCTGGATCCTCGGGATCGTCATCCTCGTCGTTGCTGTCGTCATCTTCGGTTTCGTCATCTTCGGTATCGTCATCTTCGTCGTTGCTGTCATCATCTTCGGTATCGTCATCTTCGGGATCGTCATCTTCGGTATCGTCATCATCGGTATCGTCATCATCGGTATCGGTGGTCTGTTGCAGAGATTGTCTTAGTAGGTCAGTCTGGCTGGACTGAATCCTGGGAGGCGGCTCGGGGCCTGGCAGGCCGAGTGGAGGTGACCTCGGGGGAGATGGCTTCGTGCTGACATCTCGGGTATGAGTTGGCGGGAATACCTTGTCCAAAAATACAGAGGCTATTAGTGGGGCAGTGGTTGGCAATACTGACCTTTTATCCTTCCAGGAAGGTCCAGCGTCCTGCTGGTCCGGGAAGGCGTCCATACTCGCCACTTCCTTGGGTTCCTGTTCACCTGGTTGAGGCTGAGGAATGAGCGTGGTTGACTGGTCTGAGCTGAGGGAGGTAGCATCTTGCGTCACGGTGTCGACTGGTGACCGCCTGTCCAGGCGGCCCGGGCAAAGGAAAGCAAAGGCGGCGGCTCTGTTGCTTTGTTGCCGTGGTGTCAGCGGGCGTGGTAGATACGTGTCCTGCTCCTGCTTGGCTGTAGCTTCGTCAATCTCATTCTTCTTGGTCGGTGGTGGAGACACCAAGGTTGTGGCTTGTAGCTGGGCTTGTAGTTGCAGCACTGCGTCCTCTGTCTTGGTTGGTAGTTCTAGGCTGTTAATTTCCAGCGGTGGGGCCGGGCGCCCTAGTTCTGCCCGACCCATTGGGAGTTTCCCAATGGCGGCGCATTGCGGGGTTGTTGCCTAGTGTTCGACTGACTTCTTTGTGGTGGTGCCGTGGATGTCTGTCCTGGGCCTGAGTTATTGGTTGGACCTGCTTGTTGGCTAGGGTTGTTTGAATTGGTGCCATGCCCTCGGAAGTTGTTACCCCCTGTCTGGACATTTTGTTGGCGGAAGTTAGGGTTTCCCTGTTGGTTGGAGTCGTGTCCACGGAAATTGGGGTTGGCTCGCTGGTTGGAGTCGTGTCCGCGGAAATTGGAGTTGCCTTGCTGGGGCTCTGACTGAGTTTGGTTGGTGGGGCAGTCTCGGTGATAGTGAAATCCCGGGCACTTGCGGCACTTTGGTAGACTATTGGTAGTATTACTCGCAGGCGGGATGGTGGCTGGCCTCGGCAGCGGTCGGAGTTGCCTCTGAAATTCCCTGTAGTCACCCTCGGCGTTTTCAGCCACTCGGCTCAAGCTTTCCATCGTGGCCACTGGGACATTTCTAGTTGCGAATCTTAGTTCCGGTCGCAGGAGCTCGCGCACCTCCATAACCATCTCTTCTTCCGGCGTATACCGTTCTACCCTCAGCCAGAGTCCAATTTTGCGTTGTATAAAAACGGCGGCGGGTTCGTCGTCTTTTTGTCTTTCCCCGTGTAACCTGGAGCGTAGCTTCCCCAGGGTGGCAGTGTCGTTGAACTGCCGCAAGAGCTTTTCCTTTAAGAATTCGTATGTGATGTTGTGGGACTCCCACATCTCCAGGGTGCGTCTGGCTTGTCCCTCGAGCTGTTCAATGGCCACCCTCACTTTATCTCGGCCGTGGATGTCTTCTTGGAGCATCGCCTCCTCGAGCTCATCCAGGAAGTTGACTGGATCCTCCCATTCCAGGCCTGAGTAAGTGGGCAGCGCTCTCGTCCTTCTAGTGGGCATCCTGTGATGACCTTGTATTGCGTGTATTGCGGCTTGAACGCTTCCCTCCATTAGTCTTGTCATGCTCTCTGCTAGGTTTTGTGTTGGGCGCCACTGGGGGTCCATTTCCCCAGAATCTGTGTAGTCGGGTCGTCGTGGATCCTCTTCCCTCCGGAAAGATCTGGCCTCACGTTGTTGGTCGCCATGTCCACGTAAGTAAGCCTTTTCCGTGGCGTACGGCTGTGATTCGTTACGTGCAGTAATGGGTGGCCGGCAATTTTCTTGCTGCCGGGTAATGGAGGCTAGGTTTGAAGTGGTCAGAGCCAGGAGTTGCGTTAATTGTTCATAGCTGGGTAGTCCCAAGCTCGGTTGGGGTTGGTCCGTTATGGCGGCAGAGGGGACTGGGATCGTTCCAGTCGTTTGGTTTTGGAGCACTATTTGTCTTTGGGGCGTAGCACTAGGTCTTGCCGTCTGGTACGGCGGGGTGACGTGGTAGGCGCCGGCCGACGAGGTAGGCGTGACGAAGTACTGTGCGTTGGGCGGCGTGCTTGGACTTGGGCTGGTTGCTGTTGGTGGTACCATGCAGTGAGGGGTGGCCAGCTGGCGGCGAGGTGTCAGCGAGGCGTCGCTGAAGAGTTGGGGCCAGTCGGGTGTGGCAGCAATGGTGTACTGACCGCTGGGCAGCCCTGAGCCAGAGTGGGAGGCTTCCCCATGTGTGGAAGCGAATCCAGCGAAGCGGCGATCTCCCAGCGTCGAGGAATCGTCGTTGGCCCGGGATGCTGTTGGGTCCACCATACAGCGAGGGGGCATCACCATCTCATCATCACCACCCAATCTCTGTTCCATCGCCGAGTTTCCATGCCACGATGCTGCGTTGCGCTCCATGCAGTAGGGGGGCATCGCCTGAGAATCGTTGCTGCTCCATTCCAGATTTGTTGCCTGGGCCTCGTGCCAGGTGGCTGCGCTGCGTGCCATGCAGCGAAGGGGCACCGTCGTGATGACGTCATGCGTGACCCCAGTGTCGTGTCCTATGTTGGTGGCGAGTCCTGCCTCGCTATGCCTAGGCGCTGAGCCCGGCGACGCACAGTGGTGGGGCGCCGTCGTCGCGACGCCATGCGTAGCACTTGTGCCTGTGGAGAAATCAGAGGACATGCTTACCTCGCCGAGCCGGGTTGCTGTGTTGCTTGCTGTGCAGTGTGGGGCCACCGTCGTGGAGACGTCGGGCGTGACCCCCGTACCCCTTGTCAGGGCGTCGTGTTGGCGGAGCTCTTCGTGGTCAGATGCTGTGAGGGGCGTCGTGCAGTGAGGGGGGGCCGACGTGGAGACGTCGCTCTCGACCCCAGTGCCTACTGCCTTGCCACTCCGGGTATGCATTGCCACTTGACACTCAACACAATAAAACTCAATTAAAACACACTGTCTGGTTACAACACAAGAGGAAGGGATAACCTCATCAGCATTGGCGTTGGCGTCTGTGCTCAAATGACTTCTGTTTCGGCAGAAGACTATTAGTTGCTGAAGGCTGGAACATTACTACTTGAAGGATCGATCACTACTTGCTCGCTGAGAAAAAGTGTTTTCTTATATAGACTTTTTTTGTGCTCAAATGACTTCTGCTTCGGCAGAAGACTATTTTTCGTGCTCAAATGACTTCTGTTTCGGCAGAAGACTAAAACATGAGCACAGCGCGCTAGACAAGTCATAACTTGTTCGCGACGCCGACGCCGATGACATAAGATACCCAATTACAGAACAGGAATAAAGGCATACAAAGCATTAATTACATAATATACAACAACATAGAAAGTAAAATGAAGAAAAAAATTACTTAAATGTACGAACTATGAATAACTAATGATACGAGGAAAGAGAAAAAAATAACATGGGAAATGTTTAAATATAAAAACTATATATACATATATACACATATGTGATTCAAAGCAAATTAAGAAAAACAAAGACACTCACTGGTTATTTAATTCAGAACATTTTGTTTTATGTCACTAAGGCTGCAATTAAAAATATCGAAGTCGTTACATAATTTGTTAGAAGTACTGCAAATCGTATATAAAGGTGAATTATTTAGTACGTTGGTACGCGGCATAGGTAAATAGAAAACTTGGTGATTACGAGAGGTTAATCTGGGAACGTGAAAATTAAGCTTACTAATTATTTCGGGTACATCAAAATCATTGTATAGTAATTTAAACAAAAATACTTGAGAGAAGTACGTACGCCTATCCTCAAGAGTAGTCATAGAATATCTTTCAAGCAAGTTACTTTGCGGAAAACCAATCACTGGATAGGTACCGACGGATTTGAACCACAGTAATTTAAGAAATCAACGTTGAACTGCCTCCAAGTTATTCTTGTGAACACCATAACTGGAACTCCAAATTAGCGATGCGCACTCAAGTTTCGATCTGACGAAGGATTGATAAAGAATTTTCAGAGTATCAGTATTAGTGAACTCTCGACTAGTACGAACGATAAATCCAAGGGCTTTGGAGGCTTCAGACACAATGGTATCGATATGATCAGTGAATGATAATTTACTATCAAAAGTTACGTCTTTGAAGTATGACATTATCTAACCTGTAATCAAAAATAAAAGGTGATGTTTTTAAAGAAAAGGACTTTACGTTACATTTACTAGGATTCATGAATAATTTATTTACTATACACCAGGTGTTTATTTTGTCAAGAGAAGTCTGAAGTTGAAAACAGTCATCGATTTCATCAATTACTGTGAAAATTTTTAGATCGTCGGCATATAAAAGGTGAGGCAAATTAATTTCGTTTACTATGTCATTAACAAATATGTTAAAAAACAAGGGCCCCAGAATAGATCCCTGGGGAACTCCAGATGTGGCAGCAAGTTCGATCGATTTGAACCCATTTAATGCAACGTACTGACTCCTATTCATTAAATAAGATTTAAACAAGAGGAGCAAAGAATATGAGAAGCCCATTTTTTCTAATTTATTAACTAACAACTGGTGATCAAGTCTATCAAACGCTTTGTTCATTAGTCACGCAATTTAGCGTTTTTAACGGGATTTCCATTTTTGTAGCATTACACGGGCCATTTAGAAGAAATCGGAATCGTCATGGCACACTTAAATGGAAAACTAAAAATTATATTATAAAAGAAATTGATGTTTGAAATGTCACTTATTTGGCATCGTTGGATTCAGAAAAATGTGCAGAATCAGAAATGCAATAATATACAGGGTGTTCCATTTAAAAATCGAAAGTTAGTGTCACTTCTGGCAAAACCGGGAGGGAAAAAAGTGCCTCGTATTATGTATGTAGTTATCCTAAATTTCAATGAGTTATCTTCAAAACTAAAGGAGAAAAGGGGGGTATATCATGATTCTGTTACACCCGGTATATTTACAATATCTGCTTTTTGTTCCATAGGATTTTAGTATTATCAAGAAACCTGTAATCTGTCCACCCTGCCGTGGTTCACTAGAGACTTATTTCCGTTTTGTGATGAACTGTTTGAGTGTGGAAGGCAAGATTAAGAAATATTGTGAAACTCTAGACGTAGACGGTGAAGATCAAATAAAGCTAAGCCATTTATTGCAGTTTACGATCAGAGATGAAACAACAGCTGAGGCAGATGGGAACTTGGTTAACATAACCAAAGAAGAAAAACCACTCTGTGAGGAAAGAGGAAGTGTGGAAGAAGTGATATTTAATAATGAAGAAGGGTTTATACTTGTGTCAGACTGCAAAGAGGAAAGTACAAATTTGGATGTGATTGAAGAGGAAAGAGAAGGATTATGTGAAGAAAACAGTTTTATAAAGGAAAACCTGGGGAAAATGGAGGATCAAAAATGTTTACTTAATGAGGAAATCGACATAAAAACGGATGAATCCGATTTCTACAGGTAATAATAAATTAGGCTTAATTCTAAATATGGAAAATTCATTCTATCCTCCACTGTATGTATCATTTTAAGTATTCACTTATTTTATAATTTATCCCGGCAACACTTGCAAGTTAGTAACATATACAAAATATTAAATAATATGTATAAAACATGAGGAACCAAGAAGAACAACATTTCTGTAAAGCTGCAGAAATATAAAGATGTTCTACATGCTTTCCTAATTTTAGCTAGATATACATTTATCGGCTCAATGCTTACATATGAGACAACTGGGTCTTGGGTTCGAATTCTGGCTAGGGTATGGATGTTTAGTGGCGTTTTTAATGTGTCTTCGAAATTGTAGCAGTGGACTAAACTGCGATTTAGTGAATGACACAACACGGCTACACAGGTTCAGAGGTTAGAGGAAGGGGATGAAGTTCATCGGTTAAATTTTAGTAACTGGACTATTCGGAATCGAAGAAGTCTTAACAGATGTCTGTTTATAGATGAGGCACAATTTACAAGAGAGGTGTTTATAATTTAAAAAATTCACATGTTTGGACCGAGGAGAATCCATATGCTGTAAGACAGAATAAATCCCAACATCGATTTGCTATTAATTTTTGATGCGGTGTTTTCAACAATCATTTGATTGGGCCACATATCCTCTCTGATAGATTATCAGGTGAACTTTATTTACACTTTTTGCAAAATTTTTTACCTGTGCTATTGGAAAATGAAAATATTGCGGGAATGTATTACCAGCATGATGGCGCTCCACCCCATTTTAGAAATATTGTGAGAAATTTCCTAAATGACAATTTTCCAAATATGTGGATAGGTCGAGATGGACCTCATCATTAGCCTTCAAGGTCACCGGATTTCAATCCTGTTGATTATTATGTTTGGGGGCATTTAAAAGCAAAGGTATGTGACGTGGCCATTAACAGTAGAGAGGAACTTTTGGAACGCGTTAATAACGCTTACGTAGAAGTCAGAAATAATCCAGATAGAGTCGGGTACAATTCAAACTGACGTGTGTCATGGCCGCTAAAACGTCTGAACTAAGATTTTATTTAAAGCATAAGAAATACCAGTAGTTCTCAAACAGTTCTCAGCAATGATATCGCTAAATAATTTTAAAAATATATAAAAGATACTATCATAAAATGTTAAGATTATTAATTTAGTAATTTCATAATTTTAGTGGAATTCTGATTATACAGTGTCCATAAAGTTGGCTACATATGGGAAAAAATTGTATTTTTTACATTTCTAAAAAACTCTATTGGGGGTTTGTTTATTCATGACACATGACACATGTCATGCGATCACCGGTTTGGCAGGACTGTAAAAAATAGTTGACGGTGGTACCGAAAAATGGGTCAAATTGTTAAGATATCGAAAAATTTTATGAAGAAAAAGTGCATATAGAATACAAGGACTCCATATAGTCGCGTCATTTTAGCATGAAAAATCTGAAAACCTCAAAAAAAGGTACAGGGTCAATTGACTTAATTCTTGTTGCAAAGAGTTCAGAAAGGCATTTAAAAAAACAGTGCCTTTTATTTTTTGGCGGAAATGTTTGGTTTCATTTCTTTTCCGATAATTGGCCAATCTAATTAAATTAATTGAAAAATTTGTTATCATACACAATATGCCATATAATTAAACGAAAATGGTTACTCGGGGGTTTCTGGGGTCGCTGATCACCAATCTGAAGTCCAATTTGGGAAATTCAAAATGGCGGACCGGAAATCGGGCCATCTTCCAGAAGAAGAATGAGAATGGATATCTTGGCCTTGAAAATCTGTACTCGGGAGTTTTCGGGGTCTCTGATTACGAATGCGAAGCCTGATTTGGTAAATTCAAAATGGCGGACCGGAAGTAGAGTCAATTTATCAGGAAAAATTCATATTTTTTCGTTCTTGGGCTGAAAATGAGTACTCAGAGGTTTTTAAGGTCGCTGATTACGGATCAGAGGTCCAATTTACGAAATTCAAAATGGCGGACACGGGAGGAACAGTCAATCTCTTCGGAAAACCTTGTATTATTTACTTTTTCGGGCTGAAAGTATGAAAATTAAAAAAGTATTTCCTGAAAAATATACTACTTCCGGTCCGCCATTTTGAATTCTCCCTAACTGGACATCAGATTCGTTATCAGCGATAACGAGAATCTCCGAGTCCCCCCCCCCACGTTCAGCCCAAAAAAGAAAATAATACGAGTTTTCAGGAGAAATAGAGTGTTATTCCGGTCCGACATTTTGTATTTCGTGAATTAGGCCTTTGATTCGTTATCAGAGACCTCAGAAACACCCGAGTACTCATTTTCAGTCCAAAAGCGAAAAAGATACGAGTTTTTCTTGATAAATGAACTCTACTTCCGGTCCGCCATTTTGAATTTACCAAGTCAGACCTCAGATTCGTAATCGATCAGCAACCTCGAAAACCTCCTAGCACAGATTTTCAAGGCCAAGATATCCATTGTCATTTCTTATGGAAAATGGCCCTATTTCCGGTCCGCCATTTTGAATTCCCCAAATCGGACTTCAGATTGGTGATCAGCGACTTCAAAAACCCCAGAGTAACCATTTTCGTCTAATTCTATGGCATATTGTGTATGATAACAAATTTTTCAATTAATTAAATTAAATTGGCCATTAATATTGTCCAATTATTGGTCCAAAATTTAAACCAAACATTTCCTCTAAAAAATAAAATCTATTTTGAAGCAGATATGAGGAAAATAAAAAAGTGCAAATTTTACACCTACCATTAATTACTAAGTATATGAAAAATCATAAACTCTTGTGTCTATTTCACAAATATTTGACTAGTTTCGACAAAAACTGTATGTATTTTAGTTGAATAAAGGTATTTGCATGTAAAAAAAGAAACGAACCTCCAATATAGTATTTTTTAGAAATCTCAATAATACAAATTTTTCCGATATGTAGCCAACTTTACGACGGACACTGTAGGTATATAGGTTCGGGCACAAATGAAACTGATAACAAAAAATGAATTGCCCAATTCAGTCAATAACAATGAGTAATCAGAAAAAGAAATCAAAGACTAATATTGCTACAGTCCAGCAAGAGACACGGGAAGGTTTGGGCATTTCTTGCCAGGAAAGGATAGGATCGTAGTATTAGTAGGGGAAACGATGTCAGTAAAAATAAAATATTTCATATAACAAAACAAAATCTGAAATCTCTATGAGAATAACGAAAATAAATTATTTTTCTTTTAGCGGTAATAAATAAAAATTCTAGTTGACAAAATAAAAAAAGACACATTTTTGGGGAAAATATAGTTTTAACAAACTCGAGGCGCAGTTTAATAAAATAAAAATTATAGAACGAAAATTATTAACTTTTAATAGAGCTTAAATAAAAAAAAAAAAAGTAGAAGAGTGTTGGGGATCGATCCCGCACCAACCCCATTTATATTTATTGCATCGAGCATGTTACCGATTGGGCTAGGCTAGCTACTTTGTTCTGCTTTAAGACGTGTACTATGTACGTAATAGAAAATTGTAAGACTTAATGGTTTGATATTGTTCGTTTAACGGATGAATATCCACTATTTACCACTAAAAATAACTTAAATATTTCATATAAAGACGTTTTTCATATTTAGAGTGGTGTTAGTTCACGGAATTAAATAATATTCGTCGTCAAATCACACAGTTTGAGAATCGCTGAGCTTATGACTATGTTTCTCACTCCTCAGTGTGCATTTCATATTTCCGTCTCAAAAGAAGTGGGAAAGAATCTTGGTAGACATACATTGACAATGTCTTTAGGTTATGGCTTTAAGTTTGTGTGCAAGAGATAGTGAAAACGTATGTGCAATATTAATTCATGCAACGGTCTTTTTAAACTTGACCCGACTCTATGATTAGACGTGCAATTAGAAATATTACTACTAGAGCAAGGCAATGTATTCAAGGAAAAGGAATCCATTTTGTACAGTTATTGTAGTTATGTATTTATTACTTTATTTATTGTTATTGTACATACATGCATTAAAAGTAAAATATTATTTTTAATGTAGAATCACAAAATTAAGTAGTACTTTGATTTATGTGCGCAAATCTACGTTGTTTTCAAAATTATTTTACAATAGTTCACGTACCCCTAGTCTAGAAGCGAAAGAATTGTTACTGCTGCAAGTTATTTTTTTTGTTAATTAACCTTGAAATAAATATGCAAGTTCCAACTGTCTGAACCATTTTGATTTACTGCAACTAATCAAGGTTGATGAGTGAAATGCGCAAGCAACTTAAGCTACTCTATTCAGTTTTTTCCGCTCTTTTCAAACATCTGCAAAATTTTGTCATACAGGGTGTTGATTTTGATATACAACATATTGTCAATTTTTTATTAAGCAGGACCTGGGTTTTTTGGTTTATTGTGAAGTTCTATCGAGAAAAATAAGTTAAACATATATTCTAGGTATGAACCGATTATACAGGGTGGTTCAATTAGTTATGATCAAAGACAGATTTGGCCAAAATCGATAAAACATCCTGTATCTCAGTAAGGAAGGATGATGGATTTATTAATGCCAGATAATTTGGAACCGCCAAAGTTCCCTCTATCAACAAGTTACGTATGTACCTTTAACTTTGAAACACCCTGTATAAATAGATTTAATTTTTTTCTAATGATATTAGTTACAACAAATCATTGTTGTGCTTGTAACATATTTTGATACCTAAATATTAAAACATGTTATTCCGGTGCGGACGGCAGCCGATTTTTGTTGGAGAGCATAGACCGTGGGTTAGGATTGTGTGTGGACACTCAAAGGGCGCCACCGGCTGTATGTTACGTAATGTGACTTAAATAATTTTGCCAGCACGGAACAAAATCAAGTTACTAGCAACCATGCGATGGAATTCTCAAAATATCTCTATGATCTCAAAACTCTTACTTTACTCTATGAAATCTCAAAATTTAAACAAATATCAGGAGTACCAGTGCTAATAATAAGAACGTGTAGACATTAGACATTTATTACAACACACATGAGATATACAACAATAAATAAATTCCCTAAACATAATCTGTATATGCAAAATAAATGCAAAATATGTGAATGGCCCCTTCTAAAGTAATTTCAGTGATTTGATCCCTTTTTATAGAAATGCAACTACGCTTTAATGATACCAACAATGAGCTTTAGATTTGCAACAGCGAGTTAAAGGTTCACAATGGATTAAAATTACCGCTCATCACTAAAATATTATGTAACTAACAAGATTCTGTGAGCCAATTTTCGCAATGCTCGCTGTGTGCACTAGAATGTTACAGAATGATCTAAGATAATTATGTTCTATTAAAAATACTCATATGTGACATAGTAGAAGGTAAATTAGTATCACGTGGTACCATGCGCTACTAAAAAAACTTAAGATATTTCATCATGTTAGGTAGGTAGTTACAAAATCGTTGTGTAATTTACTCTAATATTTCAACAAAAAATCACTGAATAAAACTATGATAATTTCTTTAAAAATTATATAACTAAAATGAAACAATAAAACCTGATTAGAGCCTTGACGTTTTCTCTGACAACTGCAGCGTGACCTGTCACCACTTCCTAAGATGTTCTCGACGTTGCTTACGACTACGACTCCGTGTCACTCCCAAAACTCTGCCAAAATCTCTTGGAGACTGCTGCGAACAACTCTCCAACCAAAACTTCTCTGGATGTCAGCAGAACCCACATAAAACCAAACATCTGAGTAATAGACTTCCTCCTATTACTCCTCTAACTACTGGGCCCCCTTACATAACCAAAATGTCAGCACCAAACATATGCCTATACCAAGTACAGGCCTCTCCAAAACATAACTTATTTTCAAAGGGCCAATCCCTCCAAACATATACTTGTACCAAACACTCTGTAATAATTACAATAAATAAGAACTAAATAAAATACCAAACTAAGTAAAATGAAAGCTCACCTCATATAGAGAGTATTACATAACTTCCGAAACACGTGGCGATCGGATTACGACAAGCAACAGAATTCCTTCCTGGAACTTACAAAATGCTTCTGGCAGGACGGTAAAGAAACACTGGGTACATCAAATCAAATCCCTTTTCAGTGTCAGCGATGTAAAACCCAAATTATTCACTACAAAACCGGGACCGCCGCCATTCCGCTAATCTCGTCGCTGTCGAAGAACGAAAGTCGGACCAAAATCTCCTACCGTTCTCAGTGTTGCCAACTTGAGCATCAAGAGAACTCTTTCTCTAGCCAATAAAAATGCGCCAACAAAGGGCTTTGCATTTAAAAGACTGAATTACACAATTATTTAATATCTCAACTACAAGAACACATGACTAACACCTCTAACTTAAAATATAATACATAAAAGAAAACACGCTTTCTTTCCTTGTTGAGAATTTCAGATATGCAACCTGCTATGCCCCTTTGAAGTACGAGTGGTTGCCTATCAAACAAATGAACTAATGGGTTAATCTACTGTATTCAAACTGAAATTATTAATGTAGCTTTTTCAAATGCTACATGCTCATTTAGTACTCCGCTTCCAAACCTAATTAGGACGTAAGGCTGCGTCCAACGGAGTACTAATCTTCAAAATCATCCAAATATTCTCTACTGGCCCTGTACATGTGAGATTCATCTCAATTGTATGTATCAGGCAGTCATCTTGTTCAAGTCCTCAAATTAATTGGTCCTGATCGTCCATTGGTAGATAGAGCATTACAGCCGTTTTACAAATAAAATTGCTTATTTAATTTTAGAAGAAACCACAATTAGCCATTCAATAACACTGTTTTTAAAAAAAATGGTACAACTTTGCGGCCATATTGCCGGTGAGACTAGCACCGCGGTGGTAAATCCTAATCTCAGTTGCTTATAAATTAATAAGCAGATTTAAGAACAGGTATCATTCAATAATTTTTAACACACTAATGATAAATCACATATAGTAACTAGCCCAGTCGTCAAGGGTTTTAAGGCATCACTAAATATTATATGGCTGAATTTTTCGGGATAGGTGTTTTGGTGTAGAATACGATAAAAAAAGTTTTACAGCTGTAAGGTGCCGGCGACCCCTGAAAATATCGAACATATTGGCCGAAATTCGGTCTTTGGCCATAACTCGAAAAATGAAAAATATGTATCAAAAACGAAGAGCACTAGGCGATAGAGGGGGAAATTTCACATTAAAAACGTAAATAAAATTTTTTGTACGATCAAAAATGTAAGCTCCAGATTTTTTTGTTTAACGCACGAGAATGGAACGTGGCGACTCATCAGTACGACGGCGCACGAAGCGTGCGCGGTCTCGAACGCGCTACACTAAATTAGTTGTAACTTTTGAACTAATTAATAACACTGAGCTCAACAAAGCTTAAATGAAAGAAGATACATGTAACTATTGGATTATTATACTTTCAAATATAGAAATGAATATATGTAGAAATAATGTATATGTGAAGTCGAAACATAAAGAGATTTTCGATGAAATCGGTAAAAGCTCTACCATTTCTACAATGTTTAAGATAAAGACCTGGAACTTTCGTATATTACCCTGGAAGTAATCTATAAAAAGATCCGATTAGTGAAAAAAATGTCAAAAATTTATTTTTGAAGATGTACACTGATAAAATTTCTAAATATTGAAAGTGATAAAATTTCATATGTATAACTAACTTTAACCACCTATTACTCTGGTTTAAATCGCGTTATTAGATTTCTGTTGGTGCCAGTTTTAAAGCTTGAAAAATCCTTCAAGGGGATTTACCTTAAAAATTAAATTAACCCTCTTTATTTTACGAAAATGAAAGATTTTTCTTGGCACCAAAATTTGTAAAACTGCGGGTAAAAACGTTAATAACTGTTATTTAAAAAATTATTTATCATACCTATCCCTCGGATCTTTACATTATACATTACTTCAAGTGTAATATGTGAAAGTTTCAGATTTTTATCTTAAGAATTGTGAAAATAGTAGCGCTTTTACCGATTTCATCGGAAATCTCTATGTTCCGACTTCATATATGTACTATTCCTGCATACATACAATCATTTTTTTAAATTTATTTATTTTTTAAATGCCTTATTTATTTTAACGTCCTGGCGAAGTTTAGCTAACGCTACTCTACCACTTAACCAGGACGGCGAAATGAGATACGGATCCAAGTAATGGACTCGACCGACGTGACTTAACTTCGCCGATCGAGATCTCATCACTGAAACTGGTACCGTCCCATACAGCACAAGGACATCCTCAGAACATACTGGGGATAACTTTTCAGGACATATGGGATATCCTGGGAAGATCCCATTATCACCTTAGGATGTCCGTAGGATATCCAAATGGGACAGTTTGGGCTTTGTTGATGACGTCCTCGGGACATCCGTACGATCATCAGCTCTTATATGGGTTATGCCTGGGCTTTACTATAAACAACCTGAGGACATTGATTGGACTTTATATAGGACATCCCTAGTTCTTTTAAGGTTTATTGGATATTTCTATATACAGAAAAAAATACATATTATTTTATAATAGTAGATCATTACTTTTAAACTGAGCCAATAAGCAAAGACAAAGGAATACAAGTTTATATAATGGCAGAGGTAAAATGACTAATAAAAATGTGATACATATATTTTTGAATTTTTGATATAAGTTACTTTGAAGTATTTGAACACGATTAATGAGACATTTTGTTTTCAACCCCGAGACGGGGTGAAAAAAATATAGTGTTTTATCAAAATTACTCAAAATGCGTAAAAGCTAGTAAAAAAAGTTTCAAATAAAAATCGTAAAAGCATGAAATATTACATAAAATTGATCTCTTGCCTGTTTTTGGTATTATTAAAATCAACAGAGTGTAGGGTGGTTTGAAGTTATAAGGGATGATATGTATAACTTTAAAAAATCATAGTGTGCTGAAATGTTATAATGAATTTAAAAAAACTATTCACTTAGAAAAATATAAAGGATTATGTATCTAATAATAACATCTGCGGACAATAACCAATCACATTTTCCCCTTTTAGATAATATAATAAATGCAAAGATATAACATAGCTGCATTATATTTAACGTAATCTTATTTGTCGAAAGAACTTTAAAATGAACGTGGAAAAGACATCGACGCCCGACGGATTTCTTAGAACTTTCGGACTTGTCACAAAAAGGCGGCTAATTCAAAATATAGTTAATGTATTAAATACAAATTATAAATAACTGCTATTTAAATAAGACATACATTTTTAATACATTTTTTCCTTCTTCAACATAAATAAGTATAAAAACTTGAAATTAAATGTTTCGCCGACGTTTCGGAAATCTAATCTATTTCCTTTTCAAGGCTTTTTTTTGAAAAATCTTTTTTGCTGTGTATGACAAATACACAGCTCTAAGAATGTTTGTTATATTCAATATCCATAGATACTTACTATTTACATAGAACTGTTGATATAGTAAACAGTTTTTTAGTTTTTATACAATGTTAAGTTTGTGAAGTTCTTCTTTTAACATTGGCAGCCAAGTTGTACAGACATCTGCGGAACAATTCGACACGCAATTATCCTCATTCAATAATATTATCGCGGATTCTTTAATTTTTCTTTTTTTGCTATCTGCCTCTTTTGTTAAAATTTTTGCCTAGTCCCAGTTTATTCTATGTCCGTTCTCCCACGCGTGTTCGTAGATCTTGGACCTCTGAATTTCATTTTTTCCGATATAATTTTGATGTTCGCCCAATCTTACACTAAAAGGTATGGATGACACCCACGTATTGTTTGTTGCACTCACATGGAATATAAATGCAGTTTTTTGAATTCAAAAAACTGCATTTATAGTATTCCGTTATTATAATTATTGCAGTAACCTTTTTCATGGATGAAGAGATTCAAAATACAATTATATGGAATTTTCTTCTCTGCAAGAGAGGTTTACGGTTTTAAAAATATGCCGATTAAATTCAGCATACCATTCGATTTCGTATCTGTGAAGAGTATGATTGTTAGTTCTCAGTTCAGTAACAATAACCATTTTTATGAATTTCAGGCTTGAAGATGGTGCTGTTTTGCCACGACCGGAGGTCACCACAAGGTTATGTGTAAGGCTAGAACGTTTAATGCCGAGCCTCGAAAGGGATCTATCGAAATCATATGTTAAACAGAAATTGGCGAATAGAAATGTCTCGAAGATATTGATGTTCAAATGTGACTCTTGTTTATTTGAAACAAAATATAAAAATAACCTCAAAAAACATTTGCTGACACATAAGGATACTTCAGAAGTAAGAATGTACAAATGCGACTCTTGTTCGTTTCAGACAAGATATAAAAGTTGCCTCAAATGTCATTCGCTGAAGCATAAGGATCCTTCAGAAGTAACAATGTACAAATGTGACTCTTGTTCATTTCAGACAAAATATAAAAGGTACCTCGAAGATCATTCACTGAAGCATAAGGATACTTCAGAAGTAACAATGTACAAATGCGATTCTTGTTCTTATCAAGCAAAACGTAGAAAAGTCCTCAGAACACATTTACTGGTACATAAGGATCCATTAAAAGTCACAATGTTCAAATGCGGCTCTTGTTCATTTCAGACAAAATATAAAAGTAACCTCAAAGCACATTTGGTGAAGCATAAGGATCGCTCAGAAGTAACAATGTACAAATGTAACTCTTGTTCTTTTCAAACAAAACAAAGACAACACCTCAACAGACATTTGGTGGTACATAAGGATCCATTAAATGTCACAATGTTCAAATGTGGCTCTTGTTCATTTCAGACAAAATATAAAGATAACCTCAAAATACATTTGTTGAAACATAAGGATCGCCTAGAAGTAACAATGTACAAATGTGATTCTTGTTTATTTGAGACAAAATATAAGAGAAACCTCAAGAATCATTCGCTGGAACATAAGGAGCCTTTAGAAGTAACAATATACACATGTAACTCTTGTTGTTTTCAAACAAGACGTGGAGATCACCTCGACAGACATCTGCTGATACACAAGGATCCATTAAAAGTCGCAATGTTTAAATGTGACTCTTGTCCGTTTCAGACAAAATATGAAGCTAGCCTCAAGAGGCATTTGCTTATGCATAACGATCAGACCAAATATAATCTTTCAGAAGTAACAATGTACAAATGTGCCTCTTGCTCATATCAGGCAAAACTTAAAACTGCCTTAAGAAGACATTTGTTGAAACATATGAATCCGTTGGTGGTAACAATGTACAAATGTGCCTCTTGTTTTTATCAAACAAAATATAAAAGCCACCTCAAGAAACATATGGTGAAGCATAGGGATTGCTCAGAAGTAACAATGTACAAATGTTCCTCTTGTTCCCTTCAAACAAAACGTAGAGATGTCCTCAGCAGACATTTGCTGGAACATAAAGATCCACTAAATGTCACAATGTTCAAATGTGGCTTTTGTTCATTTCAGACAAAATATAAAAATAACCTTACAACACATTTGGTGAAGCATAAGGATTGCTCAGAGGTAACAATGTACAAATGTGCATATTGTTTTTATCAGACAAGATATAAAACATACCTCAAAAAACATTTAGTGAAGCATAAGGATCGCTCAGAAGTAACAATATAGCCACAAGAGCATTTGTGTATCCATATCATAGCTATGCCGAGCACTGGTAAAAACGTGCTTCGAACATTAAACACTAAGCACCGAAAAAATGTGTTCTTTTTGAATTTAAGTAGTCACTAAAATTATAATACTTTTTACTTCAGAATCAGGAATCAAAATTTTAAATACCTAAAATGTAGGAAGTTCCTAACAGTTCAAAATCTTTAATAAAAATTTGCAAATATTTAATAGCCTGGGTTTTTTAGTAGATTGTTAGTAGTAGAAAAGTATTTTGAAAAGTTGTCAAGGCCACTGCGGGTGGAACATAGAACAGAAGGGAGTCAAACTTGGAAAATAACTGTTTTGAAAATATCTTAAAGCACGAAAAATACAAAAATATTAATCCGCCAGAATTAGATTTTTTTCGAAGAAAATCGAAAATGTCTTAAAAACTTCATATTATCAACAAATGTTAAATAGAAAAGTTTCCTCATTAAATTTCCTACAAAATGACCTATTGTACGATATCCCCAGCTAGCACACTGGCGTCAATTTGCCGTCATTTATTTGTCATGATTTACGTCATAAGTCCCAATATAACCACGTTCAATGTACGTCTAAATGACGGTCTAATGTCACATCCTAATGACGTCATAGTCACGTTCAATATGACCGTAATTTGACGAATATGGCCCCAAATAACCGTTATTTTGACTTACGATCAAGGTGTAATACTAACGTCAACATAACGTTTAATATAACCTTGATTTGACGAATACGGGCCCAAATAAAAATCATTGTTCACTTGAGAATATTATTTAATCTTTCGGTTTTTATTCATTTTAAGTTTTTATTAATTAGGAATGGTTTGAATATACGTATATTATTGTAAATAGCACTGTAACAGAATTTTAATTAAACACTTACCTTGAAAAATCCGCGGGCTGTGGGAGTTGAACCATCGGCCTCTCGGTTGGTAGTCCAGTACTCTTCCCTCTGGGCTAGTGTCCTTCATGTAAATTTTACTTTAAAGAGTATTTATTACTTGCAGTTGAGTATCTGGTTTAAGCAATATTCCCTTTCAGCCTTAACCGTGTACAATTTGTGCATTAAAAAATCAAATGCAATGGCAAATTTCTATAAAATACTTATGTTATGCGAATAGTGAATATTGTTCAATTAAGCAATGAATATTATCTTCATATATGGGTGCTAAAAAATATTTAAAAATATTCTCTATTCACGAAAGGGAGTTGGACGTTTTAAAATTAAAACAAAAAAGTGAGTTTGCGCTTAATGTAGATGGCAGCACTCCTATTTTGCCTCATGGTAAAAAATAAGAGTAAATTTTCTAATGTTTGCTATTGTGGTGGTAGACCCATTTTAATAATCGTTTTTTGTTTAGAAATTGTCTATCGCCGCGGCGGTTGCTTTAACTATTTACATAGCCACCGCGGCGGTTGGTTTGGTTACATACGTAACCGCCACGGCGGACTATTTATTCTGTGCTATAACGGCGTTTTCCAGGTGGATCGCTGGCGTATGCGTAACGTTCTCGCGTTGGGGAACAACAGGTCCCGAGTTCAGCTGCTGCTCACTGAACTTTTTTTAAATTATTTTGTAACGATTAATGTTCTTTTTCTCAAATTCTTGTTGGATTTGACGGCGGAAATAATGTTTTCCTTCTTTTACATATAATAATTTATTTCTTTCATGTAATTCTTTTAGGTTAGGTTAGGTGGTTGGGTTAGATAGGTTGATTTTTATTTTGCTAAATAATTGTTAATAATTTATCAGCGCCGCAGGCAGTATTAGCGTCACAGACAGAAAATAAGAAAATAATTCAATTTGGGCGCTGGTTCAATAAGTCGTGAAATAGATCCACCGCGGCAGTTGCGTAGATACTCCCTTTTGTCAGCTACTGGATGTTAGACCTATTTCCAATAAGGTGGCGATAAGGATGTATACTGCAGTTGTGTAAGAGACGCAGTATAGTTTGAATTTAAATGTCGTAAATACCTAATAAAGGTAGAATAAAAATTACATGGCATATATGCGGTAGAGATTTCACATGTAGCTGTGGTATCTATATAGGCGATAGAGTAAGAACAAAGGAGTTATTGTGATTTAATGCAGCTAATTTATAAAGGTAACTATTATAAAAGATCAAAATATAATAAAGGTATTTGACCGTTTATGTGTATTTATATATAATACCCAAAACATAAACGTGACTTAAAAATAACGCCATATCAACGTACAGCCTACGACGATCTAAAGTGTGATGTAGCTTTGACGTCAATTTTAAATCCAGTGTAATAGACGTCAGAAAATGACTCAAGAATGACGTCATAACAACGTTCTGTCAACGACGTCTTTGCGACGTACTAAAATATGACATAATTCTGACGTCATTTATTTGGCAAATGACGTCATAGACCAATACTGACCTTAAACTGACGTCTGCTGGCGGCAAATTGACGTCAGTGTGCTGGCTGGGATGAGACTATTTCGTGGGCGTAGATACGTGCTTGACCAACTGGCAGACCTGTTACATTTTAGAGTTTCAAAATTAGTTCATACTGATGTACGTGGGCCGATTAAACCCTTAGAGTAGGAAAGATATATATTGTAAGGAGTCGTAACGCTACTGCCAATGGTGAAGCCACCTGCCACCAGAGAGCAAGCGAAAGTGGCGGAACATATGTACAATATGTAGGTGTCAAGTTTGTCACATCAAAGGAATAAAACGATACAAAACTGGTATTTTTCCAAAAACAGCTTCATAATAATACAATTAATATACACTACCATAAATATATTTACTCATATCTTACATACCAGAATTTATTCTACATTCTATATAATATAACACCATAATCGATATATCTACGCCCATGGGAAAAGTGTCATTTCGGATGCACTGTTCTATATTCAATGAAGAAAAGATGAATGAAAATTTCAATCAAATAACGTGCAAATTGCATACCAGAAAATGATATACTATGCTTCTCATTATCATCGCATATAATTAAGTAAATAATAGGCCTACAGTTAATTTAACTAGGTAAAGTGAAAACTGCATATACTTTAACCTGCAAAGCGTCACTCCTTTAAATTTTTTCCCGCTGTGATTTTTACAGTAGTTTATAGAATATGATACCATCATGTAGGTACATTACATAAATTAGCACTAAATCACTTATAAATCACTTCTATTGGAAAATTTCATTTTGCTCTCTACCGTTTGTGTGCCACCACCGCAATGGCGTCTTAGGCACAACTTGTTAGCGTGGCGATTATGCGCTGTTACGAGTCCTCACCATCTATCTTTCCTAGTCTAAGATTAAACCCATATCACATAATGGTAATAGCTAGCAATGCCAATGACTTTCGAAATTATTTAAAATCAAAATTGTGTGAAACTTTTAAAATGTAAATGTTAGAAAATGTAAAACAATTTTTTAGGCATAAAAATATGCAGAAATTTTGAAAAAAGGATAAGTATTGATTAAATATCAGCAATTAAAAATGTAATTAAGAAATTTAATGTAGACAATTGTAAAACATTTAAAACACCCATTGAAAAGAATTTGAATTTAAAAAGAAATTGTGATGAAAATTTTAAGAGTAAGTTACTGTATAAAGAATTGTTAGGTAGTCTAATGTACATAACGGTGCGTTATTCAAGACCAGATATTTGTTTTAGTGTAAGTTATTTTGGTAAATCTCAAGACTGCTACAAATGAACATTTTAAACATCTTTTAAGAGTTTTAAAATATCTTAAGTCGACAATGGATTATAAGTTGTATTTTTATTATTCTGAAAGTGATCTCGTTGGTTATTCAGATGCAGATTGGGCCAATAATATCACTGACAGAAAATCTATAAGTGTATATTGTTTTAAGTTATTTGACAATTTAATTTCTTGGAGTTCTAAAAAACAATCTATTGTAGCATTCTCAAGTACGGAAGCTGAATTTATAGCAGTGTGTGCTGCTTCCTGTGAATTAGGTACTGTTTATTAAAAATTTGTTGATTGCGATTTAGAAGTAAACTTTTCGCTGCCATTTTGTTTATTTGAAGACGATCAAAGTGCTATTAAACTGCTTCAGAATTTTGAGAACAGCAAAAGATGTAAACATACAGATGTAAAAGTGCATTTTGTTTTAGATTTGGTAAAGTGAAGGAATTGTGAAACTAAATTATGCCTGTACCAATGAACAAGTGGCAGATATTTTCACAAAGTCCTTAAGCCATGAACAATTTTGTAGTTTTGTGAGAATGCTAAATTTGAAAATGTAATGAAAATAAAATTTGTTTGCGGGGTGCAGGTTTGAGGGAGGGTGTTAAAGTAAGAATTAAAGTTGGCGAACCTGTCAATATAGTCACTAGTTACTGAGTCATGAGCAAAGAATTTATATAAATAGAAGCCGAGATAAAGTGTAAAAGTTATACGATACTGTTGCGATCATGTCCAACATACCTTTTTCTCACCATTTCGTTCTAGGATACAATATTGCCTATAACGCTATCTCTGTTGCAATCACTCCAAGACCGTGGTATGAGTGTAGCAGAGACATATGTGGAATTTAGTCATTTAAGAACTGTGTCTGTTTCATATACTTATTAACTATATACTATGAGCACAGTAGAAAGCTATGAGTTTCGTTCCCAATTTGACGCCAAGGAAAGCCTGTCTCTCTATCCTTTAAGAGGACTTGGTATTGTGCGCATGTCTTAGTGGGCGGAACATCGACGCGAGAATGTGACAGTTCAACTAAATATAGAAGATGAGTGGTCACAATCTAATCGGAGAAATTGTGCACTATAGGCATATCAGTGGTTCCAAGTTCCATTTCCAGACATTAATATTATAAGCGCTTGTGTGTTCTAAGATTGTGAAGTTGTTTTATGTATTTTATTGTTTATCAACATAGGGATTTGTATTTACATGGTGTAAACCTATATCCACAAAAATGAAACGGTGTTTTTTGTGTAAAAGCCAGCCGAAGCAGGACCCTAACCTGTCATATCATCGGTAATAAATTTTATTTAATAATCCAAAATCCAGTTACATGTGCTAATCGTGAAATGTTTTTAGTTTTCCCAAGAATATTTTTGTTTTATCTTTGCATAAAGTGCGTTGTTTTGGGGTTAAAAATTCTCAAAATTTTAACATTGAAGATTTTTTCACCAAGTTTTACTGAAAAAGGTTGACTTTTTAGAAAAAATATCAAGAACAATTTTTTTTTTTACTCAAAAAATAAGATGCCGTCCCAAGAACTAAAAAAAAATATATTTACCATTTCTTTCAATGTCAAATTGTTTTTTAACAATCTTGCCTTTTTACGGCTGAATCACCCATAAAACATAAAAATATAAATTGTGCCACTCATATTCGTAAAGTAGAATTTTTAGCTGAACATCGAAACTTCCATTAGTACCCTAAGACCCACTTTTTTGCTAATTCCACTGGACTATAAGTTTTTCTAATTACTGCTTAGGTATTCATTTATTGATTAAATAATTTAAATACCAAGAAACGAAAGCTTCCTAATAGCATGTGAATCATTCCAAAAGGGTGGTATATATTTTACCATAGTATACGAAATCTCCGTTTTCTACGGTTGCCGGTAGATTTCTTTGTTTTGGGACCACTGACCTGTTACAGCGCGCGCTTCCTTCTTCATCAGATGGTATCGTCAGAGTCCTCCATAGAGATAGAAAACTATCTCGTTCTCTAGCCTCAAATCCGTACATAGTGGCTTATGGAGTATTACCAGTATATAGTTAATAAGTATATGGTCTGTTTTAACTACTCTAACCTCAAAATTATTTTCGTGTTTTGTAAATTTAAACAATTCTCGTTGAGTCGTAAAAATAGTGAAAAAATGTGTTGTTTGTGGTGTAGTTGAGGATAAGAATAGCCTGTTGTCTTACATTTATTTGTCATGTTAAAAACAGTAGTACTGCAACAAAGATGGGGCTATAGTAATTTTCATCCTAAAGAAAGAGATAATTATAAAATGTAATGTCTGAACTTGAGTACGAGATGTTGACAACACACTTATAAATGTGTATCTGCTTCTATTTATATAAATTCTTTGGTCATGAGTGAAGTTAGGTTGAAGAAGCAGGTGTTGTGTACTCTTTGTTAGAATTAAACTTTATTTCTGTATTCGACCAATAAATAGTTAAAACTATACACTTCTATTTCCACATTATTTACATAACACATAATATGTCCCATACTTTAACCATAGGATAACTTAACCTCTCACTGATAAATCGGCCCTAAACCTAGGTTATCAAAGAACCGGTCCCATGGTAAGAATGCTAAGTACACGTCACATGTTGTCCTTATTAACAGCAGCATTAACAGATTTTACAGTTTATAGACATTAGAAATATTTTCACAATGATTTACTTCCTTTCTTTATTGCCATTAATTGAATAGATAACTGAAACACACTTAATATATAAAAATAATGTTCGTTTTCAATATTCATAAACTTACGCAAATTTAGCAAATCTGGCCTTTTTGTGATGTATGTATCAAACTATCTCTTTCTAAATTGCCAGGGAACCTGTTCCTTTAGTAGTCTTGGGCCGGGACATGCTGCAAAGTATACCCTAGAGTTTCGCATTCCAACGCATTCATGTTAGGATGACGACCTAGGCAATTTGGCAACACAGGCACTAAGTTTTAGTAGGCAGTTTGCCAGATAACTGAACACCTTAGCTTTTGCATCATAGATGGCGCCATATTCAGACATCTGAAATTAATTAAAATTATCTAGTAGATACTTTTTAATCAGTAAATAATTCGATTTAATAATATCTAGTTGTATTTTTAAATGCACTTCAGATATCTCCTAATTCAATGTACATATTGATAAATACTGAATAAATATTAAAACTGCGTTCCATATTACCATGGTCCACTGCATGAATAATATGGAGCAGTTTTCATGGTCCACTGTATTACCACATAACCTAACATTTTACTTACCGTTGTAGGTTTTTATGTTGACAGTAAGAAAATGGGTACTCATGAAGTAATGTGCAGGCTTTGTTTGAAAATATGTGGCGGCTTTAAAGCTTTAGAGGAAAATTTGAAAGTCGCGTTGGAGAAACTTTTGCCAAAAACGGTAAGTGAGGGAAATTAAATGCTCATACAAAAGATGGAGGGTGAAGCTTGTTGATGGAGTTTGTTTCTGCCAGGAATGTTTGATTTCATGCTCATGATAGTAATCATTCTAACTATACAAGAAATAAATGGCTGATGAAATGGTATAAGATTTGCAACTAAAAAGGAGGCTGCAGATTTATTGTGCAAGTCTTTTAATACACACGTTCCAGTATACTTGTACAATAAACTTGCGCATGTATACCATTCAAGTATGGCAGTTATGTCTGTAGCCGTCTTACAGGTCTATTCTGTAATTTTTTGGTTAAAAATAAACGCCCTGCTAAAATTTTAATTTTAACGGAATGCTAAAAATAATAACTGATTTAGGTATCTATTCTGTATGCGACCATTTAACGGACTTGTTAAAGTTGTATGTTTTTAACGACCGGTTATTTCTTTCCCTTATATGCTCAAGATTAAATTAAAAACAAACCTAATTAGAGGGAAGTCTTTGAATGAGAGTAGTTAAGACAATTAACTTAAGACGGACAATAATCCCACAAAGTATATAATACACGCAGATAAAATTTAATACCTACCGCATAAAATTATCGTCAAACAGGACCCACGACCCGCGCTTCTATTTGAGGTTATGATCACGATTATTTGAAGGCGGAAAAATAATTACTAGATATAAATGAGAAAATGGATCGTCAAAAGAATCTCAAACTCATTGACAAACATTTTATTCTAGTGAAAAGGCAAAATATTTCCCAAGTATCATGTTGTCTTCGGAGTTATGCAAATAAAAATTTTTCGGTTGGCAAATCAATTCAAAGTTTAGATTAAATATTTTGTTTCTGTATTTTGAATGGTCCTGACAGTTTCTTAAATAAAGTGCCATTTACTGAATGATATACAAAATTTTATGAACCAAAAATAAAATACGGTGTTTTGCCTCTTTAACGGTACCGTTAAATTTTAGTGGCAGGTCCAAAGTCGCCTCTAATTTTAAACGATGTAGGTTAAATTTAACCTTAAAAAAAGTATACAGAATACCACTGACCGTTAACTTCATTCCGCTAATTATTTTAACAGTGGCCTTGCCGTTAAAGCTTAATAAAAATGATACAGAATAGACCTGTTAATATGTTACTTGTAGAATAAATAAATAGGTTTTAGAGTGAATGATTCTATTTTCTATATTGGAATAAATCACTTTCTTTCTCATTGAATATGCCTTCCATATTATAATCTTACAATTCAGCTCATTTTTTTAGCTGTGTGATGCTTTCTGTAAATTTTGTTTTAGAGGTTAGCTGCAATACAGAGATCCGCGATTTGTACAAACTGTGCTGAAGTGCTGAGAAGATGTTATGATTTTAAAATGATGTGCATCAGTGCACACGATAACATAATTCCATTGGTTAATAAAAAGGACTCTGTTATGCTGAATCTTATAGAGGCCCCTCTGAGCAGCAGTGCTAACGATACTGATGTTCAAGGGGATGAAGATGTATGTGGATTTTGCATAAGATCAGCAAAAGATTGTATGGTATCTTTTCTTGTTGAAAGAAGGGCCAATGATATAGAGAAAATGGAGGAAATGATACAGTGCTGCTTTCCGGAATTGGTATGTATCAGTGGTTTTTTTATGCATGCCCAGTAATATGCTACAAATTTTTCCAGCAAATATTTTGGTCTAGACTTACAACGTATAACTTAACATATAATTTGTGGCGATAAAAAGGTGTTTAATCGGTGTTAAAATAAGAATGCCCAAGTTTTATTTGCAAATGGGCCACCCTATGAGTGATGTGGTTAGCGTCACTGGTTTAACCTGACTAACACGGACAGCAAAAATAATAATGATAATAATAATTTATTAATTCAGTCGATTGTGATTACACAATACGTGAGGCGGAAAGCAAAAAGGGACCTCTTGTCGGCAATTTCCAGTTTTTAGTTATTGATATTAAATTAATTAATTTCTAGTTCTGAACAATTTGGTGCAAAAATCATGTCTCTATGATTTTTTTGTTTAGGTTACGGACATTTGAATTTTGTAAAATGAAAAGGGACCCCTTGTCGGTCGCATGTTATTTCTCCATAAACGACTGTTTATCGATTATTTTAAGTGTTTCATCTAACTATATCGGTTTTGTAATCGATTACAACTTGCAAAAGACAAACTGGGCTGTAATAATTTCGACTCTACTGAAAAATTGACATCGCCGACAAGAGTTTTTTACAAATGGTTTGCTTTTAATAATAAGGTTTATATAAAATTGAAACAAAAATTTTTAATGGGTGTTCCAAAAGTATATTATATTCATATACAGGGTGTAATTAGTTTCATGTCATTAAAAAAAACTGGTAGTAGGGAACGACAAGACAAACAGAAAAACTTATATAACATGGGGTCTAAAGCTCATAGTTTTGGAGAGAAAAAATAAACAAAAATTTCGCAAATTTTCAATAAAATCTTTTGAGAACTGCTAGAATATTGAGGTAGGTTTAGATCGTCGCGCATGTCTTTGCCTATGATACTCAATATTTGTGTAGATAGCTATAAAATGTCGGCGGTCTTTAGCGGTGCGGTAAATAAGATGAAAGACGTTGACGTTTTCTGAGTGTTTAGTAGATCTGATCTGAAGAAAACTATACTCTGACTCTCCCTTGTGCAATATTTTAGTTTCTGTGGGTGTTTCGTTATGTACACACGTCCAACCCGCCGTTCGGTGTTTTTGTTATTTCTGAATTTCCGGTCGCTGTGTATTTATAGTGAAGATTTATTTTATTGACTTTACCGTTCAAGTCGTTAAATTCTTGATTACGTACAGACTAGGGTTTAATTATGTCACTTTTGATCGTTCCCGTTCCCGGGAAATAACAGTCGGGATTTCCCGGACCCATGGAAATAAAAATAAGTTTTAAAAATATTAAATTTGGTGCTCCGAAATTTTAGAGAGCGTGCGCGTCGGAAGGCATTTATGTTTTATTTGGTTATTGTATTATTTCCTGTAGGTAGTGTTGTTGTGTCTTTTTAATTATAAATAAAACAAAACAAAACTGACGGATTTATTTTTTGACCAAAGAAAGAAAAGAAAAAAACATTAAAAAAAATCGGTAAAGGTATTTACAAAGAACTTTCCTCGTTATTTGTGCATGACGGTCACTCTATAAAATTATTAATTATGAAATGACATTGGGAATAATAATCGGAATATAGTTATTGCTAGTATTACAAAGAAAACCTGATAGCTTTTGGTCAAAAAAATATACAGAGTGCTCACCCAGCAGCAAAAGTTCAATACTAAATAACAAGTGCCAAATATGGAAGGCTTGCGCAAATACCTTTACAAATGTCCAACACGACTGAATTATTTCTTGAGATGACCACTCTGTACATTTTTCAATAAAAGTATAATAGGTGCATATGCCAGATATTATTGCCATCTGTCACATTTTCAATCCCACATTTACATAATGGAGTGGAAATATGGTGGTTGTAATAGTTATTATTCTTATGATGTAATAAATATATTTAGTTTAGTTTATATATATAGAGTACGCAAGTGTTTAATGAGTTTTTGTACTTAAAGAGTTTTTATACTTCTAATTGATATTGTTTTTGTAGCGTATTGATATGTTTTAAATATAGACAGTCTAAAGTTAAACTTTGTTTGATTCACACCATTACAGTGTTGGTTACAAAAATTTTCATTTCTTAAAAAATTTTCAAAAATGTTGGTGAAAAAATTTTCAATATTTTTTTTCTGAAATGTCATGAAACGTGAAACTTTTAAATTTGAGCAAAAAAAAATTTTCCGTCGATTCTAGTGTTAATTTTTTTTCCAAAATGTTACAGAAATGTTGCAAATTTTTTTTCCGAAATAGGTTTGGAATGTCATGAAACGGGGAAATTTTAAATTTGAGCAAATAAAATGTTTCGTCTATTCTATAGTAATGAAATGGATTAAAAATGTTTAAAAAAATTTTTGAAAAACATTTTGAAATTTCTTTGAACAGTTTTAGAATGCCATGGAAACATGGAAATTTTAAATCTGAATAAAGAAAAAAAAATTCCATCTATTTTAGTGTTACAATTTTTTAAAAAATGGTAAAATAATTTTCTATTTTTAAAAATAGATTTAGAACGCTATGAAAAATAAAAAAATATAATTTGAAAAAAGGAAAAAAAAATCCATCAATTTTAGTGGTAAAATATTTTTCAAAAAAAAAAAAATTCAAATTTTTTTTGATAGGTTTAGAATTTCATGAAACGTGGAAATTTTAAATTTAAACAAAGAAAAAACATTTTTTCATCTATTTTAGTGGTAAAAAATTTTTAAAAAATGTTGGTGAAAAAAATTTTCAAATTTTTTTTTTTCAGAAATAGGTTTAGCGTGTCATGGAACGTGTAAATTTTAAATTTGAGCAAAAAAAAAGTTTTCATTATTTTTTCCCTTGGGACGGTCCACCCTGTATATTTTCCAGTGAAAGTTTAACCATTTCTTTACTGACAGTAGCGTCAACTACCTACCAAATTTGACTGCTCTCCGTCAAGTAGTTTTTTAGTTAATGCACCAACAGACAGACAGACTGACGAAATTGAAAAACCTATATTTTCGTAATCTACGTGTTCTGAAACGTCAAAATCCGAAACAATCTCGGAGGGTGATTTTTTCTCGAATACAATACTTCCCTTTGGTATGCGAGGGAAGTAAAATGAATATTTGGATGATGTGACATTTTGAAACAAAAAATTTGTGTTTTTCAAGAAACATATGAAAAATTTAGTATTTCCCGGGATTCCCGGGAACGACAAATTTTATTTCCCGATTCCCGGGAATGAAAAAAAGTCGGGAAATCAGACACAACTTACTTGTTCGTTCTTTTTGTATTCTGTTTTGGATTTTGGACCAAGTTTTTCTTTTATTTTTCTTTATTGACAACGTTAGTTGATAGTTTATGGTTTAGTGTTGAACGGAGTACTTATGTCCTTAATTCGACGTACCGAACTGTGTATTGATGCAGATGCAGAATTCGAATAATTTCTTAGGTGGTAAGCTTTTAATCCAGGACACTCATTTATGTTACAAACGTTAATAAATCACATTTAAATATTCTAAATTATAAACATTAATCCAATATTTTGTTCCAAATTAAAAGACACACATGTAAAGAAATGCTCTGTTTAAACTTCTACGGCCATTATTTGCTTGCAGTTGTGCAGGAAAAGATAACGAAGTATTTACCTCTTTATAATTGCCTCAGTTCGGTTGAGGCGGTCCACCAAAGGCGGTCAATGATCTAAGGCCTTTGCACTTTTTTATAACAATTTAAAAGTAGTAGAATTGGGAACTACAAGTTCATTGACCAAGAAAAGCAGTGGTTCTCAATTACTTTCTACATTAATATTAAAAAAAATTTAAAAATTAAAAAAGTTGACCTAGGTCAGTTTTTTCAAAGTGCCCCTAGAGGGAAAACTCAAAGTTTTTTGTTTGTCTAGTCGGTCCCCATTACCAGTTTTTTTTAAAGACATGAAACTGATTACACCCTGTATATTAGACTTCATCATTTTCTGAATCGATTTCATCATGGGAAAGTGAACATTCGTCTTCTTCGTCTTCATTGTTGTTCACAGTGGCAGTAGGGGTTACTTCATTGCAGCAGTGTTCATGTGCTCTGCAAACGCAGAATATTGTACAGGATGACCTAGAGCTTTTGCAGCTACATCTGTCTCTAATACATGGTTTGTTACTGTTACCTAATTAACCTTGAAACATCAGAAGGTGCCACTTTTACTTTCTCTGGTAAAGTGGAAACAAACACTTGGCATTCACATCTTTATAAAATCCATTGGTTGTTCTCTGGACTTGTAAGGTCTGATTGCGACGCAATTTTCCAAATGCAGGTCTGTAAGTGGGCACGATTCACGTTTTCAATAAATGCTGCATTTGTTGGCGGAAGAAATCGTAAAAGAAGAAATTGTGACCTTCCGCACTCTGTTCTCTCAGCCCACAGACGTACACGAGCCTCAAATATTGATTCGCAATCAAGTTTTCCATAGCATGCGTATACAAATTTGGCAGCCTGATTTGTAATATCACTAATGTCTTGATTTATTTGGCCCATGTATGACAAAGAGTATCCTTTTTTAAAACTTTATAAACTTTGTTCTTACCAATTCCAAAATACATTGCAGTGGTGTTACAACCACTAATGGCATGTGCTGGTAAAACATCCGGTATTATGTCGTGATGCTTTACCCCGATGCTTTTATATCAACTATCGCAGAGCCAACTACAACTGACTCCATAAACACGTGATTGATAATTTCAACCAAATTACAAAAGTAACATAAACACATCAGTATTATCTGGCATAACTATTATTTCGGCTTGTGGATTGGTCTTAGCTTCAATTATCGAATTCCAAATTCTTTCTTTATCGGCCAATAGTTCTTTTAACGTTTCCTGATAAGGCATATCTTCTTCCTCGATATCCTGACTATAGTGTTGTTTTGCTGAACGCACAGCGTTTTGACCCATGAATTTATAACGATAGTCCATATAGTATCTGGCATCTACGGCAGGTATGTCTGCCACACAGCCAGCTAATTTTAATCTAATTTCAGCAGCCCAGGTATTGTTTATTTCCATGCACTTTTGCAAAATGGCTTCCTTGTTTGAAATTTTCTTTACCTTGTATTCTAAAGCTCGGAATTGAAAGGACGGTCACCATCGATGATGGTTCTTTTTATTCTTTTCCACTTCGCACTTTTGTCCACAATACAGGCAGTTATCTTTTAATCTTCATACATTTTACTGCACTTTATAATAGTTTTTATGTGCTGGGCACAGGCAAATTTAAAGTTAAAAAAACACTTGTTTTCACTCATATTTAACTAGACGTTACACTATACTCAAATCTAAAAAGAAATATCTCTTAGATATGGTATTAACGTTTTTGTTCATTCTGTACCTGTCATGTAGCTTCGTTTTTAAGCATGTACATTGTTATTTTTAGCTGAATTTTGAATTGGAACACAAAATATTCTCATATCAGAATTTCATTAATACTATTAAAACTTTTTAAACACTCTGTATAAGGTTAAAACTTGTAAAATCTATAAATTCAATAAGTTAATGCACAATTAACCATACAATAATGAGAAAAAAATAAAAACTAAGTAGTACGCAAGTTTAAAGCCAGAAACATATACAATCGTCTTATTGTTTTGAAACACCCTGTATATCTCAAGTTGCTCAAAGATGTCAGCTTGTCGTCAGCCAGATATGGTAAATAGTCATATAAATCTATGAGAATCCGTTAAGGAAAAAACTTAATACGAAAATTTTCACTTCAGGGGAAGACACGGTTCCGCTGCTGGACTATTCGTAAAAACTGATACTCATATTTCATAAATGGCAGCATTTTTAATATCTACTTTTTGTTTGCTAGGATTTAGGTATCATCAAGAAACGTGCAATCTGTGTATCCTGCCGTGAATCTCTAGAGATGTGTTTCCGTTTTATAAAGAATTGTTTGATTGTTCAAGAAAAGATTAAGAAATATTGTGAATCTCTCGATATAAACAGTATAGATCAAATAGAACCAAGCAGTTTACTACAGTTTACGGTAGGACATGTATCAAAAGAGGTAAATGATGACGCAGTTGATATAATCAAAATAGAGAAGCACTTTTACGAGGAAAGAGAAAATGTTGATAACCAAGAAATGTTGACCTCTAACGAAGGTACTAATAAGCTTGATGTAATTAAAATAGAAGACGCATTTTGTGGAGGAGACAAAATTAAAGAGGAAATACTTGTTAAAATGGAAGACAAAACATTTTTGACCAGTGAAGATATTGAAATAAAAACTGATGAGTCGGATTTCTACAGGTAATAATAGATTTTAAACACGGCTGTTTTCTCAATGCCATTTTTCTCTGTATTCGCTTATTTTATTTATCCATACCATATTTCAGAGAAGTATGTACTGGGTGAGTTGGGAGAAAAGTACCAAAATCCGGGAGTAAAAAAAAATAGGATAACTGTTTTTTTTCTAATGTAAATCTGTCTCTATTTGAATATGTAACGAGTAGCCAAAATAAAACGGCACTTTTATTATATGTTTTATTGTAATGTTGTAGTTATTGCTAAAGCAGAAGATGAATTGTCAATCAGACATATTGCACTGCTTATAACATTAACAAAAATTCAGTGTTAATATTTAAAAAAAGTTGAGAATAAACGGTACGATTAGTAGAAAGCCTGGATCAGGGTAACAAAGGATATCTAACTTAACAAGAAACTAACTATTAATATTTTGTTATTGCACCATTTCTATTTGTCACTTCAATAAGTCTGTTTGGCACAGAATTAAATAAACTTATACAATAATCATTAATAATAATATTTTCCTATGCATTATTTCATTTGCATTCCAGTAATTCTTGGGCATTCTATGCTCTTATATTTCTCTTTTGCACACTTCTTACGAGTAGTCCCCACAGTGTTAAAATCTGGACTGTGATTGAGCCAGTTAAGAACATTAGTGTTGTTATCTTGAAACCAGTTAGTCACGGTATGAGCAGTATGAACTGAATTATCTTGTTGAAATATGAATTCATTATTAGGAAATAATTGTTATATGTGTATTTTGACTATGACAATGTGGTACTTATTTATGGTTTTTGCACTGGGCATACTTGTGCTCTGGTTGAAGAATATTAACAACAACTTCCATTTCATACAGTTCTGAGTAGAAACATTTTTGTCATGATTTTCAACATATTGTGTAATAGTGGTAAACTTCCCAGGGCTCACATAACATCTGAACATGCCTGTACACAGGAAGTAGATGTAGTGGTAAATATTCCTGATTTATCGGAAGAGAGCCCTAGTACTAGCTCAAACTTGATTTTCCTCAAACAAGAGTGAACAGTACACTATATTAGCAGATCATTCACCCATACCCGCCTAGAAATTATGCTAGATGCATGCAATTTTGCAGGTGGATAAATACTAATCGTTACTACGTACACTTTTTACCAATGAAGTTGAATTCACTAGTGATGATGTCAACAATACCCATAACTGTCATTGATGACCAGAGCCCGGCGCAAAAGTAGTTATGCCAGAGACGGTCTTCACACACAGACAAATATAATGTTTTGTATGAATCAAATAAGCAAATAAATACATTATTTATAGGAAACAAATACCTACTTTTGCGGTAAGAAATAAAAAGTATGGCATAAAACTCATAAAATAATAAATAAATAATTTATTATTGGTTTGGAGAAATTATTTATTTGGTGTTGTTGGGCAAGTAGATATAAGAGATGTTTACTGAAACTGGTGGATAAAAAACACCAGACTTCGGCCGCACATTATATATATTTTACCTGCAGCATCGCGCGTCGGTCTGATTCTCTAATCGAAAACAAAAAACTCAGCACTTTAAACGGCATACGCCACTTCAACTTTTTATATCAGTTAAGGAAATGTAAACATCTTCCATATGTTTCTTCCAACTATATTAAACAATTTTCAATTAAAAATATAATTTTTGTCTGTGCACATAATATATGGCACTACAATTTTAAAAAAATATAAGGAGAATTTTCGACACCACAAAGTCACCGCCACGCTTGTCCCTCTCTTTCTGCTTTTTTACGACAGCAAATAGGATAATAAAATAAACAATAATAATAGTAAAATAAACAGCAGATTGCGATTTATATTTTGCAGCAGACTTCAAACATACAGAAAGCATTTGAAATAAAAAAGGTCCAACAAGTATTATTAATTTATTACACAATGACCAATGCCATGTGAGATTGTTTCATATGCACATACGCATTATGGAGTCAACACTACCGACTTGTCAGTACATTTAATAGAAGTAAATGTGTCGTGATTTGTTATGGCGTCGAGTGGCTTTCCATTAAATGAAACAGTACTTTCGTAGATTAAAGATTTTCTGGAACTGCGGTTTAACGGTGTAGAACTTTTCTGTTCCAGCTGTGAAAAAACACTTTCGTGGATATGCAATTCGAACATTTTAAAACCAATTTCATCTGAACGGCATAAAAACTCAAATTTAGCATATTTACATGGATATTTCTCACGGATCCCTCTAGCTATAAGCAACGTTCAACGTAAGCCGGAAACAGATACAGTAATTGATGTAATAAACATTATAGGTATTTGATCTACGTCAATATATTTTTAGAGTCTCAGGGGATATTGCTGAGTGAAATACAAATGGGGTGTTTGCATCGAAAAAAAAGTATGTTTTTTACCAGCTCGATATATTCTATATACAAAAATAATACGTTTTGCCAAGTTTTGCGGTTTTTTTCTTTTCCGATTAGTTTTTATTTGAAATTAAAATTCAAATAAATTGAACCGCTAAATCTGCTGACGTAGCTAAATCTAAGAACATATTTCTTGAAATTTACCCAGATTACAGAAATCTTTTCGAGTTGCAACGAATTAATCTTCTTCCTCTAGTCTCTAGCCAGGAGACTCATCTGTCATTTCAATTTTAAGGTTAAGTGATAGATAGTGTTGTTTACTTATTTATCATAGGGATTAACGTAAATTTTTACGAAAAAAAGAATTGAAATGGAAAGTGGTTATGAAAAAGCATATTCCAATAATTTACCCATGGTTTCAATGGAGATGATTCACGACTTTTATATAAATAACATGGATTTTATAGCTCCTGAAATAAAAGGCGTGAAGGTTAACAGGTAATATAATGCAGTGTGCTTTAAATCTATACTTACGTGAATCTTTATTGTATTGTTTTTTAGATCCACCAGGGAAAGTTACGGTGATAATGCTGTTGGCTATGTGCAGTTAAAACGTGGCGATGGAATATGCGAGTTAAAATGCACAGTTACTCCAGAACATCGCATAACAAAAACTGGTTATTTGTGTCGAATTCTAATAAATGAAATTGAAGAAAAGGTAGAATCGTGCAAGTGTGAAGATTGTGCGGCAGCAGAAGGTATTTAAATATTGATTTTAAAGTTTTCTGTTCGCTTAAATGTAAAAATAATTCTTTCTAAGACTGTGAAAAAAACTACTTTTTCACTATTAGGTATTATATGCATAAAATATGTTTATAGTAATAGTGGTAAAAATATAAAAAGTGCATTATTTCACTCTAGCATATAGCAGTCATAAAAGTAAAAACAATTGAACTTGTCTCGCGATCTTCGCTTTGAAAACGTCAAATTTTAGATTAATGTTTTGATGTTTCTGTAACTTCTAAACCAATTTTTAATTTTATTTATTTTTCTTTCTAATCGCAGACAGTCGTAAAAACAATGTATGAAATTCATGCATAAAGTGTCTTTCTCTTACTCATGGGATGCCAACTTTTTATTCATGAATAAAATACATTATGCATTTGTTAAGTATATAATTATTTTAGGAGGATGCAAACATGCAGTGGCTTTTCTATACTGGTTGCACAGGAGATCAGAGGAACCTTCACCCACTGATGTAGAATGCTATTGGAAGAAATCAAAATTAAGCAACATTAAAAAAGATTTTCTCAAGTGTAGTGATTTTCCAGGCAAAATTGTTACTCCGTTAGGATTAACAAATGATTTTTTATCAAAAGTTATCGAACATGGTCCAGTAAATTCTAACATTCAATTATTAAAATATCACAAAAAGGATCAAATGAGAATATTAATTGAAAATGGCTCAATATTTCACTTGTTACTAGACTTTAAAGAAATAAATGAGTCCGGACCCAAAACATTCATAGAGTTTTGCAAAAAGAAATTAAGTCCTGAAACTTGTGAAACAATTTTTAAAAAATCACAAAAGCAAGCATCGTCCAGTCTTTGGCACGAAATGAGATATGGAAGAATTACAGCATCAATTATATATGAAGCCAGTCGATGTCAAACAGATAACGGTTCATTATGTAATCTTATATTGGGGGCATCATCACCATTTGAGACAGCAGCCACTGCAAGAGGAAAAAAACTAGAAAAGAAAGTTTTAGCAGTGGTCCAGAAAAAAAGAAAAATTAAAATACAGTCAGCTGGCATCCAGTTAAGTTCAGCAAACCCAATTTTTGGAGCTTCATCCGATGGTATATCAGAAGATTTTTGCATTGAAATTAAGTGCCCTTCAAAAAAGTCAACCGTAAAAAATTACGTAAAAAATAATATAATATCAAAAAAATATAAAGCACAAATAATGCTTCAAATGCACATGTGCAGTAAAAAAAAGGGTTTATTTTGTGTCGCATCCCCTAATTTTGAGGAAGACAATAATGTTACGATATTAGATGTACAATATGATGAAAATTTTGTGAACGAGCTGTTGAGAAATGCGGGAAATTTTTGGGAAAATTATATATTTCCCAAGTTAATAAATGATTTATAAGATTTTATGAGTTAAGAAATTTTATTTAAGTGACATATTTTATTAATTTATAATACGAAATAAGAAAAAAAATGAAACATAATTTCCTTTATTTTGTAATCACAGTGTATAAATGTAATATCTATATAACTCCTATGAAATAATTGTGAAACCGTAGTTTTGTGTGGTAACTAAAAGTAGTTTTAGACTTTATGAACATGTTACGATTTAATCAGATATGGTTTAAATTATACCAGAAAATCTGAACGTTTGGTTTTATATATGGGTGTTAACAACATTGTAGATAATGTGTGTGTGGTTTGAAGATTATTGTGGAGCCTTTGACAACTGATAGAAGTAAAAATAATTAAACTACTTTGTAAACTAATTATCTAGATACCTTGTCCGTTTTGTTATGTTAAAATAATGTCATTTTATTTAGCTTAAACTTATATCCTACATTAACTTGGCATAATTTCAAAATAAATTGTGATTTCAAATATACATGAAATAGGCATTCTTAATTTATTCAATACTACATGTCGGGCAACCAATTTTTCAAAAAATATTTAAAAAAGTATAATTCTTCACCACATTCAATTTACTATATAACCAATCAATAGAACACTTAAAAAACTGTTTTACATCAAATCGTAGAGAAATTTGACATAAAAAAGTATTAACTTAGTTTCTCTATACTCATTTACTTACTACATTCACTAGTAACGAGGAAGAGAATTGGAATTATCTTCATTCAACAATAGTGCCCTTTATAGAAACATTTTTAAGACCACAATGGATTTTTTAAATGTAAACAATTAGTTTTAATTAGTGGCATAATTTGAACCAGCAATAATATAGCTCTTTTGAACATAAAAAAAACTCACTGAACATAACAATTTTTGTATTAAAAAAAATTACACAAGACAGAAAATAGATTTAATATTTTAAAAGCAATTTTTGTAAATTCACCAAGCCACAAACCGTATGCATTATTTGGTCCAATGTATATACATTTTTTATATTAATACGAGAATGCGGTTGAACAGAATTAAATTCTCTGACCCTTCTAATGACTCTCTCAATATGAACTCTGCAACTGGCTATTTTTTTACTTTCTCTTACAGATTCTTTAGGTAATTTTTGCTGTGCAGAAACAGAGGGAGGCCTAATTAACTTACAATTTTTTGTTGCGAGTAATGGAGCCAACTCTTTAAAGCCCCTATCTGCCATGACAACACAATTTATTGGAAGAGCTTCTAAATATTTACAGTCCTTTACAATAGCAATATCAGAAGTTCTTCCCCCATATCCATTGGATATAAAATTAATCAAACCGTCGGGAGTTGCAGAAATTAAATATTTAATTGTATTACAATTTTTATATGACGACCAACTCATTGCCTGCAAATTTGAATCAGTGGGTTTTGCAATTTCTACCTCGTAGCAATCTATTATCGACTGCACATTTTTGTATTTGTATCGAAATTGAATAGGCAGATTTCTTTTTATTTTTTGTTGATCGGGCCAAATTATTAATTGTTTTAATAAAAATGCAACTTTTGGTAAAGTATTTTTATAAATTTTGCTAATATGCCCGGTAGAAAAATTAAAATCTACACCTAATCTGAAAAAGGTATCAGCCAGTCTAATTCTTTGCAAAGTAATTAAAATATTTACTGGGTCGCATTTCACTTCTTCACTAAGCAGAGCGACAATGTAATACATTGGTTTAGAGACACCCAAAAAAAAATGAGGAAATTTTTTAATATTGTCTAAAGCAGTCACTTTCCGTTCTACTTTTCGTTCACCATCACTGATTTCCGTAGTGGATGATGACTGCACAAATGAGGAGCCTGACTGTTCTTCTTCAGTGGTAGTGTGTGACGATTGAGAGTCTGATGATGTGGACCTTAAAACTTGAGTTCTGGTTGAATCACTAGCAGTAGCACCATATTCACTATTATTTTTTCCATTAAACTGTATTCCTACATCTTTCATTTCCCAAGTCACTTGTACTTCATTATCAACCTGTAATAAATATTATAACTTATTTTAGAAATATTTAACGGTTGGTTAGACAAACTTACTTTTTCTGTAGACCCAAAAGTATCTACTTGTTTTTCACGATTTACACTTTCTTTTTCTTGAATAGATTCTATTTTGAACCTCCCAGATGGAGACTCGATTGTTACGTTCACTTCTGTTTCTTTGAAAGATTCAGATTTCTTCTTAAATGCAGTAGGCACTGAAGATCTCTTTTTAGGGGATTGATATGACTCTTCAAATATCAATTTTCTCTTAGCTGCCGAAGAAACACGGAAATCTTTAGAGGTGCTAGGTTCATTTTCCATCAAATGCAATTTTTCTTGAAATTCCAGCTTTCTCTTCTTTGCTGAAGAAGTTAACTGTGATGATTTTGTTTCATATACACTGAACTTATGAGGAAGAACATCTTTTTTTAAATAAATTTTAGAACCCATCAGCTTATATTGCATCCAGTTTTCAGAATCATTGTCGAGCTGTAATAAAACAAATATTTATTTATATATGTATCTGCCTGTGAAGGGGGCTGATGCCAAAAAAATTGGCTTCTTGTACATAGACTAATCTCAATTTTATGGACTTTTACTTGTTTTATTTATTTACCCTCATTTAGCCTCTAACCATTCAACAGAATAAGATTAAAATATAAAATAGTTTCAGATCTAGTTACAATACATAGGTGTACCAAATTTCAAGTCAATATTATGAACCGTTCCAGAGTGACCGTGCACATAAAACAAGTTAGAGACAGACAGAAATTCTCTTTTTCTAAGCCTGTTTAAAGAAAGGAAAATTTCAACATTTTTTTATCGTTACTGTATTTCCACGATGTGGAAGTAATAAGCCAAGTAAATTATCAACAAACCATAAAGTCAAAGCCATATTGGAAAAATGATACGAAATTCTCTTTACAAATTTATAGACAAAAATAAAAAAATTATGGATATTAATTAACTTTTTAAATATTAAACAACATAGCATAAAAGACATAATGTATCTCTCACTTAATCTTATTTTGGATCAAGCAGTATTCATCAAGTTTGTTTAATTTGATTATATGAGAGCAGATTTCTAATAGTTAATATATTGTAGTTATGCTTTTATATGACAGCCAATTACTTACTGTGATGTAAATAATTTTGAATATACTTAGGTTCCAAAACACCACCAACCAGGCACCGTACAGAGAAATTAAAATTAAATGTAGGTGCTTATTATACATAATTTTGTCAAAGAAGTACAGGTTGTAAGAATATATAAATGTTATACCATGTTTTGTACATTAAATACTTACATCAAAATGGTCTTCACATATGTAATACTGCTTTCCTTTGGTCCAGTGCAGGGTAATATTTATATTATTTTCAATAGCTGTAAACCAATCACTTCTGCGTTTAAAATCTTTAGGCACTGTTAAAAATATTTTATTTGGTAAATTCACACTTGCATTCCGACAAAAAGGAGCGGGTACAACGCATTCCTTAATACTCATATTTAACCTAAAAATTAAAACATATTTTACATTAGAAACAGCATTGTAATAAATTTAATGCACAACTTACATTTATTTGATGATTAAACCACAGATTTGATATGAATAAACACTAAAATTAAACAAATACTTAAAAATAAACAAACGAACTATAACCTAAACAAACGTATCTGTTATGTTACTTATGGCAATAATTAGAAGAAGAGGACGAGGCATTCAACATGGCAAATACGAGGTTTACTCAATAGTCGGTAGTTTTTACTAAACGTATCTCACTCCAACTTCCACCATTTGTATTGGTGATATCTCTCTCGTGCGAGAATTAAATAAATCAGAAATTAGTATTCGATCCTCATAATTCTCGCGTTTTAATTTCTACAATTATTGTTGTATTTACGACTAATGGATGGCGCAAAGATCGAATTTTCGTACGTCACGATTCTTCCCACTACATCCCTTCCACTTTTTTCATTAATTAATTTTGAAATAAATATTGATTGCTTGAAAAAAACAAAAAATACGGGTTCATTAATTTTTTACACTCTAACGATTTTTGCATTTAGCTAGATACCATGCAAACACCCCATTGGATACATAACAGTGTTAAGAAACTACCCCGATTTTTCAACATTTTTGTGTATGGCAAAGAAGTGGACTGTTCAATGCCGAACATAAATCTGCCATCTATAAGAAACTATACTTATTTTAAATGTGCGCCGATTACATCGGTAGACGTCGAACGGTTGAACGATCCTTTTTCACAACACAAGTGGGATATTCAGTGACAGGCGCCGGAGTTTTATTTTGGACGATTTAGAACAAGTGCAAATAATACATTTTTATTATTCTAATAAGGTACAGTTACTAGGCGTTTGTGTTTGTGCATCTAACAATAAGTGCATCAAAGTATGACTTATAACTGTTTCGGGGCCATTTACCTTTAAATATTACAGAATTCACTAGATATAATCATAACGTAAAATATTGTACTATTGTGCATGAAAATGTTTATATGGTTCATATTGCGCAAAGCCGACTCTGGCTTTTACGTCATAACTACCTCTGAGCCGGGGTCTGTTGATGACACCCAGCTGACAATTTAAGTGTCGGCGACTTCAGCTAAACTAAATTAGACCTAGACAGGTCGAAGTTACGTAATGTTTAAGTTCACTTGGTGGAAGTCGCTATGGTACCTATCACGTACAGGTCAATTATTGGTAAAATTAATGTTCTAATAGGTTATGAAAAATATGTTTGCTACTATTTTTACCTAATAGGTATTATACATTAAAACACTCTAATCAAGTGGTAGGGAATACACGGCCTTAAAAACCTAATAGGGTAAGTAGGCGACCTATTCGGGCCTATGTAATATTTTAAGGTACCTACAATATATAATATTAATAGAAAAAAATCTTTTCCACGTAAATTCACGCGAATCATGCATAAAAAAACGCTCCGCAAATGAAACAACTTATAATATAAAAAAAAAACAATCCAGTTCCAGATCTCGTTATAATATATACGTGTACAAAATTTTAAGTCAATGTCATAAACCGTTCCGGAGAAAACGTGAAATATTTTTTTTGCTCAAATTTAAAATCTCACCGTTTCATGACATTCTAAACATATTTTTGTTTTTCTTCTTCAATTCTTTGGGGCTTCCTGCCTCATGTATTTTTTCTTTTTAAGCGGAGCTCGTGGAATCTACAAAATATCACAATTAACCAGTATGTTACTGGTAAATAACCTCTACGCCTGTGACTTTTACGTCAAAGGATCAGTTAGAGGTTGCTTTTTTTTAAAATAACACAAATAAGTATAAAGATTTGAAATTAAATACTTGGCCGACGTTTTGGAAATCTAATCTGTTTCCTTATTCAAGACTTTTAGTTGAAAAATCTCTTTTGAGATTGTATGATAAATACACAGCTCTAAGAATGTTATATTCAATATCCATAGATACTTACTATTTACATAGAACTGTTGATACAGTTAACGGTTTTTTTAGTTTTTATATAATGTTAAGTTTGTGAAGTTCTTTTAACATTGGCAACCAAGTTGTACAGACATCTACGGAACAATTCGACATGCATCTATCCTCATTCAATAATATTATTGCGGATTCTTTAATTTTTCTTTTTTTGCCGTTTGCCTCTTTTGTTAAAATTTTTGCCGAGTCTCAGTTTATTCTATGTCCGTTCTCCCAAGCATGTTTGCAGATCTTGGACCTCTGAATTTCATTTTTTCTGATATAATTTTGATGTTCGCCCAATCTTACACTAAATGGTCTGGATCACTCACCCACGTAATTTTTGTTGCACTCACACGGAATACTATAAATGCAGTTTTTTGAATTTTGCTCGTGGTTATTCGGTTTCGTCTTTGTGAGAATAGAACTTAAGGTGTTGTTTGTTTGAAATATTGTGCTAATATCAAATCTATCACCGATGCGGCGCAACTTTTCGGATAATCCGCTTACATAAGGAATTAACGTTGTGTAATGTTTTTCAGGTTTTTTTCATACCTGATTGTTATTTTCAATATTTATAAAGGTTTTATCGACAAAACCCCCAGGGTATTGGTTATTTATAAGAACTTCTTTTATAAACCGTTTCTCATTGTTTAGTATTTCATCATTAGAAGCAATGATTTTGGCGCTATCATACAAACATTTTACAACACCCTTCTTAATGTGCATTGACTGATTTGAGTTGAAATTTAAATATATGTATGTGTTGGTTTTCTATAAACACTTGTTTCAATTGTACCCTTTACTCTTTTAATTAAAACATCTGAAAGTGGTAATTCATTTCTAGTTTCCTTTTCTAAAGTGAATTTAATAGAAGGTTTTTTATTATTTAAATGTTCCAAAAAAACTATCTAGTAACTCAATACCGTGAGGCCAGATACTGCCACAAATAACATTTAAACAATTCTAAACCTTTATTAAAAAAATTTTTTTTGAAATTTTTTTTACAATTTACTATACTTCCAACTTACTACGTGAATGTGGAAACAATTATATATCTGTATATGATAATAATAATAATAATAATAATAATAGTAATAATTATTATTATAGTACTCTACGTCTGGGATGAGTGGAAAGGACCCCGCACGGAACATATGGAAATTGGCCCTCGGTTAAAGTGTTTGATACTTGGGGATATTATCCAAATATCGATGTTGATCAAAAGTCTCTATGTGCTCAAGGTCGGAAATTGGACGGTTTTCCAGATATCGGGGGTGTAAAGGGGATGCTCATTTCTTGTGGGTAGTGGCTCCCGCTCCAGTAAAATTCGCTGGAATCGACATATGTTATTCCTCTTGGCCTGATAAAAATTCTCAGGGGCACAAGTTTGAAAAATGGACAGTTTTCTAGATATGGGGAGTGCAAGGCTCATTTTCTTTATAGGAAGTGACCCCCAGTGAAATTCACTGGAATTGACATATGTTGTTCCTCTCGACCTCCTGATCAAAATTTCTCATGGACACAAGGCCGGTACATGCACAGTTTTCCAGATATCGGGGGTTGCAAAGTCGACTTTGAACCCCCGATATCGAAAAAATTGTGCATTTACCGACCTTGTGTCTATGAGAACTTTTGATCAGGAGGTCGAGAGGAACAACATATGTCGATTCCAGTGAAATTCACTGCTGGTCACTTCCTATAGAAAATGAGCACCCCCCTTTGCACCTCCCATATCTAGAAAACTGTTTATTTTCCATACTTGTGCCCCTGAGAATTTTTGATCAGGAGGTCGAGAGGAATGACATATATCGATTCCAGCGAATTTTACTGGAGCGGGGGCCACTTCCCACAAGAAATGAGCATCCCCCTTTACACCCTCGATATCTGGAAAACCGTCCAATTTCCGACCTTGAGCCCATAGAGACTTTTGATCAACATCGATATTTGGATAATATCCCTGAGTATCAAACACTTTAACCGAGGGCCAATTTCCATGTTTCGTGCGGGGTCCTTAGCAACAAATGTTGAGAATTATAAAATAATAATAATATGCTTTATTTGACAACATTATGTAAAATTACATTTGAAGCATGTTAAAATGTTTTATAGACAATACAGGTATGACAATATGAAATATGACAAAATATATACACAAATAAAATTAAAATCAGAGCGTACAGAAACTAAGTAAGCAAAGGCTAATGACACATATTAAAAGATATCACCATGTCAATCACCTCTATGAATCCTTATTTTCATAAGGATAGTAAGCGTGCCCCATGTCAGGATAATATTGTTTTAGATATTCAGAATGTATTAAAACAAAATATTTCTGTCAATCACCTCTAGAATCCTTATTTTCATAAGAATAGTAAACCAAACTGCAAATAATCGCGAGCCTGGCCGCATTCAATATAGAAATCATATTCTACAATAAAGCGCTTGGTTTTTATTGAAACAAACACCAGCCGAAAGAATTATTCCTAATTAAAGAAAACTCTCGTGCCAGCTGTCTCAGATCAACTTCCATACGGCAGTTTCGTGCTTCCTGGTGCTCATCAGTGCAAGGCGCGTCCGACACGACTAGCATAATTCCCTTGAACCAAGTGGCCATTTCGATGTTGTAAAATGATGGAACGGGGTTAGCTCCATCTAGCCGCAAATTCCTACTGCAATCAAAACAATAATGTCCTATATGGGGCACGTAATAGTAAACAGCGTGCTTCTAGAGTGCGGAATATATTAAAACAGAATATTTCTGTCAATCACCTCTATAAATCCTTATTTTCATAAGGATAGTAAACCAAACTGCAAATAATTACCGAGCCTGGCCGCGCTAAGTATAGAAATCACATTCTACAACAAAACGCTTGGTTTTGTAGCAAACAATCAAAACCAAGCGTTGGGAGCAAACAAGGTATGTATTGAAGAGAGAGCTTTTATGTATCTAGACTTGTTTTTTAACCAGAGTTTGAAACTCAAGAATTTCTTAAATATGGAGTTTACTCAAAAAGGTCCTTACTCACCTTTCACAGAAACAAGATGCCCCTACAGTTTTGTAACTATTTACTTATATGCAGACAACAATTATAAGAAATTATTCAACTTTTACTTTACATTTAATTGAAATAGTTAAATATGGTGTTCTCAAAGAGAAAATACACATTAAGAATTAAAAGAATAAACTAAAACTAGAACTACTTGAGATTTACGGACTATTCTACGAATGTTGTCTGGGGCTAATAACTATTTTTATAATTTTTCAGGAATGAAGATAGTGCTGTTTTGTCACATCAGGAAATCGGCACAAGTTTACATAGAAGTGACTCTTGTCCATTGCAGACAAAATTTAAACATCAACTCAAAGATCATTTGCAGGACTATAAGGATCCCTCAGAGGTAATAATATACAAATACACTACCCAAGTAGAACATAATGTTGGCTGGTACTGGTAATAGTTTTAATGATGGGTCAATATAGATACAGAATCGACAGTTATGTTGGTGTTGCACAGTAGACAAGTTTTGCCTCGCTGCCAGACAACTTTGTAAGTGAGAACGACAAGAGCATCAGATACTTGTTTTTGACCTTACTTTTTTAAAGTTAGTTTTTGCGTCTCTTTAATGCGCTAATACGATTCCTCTCCGATATGTCGAAAACGATCGGAAACCGGAACAAAGGGGTAGGGGTGCTGAACGTGTCGTATGTGTACCTATTACTAAATTACTAAACCTATGACTATGAGTCTTTGGGTGGGTAGAGGAGGTCAAGCGAGGGGTCAGCGCGCCCCCATTATGTGGCATACAACAATAAACAAACAAACAGAAATAAGGAGAAAATAGAAAGTGTAAACAAAACTGATAATAATAATACAAATGAAAATAATGAAGTGGAATATGGAATTATCAGTTAATTATAATATTTATTTATCTGTTTTTTTAAATTAGTCTGTCATGGAACCTAAAATGAATCACCTTGTATAGTTATCAAATTTGGTATGTCATATTTTTTAATTTTGAGCAAGTTTTATTTATAAAATTTTTCAATATTTAGCACAGAAATGGCAGTTTGCCTGAGGCAAATTTTATTTTTAAGCTGCCGCCAGGGCCCTCTATGCATTTTTAAAATTCTAACTTACTGGGTATGTGCTCAGAACGTACTTTAAGTACCATGGAACTAAGAATGAATATTCATGTCATGTATATAATCTGAATGTCAGAGAGACATTCAGATGGCTGCCTCTCGACATACAAATAGATAGATAGATAGATAGATAGATAAGATTTATTTGTTCCAACATACCACCCTATTAGGGTATAGAACGTGTCAACATTTAGTAGTTTACAACTATATCATATTTTATTATATGTTGTTATATATATTATATAATGTCATAACGATTCAAGTTAATAAAGAACACATACTATACAAACACATACGAAACATTAAAATACATATTAAAATATAGTACATTACGTTATACATGCATACTGCCAAGACTAATTTGTTAAAATAGATTTTATAAACCCTCACATTTCCTAACGTCAATATCACAATATATCACAATGATCATTGAAGAATTCTTCAGTAGTATAGAATGCTTTATTTATGAGATATGTTTTAATTGTTTTTTTTTTAGTTGTTTTATGGGAAGATTTCTCACTCTTAAGTTTAATTTGTTCCAGATTTTCATAATATTATTTTGAACATTTCTGTGTATAAAAGTATATTTGGTTTGTTCAGACACAAGGTTCCTTTTATTTCTTGTATTATAACTATGGCTGGTCTCATTTTTGTTAAAAAGATGTCTATTTTGATGAATAAAAATAACTGCTTCATAAATGTATACACTAACGATAGTTAGAATATTATGCTCCATAAAAATCCCTTTGCAACTTTCTGTTTGTTTCATATTAAAAATATTCCTCAGACAACGTTTTTGTAAAATTAGAATTCTCTGAACTTCTACCGAGTTTCCCCAGAAGATGATTCCATATTTCATTTTCGAATGTACATAGGCATGGTACGCTGTCAGTGCTGCATTCAATCCGATACTTTTAATTATAGTTTTTAAAGCATAACAGTATCGCCCTATGTTTTCGGCCAACTTTGCAATGTGAACTTTCCAATCCAGCCTCTGATCTACATGTACACCAAGAAAAAGTACGCTATCTGTCGACTTAAGGTTTGTATTGTTTATACTGAGTGTTAATGGCTCATTTAATCGAGTGTGAAAATTAATTATCTGTGTTTTATTTACATTAAGGACCAGATTATTTGCCCCAAACCACTTATTGAGTTTACTGATTGATTCACTTACTTTTTCTTGACATACCTGTTCACTGTTTTCACTAAATATTACAGATGTGTCGTCGGCATATAGAATCATATTCTGAGTTACAAAGCTTGGCAAGTCATTGGTATATAAAATGTAAAGCAATGGTCCTAAAATGGACCCTTGAGGGACTCCTTTTTTATGGGTATCAGTTTTGATTTAACTATTTGACCATTTTCATCATGGTCGACCACACATTGCTTTCTATTTGTCAAATATGATTCTATTAGCCTTAGTGAAGTGCCTCTAATTCCATAGCATTCAAGCTTCTTAACCATAATTCCATGGTCCACACTGTCAAAAGCTTTAGATAGGTCAAGGCACATTGCCAAAGTGTTTTTATTGTTATTCATGGAGTCTAGTATTTTTGTTAATTCCTGATATATGGCTTGTATTGTGGACCTCCTTTTTCTAAAACCATTTTGACAGTCAGACAGAATGTGGTATTTTTCCAAATAAGTTATCATTCTCTTATACAGCAGCTTTTCAAAAATTTTACTTAGATTAGATAGCAAGGACACCGGTCTATAATTTTTTATATCATCTTTTTTGTCTTTTTTGTGTATCGCCTTGATCTGGGAATACTCCCGTGCAAAAGACCACATTTATGATATGTGCAAGTGGATGCGCAATTATATCCGCCACTTCTTTGAGTAAACATATAGGTATTCCATCTTCACCTATTGATTTTTTATTTTTTAGTTCTTTTATACATTCAATTACTTCTTCAGCACATACCTGGTTCAAAAAAATACTATTTGATACATTTTGTACTTTACTAAAGTCAACTTGATCATTTGAATTTGTATTGGGATAAGCATTTATAAAGTAGTTATTTATCTCGTCTAGAATTACACCCGTGTTAGCATGAAGTGTCTTGAAATTGTCTAATATACTATTTTTATTTGATTTATTTCCTGTTATGTCTTTAATAAGTGACCATGTGGCTTTAGTTTTATTTTCGGCTTTCAATATATACCTGGTATTTTTGAGTTTTTTTGCTGATCTTACGACTTTTTTAAAGATATTCACATAGTTTTTATAGCTTTCATTGTTTATCTGTCCAAGTATTTTTTGTTCGTATAGGTGTCGCTTTTTTTTAGCTGATACTCTTATACCAGTTGTCATCCAAGACTTTCTACAACTGTTTTCAGTTTGAAATGTTTTATTAATAAAAACCCTGTTCATAAGACCTTGTAGTTCATTTAGCAAAATGTCATAAGCTATATTAGCATCGTTTGTATCTAAAACTTTATCCCACGCTACTGATTGTAATTCAGTCCGATATTGTTGAAGCTTGGTTTTTGAAAACACTCTTTTTTTAGTAAACTGGTTTTTTTTTCTAATGGCTTGTCTTTTATGTTCATGAGTTAAAGTTAAGATTTGGGCGTGATGATCTGATAAAGCTGAATATATAACATTGCTTTCATACTTCTCAATATCAGTAAAAATGTTATCTAAAAGTGTAGCTGTTTTCTTTGTTACTCTGGTAGGTTCGAAAATTGTTTGGGACAAATTATATGTATTCAGTAAGTCTAAGAAACCTTTTGTTTTATTATTTTTTTCCAATAGATTAATATTGAAATCTCCGCATAAAACCAACTTATGCATTCTATAATTACACTGAATTAACTCAATACTCTCCTCTAACTTTTCCATAAATACCTCAAAATTTCCTAAGTTTGTTCTATATATACACAGTATAATCAGTTTAAGTTCCATATTTTGTACACATGCACACTCTATATGTCCCTCGACACTATTGTCTTCTACGCATTTAACTTTTTCGAAATTTAATTTGTTCTTGATGTAGATGCACGCTCCCCCATGTATCATTTCCTTCCTTGAATATGACGAGATCATTTCGTATCCACTTAGTTTTACAAAATTCTCTTCTCCTGGTTTCAGCCAGTGCTCAGTAAAACATAAGACTTCTGGTTTCTCAGCTTCCATGTTTAAAAAAAGTTCTATTTCTAATACCTTATTTTTTATGCATTGTATGTTTTGGTGTAGTACTTGAAGATTGCTTATCGTTTTTGTTATTTTATCTGGATGATTTACACGCGTTAAATGTGAAGGTTGATACTCTAGTGCTCGCGCATCCCTAGTGAAGGGAGTTGTTATTAGTTTTTTGAGATAGGTACAATTTTAACGATTTTCGGTATATCATTGAAGTACTTAATTTTTAGATTATTTTCTCCTTGTTGCATTCGCTGCATCATAGTGATTTTTAAATTTTTATACTCCTCAATTTGATTTGGAGTTTTGTCTCTGCTTAAAGATATTTTATGGTAGGTTGGGTTTTCTCTTAAATTTTTGGCCTTATACATGATCCTGTTTACATCTGCTGCCGATGATAAAATTACCCGGATAGGTCTGGGTCTATCCGGATTATGTCGTCCTATGTGATCCACTTTACTTCCTTCCAATTTAAAATCTGAACATACATTTTTTATGATTTCCTCCGCTATCATCTTGTCTGACTCACTATTAATTTCCGTTTGGTTTGTAATATCTTCATTGCAACCAAAGATTATTATATTTCTTTTCCTGAATTGTGGCTGTTGTATTGGACGTATTGCTACTATTCTCATTTTGTTCATTTAGATGCTGCTTAATTTCGGCAATCTCAGATTTTAATTCTTCGTTAATTTTTAACTGATTTTCATACTTTTTTAGCAGCTCTGTATATTGATAATCCATTTTATTTAGTTTTTCCATCACATCTGCCAAGGTTATTTGTTTATTTTTATTTATTTTGTCTTCAGAAGCTTTAGGAATAAGATTCCGACAACATACCCATGAACCAAAACGGTACTTGATATGAACCAAAAACGTATATTGGAATATTGATATATACATGAGGTATATAGGAGGAAGGTCCGTGCTACATTCATAATGTACACTGCACGTTCACGGTATATGCCTACCACCTTTGTAGGAATTAAACCGTAGGTACCTCATACCACAAATGCTGAAGAAATTGAAAGAATTATTAATAAAACAACTGCTAAATCAGCAGCGGGGATTGATGGTATTAATGGTAAGGTATTGATATCGGTAGGTCAGTTGATAGCTACAGTTTTATCTTATTTAACAAATGAATCATTTAGTGAAGGCGTATTTCCAGATGCACTAAAAATATCAAAGTGCATACCTATATATAAAAATAAAGTGTCAAAACAAGATGTGGCTATTACAGGCTAATTCAACTTCAAAGTCAATAAGCTAAAATCTTTGAGCTGGCCTACTGTAATAGACTTATAAATTTTGTACAAACGACTAACCTACTTAATGCTGCACAAAATGGTTTTGGCAAAAATAAATCTACAACTACAGCCATTCATGAACTCGTTGAAATGATCTACGAAACACTTAATAACAAAACACATTCAGTAGCTTTATTTTGTGCCTTTGATACTGTGGACCATAAACTCCTCCTAAATAAATCATATGGTATTGGAATTCATGGTGTAGCGCACAACTGGACCGCCTCTTACCTGTCAAATAGATTTCAAAATGTTGTTGTGGAAGGAATAAAGTCAGTTTCAACAAACATTGAGCTAGGTGTACCTCAAGGCTCAATTTTGGGCCCTTTGTTTTTTATGATATTTATTAATGACCTTACTGATTATTGCATTGCCTCTGACAAAACCTTTCTTTATGCCGATGATACAAACTTCCTAATGCGTCATAATAACAACAACACCCTTGCACAGAATTGTAATACAGCATCTATACAACTTGATGATTGGTGTAATAAAAATGGTCTTGTGCTTAATGTAAACAAAACATTTCATATGAAATTTTATACGAAAAATATTACTCCAGATTATAACATGTTAATTAAATTATGTGACAAATTCATACCTAGTGCTGATAACATACAATTTCTTGGCTTAACTATTGACCATAAACTTACATGGGAAGTTCATATAAATAATGTCTGCTCTAAGCTTAGCAATTTCTGTTACATTATCAGAACCCTAAGAGAAATGGTCTCCATTACTATTTTAAAAACCTTGTATTATGGTCTAGTACAGACAATCCTGCAGTATTCTTTGATTTTTTGGGGTTCATCGACCTATCTAGAAAGGGCTTTCATAAATCAAAAGAAGATACTCATGTATGGTCAACGCTCATCCATTAACAAGTTGTAAGGCAATTTTCAAGAAACTCTACATATTAACATTGCCATGCCTATATATTTCACAGCTTGTCCTGCACATTAGAGCAAACGAAAATAATTTTGTGAGAAATCATGAGATACACTCTCATAACACTAGAACTAATCAACTAATACGCCAACCCTTTTCAAGGTTCGATATAGGACAAAAATCTCCTAACTATATTGGAATAAAATGTTACAATAAAATAAACTTTTTTAAAACTACTGACAGTATGAATGTCTGTAAAAATAAATTAAATGAATTTCTTATATCAAATAGTTTTTATTTCGTGGATGAATTCTTGGAATATCAGTAATGTTTTTTAACTATATTGTCGCATCTCCACCCTCTTTAGGGGTGTAAGACCTACTTTTGAGTAATATATGCGAAGTCCACAGGTATCTCCCATATTGTCCGGTTGCCCGGAGTCCTATCGGCGATACCCATGAAGCCACTTTAACTCGCTTGGCATATGAGAGGGTTTAAACTAATCGTTGAATGAATGCTTTAATAAATAAAACAGTGGTAGAAAACAAAGTACAAGTTTATTAAATTGAATCAATACAAAAAGAGTGTACTTACATTTCTTTCGACCCTTGGAGATGGACCATTTTGGGGAAGGAGTTGTGCCCACGCAGTACCCGGTGGACTTTCAATTTCAGCACTCTAAACCCAACTGACTTTTTTCCCGCACGCCGGTACCGTTATTCATTTTCGTTGACTTGACACTTTTGCCCCGGCGACAATGTAGTGCGGTGAACCTGCTTCCCGCGAACTCAGCTTTTTTGATACAAAGTAAAATGCAAATACGTTAAACAGATCTGGTGTAACAACTGATATCCGTTACTAAAGAAACGATGTACCGGGTGGCCAGAATAAATTTCAAGTACTGCGTGACAATATTTAGTAATGTGTTTGTATTAAGCTTTAATGTTTCTTTCTTCTTTGAATGATTTGTTTTCTCAACTATTTCTAAACTGTTTGTAAGTTTGACTAGTCAGATAAGTTGGGATGCCTGTAGTGTATTAACTTTTTATGACGAATAAATTATTATTATTATGTACACGTGGTTCATAAATCCATGATGCATATTGTAGGAATGTGGCAGCTATAAGTACTTCACTCATGCCATGTATTTTTTTCAGAGTTTAATTACTACAATAATTTATTACTTATTGTAATCATAGATGAGTCGCTGCTTCATTCTGAGTATGTTCAGGATAAAAGTTTCCAACAATCGTCTTAAAGCAAAATTATTTTTACTTACCTACCTATTTTCATATGCAGTTCATCATTAAACTACACATCACTATAACCGGGTTCACATTTTCTCTCCAGTCTGGCTTTGTAACATTCAATTTTTGGGCCAAACAAGTGTCATTTTGTAGGTTTGTTGGTCATTAAAAACAAGGAAGTCAGAATTTTTGTGTAATACTGTGAGTTTTTTTTGCAGCTTCGAGCACGACTTTAATAAGTAATTAAATCTTGAATTATACAATCAGATAGCTTCTCAGATTACTAAGTTTTATAGATTAAGTTGTTTTATAACCGCTTCTACTTACTTTTTATAGTGCCGAACAAGAACACTCAAATAAAACTGAATTTAACAGATAAAACCTTATATTTGAAATTTGCTTTTCTTTGCTATGAATTCAGTTTTAAGTATTCTGCTTTAGCTTGGCCAAAACCCATGTTCAGTAAGTTAGAATTTCAAAAATGCATAGAGGGCGCTACTGGTAGCTTAAAAATAAAATTCGCTTCAGGTAAACTGCCATTTCTGTGCTAGATACTGAAAAAATTTATAAGAAAGACTTGCTGAAAATTTTAAAAAAATGACATACTAAATTTGATAACTATACAAGTTTAAAAGTGAATGATTATTTGTTTGCTTTGTATTGACACATATTCTTTATAGGATTTTGCAAACAGCAGAAAAGAACTATCCATGACAACTTAAAGAAAAACTGTGTGTAAAAATATTAATGAAATCTTTGCATTCTTTCGATAACCTGAATTCTGGTTATGCTAGCAAATTAAAATCCTAAAATTAATTTGTCTAATTTATTTGAAAAATTATCATGTTTAGAATAATAGTATTTGTTCAGTATTAGTGTTCTATCTGGGTAAGTGCCAGGCATTTCAAAAGATAATGTTCAAATGTGACTTTTTATCATTTCAGACAAAAAATAAAGCCAGCCTCAAACAACATTTGGTAATGCATTTTTGTATATTCTCAAATGTTCGAGGCTGGCTTTAAATTTTTTTGAAATGGTCATATTTGTGTCACACAATTGACTTCTGTTCCTGTCAGACAGCACATAAAAGGGACGAAAAAGATTTGCTAGTGCACAAGGATCCATCCAGTAACAATGTACAAATGTCTCATTCATTTCTGTCAATCATAATGATCCATCAGAAGTAACAATGTATGAATGCAATGTTTGTTCTTTTCAGACCAAACGTGAAGATTGTCTCAAAATACATTTGGTGAACTATGAGGATCCGTCAGAAGTAACAATGTACAAATGTGAGGTGTGTCCATATAAGTCAAGACACAAACAGAACCTTAAATCACATCTACTGATCCATAAAGATCCGTCAGAACTAAAAATGTACAAATGTGATTCGTGTTCATTTCAAACAAAACGCAAATATAACCTCAAAACACATTTGCTGAAGCATAAAGATCCATCAGAAGTAACAATGTACAAATGTAACTTTTGTTCATTTCAGACAAAACTTAAGTATTACCTGAAAGTACATTTGGTGAAGCATATAGATCCATCAGAAGTAACAATGTACAGATGTGATTCTTGTTCATACCAAACAAGACGTAAAGGTGACCTCAAAGAACATTTGGTGAAGCATAAGGATCCATCTGAAGTCACAATGTACAAATGTGAGATGTGTCCATATAAGTCAAGAAAGAAATGGAAACTTAAATCGCATCTACTGCTCCATAAGGATCCATCAGAAGTAACAATGTACAAATGTGAGACTTGCCCATATAAGTCAAGACAAAAAGGGAGCCTTAAAGAACATCTACTGCTTCATAAGGATCCATCGGTTGTAAAAATGTACAAATGTAATTCTTGTTCATTTCAAACAAGACGCAAAGATAGCCTCAATACACATTTGCTGAGGCATAAAGATCCATCAGAAGTAATAATGTACAAATGTGAGTTTTGTTCATTTCAGACAAAACTTAAACATTACTTCAATACACATTTGGCAAAGCATATAGATCCATCAGAAGTAACAATGTACAAATGTGCTTCTTGTTCATACCAGACAAGCCATAAAGGTAGCCTCAAAGAACATTTGGTGAAGCATAAGGATCCATCTGAAGTAGCAATGTACAAATGTGAGACATGCCCATATAAGTCAAGACTGAAACAGAGACTTAAATCACATCTATTGCTCCATAAGGATCCATCAGAAGTAACAATGTACAAATGTGAGATTTGTCCATATAAGTCTAGACAGAAAGGGAACCTTAAATCACATCTACTGCTCCATAAGGATCCGTCAGAAGTAGCAATGTACAAATGTGAGACTTGTCCATATAAGTCAAAACAGAAACGGAACCTTAAGTCACATCTGCTGTTCCATAAGAATCCATCAGAAGTAACAATGTACAAATGTGAGACTTGTCCATATAAGTCAAGACAGAAAGCGAACCTTAAATCGCATCTACTGCTCCATAAGGATCCATCAGAAATAACAATGTACAATTGTGACTTATGTTTATTTGAGACAAGGCATAAAGGTGTCCTCAAAAAACATTTGGTGAAGCATAAGGATCCATCAGAAGTAACAATGTATAAATGTGACTCTTGTTCATACCAGGCAAGGCGTAAACACAACTTGAAAGAACATATGGTCAAGCATACGGATCCATCAGAAGTAACAGTGTACAAATGTAACTCTTGTTCATATCAGTCAGTGCATAGAAGTGCCCTCAATAGACATAAGATGAAGCATAAGGATCCATCCGAAGTAACATGGTACAAGTGTAACTCTTGTTTATTTCAGACAAAGCACAAAGATGACCTCAGAAAACATTTGGTGAAGCATAAGGATCCAACTGCACAAGTGTGACCATTGTTCATATCGAGCAAGAAGTAAAACTTGCCTTGCTATACATTATTATTATTGTTTTCTTAACCGCTTCTCAAGTCACCAAGGTAACTCCTTGAAAATCCAGAATGATTTTGTGTTAGGTAAAGAGAAACGAGACCCTACAGTTTATAGCGGAGTCCGAACCACATCTTGGGGATAATTTTATAAATAAAATTATTTCGCGGTGAGCAGGGATTGAACCTGCTCCGCTAGGTACTGGTACATAAAGATTCTCCAACTAGCAAAGTGGCTTTGGCATTTTCAGGTGATAGTGAACATGTAGAAAAGATTTGCAAGTGAATTTTGAAACAATTTCAATATAGGCCTATAAGTGCACATAGAGACAATATTTTCTATTGAAATAGGACATTCTTCTACTTTTGTTACATTATTTTAAGGCAGTGTAAGTACATCAGTTACAATATTTGTTAAATTGTTTTCTTTTCCTATTGGTATCGCACTGATAACTCAAAGCTGTTGATTTTATAACAGATTGTAGTACATCGACGAATGTTTAAATTGTTTGGTTATCCTTTTTGTATCACGAAGTTATTTGTAAACTGCTCTATTCTATGGTAACGATTGTAAAATGTGAGGCAATAAATAATTATGAGTATATATTTTTTTAAAGTTCCCACAGTTTCAGTTAGTAATCTATCTGGTGCTTACTTTTGTTTCCATTATATCTACATGGAAAAAGTGGAAACAGTTGGAGATGCTTCACATTGAAGATATCGAAAACATGTATATGAAGTTGCTCAAAATCAAATTTTTAACTCATGTATTTATATTGTTTTTTTTTTAGTTATTTTTGTTGATTTCTAATTTTGATCATTGTTTTTGCTAGCGTGCCATGAAAACAGAAATCAGTTGCATTTCAGATAAATGATCATTAATAATTAATGCTACAGGGGGGTCTGTTCTCGAGTCTTACCAAAAGTAGCATACTGTTTTGAGAAAATGTCTACCAAAATTCGCACTTTTCTGAAAATATGTATATTCTCAAATATCGCATTCTACAATTTTCAGTAGAATGTTCAACGTGTGGATATCTTGTATGAGAATTAATGAAAGCTGTTCTATTGAAATGGCTGACTTGAATGAGGCAAATGTCAAATATGCTTGCTACAGTTGAAAACTTAGAAATTCGAGAAGGTTCACAGCAATGTAGAAGATGGCATAAGAAATATAATTCATTTGTACTCAACGATTGGCAGGTTATAAAAGTGTTTGGGTTAAATAAAGAGTGGGTAATCTAAATCTAATAGAATTGTTTAGACTGTTTATACAACAGCAAAGGCGAGCTTCCGTTAAGTGTAGGTGTAAGCATAATGCTTTGTTAGTAATTGTATTTGCACCAAAGACGAAAGTGATCATTTTTTAATCAAGTGTAAAAGTTACTGTCAAATTGATCTAAATGAAATTAATATTAGTACCTCAGCCCGTTACCAAAAATGTCTATCAAGACAGCAAGCTTTATCGCACGGAAACTATAGATTGTGAAATTCTAAGACACTTTTTCTTGTGACAAAAGTTCGAAAAACGATATGGGTGGCTGTCGTTTTCCATTGGCCGTAGCTGCACGAAATCGAATGATGCAAATATAAAAATGAACGTCAAATAAAAAAAATATATTTTTGAAATAAAATTTTTGTAATTATTTCGGGCTTTGTAACTCGGCGTATCAGTCAAAAGGACAGGTCTCTATTTTTCTTCATCATATTTACTTCCATCGATAAGAAGACAAAAGAAACTGCCTCGATCGAGATGATCGGTTTTTCTTTACATGCTCAAAGCTTGATTTTAACCCTTTAGGACAGGTAACAATAATACTTTATTTTCCAGTAGATCAAAAAAACTTTGAGCATTGGATGTGTCAATACAAAATACAGAAAGTTTATAAAAGTATATAATACAATCACAATAATTCTAAAAAATTACTTATACAAACACTACAAAAAAACAAAGATGTATGTACGTCAAATTCAATTAAAAAAATGAGACAAAAAAACACTAAAAACAAATATTGTAAAAATACCTAGCGAGCAGTAATTCCAGAGATTCAGACCCAGGGATATTTAACCATTAATTTATTCGTTAAGTGAATAAAAGTTCTATCTATAAGGTAAGTCTTTAGCCTCTATTTAAAACAGTTTATGTAAGGAGCATCTTTAACATGATCACCTAACTTGTTGTAGAGTAATGCACCTTGATAGTAAGTAATCATTTTATACAGAGTAACCCATTTAAAAGCGGGGGCACCTTTCTAAAATTTTTATTTGTAGACCGATTTAAATTATTATTTTTTTAATTATAGAGCTTCAATAACTCTACTGTAGTGCAAAATTTTAGATCTAAATTAAAAATTTCAAGGCCTATTTCGATTTTTTTTTCAAGGCCAAGAATACAAAAAAAGTGTTTTTTTTTTAATCTCAAATCTGACTACGCCACTGGATTTAGAATAGTTTCAAATGGGTATGTCTGAAATTTAACAAAAGAATATTGGTTTCTAACAGAAATGTAGCATAATTAAAATTTATATTGTGTTCTCGAAATATTTCAACTATTCGTCATGTAATTCACAATTGTTTAAATACTATTATTTGCAATGCTCCATTTAGCTCGTTATCAGTTAAACTTAAAAATTTATAACCATCAGCTATTCAATATTGGCAATATTTGTTTTCTTTAAACATGCTCCGTATTAAGAATAATTATTTTTATTAACTGTCACTCCATAGAAGGAGGTGATATTAAGAATTTGCAAAGCTTGCTAATGAAAATGATTTTTCTTAATACGGAGCATGTTTAAAGAAATATTGCCAATATTGAATAACTGATGGTGATACATTTTTAAATTCAATTGATAACGATCTAATGGAGCATTGCAAATGATATTATTTAAACAATTGTGAATTACATGACGAATATTCGAAATATTTCAAGAACATAATATAAATTTTAATTATGCTATATTTCTGTTAGAAACCAATATATATTTTTGCTACATTTCGGCCATACCCATTTGAAGGTATTCTAAATCTAGTGGCATAGTCAGATTTGAGATAAAAAAATTGCTAATACTTTTTTTGGATTTTTGGCCTTGAAAAAAAATTGAAATGGGCCTTGAAATTTTTAATTTCGATCTGAAATTTTGCACCACAGTAGAGTCATTGAAGCTCTATAATTTAAAAAAAAAAATCATTTAAATTGGTCTACAAATAAAAATTTTAGAAACAGGGCGCTGGGTCACTTTGTACAATTCCAGACAATAGGATTCATATTTCAAACTGCTATTGCCTCTATAGTAGCGTAATATTATGATTATAGTTATTGAAGAAGCGTGAAGCTATTAATATATTTTTTTAACAAAGCATAACACGTGTGGTATAAATACACATGTAGTGGTAAGTTTATTACGTTCTATAAAAACTGTACGGCAACTATCTCATGAGTTCATTGTGTAAACTAACTAACCTAACCACCTAACCATCACATGAAAGAATGAAATCATTATAGGAAAAAGAAGGAAAACATTTCTGCCTTCAAATCAAACCTATAACTTTGTGAAAAAATACGTTACAAAGTTGTAAAAAAAGTTTGGTGTGTACAGGAGTTGAACCTGGGACCTCTCGCACCCTAGGTGAGAACGTTAAGCGTGAGCCAACCATGCAGTTGTCATCAATAACAGTTTAAAAATACAGTAGGGTCACTTCTATTGAATGTAGTCCACGCGTCGATAGCCTTACACCTTTTATCGACGCGTGGAACCGACCCTATTTAATTCAACTGTGATTTAGCCATAGGATAACTTATCCTCGCATTGATAAACCCGCCCTTAGAGTGACAGTTGCTCCTGATCATTCTTCTTCTTCTCGTTCATACTCTGAGGTTTAACACCACAGAATAGTTGTACTACACATGGTGTTCTGGAGGACGTTAAAATTTTGTTTTTCGCTATAATCTCTTTTGTAATTAGAGACGCCACTTATTCATATTTAATTGCTGCAAATGGTTTGCATTTAGAGAATCGTCAGGTGACTAAAGTGAGTCGTTCATTTTGAATGACGTGTTACCATGGTCCACTGTACGAATAAGATAGTTTTATGGTCAACTGAATTGCCACTAACCTAACCTAACATTGTTGCGGTTGTAGGTTCTTCTGTTGACAATTAGAAAATGGGTACTCAAGGAGTAATGTGCAGGCTTTGTTTAAAAATATGTGACGGTTTTAAAGCTTTAGAGGGAAATTTGAAAGATGTATTGGAGAAACTTTTGCCAAAAACAGTAAGTGAGGAAAGTTAAACGTTCAACTACAACAATTGAAAGGTGGAGTTCGTTGATTTCTTTTAGGAATGTTTGATTTCATACTCGTAGTAATAATCATCTTAACAATACAGAAAATAGATGGCTGGTTGTTAAAAACATAATATTGCAACTATGTCATTTGTACAATAAATAGATTTTGTGAATGATTCTGATTTCTATATTGGAACAAATCACTTTCTGATGCCTTTCATCATAATCTTGACAAATTCAGTCCATTTTTAGCTGTGTGATGCTTTCTGTAAATTATGTTTTAGGAGTTAGCTGCAATACCAAGATCCGCGATTTGTACAAACTGTGCAGAAGTACTTAGAAAATGTTATAATTTTAAAGTGATGTGCATCAATGCACATAATAATATAATTCCACTGGTCAATAGAAAGGGCTCCGTTAAAATGAATCTAATAGATGTCCCTTTAAGCAACAGTGCGAACAGTACTGGCATTCAAGAGGACAAGGATGTATGTGGATTTTGCATAAGGTCAGCAAAAGATTGTAGGGTATCTCGTGTTGAAAGACGAGCAAATGATACAGTGAAAATGGAGAAAATGGTACAGCACTGCCTTCCGGAATTGGTATGTACCAGTATTTTTTTTCTTCATGTCCGGATATGTTACTAAATTTGCCAGGAAGTATGTAGGTCTGGCTCTTTATGGTTTTGCCTTGCTGCCTTTAATATGTGCTGGCCCAGAATTACAATGTTAACTTATTTATTTAATTACGGGTTCCCGTACAACCAAACCAATGTTGCAGCGGCAAGTACTGGCAGTTATTCACAGATCCTTGCTATTGTTGTAATCATCATGTTATACCTACTGTTTTTTAATATTATAGACTTTAGTTTTCATAAGGCACTGTCCATATTTTTGCTGTATATTCTATAAAAACCCAAACAGCACAAAGACATCTTTAACACATCCAAGAGATGACATCTTATAGATGTCTTATTACGCCCTATTTCGTCTTCAAGATGTTTTTAAGACATCCAATGTTACAAAACCCAATGTCTTTAAGGTGTCTCGATCACAACGTCTTTAAGATGTATGTGTGAGGATGTCTTTTTTATGAAATTTTTGTTACTGCTAGATATATAAAAAAATAATTCTCCTTGTCAGTAAGAAAGTATAATTTTATTATTTACAGGCTTGTACAAATTATTAACTTATTTTTAAGTATATTTATCCTTTGGTCAGATGCTCTCCTTATAACCATGCCTGTACGACGTTTTCTGTGTCTTTTGTTGATTTTGTAAGTCCTGATTGCTGTACTTACTGAATCTAAACAAAAACATTGTATGTTAATTTATATCATATTACAAGTATATTTCCTATTTCCTTATAGCCATGGATATTCGAGCAGTAAAATTATATTTTGTAAGATTATATTACGTAAGATTATATTAGAGATTAACCTACGACTGATGACTGGATTGCACTAAATATTTTTAACAGTAGAAGATAAAGATATAGACAAGGGCAGAGCGACGTAAGATCTCGACTTGACTATGTAACGGCTATGTATGGCACGCACACGATAACTCGTCCTTGTTTATCTTTCGCTAAACAAAGATAAACGAAGGAACACAGGAAAGAAAGATGCATGGCAAGAGTGACCTATCAGATCACTATGCACAATATGCCATTGTAACTGGAGCAGTGCCAAATTTTGATGAGAGCATTAAATTTAATAATTTAATTAGAGCTGAAATTGTTTTTGTCTAAACTATAATATTTATGTAATGATTAATGTTTTTATCTTTAAAATTTGCATTCCCAAAAGAGATATTTTAAAATTGTAGGACCACATCAGAATTTTATAAAATAAATAAATAAATATATAATCAGATATTCAATACATCCTACAATTTTATGTAGTTAAGTTTAATTTTGAGATGCTGGTCCAGAGACATTAAGGTGATGTCTTTAAGACACAGCATGTTGTCTGGTAACATCCTTACTAATTTTCATATTTATTAAATTTTATGTCATCCCCTTTATAGAAACTGATACTCGTATTTGATAAATGACATATTTTTAATATCTACTTTTTGTTTGATAGGATTTAAGTACCATCAAGAAACCTGCAATCTGTGCATCCTGCGATGAATCTCTAGAGATCTATTTCCGTTTTATAAAGAACTGTTTGATTGTTGAAGAAAAAATTAAGAAATATTGTGAATCTCTCGATCTACATAGTACAGATCAAATAGAGTTAAGCAGTTTATTACAGTTTATAATAGATGTACCAATAGAAGTAGATGGTGACTCAGCTGATATAATCAAAATAGAAGAACCATTCGGTGAGGAAAGAGAAAATGTTAATTACGGAGCAATTGGTAAAGGACATGCTATATTTAAAATGGAACAAATATCCGGCGATGATAGCGAAAGTGTTAAAGAGAAAGTTGTACATAAAAATGAAAGATATATGGACATTGCTGATCTAATATTTAAAAATGAAGAACAATTTATGCCAAACAAAATGTTGTCCTGTAAGGAAGGTACGAATAACCTTGATCTAATTAAAATGGAAGAAACGTTTTGTGGAGGAGACAAAATTAAAGAAGAAATTCTTGTGGAAATGGAAGATCAAAAATGTTTGACCAATGAGGATATTGAAATAAAATCCGATGAGTCGGATTCCTACAGGTAATAAATTTTAAGCACGGACCTTTTCTCAAGGCTATTTTTCTTTGTATTCACTTATTTTATTCGTCCACACCACATATACAGGGTGTCCCAATAAAAACTCCCAGACTGGATATATTCTAAACGAATAGAGATATTTTAATTCTGTAAAAGCCAATTTGTAGAGCATAAAGAGAGCTTCATTTTTAAATATAATTGTTTTTTTAATATATCAGTATATAGATGGCGCTGTGCTATTTCGATGGGAGAAACTTTGAAATGGGGTTTATGTGAAAGAAAATGCATTTCTAAGCAGATATGTTCTAAAAAAAAACCATAAAACTGTTTTCGAGATATTGGCATTTGCCAATATTGAATAATTGTAATCTCTTCAACATTTCAGTCCTTTAAGTGGGACAATCTGTATTTAATTTACAAATTTTAGAAGAAAATATTTAAAGAATTTTTCATATAATTGCTTTGTTATTAAGTTTGATTATAATTAAAAATATTTGATATCTGGTGAGTATGATAACCCTTATATTTTATAAATTAAATACAATTAAAGTTACCTTTGGAATAATAGTTTTGACATTTCTCAATTTCAATCACATTTTGTTTATTTACTCTTAAGTTGCAACAAGTAGTTCCTAAGAGTCAGTGAGTTTGCGTAGTTGTCACTTTTTAATTTTCATCTACTTCGTTTAATTTTTTCAATACATACAATCTGTCGTTTTCATATTGAGTTTGTTTTCAAAGAATTCTTGAAATATTTTGTAAACGATTGGAATTATCAAGTTCTATCAAGTGTTCCTTGTTTATGTACAAATGACTTCTGCATGAGATTTTCCAGTCAAAAGTACCACCTGGTTTCGTAAAGAGAAAACATATTCGTTATCAGGTACCACTCATGAGGCGCTCTCCACCAGCTAACCTGATGTGATACATTAATTATTGTTTCTTAGCCTAAAAAATGTTTCCTTACCTAATTTGAGGATCGGTCAAGAGGTAGTTGAGATATTGCTACATAGTACTTGAGATTTATTTTAAACATCCGGTACATCATTTTTTTAGTAACATTATTTCTTACAGTTGATTTTTAACTTCTTTTATTGTTGAAACAAAGTATTGTATCGAGAAAGCCTTAACCAGCGGGAACCAAGTAGGTTCACTGAGCTTACATTGCAACTAGGCCGGAAATGCTGAATCGCGAAAAGAGTAATGATGCCGGGAAGAACAAAAAGTCAGTTGGGTTTTGAGTTTTGGGAAAGTAAGTTATGGTAGGGTGGCTCACCAGGGGTGATTAATATTTGCATTAAAAGTGTAAGTACTCTCTTTGTGTTTTAGTTGATAAACTTATACCCTGTTTTCTATCACTTTTATTTTATTTATTCATTTAATAATTAAGTTAAACCCTCTCGCATGCCAACAGAGTTGAAGTGATTAGCCATGGGTATCACCGGCATTTCTCTGGGCAACAGAGTAATATTGGGAAGACCTGTGTACGCCGCACATTTTTTTCTTAAAAAATGAGTCAAGCAACATCTAAATGGAAATTGACCTGTGACAATATTGCAAAAAAATAATATAAATATGCGATTTTGATACTCTTTTTCCACAGCAACAATTTACTAAAACATGTTTGACTATATTCTCATATTTTAGTCCAAAGAATGTAGCCTCGAATTATGACTTTTTTAATTTATTTATTTATTTATTATTAAGATCATGTCAATACACAAATCGTTTACATTCGTCAACAACAACAGAGACATTACCTAATATTTATATGTAAAATTATCGTTTAGAACTACAAAAATTGTGATTAAAATTTTAAATAGAAAATATAATAACAATACTAAACACACAGAACACACTACAGTTTAAAAATCTACTAACATAAAGTATAAAAATAGGTGCACTAATCAACATGGAAATCATCATTTATCATTTCATTCAAAGAATAGAATGTTCTTTTGGTAAGGTATGCTTTTATTCTCTCCTTATATTGATTAGCAGGTAAGTATTTAATATGGTTTGGTAGTTTATTGTAAAGTTTAGGTGCATAATAGTTTATAGAGAATTTGCTTTTGTTTACTCGATGAAACTCTATTTCAATCATTGCATTATTTCTCGTATTGTGGTGGTGAATATCATTATGATAGTTGAATAGATGAATATTGTCTCTTATCCATTGTAAACATTTCAGCGCATACACACAATAGAAAGTGGGAATTTTTAAATCAATAAATTTTTGTTTTAAATCTTCACGATATCCTGATCCTGTGATAACTCTAATTGAACGCCTTTGAAGTTTACAAATATGCTCGGCGTGTGATGAATGTCCCCAAGCTAATATTGCGTAACACATATTAGAGTGGAATAGACCATAGTAAGCAGTTAATATAACTGAACTTTCTACAACAGGGTATAAATTTCTCAAAATGTAAGTATTTTTGGAGAGTTTTTTTGACAGTTGTTCTACGTGTGTTTCCCATGAAAGCTTGGAGTCTAGATGCACTCCAAGAAATTTAACTGAGGGCGGGTTATCAAACAAGCAGTGTTTTAGTGTAAATATGGATTTCATAGTTTTACTTTCGTTGAGGTGTAGTTGATTTGCTGTAAACCATGAGGCGGCATCTGATTGTGTATTATCAATTAAATTTAAGAGCTGATTTAAGTTGTTATGTTCATCCAGAGTAGTCGTATCATCTGCATACAAAACTAGCTTGCTATTTGGAAGGCAGTTAGTTATATCATTAACGTAGATGAGAAACAGCAATGGTCCCAGTATTGACCCTTGTGGTACTCCATATTTAATCGGACTTAAGCTAAAATTCATGTCATTATAGTGGACCATTTGTTGTCTGTTGGTTAGATATGTTTGGATCATTTTAGTGCTCAAGGGATTAAATCCATAAAAACTTAGTTTTAGAATTAGCGTATCATGTGCTACACAATCAAAAGCCTTGCTCAGGTCACAGAAAGTTCCGCCTATATACGTCGCTTCATCAAATCCCTTGGAGATTTTATCTACAAGTGATAAAATTGCCATTTCCGTATTACGATTTTGTCTGAAACCAAATTGTTCGTTAACAAATAAACTATTACTTTCGAAATACTCTGCTATTTGCTTGGCTAAAAGCCATTCCACTATCTTGGCAATGATAGGAACTAAAGATATCGGTCTATAATTACCTGGGTCGTCACGGTTTCCTTTTTTAAAAATCGGGATCACTTTAGCAATTTTTAGAGAGTCAGGAAATTCACCTGTCTTTATCGATAAATTTATTAAATGTGTTAAAGGTGATATTATCATATTTTTAATTTGTTTTATGATTTTTACATTTATACCATAAATATCCAGGGAATTTTTATTCTTTAGATTATTTATTGCGTCCCGTACTTCATTGAATGTTACTTCACGAAATATGAATGTTTTATTAATGTTAATGTTTCTGGTCAAGAATTCTTCAGGTAGATGTCTTACCTTTTGTAGTTGGGATACTAATACTTCTGCCTGATTAATGAAGTAATTGTTAAAATTAGTGGGATCTATTGCGTCATCAGGGGAAGTATGAACTTTTGGCCTACAATTATTAATTACTTACTATTAATGGTCCACCGTGTATAGTACACTTACTTCATGTTTTCTTATATTATAGTGGGTGTTCAGAACTGTATCTTTTTAAAAGTACGGTATGAAACAATTGCTAATCTTCAACTCGGCGGTGATGATAATTTTTATAATTTTTCAGGCTGGAAGATGATGTTTTGTCACATTCAGAAGTCGTCACAGGGGTACATAGAAGACGAAAACGTCTAGTATTGCACAAGGATCCATTAGGAGAAGCAATGTACAGATGCGATTTTTGTTCATTTCAATCCAAATATAAAACTAATCTGAAACACCATTTACTGGTGCATAAGGATCCATCAGAAGTAACAATGCTCAAATGTGCTTCTTGTTCGTTTCAGACAAAATATAAAGCTAGCCTTTTATATCATGTGCTGAAGCATAAAGATACTTCAAAAGTAACAATGTACAAATGTGACTCTTGTTCATTTCAAACAAAACGCAAAGATTGCCTAAAAACACATTTGGTGAAGCATAAGAACCCATCAGAAGTAACAATGTACAAATGTGACTCTTGCTCTTTTCAGGCAAGGAATAAATATAGCATCAAATCACATTCTCTGAAGCATAAGTCTCCATCAGAAGTAACAATGCACAAATGTGACTCTTGTTCCTTTCAGACAAAATATAGATTTAGTCTCAAACAACATTTGTTGCAGCATAAGAATCCATCAAAAATAGAGATGTATAAATGTGACTCTTGTCCATTTCAGAAAGCAAGTACTGGTGACCTCATACAGCATTCGCTAGCGCATACGGATCCATCAGAAATGATAGCGCACAAATGTAATTCTTGTCAGTTTCGGGCGAAACTTAAAAATAACCTTAATCATTTGCTAATGAATAAAGATCCTTAGGTAACAATATACAAATGTAATTTATTCTTATCAGATGAAATATAAGGTTGGTCTTTAAAGCATCAGCTAATGCATAACAATCCATCAGAGACAATTGTAGCAAAACAAAAATGATTCAACTTGAACTTTATACAACCACTTTTACATAATATAGTGGGTTGCCTATGTAGATGGTGTTCTGTTTGTAACTCGCCCTTTGAAACTATGTGGTATTACAAGGTGCCTTCCACTTTATGATGTTCTTGTTCTTTTGTTTTACTTTTACTCACCTGACTCTCTGTGTTTGGACAGAGAACTTTCTTTGATACAATTTTAAAAGTCTGCTAGTTGCATAGAGCAAAGCTTTTTGGTTTTAAATACAATAATTGTATTGTTGAATATAGCTATTATTTTTTGCCCGATCATTTTGGTAGATATGTATATTATAAAATAAATATCCTTTTCTATTTTTATAGCTTGTTGACTAATAATCATATTAATGGGCGTGCCACAGGGGACGGCATAGGTCCAATATTATTTCTAATATATACAAATAATATGTCCACACTAAAAAATACACAGTTATGTAATATCATATGCGGATCATACAGTAATAACTTTCACTGGAGATACATGGGAAGATGTTCACAGTAACGCAGACAAGGAATTAAAAATCTATTTAAATTGGTTAAATAAAAGTCTCTTAAGTCTCAATGTAGATAAAACAAATTTTATGACATTCTCTTCCACAATAAAGGATCAACCACATAAAAACATTTTAACAATACACAGTAGCTCCTATGACAATACAAACTGTACTTGTTCTGTTATTCACAGTGTTGTCGATGATATTAACTGTAATTATCCGCCGGCTGACATGAAAATGTCCAAGAATGTCCGATTCGGTGGTGCCGCAGCCTTTCCGGCTATATCAATGGATATTAAGGCAGGTAGATTTCGTTGAAGATGTTTCCTTGCAAATTTTGAAGCGCTGGGGGGAGATTTCTCTGATGCACATTTTTTTTCTCATCTCTCGAAATTTTTTAAGAGCGGGGAGGAATTTTCGACGATTATTCACTATTACACGAAACAAATCTTCATTTCCACATTTAATATTAAAATAGCCCGAGAAAGTCCGAGCCCGAGATTTGTTCAAAGTCCGCCAATCAGCAACACTGCAATAAATATATAATATTGGATTGAAATTATCGGTTATTTATCCGCTTTTTAACAGGGTGAGAAAATTATCCTCCACCTTCCTAAATTATCCGCAAATCGGATAATTATCCGCCAATCGGCAACACTGTTCACAAAGTAACCTCAATCAAATACTTAGGAATAATGATTGATCAATTTTTGCGCTGGACGGAACATGTTCAATACACCATAAAGAGACTCAGAAAATTAATTTTTAAATTTTACCAATTGAAAAATATTCTAAGTAATAAATTTATGCTTATTGTGTACGACGCTTTGGCAGAATCTATGTTGCGGTATTGCATAATTGTTTGGGGTGGCCTCTATAATATCTGCTCCATAACTTACAGGTTGTCCAAAGCACTTTTTTAAGAATTATGCTAAAAAAATAAACTACATATACTCTACGGAACTATTATTGTATCATGAAATCCAAATATTTAGCAAAAGAAAACTATACACTTATCAATGTTTGCTATGGATGTTAATATCCGTATAATACTCGAGCGATAGCCAACCAAATAACAATAATAATATAATCTTTATTTAGCACAAGAAAATTGCTATACAAACACATAGATGTTAATAAAAAAAAAGAAAAATGTAGTAATAATAAAAAAATAATAAAATACTATAAATTCCACTACTATACCTAAACTACATACTTATCACATTACTATCTTATCAAATTATTTAAATATATCTCTTTTAGTTTTATTTTAAATGTATTTATATTCATTGCCTTTATATTATTTGGTAAGTTATTATAACTAATTACAGTCCTAAAAAAAACTGAATTTTGGGTAGATTTGTACTTCTTATGATCTAGTCTAAAATTATCGCGATTTCTTGTATTATATGGATGGTCAAAAACTTGCAAAATCCCTTGAAAATAATCAGGCACATTTCCCTTTGTAATCTTGTGAATAAAGATTAGGGCATTGATTTCACTTAAGTCCCTAACCCCTACCCACTGCAGCTTGTGCAGCATCTCTCTAACATATTCCATTATGTAGGAAAAGTCACAGTCAACGATTCATATCGTTTTTTGTACCAACATTTTTTAATATACTTCCCGAACAAATTAATAATAATGGAACTTAAATATATGTAAAAATCAATTAAACTTACCTAACAGCTTCCTATTTTTTGCTTTTAAATTATATAGTTTACGATCGTGCACAGTTGTCCCTTTCTCCCTGTTCATAATTATGTCTATATAGGTATATTAAATATATGTTGTATTGATATAATTAATTAATATGGTCCTTAGTATCATCTTCTGTTATTTTATGTTAAGACTTTTACTTCACTAATAATTATTAATAATGATCGTCCTATTTAAATAGTATATATAACAAGTAATATTCTAAGAGGATAAGTCTCACAACACAAGCTTTGCTTAGTTAACTCACTTTCACTTAAAAAAAATATATAGTTTATAAATATAAACCTAGGCTTACATGTCGATCAATAATCCGGCGCAAGCACATTAGCGTTTTCAATTTATGACGTAGCAAGGGCAAAGGAATTCTGCTGACGGCCGGTTTATTTTAAAGTGGTGTAGTTTAAATTTTAAGCAATAGTTTGATCAATTCATGTAACACTGGGCATTAACAAACCCACAGTTACATTTTACAAAATCAGTCCCAATTTCGATATAGTGCAACTACCCCAATGGGGCCTTAACATTTTTTACCTAACCTCACTCTTCTCGAGATATAAGCGTATAAAAATAAGATAGTGTCTACGCAACCGCCGCGGCGGTTGCTTTAACTATTTACGTAACCGCCGCGGCAATTGGTTTGGTTACATACTATTTATCCTGTGCTATAGCGATGTTTTCCATATGGATCGCTGGCCTATGCGTAACGTTATCGCGTTGTGGAGCGACAGGTCCCGGGTTCAAATACTGCCCACTTGACTTTTTTCTTTTAATATTTTGTAACGATTAATATCCTTTTTCACAAATTCTGGTTGGATTTGACGACAGAAATGTTCTTTTTTTTCATATAATAATTTTTCTCTCTCATGTGATGGTAGTTGGGTTAGTTATTGGTTGATTTTTATTTTGCTAAATAATTGTTGATAAATTATCAGCGCCGCAGGCAGCATTAGCGTCGTAGACAAAAAGGGGGGTGTGGGGGTGTCCCCCCGCCTTGTTTTTCAGAAAATTGCATAAAATATTTCAATTTCTATGCGCGGCGGTTCAATAAGTCGTGAAAAAGAACCGCCGCGGCGGTTGCGTAGACACTCCCTAAATATAAACGTGTATTTAGGACGAGACGTTAAATTCTGAAATGCATTCCAACGAATGCGCATGAGCGACGGGAGCTGTCAAGTATATTTCTACTCTGTGGTTAAGTCAGTAGTTATTACTACTCTATTGTTGTATTTTATCTATATGCTCTGTGGTCAAGCAGTGGTCATCTTCGACAACAATAAAGAAGAGATTGGTTAAGTTTTCTTGTCGTATTTTGTGATATTTCGCTCCGACACTTATAAAAAAATGCCGATTATATGTAAAATTTGCAATAAATTATATAGCACTCAATTTAATCTAAATAAACATTGTCGTAATAAGCACGGCAAACAAAAGCAGGACTGTTCTTACAACGAAACTATCTTTAATTTTAAATGTCTGGACTGCAAGTGCTCCTATTCATAATATTAAAAATGCAGCTTTGTTTTCTTTCCTTATTTTAGGAATTAAGTACAACTTATTTTAATTAGAAGGAAAAATTATTGTCTGGTGCCTATAAGTAAGCACTCTTATGTTATTTAATAAACAAATAATTTTGGTAGGTAGGTAATTTACCATTGTAAAAGTGAATTTTTAATTTTTATTATATTTATTTGGTAAATAATGTTTTTTTTTTAAATTTTTAACTACCATAACATCCTTCTATGAGAAAGAATACTACTTTGTTTTCTATCACTGAAGTTATTGTAACATACACCTTAACATATCATTTTTAAACTTTGATCCAAATGTATCAACGTTTGAAAATGGTACGTTAAGGTACCAAAACTGCAGTAACGTGTATGTTACAATAAATCCAGTGATAGAAAACAAAGTAGTGTCCTTTCTCATATCGTCATGATTAATCATCGTAAAGTAACGGCTTCCACAATCGATCCTCCAATTAATTCTCTTTTCTGTCACACATCCATCCTCAGGACAGTTTTTGTTTGCTGTGCTATTAACTACAATGTTTGTTTAAATTAGCAAGTCTAGAAGCAATACTTTATGCATAAGAAAATATACATTTACTTAACGAACAACTAGATTTAGGTTATTCCACATATTTATGTTCTAACAGGTAGTTTTTCTAGAAATTTAAATATTTGTAATTCTAATTCATAGTTTATTGCGTTTGATAAATGTTAAAGCTGTATGAAACCTTGGTCACACTGTGCAAATATAGTGAATTGTTTAATAAACTGTAAATTATTTCATGTACGCTCACAAAGAAATAGATACCTCGATGAAATTCTTGTTTAAATTATAAATTGAGTGCTAGCCATGATATCTTATCGCAATCGGCATTTTATGTTTCGGGACGAGAAGATAAAAGTAAAAAGAACATATAAATATAACCTCATTAGTTTTCTTTTTATTATTGACAATTTGACAGCTCCTTCGCTCGTGGGCACTGATTGGAATATATTTCGGAATTAAAAGGAAAAGGAACAACATATAAATATAACCTCATTTTCTTTTTAATATGGACAGCCCCTTCGCTCATGCGCACTGATTGGAATACATTTCGGAATTTAACGTCTCGTGTATTTAGGTTTTCTTTTTCAAAAAACTAGTATTTACGATTATTTTTGGGCGTTTATTATGAATCAAAACATGGACAGCTAATGAGAAGCAAAGAAAAGCAAACGAAAACAGCGAATTTCACGATAATTAGTTTGGAACATAGAGGTTATATGCCCTCCACTCTCGTTAGCTGTCAGATTTTGCACGCGCCCTAGCACTTTTCGACTCTTGATATTTTTTAACTAAACCTGACCCGTCTCGAGATCTATGCATTAATAAAAAAAAAAACAAAATGGATATTTAAGCTTTTTTTTGTAAAAAAAACTGGTATTTACGATTATCATTGGTCTTTGACAAATGTTCTAATTGATAATCAAAGACCAGAAATAATCTAAATACTAGATTTTTCGAAAAAACAAAGCTTAAATTCATGTTCCTTTTTTTTCTAAACGCTTATATCTCGAGAAGAGTGAGGTTAGGTAAAAAATGTCAAGAATCAAAAAATTCTTAGAATTGTCCAAATTATAAAATACAATGGTTTTTTTTTCAACTTGGAAGAAATGTTTGATGACCGGAAATAGGTCACTTCTGTCTCACTTTACCACATCTTTAGGAACATTTTGCGCTATCTCACAAATCAGATGGGGCGGAGTCTCATATTGAGGTTTACGCCTTTTTCCTGCTTATTCATTTCCTCGACTAATGTACTCGCATACACTAAGATAAACTAATAATAAAGTCGTATTAGTTTTACAGTAAAACAAAACCATAGAGTACGTAACTACACAAGCAGTGTTGCCACGAGATCAAAACGAAATTACTGGCGATTAGAATCTTTCCTACTCTAAGGCGAAACTTAATTGCATTCCTGGCAAAGTTTCATAAAATTGTATTCCCAGGGCCATTGAGAGAAAATCGGGGCCCGGTAGTAACATATGCGTGCCCCCTCACTCCTAGATTTTCGGAATAATTCTGAAGAGCGGGGGGGTGACGGTGAAATTTCCCACTATCCCCACAGTAGAATATTTGCAATTTCGAAGAGAGGGGGGTGTGGTTTTTTTTACCTTAATTGCCGGAAAAAATTGAAAGTTACTGCCAAATCGACATCCGTATCAAGTCATTCCTGGCATTAGTTCAATCCTGGCAAGTTTACTGGCAGGAATCTTTATTCATAACAAATGCTAGTAATTACTGGCAAAACGGCAACACTGTACACAAAACTGCAACATTTTCGACGACGCCAAGCGCGCTGTAGCAAAACACAATAACACCAAGGACTTTATTATACCTAAAGTCCTTGAATAACACAAACAATCAAACAAACCGTAATCAACATTTGACATCTATAAATATTTCACCATGAGCATGCCGCACTAACGTATATATTTCTACCATGGCACTAACGTGAGACATCACGAAGAGTAAAACTGTATTATTCATTTTCTGATCCTTCTAAAATATCGAATTCTAGTTTAAAGTTCGAGCAAATGTCTGACAATTCTCTACTCTTTGTAAGACTCTGGGTTGAGGCTTGAAAATGATAGTGGAGACATTGTCACTATTTGTCTGGTTCACTGTAATTTTAAAAACATTGAAGAATTCTGGGAAAAGAAAGAAGAAGAATAACCTAACATTTTGATTTTAGCGCTAACTTGTCCTACGTGTGTTTTGTGTTGATATGATATGTTGATAATTGAAAAATGGGAACTCAAGTAGTAATATGCAGACTTTGTCTAACAATATGTGACAGCTATAAAACTTTAGAGAGAAATATGAAATATGAGAAACTGCTTCCAGACATAGTAAGTGCGAAAATTAAATTTTCAATTACAAAAAGTGAAGTTTGTGTATGAATTGTTTCAGTTCCAGATTCACGACATATTTAAGTTTACGAATTTTGTTTTAGAATATAGCTGCAATACAGGAACCCGTCATGTGTACTGACTGCGCGGAAAGGCTACAAAAATCTATTGATTTTAAAGCGATGTGCTTCAATGTTCGTGCTAATATAATTCCATTCGCTAACAACATGGATAGAATAAATTCTCTTATGTGCAGAGATAAGAATAATACTGATGTTTCAGAGGAGCAGGACATATGCGGATTATGCATGAGCCCAGTAAAAAAATGTTCTATCATTTCCTTTTATGGTGAAAGACAAGAAGTAACTTTGGAGAAAATGATAAAACAATGTCTTCCAGAATTGGTACGTATCAACATTCTTCGTATGTGTTAGACATTACTAATTTTAATTTGATATGATTTAAACAAAATTCTTCATCAGAGTTTTTATGTGGAGTCTGCGCACTCACAGAGCTCATACGTCATACACCCACTTTCCAGTTTTTAAGTCTAATAGTAGTGCTATTGCATTAATCAAAACCCTAAACATTTTAGTTAGCCCTATAATCTCTGTCCCTAAGTTTGTAATAATCCAACTCCACTAGCTAACTATTAAATGTAATCTTACGATTTACCTATAACCGTTACCTGTACTTTACATAACGAAAGTAAATTTTAGAATCACGTTTGGACAAAAAAAAAAGAAAATAACCTTGGGTGTGTGAGTTTAATCTAATATGAAGTCATGGAAATATTTTGGTCTCTTGACTTCTCTCCTTAGCCTGCTTTCTCTCGCTGGCTGGGCTTCGCCGCTATCGCTCTCTTCCTCATTCTCATTATTTATTTGCCAACTGCATTGCCTATTCGCCTCCTTTCTGCTTGGCATGTTACTTTCTAAATCCCTCTCCTGGGTGCTGGCCTCATTCTCACTGTGGAAAATATTGTTCATATTAGGCAACTTATCAATGTTTAAATTTTCTCTGTTAACAACATTATTCGTGTCTTTGTCACTTGTTTTACTAGAGTCACATAAAGAGTCATATGTTTACAGCCTCTGTCATTTGGTTTTCATTTACTAGCCTTACACTTATAAGATTGGCTCTATTTGCTACCCTAATTATGATTATGTCATTGTTGTTACCTATACTTTGCTGCCAACCGATATGCCTTTTGCTGTGTCCTGTCTGCGGCTTGTTTGATGATCTCATTTATGTGTCTTTTTCATATCTGATGTTCTTCGGTCTCACATAAATACGTCATATTTCCTATTTTCTTGAATACTTCTTCCATGTTTTTATGTTAACCTTCCGTCTTTTATCATAATTTTCATTCCCTTATAAAAAAATTTAACATTACTTCTACTATAATGACTTCTTTGTTTCTCCTGAGCTTCTTGCGTGTTCCCTTTTATTTTATTATCTGTATTTCCTTCTTGACCCTTTGATCTCAGCATGTCAAATCTTGTGCTTATGCTTCTGCGAACATTAACGTACCAGGCGCCTCTTTTGTTGAGTCATGTGGCGTTATTCAACAGACTAACATAAACCGACTCACTAACGTAGATAATTTTTCATTATGGTTCTCCGGGTCTTGTAAAGCTGCTTTTAATTTTGTGTTGAATGTTCCTACTGCATTTTCTCCTTTGCGGTTGCTTTGGGGATGAGCCACAGGTGTCGTTATATGTTTGATTCCTTTTTGTTGTAGGAAGTTGCTGACAAATGTTTCCTCAAACTGTATACTGTCTCCATTACCAGAGTAGCTGGAAGTCTGAATCTTGTGAAACAGTTTCTCGGCTTCTCTTCCGTAGTGTATATTTGTCCTCTTCTAGGAATTTGTTGATGGGTGACTTATAGTCTCCACATACTCTGAGGGTACCACCGTTTTTCAGAACTGCCACCAATGGAGTTCCCAGTCACCCCTCTCTATGAGTGTTATAATTCCTTCCTCATGAATACGTTCTAGTTCCTTTTTTAGACACCCTCTATATGCCATTGGTACATTTCTTGGCTTACAGTAGACAGGCTGGGCATTTGGGTTTGCTGTAATGATATTTTAGCATGTTTAAAATGTCCTAGCTTGTTATTACAAACATTGTCATATTTATTTACAATTTCAATAATTTTTTGTTTTTTTTCCCTGAGCATCTTGGACACCGATGTCCGAATGATACTTAATAATGTAGCTACATTTATATCCGGCTCTATGATTCCATTTGCATAAAAGTACTGATCCAACCTGTCATCCAGTCATCCGACAGATGGTTAAATTCACGTACATGATCCTCCATTACTGGTAGCAGCCATGTCCACGTGTTCGACCATTCCATAGCTGCTCGTCAATTTGAACCTTTACCCTCTTTCACCTCATCGTTAATGTAACAAATGCCCCTTTTCTTATTAGGAGTGGGTGAGGAGACCGTTCAATAAGTCTATTACGTTGGTTTCCCAGTTTTTATTATCACGGATATCTTGTTACAAAATTCATAGCATGTTTACTTATGTATGTTCACCCTGATAGATTGGAAACGAGAGAGAGCATCGACGTTCCTCCATGAGGAGCTTCGCTCTGCTCATATATTACACTAATTGTAATTATATATAGAGTAGTTATGGGTGTCTGACCTTTTTCGACTCGGTGACGCTGTGCTAAGGTGTTTGGCTTGCGAATCTGGATACTAACGCACAGTAGGGAGTCGTAATGGCATATGGAACGAATTTTATTTAACAAGTGAGCCATTGGTTCTTAGTAGGGAGCCCAAATGAATTAAGAATTATTTTCGTGGTAGTGAATAGTTTTATACTGACAAGTGGTATTATTGTAATCGGCGTATTGTCCTGAGCAGCAAAAAGCCTGTTGTCCCTTTCTCAACATATGTAGTAAATAGCTAGGACGTCACAAAAATGGTGTCTCTTGGTATAAGACTTTGTCGATTATCTCGATAAATACTTAACCGATTTAAACGAGTAAGGTGTCATATGATAGGTATGCCTAACAAAAAGTGTCATACCATATTATACAGATTCAGCAAATTTTGAAGTACGTGAACTTGTTTCTGCCCAGATAAACCACGCCTTGTCGTAGAACAATGCAGGACATTGGTATAAAACAATAGCGCCATCGCTTAATAAAATAAATCAATCTCAATTTCGTTATTAAAATGCCGTGTGTTAATACAACCGCAGAAAAAGTGCGAATTGTGAAGTGGTACTTCGGGGGCCATTCCACTGAAGACACAATAAATTTATTTACTGTGGCATATCAAGACAGACCAATCCCCTCAGCTAGCATAATTTCATACATTATTAAAAAAATTGAGAATTTTGGGTGTGTCGTGAATTATTGTAAAAAATGCTGTCAACCCGAACCCCGTCATCAACAAATAAGCGAAAAACGTGAAATTCGCGAAATTGATGTCTGTGCACTTATTGAAACTAGTGAACCTTGTTCTAGCAGGCAAATTGCTGATGAAGTTGACATGAAGGAAAGAACTGTAAGAAATATTTTGAAAAGAAATGGGTACAGTTGTTTTAAAGTTCAAACAAGGTAAGAAATATTTCGCGAGGATAATTTCAAACGGATGGAATTTTGTGAAATCATGATAAATAAAGTGAAAGAGAATGAAAATTTCTTAAAGAATATATTGTTTACAGATGAATCATCCTTTTCATTACATAGGAAATACAATCCATCCGTAGTACGATATTGGTCTTGGAGAAATAAACGTTTGAGTGTTGCTGTGCGAACTCAATATCCTCAAAAGTTGAACGTTTGGACGGGAATTTTAGACAATCATATTAAATAAATAAATAAATAAATAAACATTTATTGCCAGAAAAAAAACAAATTTTTACAGACAAAAGGTGGAAGATACCGCATAGCGTGTTTTCACTTACACCTAATTTACATTTACTTAATATTAATATATAATAGGACAGTTAAAAGAACAAAAATAAATAAAATAGTATATATTATTATAGCGTCGAATAATAAAACATTACAACATTCACTGGCTGTCACATAAGAAGTCTTTGACCTGCCTTTTGAGAGTGACAGCGCTGACTGTGTCATTCTGTAAACATGTCATTTTATTAAAAATATGAGCTGCCCGATAACTAAAACTGTTTTTAAAAAACTCTGTCTTGTGCTGGGGAATAGACAGCATGTTGTTGTTTCTAACTTCTACATTATGCAATTCTCTATGACGTATCATTAGTTCTCGTAGGTATGTCGGACTATTAGTTTTCAATATTTTATGTATCAGGCAGCTCAGATGTAAAAGTCTTCTCTGTTCCATTGTAAGCCAACACGATGCTCTGATATGTTGACTGGTATGCTCTCGTCTTGGTAAAGACATCACAAATCTTATGCAAGAATTCTGTATTTTTTGTAATCTATATGTATTAAAACCTGTTAAGTAAGGTCCATAGACGACATCCATGTAATTGGCAATGGATAGTACAATCATGTCAGATAACATCAACTTTGTTGATATTGGTAGGCTATCCCGAAATTCATAAATACTTTTTAATTTGAAGAAACTTGATTGGCAAACCTTACTGACATGTTTATCAAAGTTTAACTTTTTGTCCATAATCAATCCCAAATTCGAGACAGATTCTTTCCATTCAATTATATTGTTGTTCAGTTTAATATTGAAATTATTAGTGTCGAAACCAGACCGACTAAACATAATTGCCTGAGATTTTATAGGATTTATCACCAATGAATTATCTGTGGCCCATTGATACACATGTTGTAAATCTTGATTTAAATGTAAGTTTGCTAAATTAATGGATTCTAATATATCTGCCGAAAAGTTAAGATAAATCTGTAGATCGTCAGCATACATGTGTACTGAGCAATTTTGAATTACTGAGCAGATGTCTGCTGTATAGATTGAAAATAGTAGCGGCCCAAGAATTGACCCTTGGGGGACGCCTGTTTGGGTTATTTTAAAATCAGATAAGAATAATTCGCCTTGTTTACATAATTTGACGGCTTGCTGTCTATCTAGTAGATAGCTGGAGAACCAGTCCAATGCGACATTTGTAATTTTATAAAAAGATAGTTTTGCAAGAAGCAACTCTATATTAATTGAGTCAAACGCTTTTGACATATCAATTAAGACTAGTGGTGTGCATTGGCCATTATCAAAACCCCTTGTTATATCATCGGTAATCTTGAGAAGTGCTGTAGTACAACTAAAACCTTTCCTGAATCCCGACTGGCAAGTTGGTAAGATTTTATTATTGTTAAGATAGTCAACAACCTGACTATTTACTACTCTCTCTAATATCTTAGAAGGAGCAGGTAAGACACTGATGGGTCTCAAATCATTTATAGCTGGATTGTCTTTTTTAGGGATAGGTGTTACAAGCGCAATTTTCCATAAGTGGGGTACAGTGCCAGTTTCTAGAGAGTAATTGATTATATTTGTTAAGGGACTTAAACAATGTGGTACTGACAGCTTTAGCATTTTAGCAGAGATATTATCTGCGCCTATGGCATTACTTTTTAAATTATTTATACAGGATAAAACATCTGATGGTGTAACTAAACTGATCTTAAAAGGCTCATTAATGTTGTATTGACTCTGTAAAAAGTGGTTCAAAGTATTTGGACTGACAGCTATTTTAGGTATACTATTTAGAAAGTGGTCGTTGATCAAGTTAGGGATTTTAATTTCATTGGGTATTTCAGTATAACTTTTGTTAATGATTTTATGTTTTTCTACCTTATTCCAAATTAGTTTACTATTTTTACCACACTTTTGCATTTCGTAATTATAGTAGGCATTCTTTTCATTGGTAATAGCTGTATTCACAATATGTTTAAGGTCTAGGTAATATCTTTTATGATATGCTAGTTGAGTTTTTTTGTACCTCTGGAAGGCACTGTTCTTCAGTTTAATCATTTGTCTCAAATTCGGAGTTAGCCATGGAGAGTATCGTTTTTTTATTACAATTGTCTTACATGGACAGTGTTTATCAAATACTTTTAGAATGGTATTATTAAAAATATTTACCTTTTCATTAATATCAGGCTCGTGATAGAGAGCACTCCAGATCGATGTTGTTAAAATTTCTGACATATTATAGGCCCACTGCCAATCGATGGCAATTTAAATGGCAAATATTTTGTTTATTTATTTATTTATTTATTTATTATTAAGATCATGTCAATACACAAATCGTTTACATTCGTCAACAACAACAGAGACATTACCTAATATTTATATCTAAAATTATCGGTTAGAAATACAAAAATTGTGATTAAAATTTTAAATAGAAAATATAATAACAATACTAAACACACAGAACAGAGCTTTTACAAAACCAAATAATTCCTGCAGTTCAAAATCTTCCTCTCAATTTTGGCGACATTTGGTTTCAACGAGACGGCTGCCCAAGTCACAATACCTTAACTGTTATTAATTTTCTGGAAAGAACATTTTCCAATCGTTTAATAGCTATGAGGGGAATGATAAAATGACCCCCCAGATCACCTGATTTAGCACCCCATGATTTCTTTCTGTGGGGCTTTTTAAAGGAAACCGCGTACAAACATGCGTTTGAACGAGCTAATAATTTAGTTGAATTATGGGAAAAACTCATCCAACTTTGTGCAAGCATTACTCCAGAGTAATGATATGAGAGGTTCATTGTATAATTGTTTGGCTATTGTTTGGCACAAGATGGTGGTTTGTTTGAATCCTTACTTCATTAATTTATTGTTTGATAATTATGTAATGAAGCATCCTAAAGTCATACCTCATTACTAAGAAGTTTCAGTGTAGTGCCGTGTGCACATTTGCCACACGACGGCGATTCATACTCGATATACTAAATTTGCACACCGCCCGACTCCGACCGTCTCAAAAAGGAGGGATAGTTTCGTGTATAAAAGCCCAGCCGCGGATCGAGAAGAGCACTGGGTACATCTCTCCGTAGACTGCCGACGGCGCGCTGAGCCGAAGACAATTTGCGGATTTATGCACCAAGTGACGTGACTCTCCGGACCGAATATATCTTGACCTAGAGAAGTCTTACGGCGCGCTGAGCCGGGGACAGAACTTGTGCCAAATGTTATTTAGTCCAGTGATGTCCCGACGAAACCGACACGGAGCAAATATAAATTAACAGAGGAGTGACCCGGCGAGTTGAGCCGATAGCTTGCTCGAGTTGATAGTTATTAGCCCGCCGCCGTTTCCGCCGTCAAAACCCCTACTCGCCGCATCACTGCATTACACTCTCGTCGTCTCTCTCACTCATACGATTTAAATATCACCTGATTACCAATAACCGTAAAAGATACGGACCTGAAAGCCGATAACCTGTAACTATAGTATATTATGTAAACCTGCATATCTTACCTGTTGAAGATAATAAAATTGTTAATTTTGATTGGGTTGTCTTATTAAACTAATCTGGATCCTGAACTAATCTCCGACTCCAGCTACCCAGAGCAAAACACCGTTACAATTATTAGTTGATTTTAGTTTCTGAGGGTTATTTAATTTTATTTCAATGTTCTATTTTTGCAATTTAATAAGAATAATTTATTTTTTGATAATTATTAGTTGATTTTAGTTTCCATTTAATTTTATCATAATGTTCTATTTTCATTTCGGTTTTAATAAGAATTATTGTTTTGTTCCCATAATTTATGGCTAAAAAAGAAACTGCAGAAGTGCTCTCAATAGAAGAAATAACTTCTTCGCTTTTCATTCGTTTCGTATTAGAAATTATTACCTACGTCCGCACCCATTCTTAGTTCACGCCGTACTAAATTCAATTCATTGTGTGCCTCTGCTTTCAAGATTTATGGAACCAGCGGGGCGTGGTCAATTACATCGTTATTCCTATACCCTAAACTGCATTTTCCGAATCTGTATGTAAGTTTTATAACTACTAAAAAAGATATTTACAAAAACTAATTATTTTCAAGGATTTATTTTTTATTTTAAAATAACACAATACATAACAAGCATCTGAAAAATAGTCTATTAACAAAAATCTGGCTGCATTTGACAGCCATAGGTTGAGTTTTGAATTTCTTATTTCGGCCAGAAAATTAAGAAGTGGCAAATTGTCTTGAGAGGCCGCATCACGCGTCAAAAACAGGTATGATTTTATCTGAATAAAAACTAACCGCTAACTATATTTATACCCATAGGCCTCAAATAAAATGAAAATGATTCTAGTTAAGCTTCTTTATGAACTAAATAAGTTTTATAGAACATATACATTTTTCATAAAAAACAAATTAGTAAATTTTCATAATTATGCTGTTTAAAACATTCCACAATGATATGGCAAACATCTTGCAACTACAAGAGATTAACTCCAAATCTTTAAGCGATATTGGATATTTCCACGTTGCTATGGGACATAGTTTCCCATGCAGCATCGTCCAACCGCTATCGACAGACAAAGGTAAATTTTGCATCGCTATGTCAGAATGTTCCAGCAAAATGCTTGATAATTTGCCCGTTGTAGATGGTGACAGAACATGTCTTGATGGTGGTAGTTTGTCAAGTTCCTTAACATGCTGAAACATGGCTGCTCTCAAGTCGTCGATGTTGCAAATAATTTTAAATGCCGATTTTTTAAATTTATTTATTTATTAAAAAATTCCACGTAGATCATTATACAATGACATGAGTTCGTCAATAAGTGGGTTAATGTAGAGAGTAAACATTTGAATGACAATGCCTCTGCCTTATCGAATTGCTCGTCATGGAGATGAGGATAACAGCCAAAATCATTCAGCAACTTAAAGTGCTTTTTAAATACAGGCCTACTAAATTTTTTTGTGTGACCAGAGAAGGCACTAGTGCTATCATATCCGGTTATAGCATATAGCATAAATATAATAAAACTGCATGGGTTTTTATATTAAATGCGATACACTGTTTGACAGTATTTTCAATATTTGCTTTTTGGTTGACAGGATTTAAGTATTATCAAGAAACCTCTCATCTGTGCACCTTGTCATGAATCTCTAGGGATGTGTTTCCGTTTTGTAACCAACTGTTTGATTGTAGAAGAAAAGATTAAGAAATACTGTGAAAGTTTCAATATAAATAGTACAGCTCAGGTAGAGCTAAGCAGTTTATTACAGTTTACAATAGATGTATCAAGAGACTGTGACTCAGTTGATATAATCAAAATAGAAAAGTTCTGCGAGGAGAGAGAAAATGTTGGCAACAGAGAAATTGTTAAAGGACAATTTAAATTGGAACAAGTATTCTGTGATGATAGTGAAAATACTACTGAGGTGGACGAACGTAAAAATAAAAGGTATTTGGACATGAAGGATCTGGAACCTAACAGTGAGGAACAATTCATATTAGAAGGTGAATTAGCCTGTAAAGAAGAGAGCGATAATCTTGCTGGAATTAAAATAGAAGCTACGTTTTGTGAAGAAAAAGAACCTAAAGAAGAAAATTCCGTTGAAATGGAAGACCAAAAATGTTTAACTAATGAAGAAATTGAAATTAAAACAGAGGAAGATTTTAATAGGTAATATTAAATTAAGTTTCATTATAAACATGGAGTATTTATATATTGTGTATATGTTATTTGTGGCATATTCTTAATTTTTCCTAATACTTTGGGACTTCCTGCCACATGTATTTTTTTCTTCTTTTTAACCGGTGCTCGGGAAATCTACAAAATATCGCAGTTACCCAGTATGTTACTGGGAAATAACCTCTACGCCTGTGACATTTACGTCAAAGGATCAGTTGTAGGTTGCTTTTTTGACAAATAACACAAATAAGTATAAAAAATTGAAATTAAATAATTCGCCGACGTTTCGGAAATCTAATCTGTTTACTTTTTCAAGGCTTTTTCTTTGAAAAATCTTTTTCGTTGTGTGTGATAAATACACAGCTCAAACAATGTTTGTTATATTCAACATCCATAGATACTTACTATTTACGTAGAACTGTTGATATAGTTAACAGTTTTTTAAATTTTATACAATATTATTCTTTTTTTTTATTCCAAATGTTATACTAATTGTATAGAATGCTTTCGTTAGATCGATGGTTTTTGAATTGTGACGTCATCATAAATTTTTTAACGGAAAGACATTTTTGTTTACTGTTTTTAGTGATATATTCCTTTGGCTTTCTGATGATATGAAAAAAAATGATATTAGCCGAGCCATTCTTTTGCAAAAAAATATTTTTATTGATTGATACCTTACATAAGTAATTGTGAGAAAAGAATCATCTCCATCACTCAAATTTCGACCCTCTAACCATTTGGCATTGACCAAGACGGGTGTAGACACTTTGCACGCTGTTCGGAATCATCTCATGGGCAATTCGTCTCATCTCCAAGCCAGTTCTGTCTTTCAATTCTTCTATTTCTGAAACTTTTCGATATCACTGCCATTGATGGATAGAACGACATTGTTATTTACATCAAGAGAGTTATGTTTACTTTTTATTATCATGTATTTTGTCTTGTTTATATTCAGCCTTAAGTTATTATCAGTTAACCAGTTAATTAGTATATTCAGTTCCTCATTCAGTATAGACATAATATCATTTACATCATCACCCACTATATATAACAATGTGTCATCCGCAAACATCTGAATATTACACTTATTGACGTATTTAACAATATCGTTTATATATAATATAAATAGGTTCGGGCCTAGTACGGTTCCTTGTGGAACTCCATATTTCGTAATCATTTTAGAAGAGACATCATCACCGAATTTAGTTACTTGATAACGATCTTGTAAATAACTTTTGAACCAATCCATTGTACAGTTAATAATTCCCATATGTTCTAATTTCAACAGTAAAAGTTCTCTATCAATAGTTTCAAACGCTCTTTGGAAATCTAAAAACACAGCACCAATAATTTTTTTATCATTTAATGCATTTTTCCAGTTGAATAGAATTGATTGAAGGGCACTTTCACATGAGTTGTTCTTGCGGAAACCAGACTGGTACTTAGATAAAATACTATTACTTTCTACATAGCCCACTAATTGTTCATTCACTGCTAATTCTAACAATTTTTCATAACACGGTACCATATTTATGGGTCGATGTTCTTCGCATAGTATTGAATTTGGTTTCTTTTCAATTGGTACTATGGTTGTAGTTTTCCACGACTTGGGGAATACGCCTTTTTCCATGCTTGTATTCATCACTTGTAAGAATCGATCTCCTATACCTTCAAAAGACAGTTTTAAAATTTTAGTATTTATCCCATCCACACTGCTTTTTTTGTTGTTCAAGTTTCTGACAATTGTTTTTAATTCCTTAAAATTAAGTTTTTTAAAATTGCTCAAATGACTAGAGGGTTTATCCATATTTTCTAGTATGTACTCATAGTTGTTACTTTTGTTTAGACTAAGAGTTATGTCTTCAATACTTCGTAAAAAGTAGTTATTGAATTTTTCGGCTATTTCCTTATGATTCTCACATAGCTCATTATTAAACATTATTCCAGTTTTTTTGTTTTTTACGTTGCCTTTAACTAATGTTTTTAATATTTTCCATAGCTCGGTTGGGTCATTTCTTACATCTTCTACCTTTTCTGCATAGTATTTCTGTTTTTGTTCTCTAATTAACTTTACTACTTCATTTCTTTTGTTTCTGAAATCTGTCCAGTCACTGTCTACTCCTGTTATTATTGCTCTCTTGTATTGTGTATCTCTGTCTTTTATTTTTTGTTTTACCTCAGTGTTAAACCAGTTTTTATTTCCATAAGAGTTAAAAATACAAATTTCTTTTTCAGGTGCATGTTTATTTAACATATTAATTATTGTGTGCGTTAATTTATCTGCTATCTTATTCGTATCTGTGCAATCTGTTAGCCATTCTTCATCCTTCAAGTCTAATTGAAACTGGAGCTCATTCATGTTATTGTAATTTCTCATTTTCTTCTTATAAGTGATTTGCTTATTTTTTTCAGTGGTTAATTCGATTGTGATAATAGAATGATCTGTGATTTTTGGAGTAGTGTGTACTTCGAATTCCAATTGTTTATTATTTGTAATAATCAAATCAATTATAGTACTGCTTTCATTTGTTACTCTTGTAAATTTATCCATAATTTGCATTAGTCCACAATTTTTTATAAGCATATTTAATTTTTCTGAATAATAAGTTTTTCGTGCCATATTTATATTAAAATCACCAATTACTATAAGTACACCGTTGACTGTTGTCCACTCTGCGATGATATTTTCCAACTTTGTCAAGAAGTCTGAATGACTGGCATTAGGTGAGTGGTAGCAATTTAATATTATGTACCTTTTATGATTTATTGTAATGTCAATACCTGTAATCCACATATTCATACAAAGACTATCCGATAAAATGTTCTTAAATCGATATTCGTCTTTAATGTATATTAACGTTCCTCCTGTATGTCGACTAGATGAATTTGTTGATACATGACTGTAACCCTTAATATTAATTTCCGATGCTTCTATTTCTTCCGTTATATGTGTTTCTGTAAGACATACTATAATAGGTTTCAACTGATTAATGGACCATTCTAATTCTGTTTTATGTGCTAGTAAGCTCTCAATGTTTAGGTACAACAAATTTCCTTTTTTTAATGGCTATGATTGGTTGTTATTAAACATTTCTGGGTATTCTATTCTACTTTTTAGATTATTATATATTCTTTTGTATGATTCACATTCATGTTTATCGAAGGCTGAGTGATTATAATTTATATTTGGAATATGTAAAGTTTCAGCTGCATATTTACAATTGGAGCATATTTTATTATTTTCACTTTCGATAGGACATTCTTGAATTTTATGCTCCTTGGCACATCTTGCACATATCTGCTTATCACTTTTGCACTCTTTTTCCATATGTCCATATTTACAACATTTATAGCACTGAATAACATTAATATAGTCTACAAACTTACAATTCTTCCAACCTATATGCAAAACTTGTGCTTGGTTAATTTGAGTATATGTATTGGAATCTATTTCTAATACAATATTATAGTTTCTTTGATTTTTGGTTTCATACTTATATAACATTTTCATTTTTAACATTTTCTCATCAGTTTTTATTCTGTTTTGAAAAACTATTTTCTCAACAAGTTGTTCCTCGTTGGCTGCATCATTTTTATTCACATTTAAGATTTTTATTCTTGGATTTCTCTTTTTTACTACGCTCACTTCATATTCTTCACTAAGTTTATTTTCCACATCTTTTACTATGTTATCACTTGACTTTTTATCACTACAGCATATTGCCACTGCCCCATCTCGTGCATGCTTAATTCTGGATACACAGGCACCAATTGAACTTGGATTAATTTTCTCTTGTATGATTTCTCGGGTTGTACTGCTTCTTTTTTGTGATTCATCTTTAGGTTTAACTAGCACTACTGTTTCTTGTTTCTTCTCCACTATTTGACTATAGGTCTTTTTTTGTGTTATCTCATTTCTTGCCTTCAAATTCTTTATTTCTGCTTCCAACAATTCTATTAATTTATTTTTTGTTTCTATTAAACTTTTTTTGTCATCAATACTGGCTTGAAGTAGGTGGAAAGTATTAAATTGCAAACAATTAGTGCAATAGAATTTCATCACTCTGCTTTCTTTTAATTCTAGGCATTTCACTTCAGATGATGTAAGGTTTCCACAATGTTTACACACTGCTTCTCGACATCCATCGCATTTGAAAATTTCTTTCCTTTTTGTTTGTTTACAGAATACACATTCCATTGTGATTTTTGTATTTCATTATCTAGCACTATTTAACAATGATTTATAAACAATGTTGTTGTTTATTTAACTATTTTTTACTTAAAAAAACACTATAAAAATCTGGAAGACAATTCTAAACATGTGCTCTTTTTTAGGTTATGTCTATGTTAAAATACACCCTTGAGTTTAAGTAACCCCAAAGAAAAAAGTCTAAGGAGGTTAAATCCGGTGAACGCGGGGGCCACTCAATCGGATCGACGACCTATCCACCTTCCAGTAAAAGTGTCATCTAAAAACTGACGCACTGCTATCCCAAAATGAGGTGGGGCTCCGACTTGCTGAAACCAGACGTTTTCAGCCGGAATATCTTCATTTTCATTGTTCGGAAACATAACTGCTAAGGCTGGCACTAACTCAACTCGCAAAAACTCTAAATATCTTGCGGCCGTAAGATTTTCTTCAAAAAAATAGGTTCCAATAAACGATCACCAATCACATCTGCCCACACATTTACTTTGCCTCGTCGCTGTGTATGGGCTTCTTGAGTCCATTGAGGATTTTCACATGAGCAATACCTACAGTTATGCCGATGTACAGTCCCCTTTAAAGAAAATGTAGCTTCATCAGAAAAAGTTATGCCGATGTACAGTCCCCTTTAAAGAAAATGTAGCTTCAATAGAAAAAGTAATGTTCTTTAAAAAATTTGGGTTTTCATCACACAAGGATAGTTGTCTTACCTTTTCTAAAGCCGTTTTGAGAATCAGAAAGTAAATTTTTTTCTTCTACATATTTTATAATTCTATTGTAGATACATTTTTCAAATATCTTGCTTATGTTGGATAAGAGTGCTATGGGATGATAGTTTTGCCAATCAGCTTTATCGCACTTTTTAAAGATGGCCTTTATATTTGCATTTTTTAATCTATCTGGAAATTTTCCTTTACAGAGCATTAAATTTACAATATGGTTCAATGGATAGCAGATGATATCCGCAAAATTTTAATAGCTTTATTGGTACCATATCATCACCAACCGACTTTTTATTTTTTAGTAGCATGATTATATTGAATATTTCCTGTGGTGTGGAAGGTTCTAAAAATAGAGAATTTTTCAAGCTTGTAGATATATTCTCTGTATGGGTATTTCTTTTATTACTATTGTTTTGACATTGGTTGATGAGATTATAATTTACATAGTCTAATATGTCTTTGGGATTTCCATACTGTATATGATTTAGAATAGATGCAGATTTTACATTATTCTTAACTGTATATTTTTTGACAATGTCCCAAACAGCTTTGCCTTTATTCTGTGCAGACTCCACATAGTGCTTGTGGGATAGTTGTTTTGCAGTTTTAATTACATTTTTTAGAATTTTAGAATATATTTTGTAATATTCTCTAGGGGTTCGATTTGCTAACATTTCTGTATACAGAAAACGTTTCCTTTAGAGGAAATTTTTATTCCTTTAGTTACCCATGGTTTAGGAATGTGGTTGGATGTTTTTGTATTTTTCGAAGGAAAAATTAATCTTAGAGCATGATTTATGATAGTGTCAAATTTATTATAGGCATTATTGGCATCATTTTCCTGGAATACAACTTCCCAGCTTTCACCCTGTAGTAATCGTTTAAATTGTTCCAATTTATTTAAAGAAAATATTCTTTATTTACGTGAAAATTCTTTATGTGACTCCTTTTTATTTAATTCAAAGTTTAGTATTTGTGCTTCATAATCGGATAATGCCGATGTTACTACTTGCCCTTCTTGTTCGTGACCAAAATTTATAAATATGTTGTCAATAAGTGATTCAATTTTTTTCGTATATCTTGTAGCGGTAAATATTGTCTGTCGAAAATTAAATGTTAAAAGAAAGTTTATAAGGTTATCTGAAGATTCATTTTTGACTAGTAAATTTATGTTAAAATCACCACAAAGTATAATTTTATTTTTAGGATATTTATCACAACAGAAAGTTAAGACCTCTGTTAAGGTATTTAAAAAAGCATCGGATGGTGTTCTATACACCGCCAGAATTATTATTTTATTAGACTTACTAATGATAGACGAAATTTCACAATGTTCCGCTATTGATTTTGTTTCCAAATTTTCCATGTCCTGGGCCTTGGTATTCTCATTAACATAGATGCAGGATCCACCGTGGATTTTTTTTTCTCTACAGAAGGCTGAGACAAGTTTACATCCTTCTAGATACATTGTTCCCATTTCTTCTTTGGTACACCAATGTTCAGTAAAACACACCACGTCAGGACGTTTTTCCAGCGTGGAAAGAAATATATCACATTCTAGTATTTTATTTTGTAGGCACTGAATGTTTTGATGAAAAATGCACATCTGACTATTTTCTCGTGTTGTGATTTTTTCAACATGAGGATTATTTGGTTTTGAAATTGTGTCGGTTTCCCGGACTATTAAATTTATATTTTTATCAGGGTTAATATTTTCGTCTTCTCCCTTTAGTTCTGGGCTGCTTCTACACTTTATTTTATTAAAAAAGAATTTGGTTGAGGTAATTCTTCTTTTGCTCTGCTCTTCTGTTTATGTAACTCGAAATCAAAGCGTTTGAACATAACCCCTGCTGGCCAAAAATTAGGATCGTAAAAAGTCTCCTTGTGACTATAGTCCGCTGCCACCATGTATTCCTTGTATTTTCCTCCCCTCGTAAGCTCTTTGACAACAAGCTCTTCGTCTTTTGATCTTTTTTCCTTCAAATATTTCATAATATCTTCTTCTAACACATCTGGTTCGACTCTATACAGATACAGCCAAACTTTTGGCCGCACTCCTCCAAATTTGCTATTGTTTTCTGCCAGTCCTGTTCTGCCTTTTCCATAATATTTTCTGTTCCTTTGACGTACTTGCCAATCGTTTACCTCCTCTTTATCACTAGAATTTTTTTGTTTTTCGAGATTTTTATTCGCTTTTGCATTAATGGTTTGGTTTGGTTTAATCATATCAAAATTTATTCTTTCATTAGAGATGGAAGTATTTGGTTGCTCTAAGTCAATGACATCTTGCATAATTAGCATTTGTTTGTTTTCCAAGTATTTCCAAGTCTTTCAAGTTGTTTATATTTATATTTCTTGCAATGTCTGAGTATTTTTTTGGTTTTAGCTCTGTGTTTTTGTATTTCTTACTACTACAGCTGTGTACAGTACAGCTCTTATCATAATGTAATTTTTCGTTTAAATTATCCTGCTATACATTTTTATAAAGAATGACTTCTTTGTAAATCTTGAAATAAAAGAATTTTTCCTTTTCCAATCTCAATCTGTGATCATGTAGATGAACCTCGTATCGTTTGGTCTGATTGGGATTCAAGTTTCTTTTCAGACTCCCCAAGACGGAAATAGACAAAATTATACTTACTGTGATTGCTATAGTCTGCTTTCTCCGTCGAATTCTTATGTCGGGTAATACATGTTCTTTTAATGAATATAGCTTATAATTAGCACTTTCTCAGACACGCTTCTTAATATTTAAGACCGTCGATGGATTCTATGAGTATTCGGACAAGTATACAGACTTGGGAGGATCAAAGGTGACCCGCGGAAAGTAATTCTCCGACTCACGCCACAGAATCACACGTCGGTCACCAATCTTATAATTAGTGGATAAATAAGAAATCGAATTCAAAATGTATTTTCATTTATTAAATAATTCATAAAATGTAAAAAATATAAATATCAATACCTAGCTAATGTGTATAAGGTAAACATCAAAGAGCACTACCACACGGCAAGCCGTTACCTCCCGTAGGAGTGTAACTCATCCAGCGTCGAGAGAACTATGACAATTGACTGTACCAAAAAGATTCAGACTCCCAATTAGTAATATTTGTAAAATGTATGCAAAACTTTTTTTAAATTATTCACTTTGGATTTGGCACTAAAATTATCAAAATGATTGTCAAGATGCTATATGTGTCCGATGGTTTTCCCGCTTTTATAAACATACTAACGGCATCGAACACAAATATACTTTTTTCCATCGACTCGCCTTCGAGCGGTTAGTATGGCGTTGTCTGCCTGAGCCGAGAGAAAAAGTATTTTGTGTTCGTCGGAATCGACCCTCCGACTTTGAATTCGTTGACTATTTTTCTGTACGTTTTTGGAGTTTTGTATTAGTTAGCTAGTTAGTTATTTATTTTGTGTGTGACAATATAATATTGTTTACACTTGTCAAATAAAAGATAATACATAAGTCACTTAACTAGGTATAAAAAATATAAAATATAAAAACAATGACCTAAGAACATTAATAAACAAGTACCACAATTACATTAGGAATATTAAATAAGGATTTTGGTTTTTATTGGAAAAACCGTCCCATTGATTTTTTCCTAAATTTTGACGTTTAAAATGGCTACTCGCTACATCCTGACTGAGGATTTCGACTTGTGAATTACCAAATTCGTGGTACTTTCGAAAAACCAAGTTCGTGGTACTTCCGAAATATTCATCTCGAGGAGCGGTTTTTGGCTTTAATTACGTCTTGTTATGGTATTTTTGCAAAAATAATTTTTTGAGATTTTCAAAAATTAAATTCGTTATACTTCCGAAAAATTTGTTGTGCGGAGCAGTTTTCCGTTTTATGTGATTTTATTCGTTGTACTTTCGAAAAACCAAATTCGTTGTACTTTCAATGTCAAATCAGTTGTTCTTTCGAAAAAAGCTGTTGGACGGAGCAGTTTTCCATCTTATGTGATTTTATTCGTTGTATACTTTCGAAAAACTAAATTCGTGGTACTTTCGAAAAATTCGTCGGGCGGAGCGGTTTTCCGCTCCGTGCAACTAGAAATTTTGAAAACTCGAACGACGGAACCCAAAGGCGATTGACCGTCGTCCTCGAGATGAAAAATTCAATATTTTGGTCATTTTTAGTGAAATAATTTTTTATATAGATTTCGATTTAATAAGATGCCAAAGGTGTTTAGAAGTCTTTTTGCTGGTTGTAATATTATTTTTTCATGGGATTCTCATCTGAATTTACTTTTATAGTAAGTTTGATATTTTTTCAATTGGATCGTTTTACTTGGTACAATAACAATCACATTAGGCATCTTGTACAAGCAATTCAATGAGTCCAATATAGTGAGTAATTTGTTAATGAATTTGTTATACAGGGTGGTTAATTAATAATGGACCATAATTTAGGGGTACATTCTTTTGACCAAAATGTGAGGATATAACCAAACATGCTTTAGTAAATTGTTGATGAGGCAAAAGATACAGGGTGTCAGAAAATGCATAGAATGCATAGAACTAGGTGGACGCCACATCGAAAATTTACTCTTAAATTGCTGCAAATTGTTCATAAGAAAGAAAGTGATTTTGCTGAGTTGTCACTCTTTAATTTTTATTTACGTTCAATAAATACAATTTGTCCTCAAAATGAGTTTGTCTTTAAAGAATTCTTGAATCTTTTTGATAGATAGATAGATAGATAGATATATTTTATTGGTGTTACAATACATTAAAAATGCTTACACAAGTCAGAAATGCTTACACAAGTCAGAGGCAGTTACCTCGAAAACGGTTCTAATTATCAAGTTCTATCAAGTGTACCTTGTTTACGTAGAAATGACTCCTACATGAGATTTTCCAGTCAAAAGTGCCACAACGTTTCATAAGAAAAAGAGAAAATATATCCGTTATAAGGTACAGCTCATGAGATGCTCTCCATTATGTGATACGTAAATTATTGTTTCTTAGTTTAAAAAATATTTCCTTGCCAAATTTGGAGAAGATCAGTAAAGAGGTAGTTGAGCAATTTGATCCCCTGTATCTTTTTCGACAGCAACAATTTACTAAAGGATATTTGGTTATATCCTCATATTTTGGTCCAAAGAATGTACCATTGAATTTATGACCTATTGTTAATGGTCCACCCTGTATAATATAGCTTTTTCATGTTTTCCTATATTACAGTGGGTATTCATGACAGCAGTTTTAAAAAAATGCTAATTGCTAGTTTTCAACTTAACGGTAATGATAATTTTAATATTTTTCAGGTTGCAAGATGGTGTTGTTTTGTCACATTCAGAAGTTGACACAGGAGTATATAGAGGACAAAAATGTCTAGTACTGCACAAGGATCCACTAGGAGAGGTAATGCACAGATGCGATTTTTGTTCATTTCAGGCCAGACGTAAAACTAAGCTGAAACGCCATTTGTTAATGCATAAGGATCCATCAAAGATAGCAATGCTCAAATGTGATTTTTGTTCATTTCAGACAAAGTGTAAAACTAGCCTAGTAAATCATGTGCTGACGCATAAAGATGCTTCAGAAGTAACAATGTACAAATGTTATTCTTGTTCGTTTCAAGCGAAATACAAAAGTGGCCTCCAATATCATTTGGTGAAACATAAGGATCTATCAGAAGTAACAGTTTACAAATGTGACTTTTGTTCATTTCAAACGAAACGCAAACATTACCTGAAAAGACATTTGCTGAAGCATAAGGATCCATCAGAAGTAACAATGTACAAATGTTATTCTTGTTCGTTTCAAACGAAATACAAAAGTGGCCTCCAATGTCATTTGGTGAATCATAAGGATCTATCAGAAGTAACAGTTTACAAATGTGACTTTTGTTCATTTCAAACGAAACGCAAATATTGCCTCCAAACACATTTGCTGAAGCATAAGGATCCATCAGAAGTAACAATGTACAAATGTTATTCTTGTTCGTTTCAAACGAAACACAAAATTTGCCTCCAACGTCATATGGTGAATCATAAGGATCCATCAGAAGTAACAGTTTACAAATGTGACTTTTGTTCATTTCAAACGAAACGCAAACAATGCCTCCAAAAACATTTGCTTCTTCATAAGGATGCATCAGAAGTAACAATGTACAAATGTGCCTCTTGTTCATTTCAAACAAAACACAAAAGTAGCCTCCGAGCACATTTGGTGAAGCATAAGAATCCATCAGAAATAATAATGTACAAATGTGACATTTGCTCATTTCTAACAAAACACAAAGGTAGCCTCCGAACACATTTGGCGAAGCATAAGGATCCATCAGAAATAATATTGTACAAATGTGACATTTGCTCATTTTTAACAAAACGCAAAGGTTCCCTCCAAAGACATTTGGTGATGCATAAGGATCCATCAGAAATAATGTACAAATGTGACATTTGTTCGTTTCTAACAAAACGCAAAGGTTCCCTCCAAAGACATTTGGAGATGCATAAGGATCCATCAGAAATAATGTAAAAATGAGACTTGCTCATTTCTAACAAAACGCAAAGGTTCTCTCCAAAGTCATTTGGTGAAGAATAAGGATCCATCAGAAGTAATGCACTTATATAATTTTTGTGAATTTCGGGCAAAACTTAAAAAGAACCTTAATCATTTGCTAATGCATAAAGATACTTTAAGTAACAATATACGAACGTGACTTGTTCTTTTCAGTCGAAATATAAAGATGGTCTTAAAAGAGCATCAGCTAATGCATAATAATTCATCAGAAATGACAACTGTAACAGAACAAAAATGCCTATGTAAATGCCACTTTGTTTTCAGCTCGTGCTTTGGAACTGTTAGCCCAGTGACATTAGACTGTTCTGACCTAACAAATTATATCCTTCATTTTGTTTTTACTTCCCTCGCATACCGAAGGGAAGTATTGTATTCGAGAAAAAATCACCCTCCGAGATTTTTACGGATTCTGACGTTTCAGATCACGGAGATTACGAAAATATAGGTTTTTCAATTCCGTCAGTCTGTCTGTCTGTATGTCGGTCTGTCTGTCTGTCTGTCTGTCTGTCTGTTGGTGCATTTACTAAAAAACTACTTGACGGAGAGCAGTCAAATTTGGCAGGTAGTTGACGCTACTGTCAGCGCTGAAATGGTAGAAATTTCACTGGAAAATATACAGGGTGGACCGTCTAAACGGAATAAATAGTGAAAAAAATTTTTTTTCGCTCGAATTTTAAATTTCCACGTTTCATGACGCGCTAATCCCATTTCGGGAAAAAAAATTTTTTGAAAAAATTTTTACCAAGGCAAAAAAAAAAATTTTTTGTTCAAATTTAAAATTTCCACGTTTCGTGACACGCTAAACCCATTTCTGAAAAAAAAAAATGTTGAAAATTTTTTTCACCATTTTTGAAAATTTTTTTACCAAGACGAAAAAATTTTTTTTGCGCAAAAAAAAATTTCTACGTTTCATGGCATTCTAAAACTATTTAAAAAAAAAATAATTTTTTACCATTTTTGAAAATTTTTTTTCTACCAAAATGAAATTTTTTTTATCTTCAAATTTAAAATTTCCGCATTTCATGGCATTCTAAGCCTGATTCAAAAAAAAAAATTTTGAAAATTTTTTGAAATTTTTCTTAACCTACATTTTTGAAATTTTTTTTACCACTAAAGCAGATGGATTTTTTTTAAAATTTCTTCAAATTTAAAATTTTCACGTTTCATAGCGTTCTAAATCTATTTAAAAGAAAAATTAGAAATTTTGTTTACTATTTTTAAAAAATTTTACCACTAAGATAGAATTTTTTTTCTTTGTTCAGATTTAAACTATCCACGTTTCCATGGCATTCTAAAACTATTCAAACAAATTTAAAAATGTTTTTGAAAAATTTTTTAAAAAATTTGAAAACATTTTTAATCTATTTATTACTACTATAGAATAGACGAAAAATTTGGTTTGCTCAAATTTAAAATTTCCACGTTTCATGACATTTCAAACCAATTACGGAAAAAAAAATTTGCAACATTTTGTTACCAATTTGGAAAAAAAATTAACGCTAGAATAGATGGAAACTTTTTTTATTCAAATTTAAAAGTTTCACGTTTCATGACATTCTAAACCTATTTTAAAAAAATACATAATTTTTAAATCTTAAACTTCTTTTACCACTAGTATAGAATAGACGGAAACTTTCCTTTTTGCTCAAATTTAAAATTTCTACGTTTGACATTTTAAACCTATTTCAGAAGAAAAAATTTAAAAATTTTTTTTAACATTTTTGAAAAATTAAAATAAAAACGAAATTTTTTAACCACCGCTATACTGCCGCTCCATTACGCGAATGTTGGATTGATGTGACGGATGGCAATAATATCTGACATATACACCTATTATACTTTTATTGAAAAATGTACAGGGTGGTCATCCCAAGAAATAATTCAGTCATGGTGGACATTTGTAAAGGTATTTGCGCAAGCCTGCCATATGTGGCACCTGTTATTTAGTATTGAGCTTTTGCTGTTGGATGAGCAATCTGTATATTTTTTTGACCAAAACTTATCAAGTTTTCTTTGTAATAATAGCAATAACTATATTCCGATTATTATTCTCAATGTCATTTCGTAATAATTATTAATTTTTCAGAGTGACCGCCAGGAACAAATAACGAGGGAAGTTCTGTGTAAAGACCTTTACCGATTTTTTTAAAACGATTTAGTTTGGTGTTTTAAAGAGAATGTTAAAAATCGAGAATGAGATCACTGCGGCATAAAAAATTATTCAAGGTCAAACTTCACAAAACACGTTTTTTTGCGAATGACGCTCTTCCTATGGCTCGAAGGCCAATTGAGGTTATTAAAATGAAAAATAATGAAATTCCGCACAAAAATGATCTCTTCCATTTTTTATGTACAACGAACGGTTTAGGCAAAAATGTGCTTCGAAGTTTCCGCGCAAGGCATATGCCGCGGCACCCAAAGTTTGCGCAAGTATTAACACTGGTAACCTTCGAAATCGGGATATTTTCATGTCAGTCGGTGGATAATTATAGTTGATACTATTGGTAACACTCATTACTCAGTTTTAAAATATTCGCTGGCCAAGTGTGTCGTTATTTTTTAATTCTCGAAAATCAAACAAATGAACTCAAGGGGGATTTACCTTCGATATAAAGGAATTCACCTATAAGGAAAAGTTTGTATGGTAACAGTGGAAAGTCGTAATATCTAAATCGCTCTCATGTATTGTTGAATTTGTGTGTATCGACGGTAAATCCCTCTTGGGTTCATTTGTTTGATTTTCGCGAATACATGCATAAGATAATAATAATAATAATAATAATAATTTATTTGTCCTGTCGATCACAAATACATGATATAGGATATGTCAAATGTAGGTACATAGAAATATAAGCAGTATTTTCTTACTTTTTATTGGGTATTTTGCCACTGAAAAATATTTAAAAATTTTAATGAAAAAACCTCTGGGATGGCCATGGGTTCTTCATTATCTCCAATATTAAGTAACATTTTCATGGAAAATTTCGAGGAAAGTAATATTAATAATCTAGCTTATAAACCCATTGTATGGTGGAGATATGTAGATGACATTTTTGCTATATGGCCTTATAGTAAAGAATGTTTAAGTAATTTTTTGAATCAGATTAACGAAAAAGAACCTTCAATTAAATTTACAATAGAAATAGAGAATAATAATGAATTACCTTTCTTAGATATTTTAATTAAAAAATTAGATAACACATACCAAACCAGTGTGTATAGAAAACAAACACACACAAACAGATACTTAAATTTCAATTCAAATCAACATATTAGTGTTAAGAAAGGTGTTGTTAAGTGTTTGTACGACAGGGCCAAAATTATTTCTTCAAATGATGTAATATTAAGGAACGAAAAACAATTTATAAAAACTGTCTTATTAAATAACCAATATCCTGAGAGTTTTGTTGATATTCAGTTATTGAACATTGGTAGTAGAGAGAATATACTATCACAACCTGAGGTATTTAGGTCAATGGCAGTAATTCCATATATACATGGTTTATCGGATAAATTACGAAAAATTGGGAACAGGTTTTCCGTACGAACGGTTTTTCAAACGGGCTCCACGCTAAGATCGGTTTTATCAAGAACCAAACCTCCAAATATTGTTCAAAGTTCAAAAAATTGTATTTATAGTGTTCCGTGTGAGTGCGGAAAACATTACGTAGGTGAATCATCTAGACCTTTCAACATAAGGCTTGGTGAACATAGAAATTACGCTAGAAGGGGAGAATTTGAAAAATCCAAAATTTGTGATCACGCGTGGGATAATAATCATAGAATTAAATGGGACTCGGCGAAGATTTTGGAAAAAGAGAGCAACGGAACTAAAAGAAAACTTAAAGAATCCGCGATTATTTTATTAAACGAAGATAGATGCGTTTCTAATTATTCAATAGATTTTTGTACTAGTTGGTTGCCCATCCTTAGAGACGAAGTAAGTAAAAATAAGATAAATATAATTTAATGTCTCACGTGACTATGGAAATACATAAACAAAGAACTGTCATGGTTGACGGCCAAAAAAGTTTTGAGAACGGAAGTAGATTCTCTTCCGAAACGTTAACTACCTATAGCTTTGATTTTCAGTTTTTAGTTCATAACATTGTTCTAGTTTATATATTTTTAGGTGTGAGACTTTTTGAAACAGTCAAGTACTCAAGAACCAACCTCTGTCTGATCCGTTTGGCGCAGAGGTTTTTTCATTAAAATTTTTAAATATTTTTCAGTGGCAAAATACCCAATAAAAAGTAAGAAAATCTGAATATGCCACAAATAAACAATTACAGACTATAAGCAGTATATTATAATAATAATAATAATAATAATAATAAACATAAACATAAATAAACTAAGTCAAACTATGTAGGTATCAAATTAAAATTATACAAATATGTATAAAACATGTATTAAATAACAGTTAAAGATACGAACACAAAAAAAGAATAGAGAAAAAAATATATAATCACAGACTTCTATCGTTATAGTATTCATTTAAAGAGTAATAACACTTAAGTATTAATAATTTCTTAAGTTCTGATTTAAAATATTTTATTTGCATATTTTTATACCTAACAGGTAAATGATTATATGCTTTTATTGCCAGATATTTTGGACTTTGTTCGTATTTTGTTAATCTATGCATTGGTATTTCCAGTGTTGTGTTATTTCTTGTGTTATGAGAGTGATAATTATTGAGAGTATTCAAACTTAGTTCTGTTTTAGCATATATTAATAGATTCAATAGCAAAGTGCAGGGTAATGTTAATATTCCCAATTCCTTAAACACAGTCCCGCAGCTATCGCGCTTATTTAATCCGAGAATAAATCTCACAGCTCTTTTTTGTAATTTGAAGACTCTGATACTATCGCTCGCAGTTCCCCAGGCAATTATGGCATATGAGATTATAGAATGAAACTGCGCATGATAGTACATAATCAAGACCGACCTGTCAACAACATCCCGCAACTGATTAATACAATAGCAAGCTGGAGCAATTCGCTTGCAAATATTGTCAATGTGTATAGACCATGAACAGTTGTCTGATATATGTAAGCCCAGAAATTTGACAGTTTGTTCTTGCCTAATAGTACCACTATTCGTCTTTATTAAAAGACTTTCTTCATAATTTTTCTTTAAGTTGCTGAACCTTAAAAATAGAGATTTTTTATTATTTAGAATAAGCCTATTTTCCAAAAACCATTCTTGAGCTTGTGAGAGCCTTACATTAGATTTGTCCACAGTTTGCTTTATATTACATTCCGATATTAAAAGAGATGAATCGTCAGCGAATAAAATAGAGTCGTCCACAATAAAATCGTTCACATAAATAATGTACAGTAAGGGACCTAAAACTGACCCTTGTGGTACTCCTGTCGAAGTTTCAAGGACGTCAGACTTGCAGTTATTAATTTGAACAAAGTGTGCTCTGCCACACAGATAGCTTTTAAACCAATTTAGTGGTTCACCTCTTATATAGATTATTTAAGAAGTGTATGATAGCAGTTGTCGTAGAGAGACCAGCACGAAATCCGAATTGATTTTTATTGAACAACTTATGCTTTTCAAAGAATTTTGTAATTTTATGTGCCACATATTTTTCAAATATTTTAGAGAACGAACTTAATATTGATATTGGTCGATAATTCTCGACCTTTAAATTACAACCTGACTTAAATAAAGGTACTATTTTGGCAATTTTCAGTTTATCTGGAAAAATTCCTTCACTTAGTGAACAGTTTAATAGTTCTGTTAATGGTTTCAAAATTGGAATTATACATTTTTTTAGTAAATTTGTGCTAATGTTGTCCACACCTGAGGAATTTGAATTTTTCAGACTTTGCACAATACTCAACACTTCGTACTCAGTTGCGGGTTCAAAATAAAATGAAAATGGATTTCGTTTCATATGAATTTCATGGAAATTTTGTTAAGGTGGATTAGGAAGCAATAAATTAGGTACTTCATTGAAATATTTGTTTAGATGATTACCTACAATATAATTATCATCTATGAGAATATTATTTATGACTAAAACAAGTTCATTTTTGTATTTATTGTTGTTTAGCTTGATTATATTCCATGCCATTTTTGATTTATTTTTTGTATCAGTAATTAAATTATTGTTATACATTTTTTTAGCTCTTTTTAGAAGTTGTCTATAAATTGACTTGTATTTTTTATAATAAAGTTTCATATTCTCATCTCCATCTAAGGTTAATGCATATAAATCTTAGTTTTTTTGATGAAATCTTTAAACCCTTTGTTATCCATTTTCTGGAGGAATTTTTATTGCTCTTTAGTTAAGTAGTTATGGCGCTAGAGTGAGCACGCTGCTATACCTGCTGCTGTATATTTTTAATCAAGTTTAGATATAACCAGGTTTAAATATAACTATTCAACACAATTTTAACAACAGTGATTTTAAGTGGCCTGTGCCGTTGTGCGTTAAAATATTATTATTCTTGTTACTATTTTATTAAGAAAGTTTATTGAAAGAAGCGAAGTAAACATACAAAATGGGAATTACCAATGCCGACTTAGAAAAGATTCGTAATATTATTACTACAACATTTTCTGATCAGTTTCTGCAAGAAATAACCGATAAGGTAGGAAAAATTATTAATGAAAAATATGAAAAGAAAATGAATGACCTAGAAGATAAATTAAATAATATCAACAAAGAATTATGTGATCTAAGAGATAAGAACCAGGCAATGGAGAAACTTATTGATAATTATGAGCAATCTTCTAGAAGCCTCAATGTGAGAATTTTTGGGGTACCATATCAGGATGGTGAAAACTTGCATAATATTGTTCTCGATATATTCAAAACTAAAATGAAAGTTAATATAAAAGAAAGCGACATCAAAAAATGCCATCGTGTTTATGCTAAAAACCACAGAGACGATAGTGATAAGCCGCCGGCAGTCCTAGTACGTTTTTGCAATGATTGAACCCGTTTAGCGGTGTTGAAGAATCGCAAGCACCTAAAGTCATCAGGAATTGTAATTAAGGAGGACCTTACGAAAATGAGACTCTCACTCATGGTAAATGCTATGGATAAGTTCGGTAATAAAAATGTGTGGTGTCTCTATGGTAACATATACGTGAAACATAATGGGGTTGTGCATCGTATAGATGATCTGGAAAACTTTAATGTGTAACAATAAGTAGGTACTCTTTGTTTACTACCTTTTTGCTTATTTGCTACTTGCATGACGTGCTTCTTGTCCATTTTACGTCATATTCATACAAGTAATTTTGTAGTGTATAAAGATAAATTGGTACACCTTGTTTATTATTAATCAAGCTTTCTTGCTGTTGCTACCTATATGCATAACGTGCATCTTTGCTTATTTGCTACTTGCATGACATGCTCCTTGTCCATTTTAAGTCATATTCATACAAGTAATTTTGTTGTGTATAAAGATAAATAGGTACACCTTGTTTATTATTAATCTAGCTTCTTGCTGTTGCTACCTATGTGCATAACGTGCGTCTTTGCCACTACATGTATATTTGAACAATTTTGCTAAACAGTTTACGATTTGGTTAATAGAGTTTAACATATAAATATATATATGTATATTTTTTTTATGTTTATTAGCAGTAGGTATATTCTACTTGTGCGTATTGTACATGTGCAAGGTATCATTCTTTATTTTATATTTTTATAGTTTACATTAGTTCTGTCTCTCTTTCTCTCACTATTTTCTCTTCTCTCTCTCTCTCTCTCTCTTATTTATATCGCTGATCTGTGTTTACGTGTTCACTATCCGTACCTGTTGATTAAAAACTCATAGGTTTTACTGTTAGCTGCATTATTTATCTAAAATCATATAATTACGCTTTGTTTTTGTTAGTTGACATATTTTTCGTACGAATTATATGAACCTGAACGTTGCACACATAAATGTGAGATCTCTTACTGCAAATTTTAATCAGTTTCAAGATTGCATTTTAAATTCAAACTATCATGTGATCGGGGTCACTGAGACTTGGTTACATCCAGGTATTGGCAGCAATGTTGTAAGTATGAATGACTATGTTCTTGTCAGGCGAGACCGGCTTGTTCGAGGAGGTGGTGTAGGTCTGTATTTAAGGAACACTTTAAATTATACTATTTTATTAAGTGAAACCCGTGATTATATAGAGATTATTATAATCAAAATATTAATAGAAAATCAGGCACTTGTTATCGCTAATGTATATAGGCCACCAAATTCCGATTATGATTCCTTTCTAAACTATTTCGAGGACACGTTTTCCAATATTTTTGCAAATTATGACAATATAGTGTGTTTTGGTGACTTTAATATTAATATGCTTGCTAACTACTCTGCGCAATTTAAAAATATATATCAAACTTTCAATTTTGTGCAAGTAATCAACGAACCCACGCGAATAACTGATACAACCATGTCATTGCTAGATTTAATTCTGGTAAATTTTGAAAGTGTTTGTGACGTTGGGGTAGTCGATGCACAAATATCCGATCACTTCTTAGTTCACTGCACTATAACGTTTAATGTTATGGAAGAACCGGAGAGAATATTTAATTACAGAGCTTTAAAGCATATAAATTTTGAACATTTTCAAATGGATTTAGAAAACATACCTTGGAATGATATTTTCTATATGAATAATATTGACGATAAAATTGAATTTGTTACTGATAATATTTTGCAGTTATTCAATACGCGTGCACCTATCAAATCTATAAAATGCTCCAAAAGAAAATATGCTCCGTGGTTAACAGATAACATTAAATTTATGCAGAAACTACGTGATAAAGCCTTGGCAAAATTCAAACAAACTGGGCAAAATGGCCACTGGGTGTACTATAAACAACTTAGAAATGTAACTAATGCAGCTATTAAGGCTGAAAAGAAGGCTTATTTAAGATATAAATTTAATAATTGTAATATTAAAGAGAAATGGGGTGAATTAAAAAAATTAAATATTGCTAAAAATCAAAAGGCTAATATACCTGAACAGTTAAGTAATGTGGACACTATTAATGATTTTTTTATCAATTCCTCATAATAATGATAGACCTAAAGACGAGTTAATAAATTTTTATAATACCAATATTAAAGAAGGCATAGATGGTTTATTTTCTTTTAAACTTATTTCTGATATAGATGTAATTAAAATCATTCAAAACATAAAATCTAAAGCTTATAGATATGATAAATTAAATATAACTTTAATACATTTATGCTGTCCTTATATAGTTCCATTCTTAACTCACATATATAATGTATGTATAAATACACACTACTTTCCTAAAGCTTGGAAAATAGCTTTAATATTTCCTTTACCTAAAATCAGTCAACCTAGCCAATTGAGTCACCTAAGGTCCATTAGTGTTTTACCGGTCTTATCAAAGATTTTTGAAAAAATCTTAGAATTGCAAATTAGAGAATTTGAGAATCTCAACAATGTTCTACCATTAAAGCAGTCTGGATTTAGATCTGGATTCTCTTGTGCTACGGCTCTTGCAGACGTAACTGATGACATCATTGGAGCTACTGACAATAAAAAAATAAGTGTATTAATATTATTAGATTATACAAAAGCTTTTGATACGATAAATCACCAGTTACTTTTTTCAATTCTACACTTTTGTGGCTTTGAACGAAACTCCTCCAGTCTAATTTTGTCATTCTTGTCGGATAGAATTCAACAAACAGTACTTAATAATAATATTTCACAACCACTAACGGTAGTTTCAGGTGTACCGCAAGGAAGTATACTTGGACCGTTATTGTTTACAATTTTTACATCGAATTTTCACACATCCTTGCAACACTGCAATTACCATTTATATGCTGATGATACACAGCTTTATTGTTCATTTCATGTTGAAGATCTACAGGAATATAGGAATTTAATTAACAGCGATATAAAGAATTTGGTGTCAGTTTCTACTGATCATCTACTTAAAATTAACCCTAGTAAATCATCTGCTATAATATTTTGCAATGACAATGCTCGTGAATTTGTGTCGAGAGAAATTAATATACAGATTGGAAATGATACAATTGCCTTCAATAACAGCTCTAAAAGTCTTGGTCTCATTATTGATTATAAATTGAGATTTAAACAGCATATTACGAGTAAATTAAGATCAGCATACGCTGCACTAAAAATGATATATTCCCAGAGACGATTTTTAAGCATGGAAGTAAAAAAAATGTTATGTGATTCTCTAGTTTTGTCCCATTTTAATCATTGCGACGTGGTTTATGGCCCCTGTATTGACAGCATCGAGACCCGGCGCATACAAAAAGTACAAAATGCTTGTCTTCGCTTAATTTTTGGAATTCAACGCCGTCAAAGAATATCTCGTAAATTGAAAACTGCAGGATGGCTGAATATGTACAATCGCCGCAAACTTCACATGGCTTGTTTTTTTCATAAAATTTTAAAGTTTAGATCGCCACCTTATCTCCTCAACAAGCTCTCTTTTAGAAATGATATTCATAACATTAATATTAGACGAAGAAATATTCTCACCATACCACAACACCGTAAGGAAATATTCAAAAGGTCATTCTCTTATAACATTGCTGCTTCTATAAATAATCTACCCTTTAATGGACTCACTCTTTCGTGTGTAAGTTTTAAAAAAAACATTTAAAAAATATTTAATGCGAAATCAGTAACAATAAAATCTTACCTTTTCCCGTAATTTCTCTGTTTTTAAACTTTGTTCCTTCTTTAATTTTCTTTGTTTCATTTTTTTTTTCTTTTCTAATTTCTTTTCTTTCTCTTCCTCTCATTTCCTACTCTCCTCCCTCCTTCGGCTCTAGTTTGCCTCTTTTTCATTCTACTTTGATGCGTTTTTTTTCTTAATTTTTTTTTATGATTGTTTCGATATGAGTAGTATATTTATTTAATTTATCTACCTCTGACATTATTTATAGGCAATAGTGGAAGAACAGTTTACTGGCTTGTCAGTAAACTGAACTACTCGCCTTTTATTTACCTGTTGTGTAAACATGTATAATTTATATTGTTAAATTTATCAAATTGGGTAAATAATAAATGCTTTATTGTTATTATTATTATTATTATTTAAGTTTTTTCTGGAAATGCTATGTTGAAGTAATACACAAAAATATCATAAAACATTGCAAATTTAGTATTTGCATCATATGTTCTTGAATTTAAAATATCATTCCAGTTTTCATTCTTAAGTAATTCACAAAAGTGGCGAACATTATCTTGATTATTTAGTTCCCTGTATTTAATATGTTTTTTAGTATCCATCTCACATTTTATTGTCACTGATATACTTTGAGCATTATGATCACTGAAACCATTAATTATTACTGAACTCTTGTATGATTTTTCATTTAAATTCACACAAATATTATCAATGCAGGAATTAACTCTAGTACATTCCGCTATGGTAGGTCTAATACAATATGAATCAAAAATATCCAAAAGAGCTGTACGATTCTTAGAAGGTATAAGAAAATTAATGTTAAAGTCACCGCATATTATAATTTTATGTTGTTTATGGTTGCTTATCAGTAATTCTAGTGCTGTATTTAACTTGTCAAAAAAAACGGTAATATTTCCGTCAGGGCTTCTGTACAGTGTCAAAATTAAAAATGATTCATTTTCTTTTATCATGCACTTTATAGCTGAACACTCAAAATCTTTTTCTATAGAAAGATTACTTACATAATCTAAATTTATATATTCCAAATCATTCTTTACACATATGGCTACACCACCATTTTTTAATTTTTTTCTACAAAAATAACTGCCTAAACAATATCCATCAATATGTAAAGATTGAAGTTGATCCTTTTTTGCCCAAAACTCCGATACACAAAAAATATCACAATTTATATTTTTTTAAAATAATTCTAACTCTAATAGTTTGTTACCAATGCATTGCACATTTTGATGCACTATGTTAATGTTATTTTCTCTAATTGTACATCTAAAAAATTAATTTTATCAGAACAATTTACTTTCTGTCTTTGACTTTTCTCGTCACTTGTAATTGCAACATCCATTGTGGTTGACTTCAGTACAGTACTAGATTCTGCTGGATTGTTTTTTGCACCTTGTTCCCTTATAATCTTCATGTTGCCAGATTCTATATTAGTTTTGACAGTTTTTCTTTTTATAAAAATTAACGATTTCTTCAAATCGCATGTCTTGCTGGTAATGATGTTAGACAAGTCCTTACAAATAGCATTATGATTAACAGAAAAACTTTATCTCGTAGTATAATATA